>CM024709.1:33495965-34695965 GCA_014182895.1 Angophora floribunda | reverse complement strand
CGTTTTGTTTTCTCAAATTGCCTTTTCTTTCTTTGAACAACGGTTCTGCCCTCTGAGGTTCTTGCATTTAGCTTATTGTTCATCTGCGTAGGAGTATGCGAATGCTCAGTTTATATATCTGATGACATGGCCAAAGATTTTTTTCTCACCCTTTATGTCTTGCATTTGCATTATGGTGCTTGATTTTTGTCATTATATGATTTAAGCAGGATGAAGATTCTGCTTTGTTTTGAATAGTTTAGAGGGGGTTTGAGTTTTACCTACTCTGCTAAATAGTATTATTCTTAATAATTTGCATTATGAGGTCTCAGATGGATTAATGCTTGGTAAATTCCTTGGGCAGCATGTGAGATTCTGGGGGCTTACGTTTTTTGAAAGTTTTTGATTTCGGATTTCATGTCAATGTTCACCATTTCTTAATTAGACTTGCTGCAATGCAAGGGTAAGGCTGCATTGACAATGGAGGGGGAGCCTTGTTCCACCTCAGTGCCCTTCAAGAACTCGCAAAAGTAGTTTGCGAGCATGTAATGAGTTCTTTTGTATGTTTTGCTTTTTGTCTCTTTCTCAAGTAAGGTGAATTGGGAAACAGAAGGCACGATATGTCAATACTTGCTCGAGTTTCTTTGTACTCCAGTTTCCTCTATAGAGTTTTTCACTTGGCATATGAACTCAAGAAGTTTCTTTGTTTCTTAGTGTTAGATCAGTTTGTGTACATTTGGTTGAATGTTTGTATCGCATGTGGTACAGAGCATCTGAATTTCCAAGGGATTATGATGGCGTTTCTCTTCAGATGAGATTGTCGTACAGTCCAGCTGCACATTTCTTTCTTTTTCTAGTGCAGTGGGCAGATTGTCACGTAGCTGGTGCTCTTGGGTTGCTAAGAATTCTGATTTACAAGGTGAAAATGGAGGGGAAAGTTCTCAGTTCTACTGTCACACAGCTTTGTCAAGTCATATTTGTGATGGGGTAATTGCTGAAAACTGGAATTCCTCTTGTTTTCTAGGTCTATGTTGATGGCACGACGACCATGTCAACCCATGAAAGAAAAGCTAGCATCAGAGAGTTCTATGGTAATCAAATTCTGACTGCCTTCATTCAAAGTCAAGTTAGCGATCCATTGGAATTAGTTATCTTGACAATGCTCTTGTTCCTGTTGTTGTCAGCGGTGATTTATCCATCGTTACTGCAACTTCAAAGAGGTGTGACTGATACTGAAGATAGAAGGCAGAAGACTGCATGCATGGAGAGGTACAAAAGGAGAGAAGAGGAGGAACATAGGCAGTGTGCAGATATAGAATTTGAAAAGGAAGATGAATGTGGAATATGCATGGAAATGAATAGTAAGATTGTGCTGCCAAACTGCAGCCATGTCATGTGCCTCAAATGTTATCGGGAGTGGTACTCTCTCTCTCTCTCTCTCTCTCTCATGTGTGTTGATGCATGCGGGCCTGCCTCCGTGGGTCTAGGGAAAGTGTGTCCCTGTTGGTGCATGTATGTGTCGCTTGTGTGTTTGCCAGGGTAAGAGAAACAAGTTCAAACCATTAAACTCAAACTGATCTAATTTATCAGTTTGGTTCAGTTTGAAGAAGCATTTTTGCAAGTCCGGTTTGGTTCTGGGTCCCTGCTTGATTCTGTTTGGTTTGCAATTTTCCCAAATTAAATCATGCTCAGCGCTACGTGTCTCTGTAGAAAATTACTCTTGCATGGTTCATCTGGCTTGCATATTCTTGACAGTCTGTAATTGGTTTACAGAAGGCTAGAATAACAAAACCCTTTGAGGATTGTGACTGCACATTGGAGGAAGTATGTACCTGAGTAGAAATATTAGAACTTTCTAGCGAAAGACCAGTTGTTTGCTGGTGTACATGGTCAGACTAAATAAACTATAGTTTGTCGATAGCAGTGTTTTTTGGGTGCTAAATCACTTCCGTGTCCAATTGTATAACATTCTATATCCATCTTGTGTCCTTTTCTGTGCATATGTGTGATCAGAAGTTTTAGAAGTTTGATGTATGTCCACTAGGATTTGTAGCTTTGCATGTTAAGAAATGTGGGAAAGCTGGTTGTGGAAGTGGACGGGGGGTGCTTTAGAGAATTGGCAATCTGGTGACTTTATTTATTTAAAGAGCAGTTGCTTTTAAAGATCAATTGTTATTCAAAAATGGCAGGCAGTCTTAGAGTGGGACAATGTCAGCCTTCCTTAGATAGTAATTATCAAGTTTCCCAGAAACTTAACAGATATTGAGGACTTAGTGGGGACCCCTTTAACTATTTCTTGTTTCTCCAACCCTGTTACAGATCCTATGAGGTAAGAACAAGTCAGAATCTTGCATATACCATGAACAGGGACTTTAGGGAGTTATTATTTGTGCGCACCCATGGATACATGCTAGCATGGATCAATAAATCATGTGCAAAAGCAGCTGCATCCTATGAGAGTATTGCAAGCATTTCAATGTAGCTCAGTTGATGATCTTTGGTGTTTGAGTTTTTATGTGGGAGGAGGTTGGGACATCTGATAACCTTGGGTTCCTGCTTGCTGAAAAAAGTGGAAAGAACCATGGTTTTGTTGTCTCTTGCACTTTGTTTGTGTGAATTTATATCAATTTGTCTTGTGTGGACATTTAATGCCTGGACACGCAGTTGCACAATTAAGAATGGTGAGACTAATAAGTGATGAGGGATGTATAAAAGTTATGCAAAATTGGATTTGATTTGAACAAGCTTTTGTCTGAAATGGTTTTTCCTTTTCAATAGACACCAATTCCGCCATCACCCTCTGTACCCCTATAATACATTATTCATGAATTTGGTAGTTCACTTTTCATTCTTTCAATTGCATACACATAAAATCTTCTTTCAGCAATAAATTCAGATTTAAGTCTTCAAAGATATTGCTGGAAATCTCTGATAGTTGATGGGAATTCACATTCGCTAATTCCCTATTAAAGTTAAACTCTAATAAAGTCAACCAGTTCTTGTTAAAGCATTTTGAAATCTCCTTATGTGTTTTTTTTTGGTCTAAAATCTCCTTACAGGTACAAGCTACTATAAATTTAGCTTTTTCTTTTTCATACTCATTGGGTCATCGACATTTATTTATGATTATAATTGCTACTTTTCGTTGAGTTTTTGCATTTATATTGATGTTTGGTTGGTCAAAATGGAACCTCTGATCAATTATTTGCTATCTGCCAACAATCAACAGAGGGAGTTCATCTAAGTTGCCATACAGTATTTCTGGGTTCTCTAATCTTGTTTTTCACTACAGTCCATCATCAAGTTAGGTTATCTGGTTACATGATTCATTTGGCCGCGTCATGTAAGAAGATTGGATGCTAGAACAACTTTGGCCTTTTGCTCTAGTATTGCCGTCCCAGTTTTGCTGGGACTATTTAGCTGCAGAGTTTGTGTGAAATTTCTCTAATGTGGCCTCATTGTGACATTTCAGGAGGACCAGGTCTCAGTCCTGCCCGTTCTGTCGGAACAACCTCAAGAGAGTAAACTCGGGTGACCTTTGGATATTCATGGACGGCAGGGACATAGTTGACATGTTTACTGTGACGAGGGAGAATCTCCGGAGGCTTTTCATGTACATAGATAAGTTGCCTCTGGTCGTTCCTGATAATCTCTTCGAAACCTATGATTCTCACCTAAGGTGATTGAGGACCATCGAAACCGAAACCCATTTGTCCGAGCTTGCTTTCCTCCTTGATGGGTTCTTACTTTTTAATCCTGATATGAGGGACAATTTGTAGGTTGTTGGTTAGTCCTGCCTCTTCATGTCAGAAGAACCAGCCTGATTTATTGTGGGCTGAAGGGTGAAGTCCAGATCAGAGTAGGTGTTTCATCAGAAGTTCTACAAATAATCTGCACTTACTAATTCTCACATCTGTATATATGAGTTGTAAAGATTCTTAGTGGCTTAAGTACTCTCTTTTGGCCTTCAAAAGAGAGAGAAAGAGAGAAAGAGCTTTTGCTGGTTCAGCTGTCTTGCTGTTTGGCTAGTTCATAAGAGACAACTGCGATTTCAATTGCTCATTACATAAAGTTTGCAATTTGTTTACAATTTCCGCAATTGATGCATTTTGATTGGAATCTAATGAGCTATCGGCATGGTAAACAATTGGCCATTTGGACCTCACTTCATTAAAGTTTGACATCGAGTGTATTAGATGATTAAAATTGAAGTTCTATAATCTTATCAAGATAAGTAAAATTCTGGGGGGTAATTTGATGTAGTTCTTCATATTGCTAAAAGTTTCATTAGAACTTCACAGATGCAGGAGAGGATGTGGATCAGGGCATTGAAACTTTCCTAGATTTTTCTCTTTTTAATCTGAATCCAACAACACAAGATATCACCTTCCCCATAGGGGTGGAATACCTTCTGACTGCAGTTGACAGCATCATTTTCCACAAAAACACAAGCGTATATAGGGAGACATTTTTTGACTGTTTTGGGTGTTTTTGGTCAGCCATTAGATCGATAGTTCGCCCGCCCGCCCTGTAGCATTTGATTCTCGTTCTCTCCCTTCATTGGTTGCCCTCCTCGACGTTATTGCCTTTGAGGTCTCATTACTCCGACCATCAGCCATGACCAATAGCTACTCTTCCTCTGTCAACGGGTCGGGTTCTGGTGTTACCCGACCTGAACCATAAGGCAATGTGTTCCGACCCTAACCCGACCCGACCGGAAGAAAAAATCTGGGTCGGTCCTGGTCATCTGGGACCCTTATCTCTTTTCCGGCTGGGCCTGGCCCAACTCCTTTCTCTCTCTTCCTTTTCCTCCGCGCGGGCCAGGCCGTCATGCTTTCTCCCAAGCCCAGCCCCCCACGTGTCGGTCTTCTCTCCCCTCACGCCGTTCGCGCTCTCTGCAGAGGAAACAGAGAAAGCAAATTACAGAGCCAGAGAGAGAGAGAGAGAGAGAGAGAGAGAGAGAGAGAGAGAGGAGCAGGGGAGGCAGAGGATCGCGCGGCGTGATCCTATGGTCGGGGCCAGGACAGCTGCAGCCATGCCATGCGCGTCTGCCGGCCAACCTTAAAAAGGGGAAGAGAGTGCTTGTTCGGAGAAGGAAGGAAACTCAGAAATTATGCACTGATATCTCACCGGAAAAGCGGAGAGGAGAAGAGAGAACGGAGAGGGGGAGAGAGAGAGAGAGAGGAGTTCTCCAGCAACTCTCCGACGACCTCGAGCACGCCATCTTTCGCTCCCAAATCTCTGCGTCGTCGGTGAGTATCTCGCCTTGAAGATAGGCGGTAGACCATAGCCCGGTTTGTCTCGAGCTCGCCCGCTTGCCGCCGTCTCCGAGCCGGGTAGTGTTCTCCGCGATCAAACGCTTGTTCCTATGGACCTTTTTTTCTCCGTTCGGTTCTTGTTGAAGTTTAAGTGTTTCTCTCACTGATCTCGTGCTTGGTTTGATGTTTAGTTGTCTGAGTTGACCCTTGAATCTCATCCTTAGAATATTTAGATAGCTTCATTTGTTCCTAGCCGGTCGCACATAACTCGTTTGACAAAATGCTCGTAAAAGCTATGCAAGTCAGTTTCGTTTCCTTTGGTCATCCGAGAGCGTTAATTGATCCTGAAGTCATTCCCACGATCAAATGCTTTTCTAAACCACTATTTTGTTTACTTTGTCCTGCGTTTTTTGCTTTGTGTCCATGTCGGTCCAATGAAACAATTGTGTTTGAAAACGGAGTATACCGTTTTTGGTTCAGGATATGATAGATGTGTACCGTCACTGGATCTTTGATGTTCTGAGTTTAAGGCTTTGCTTCCTGAGTTCATCCTGGGGAAGGCTATAAAAATTGGTCAGAGAAGAAGAGAAAGAGGGGAGGGAGAACGACGTGATGAAAGGTGGGCTCAGATTTAGGAATACTAGAGAATGGTTTAGAGTGATGTTAGTGTAGTGGCTTGTCATGGGTGTCCAGAGTTAAGCTTAGTGTGGGCTTAGAGTAGGTAGGATGGGTATGGACTTCCTCATTAAACAGTAACCTGCGCGAGCCCCCTTTGGCTCCGCCTTGTTCCGTTTAAAAGATAAGCCGGGCTCAGTTTCTCCAGTTCTTGAGTGTTCCATCTCCAACTGAGCTGATTTCTTTGGCGTCGTGGGTCCAGATCCGAATCTGAGCCTTAGAACGCTCATTTGCTTCGCTTCAACCCACCGCACACCATCTATATGACAAAATGTTTAAACCAAGGTCGTACCCACTTTCTTCCGATTTTTTGTTGCTTCGAATATGTAGTAATAGGGCTTGCTTAGTGGTTGTCCTTCATCAACCTCAATGTAGCTTTTTGTCACTGCAATTCAATATACTTTTCGTACTTTTTGAGTCTTGTTAGGTGCTTCTATGGTGTTTGCTTGGTGAACATGGACAAGGTCATAAGCGAGAATAGATGATGGTCAACGACCCGGTGATGGCCGGGATTGGCAACTGGTAGAGATGTGCTAATGTGGGGGACCGGAATAATGATTGGTGAGCGTTAATGGTCGGAGGAATAGTCGATCCGGCGAAGTAGAAGTGTGGAAGAGGATGGAAAATTAGGGGTTTTGGGCTGAGCTCTAGCAATGGGATTAGTGGCCGTTGGGCTCAAGTTGAAGCTTGGCAAATATGGGCTGGTTTTGATATTTAGTTGAGCTTGGGCTTAGTATAATTGATTGAGAAGGTGGGCTTAAGTCATTTTGAAATGGAGTTTTTGAAAGCCTGGTTCGTGGGAATAGCCCAAATTCACAAAGTATCAGACGGCAGTCCATTTTCTGACCGGGCCCTGGGGTCCATCCCAAGTCTTTAATTTTGGAATAAAAAATTATTATTATTAAAAATTCGAAAAATATAAAAATATTTAAATAATCAGAAAATTCTTGGAAATAGGCCTTCATTAAATTTTTAAGTTTTAGCATTAGATGTGGCTTAGTTTCACTTGATTAATATACATGTAGCATATTCCCAGTAGAGCACCCTTTTGAAAGAAATTGAACTTGACTTGGTTTTAGCTCATTGGGTATCTTATCTTGGGGCTTACAACATGGCTATGTATATTTTTCGCCTGACTTGTATTGGAATTCATTTTTCAGCATTTACTTTAAAAGTTATCTCAGTACTTGGGTGTTTACTTGTCGCCTTTCAGTAAGTTGGTTGTTTATTGCTTTTCTAAATAGGTTAAGATTAGTTTAGACTTGGATGAAAATGAACCCTATAAGAATATTTGCATGATCATTTAGCAACTTTGATGCCTTTAGGACTATAATTGGCAAAGATTGTGTGACCACTTAAGTAATGATCTTCCAAAGCTAGAGGTATCAAAAGGGTGCTAATTGACATTAGCATAATCAAGTCCCTAAGTTGGTTGTTTTTCGCTTTTCTTGAATAGGTTAAGATTAGTTTAGACTTGGATGAAAATGAACTTGACAAAAACATTTGCATGATCATTTAGCAACTTTGATGCCTTTAGGACTATAATTGGCAATCAAGATCCGTGTGACCACTTAAATAACGATCTTCCAAAGCTAGAGGTATCGAAATGGGGCTAATTAACAATTGCATAATCAAGCCCTCACTCTAAAATCTTTGGTTGCTTACAAGACAATACTCTCGTGTCTCAATTGGTTTTTAGTCATCTTAATAGGCTAGTGGTGACTCCTATAAATATTTTTAGGTTGTTAAGAACTAAAAAATGAAATCCAATGTTGTGCGAGGAATGGTTTGGGAGAGCCCATGCCTAATTAAAGGTCATTGGCCCAAGTTAGGCAATGCTGCTTGTTGAACCCATTTTCTGGAAAGGTGTCTTCTCTTTTGAGACCCTCTATTAGCAATCCTGCTCGCTACATTTGTGAAGCCATTGGAACTTGGCTATGATCTATGTGGCTTATAGATCCCACTTAGTGTCAATTGGTCCCTAGCACCACAGATTGAATGCACAAAGTTGATCGAAGGGCACAAGCCAAGGTATTTCACAGCTCTACTTTCTCAAATCAAAGCTTGTGGAGTGAACGTCAATGACTATTTCAAGGCTATTACATCTGAAGAGGGGATTACAGCTACTCCAACCCTCTCGATATAGGGAGGTCAAAGTTGGTCGAGATGAGGGTCCTAGACGATTGCTTCTTGATTGAGTGGCTTTGCATTGTGGGATGCATAGTAAGAGTGGGGTGGGCGCCGATGATCTGATCAACAATTTTTTGTGTTGTTAAGCTTAATGATCATGGATATTATCTTGCTTGAAAACAAATCCCATATTTGTCAGAGTTTTTGGCAGATTCTTATAATCTTGGTAATTTGGCATTGGAAGTCTTCAACATGGGATTCCAAAGGTCAGTTGAAGACTTGGTGCTATACTTGCAGCCTCTCCAATCCAAGACACTTGCTTGATCAATTCATTTAGCTTTGTCGGTTTACCCATTGCAACATTTAGGACCATTAGCTATGAATACCTTGAACTAAAACACTAATAAAAAACTTCAAGCTTTTGGGCATCAACCTCAAGCAAGGACTGGCAGGAACTTCCTAGACGTTAGCTTCACCAATGGAGTACACGAAGCGCCCGTATAACTCTAGACAAGTTGGTGGTCTCTTTTCTTTCTTACTACATCACCCTTGAACGGTATTGTAAAATTTGTTCTCAGAAAATCAATTGCTACGTCACCTTCATTGGGAGGAGTAAGAATGATAATGCGGCTCTCCAGTTTGATTGTTACATGTTACAAGACTACCACTTTGGGTTCAATGACAAAGACGTGGGTTTCTTTTTGGATGTGGCCAAGGAGATCGCGCTAGACATCATAAGGAGCTACCAGGCCATGTTGTTTGTGGACGTAAATAATTACGCAAACTTGGGGCATCTGTGGTTGGTAAAAATGAAGTGGTTGATTGTCTCGTTGATCGGTGCTTGAGTTTTGCTGGTGTTCACAGTTGTCCAAACAACCTTTGCGTCGGTGGCATACTTTCACCCTCCAACTGAGTGATGATGGAGGTGTCAAAATGTGTTTCTATCCACATAATGGCCGACCAAAAGCACCCAAAATTATCTCTCTGCAAAATTTTGGCACTTCCATTGTCACTCGGTTTAGTTTAGTTTTGGGGAGGGAAATAGGTCACCATCGCAAAGATGGTTTGAATGATCATGAGCATAAGCAGCGCTGAGGCATTAATCGATGAGACGATTAGCCACTTCATCTTTAGATGCCATAGGTCTCTTGCGTACTTGTTCATGTCCATGAACAACTTAGCTGGGTAGCTCCTTATTATTTTGAGCATGATCTCCTTGATCATGTTCGAGAAAAAACTGGCAACCACATTGTTGTACCCGAAATAGTAGTCTTGTAGGATGTGACAATCAGACAGGAGAGCTACCTCCTTGGCCTTGCTCATGAGGCACTCGGGAAAGGTGACAAAGCAACGAACGTTTTGGAAGAAATTTTTGTAGTTCTATTGAAAGGCAATGTAATTGGAAAGAAAGGGACATCATCTTGTCTAGAGTTATATTGGGCATTTGAGGACTCCATGGTAAAGCTAACGTCTGGGAAATTGCTCCTCATCCTTGGCTTGAACTTGACGCCTGCAGGTTCAGCTTCTTTGTAGAGTTTTTTATTCAAGGTACCTATAGTCGACGACCTTGACCTTTGCAGTGGGTAAATTGACGAAGCTAAAATGGAGTAGATTGAGCAAGTGTCTTGAATTGAAGATGCTGCAGTATGGCAGCAAGTCTTTGACTGGCCTTTGGAATGCCAGACTTCCAATGCCAGATTGACGAGGTTATGAGATTTTGCTGGACACTTTGACTGATATCAGAGGATGGAGAATGGGATTTGGTTTTTAAGCAGGACAAAATACATGATCAGTGAGCTTATGATTGAATTGTCGGGTTTGCTCTTACTATGCATTGTAGGATGCGGAGCCACTCAATCAACTCCAACCTCTCTAGCTTGTGAGGCTTGAAGTAGTAATCTCTGATCTACCTCTATTCGAATGCAACAACGTTGAAATAGTTGTGGACATCATTCACTCCGTGGAGTTATGAAGTACCTTGGCTTGTTGCTCTTCGATCATCTCTAGGCACTTGAGTTTGTGGTGGTAAGGGACTGATTAACACTAAGGTACATAAGCCATTTCATCGATCGTAGCCAAGCTTTAAAAATTAAAAATACTAAGATACATGGGTTGTTAATGAACTTGAATAAGTTTAAAATATTTAAAAAGATTATAAGAATAAATTTTTCTAAGTTTAGTTAGTTAGATAAATGTTTTAATAATATAGGGTAAATGCAGCAAGCGGTGTAGCCAAATGAGGGTCTCAAAAGAGTTGGCCTTTGGCTAAACTGACATTGAATAAGTGACGACCGGTCTTCTTCGGCCACCTCCATCACCACCGTAATTGCCTGGTGGCCTGTGTCTCCCATTGTGCTATGTTCCCTCCGTCTTTGCCCATATCCGTGTTCGCAGTAGGTTTATTGGGAGTTGTTAGTACCAAGATGGATTGTGTTGATTTCAGTGATTCCTAGGAGATCAATGAACAATCAAGGTTGTGAAGACTATTGCTGAAAACTCACACGTCAAAATGGGAGCACACTCTAGAACCGAGGATACCAAGTCGGTATTAACAAATGCAATCAAACAAACATACTTGAAGGCTCTGGGTTTTGGCATGGAAGGGAATGTCAGATTTCAAAATGCAAAAATCCTCGTACACGAGACTAATCATTAAAGAAAAATGACTAAGACATTTATTTCCTTCAACAAAGATGCATACTAATATAATTCAGGAAAAGAAGCATATGCATAAAAGGCATCTAAGTGCAACTTGGTGAAAATCTAGAGTTAATGGAGTGAGAATGATGGCCAGACCGAAAAAAGAATAATACAGTTAATCCAAGCTCATCGAGACAGCCCCGAATGAGATCAGTTTTCACTCTGGTGGAGGTGAAGGCTCTAAGTCTCTACCTCATGAAAGACAGAGCATGAGTTACTACCTCGAGGTAGAGCAGCTACTAGTCGTGACTGACGATCGGATTAGAGGAAATATGGCCTCAAGGGGCAATAATGCCAAGGATTGCAATAGACGAAGGGAGAGAGAACGAGAGTCGAATGCTACAACGCAAACAGAGTATACTTGTAGGAGCAGGGCTGGTGGTAGTGGAAAGTGCCTGAAAGAGGACACGTCGGAGAGAGGGACGGCGTGTGATGGTGGAATCGGGCGCCGGTGGTTGGTGATGGCGGGCAATGACTGGTTGTGGCGACAATGGAGGCTTTAGGAAGCGACGTTGGGGCTTGAGAGAGCTCGGTGGAGGTAAGATCTGAGAATTATGGCGAGGGCGGAGGTTGTTGATTGGTGGCTGAGAGAGAAAGGGATTCTCATTCTCATGAATCTGCTGCGTGTTTATGCTTCCCCGGAGAGAGAATCTGTAGGTGTTTGTTGTAGAGAGCGTGAGCTGTGCATTCGATTGAGGAGGTCGAGTGTGCCGATTTTGTGGGCTGAGTCAGGCCGGACCTAGCCCGAGTTTTACCTAAATATTTCGTGAATCTTATACCGGGCCTGGGTGGCTAGCGTGTCATGAAATCATGCTTATTGGGCTCAGTTCCGTTGTAAAAGTCGACCATAGATTTTTGAAGTCGACTGGCTCCTGAGCCTTCCTTAGTAGAAATTTTATGATCAGCCCCGAGATCTAAACTTTCGTGTCCCCCACATTAGATGTGCGGGAGAAATTGAATGGAGAAAATGATGACGGGATGACCGTGTGCGGAAGAAATCGAATGAAGAGAATGATGCAAGATGATGAAATGACCGGTGTTTTCAATCAAAAGTAAACTTTCTCAGTATGATCGGAAAAACTCAATTTTCAACCTATGGATGAAATGACCTAATGAAATGTATTCCAAGTCCTGGGGGAGGATAATGTTCCTAATCCCTATATGTAGAAGGGATGCAATGAACGCAAGGTCATGTGAACTAATATATATTATCAAGGATTGAATTGTGCTATTGATGATGAATCCGACCATATATATGCTTTTTTATTTTATTTTATTTTATGAAAATGCATGTTTGATTAGTCGGCAAAATTCAGTTGTCAACATGGTTGTCTTTGGCTTTGGCTTTTAAATCAAACTCTCAACCATTCCCTCAGCATGGCTGAGACCACGCACCATCCATCTCACTTTCTTTTTTACCGGTTCTCTGGTGATGCAATTTCAACCCACAACTCTCCCGCTGGTCTTGAGGCTTTTGAGTTGCTTCTCGAGGATGTGAAGAAAGGAAGGATTGAAAATTACGCACGAGGATAAAAACATTGTAATTGCGCTTGGCTGGTGGATACTTCGAAGGTTCCCGTCTCAGGACAGAGTTAGAAAGATGGGGTTTGAAACTTTGAGAGAGGAGAGACATGGCTGTCGATTTGAGGGCGGTCATGAGCGTTGCTTGACCACAACCGCCATGGTAATTTCAGTGATTTTCAAATATATAAACTTCGACTCGATTTGTAATGTTAACTATAATTTGTTTGATATGGTCCTTTTAACTATTTCTAAAAATGTTCAATTCAGTCCTTTTGTTTGATCAAATAAGGGACAAAGTTGCAATGAGTCCTTTAAATATAATAAGCAATCTAGTCCCAAAATTATTGACAAATCTGTGAGATCCCATTCCTAAACTTTCAAAATGTTTTATTTAATTTCTCAATTTTCGATGATAGAGTCAAATCAATCATTGGATACTATTTGTAAGTTTTTGTCGCTACATTGTTGCCCGGATTTAGAATATTTTTTTCATTTCATCTGGAGAGATTTAGATAAATGAGTATTTATAAGTAAATAACTTATATATATATCCAATGAAAACGCTGAAATTTCAAATAGCCGGAATACCAATCCAATTCTAAATGAAGTTTTACTTTTACTATAATACAGCACACATACATTTTTGTTGATTTAGGAAATGAAATGGGATGAAAATATATAAAATCCAGGCAATAGTGTTGTTAGGAAAATCTGTGCATAATGATGAAGGACTAATTTGATTTTGTTATGAAAAATTGAGGGACTAGATTGAACAAATTAATGGCTTATGAATCCATCCCCTCTGCATAGGTACTCGAATTGCTTCTCGGTCCTCTCTTTCCCTCCTGGCTAGATCAACATGGCGTTGTCGAGTAGCGGCACCTATTGAGACGCAATCGTTTTTGCCTGCTCATCCAACATCTGAATCAAGCCTTTTTAACATTCGACACACTTTCAGAAGGTTTAAGGTAAATGATGCTTGAGGATAGAAGCGAGTCAAGTGGACAGTAAGCTGCTTGAACTCATTGGTAAATTGGTCGAACTCCCAATTGATTCTAAAGCCAAGTTTGGCTAGGTAGCTCGACTACATAACTAAGCTGAGCTCTGATACGAAAATAGTTTACTTGGGCAGGCCGTGATCCTAATTAAGAAATCAAACATTTTTTTGTACTTGCTATATTTACACATCTAATAATTCACAAACCATCAATGGCTGTGTGAGTTGTCGGGTCATAATATACTTATGTTGAGATTTTTTGCGTTCAATTCACAAATATTGTTTTAGTTCATACATACATTGAAAGTCTTAAAATTTGTCAACAAAGTGCAATTAAGTTTGAAAACTTTTAAAGTGCAATTAAGTCTTAAAATTTGTTACAAAAGTGCAATTGAATCCTAAAATATATCACATAAGTGCAATCGAATTCTAAAACTTGTCAAATTGGTCAAGTCAAGTTATTCCATTGATAATATATTTTAAAGGTTTAGGATTTGATTGCATTTTTGTGATATGTTTTAGGATTCGATTGCACTTTCGTGATAAGCTTTTGAATTTCATTTACTTTGAAAGTTTTAGGACTTAATTGCATTTTTGTAATAAGTTTTATGACTTTAAGTGCACTTATCCATGGTATATAAAAAAAAGCTAATGCTAAACCAAAAGAGAAAAATCTTGATGGCAGGAAAACTCCCTGCCAAGGCATTTCATATTCATAGAATTCCACAATGCCTACTCGCTTCTTGCACAATAGACGAGACCACCAGGTCTTGGACAAAGGGGTACAAATCCGACAGGGACTAAGAAAGAACAGTCTTGGACAAAAGGTACAAATCCGACAGGGACTTAGAAGAACAGAAAGAAGAACATCATACGAGAAGCATCATGAAGTTTATCATTCAGTCACTTGGTGAACTCGATCACTCCCAACACAGACACAGCTCGGGCAGCGACCTTAAAGCCCGTGAATCCAGCTCCTCTGCACAGGTACTCGAACTGCTTCTCGGTCCTCTCCTTCCCTCCCGGCTGGATCAGCATGGCATTGTCGAGCAACGACATGTATCGAGATGCCATCGTCTCCTCTGGCTCGTCCGGCATTATGAAGTCCATCACGATTACCTTCCCGTTCGCCGGCAATGCTTTGTGGCAGTTCTTCAGGATCTTTATGCATGACTCGTCGCTCCAATTGTGGCATGTGTTCTGTGCAATTTGCGAAGTCATACAAAGTTAGGATGCAGCTCGCGTTTGAGTAGTATAATTTATAGGAAGGATTCAATTAGCTCGCCTTGATCATGATCGCATCGCCCTCTGGGATACTCCCGAACATGTCCCCTCCGACATGCTCCACTCCTGCGCGCCATTTTTACCAAAGTGTTTATAGGCCTAATTCAGGGACAATAATGCCTCTAATTTTCGCAAACATGATTTCGAGCTCAATAATTTGAACCAAAGTATATGCGACTAATCCGGCGAAGCATGTAATAATTAATGTACCGGGATAAGAAGGAGCATGTTCGATGACTTGGGGCAAATCAAAGTTGATGCCCTTGATCAAGGGGTACTTCGAGACGATCATGTTAAGGGTTGCGCCTTTTCCGCCACCGACGTCGACCAGAGTCCTGATCCCATCCAACCCGTGGTAGACCTCGAGGATCTTCCTCGTCTGCGTCGTGGAGAGGCCGGCCATCGCATCGTTGAAGTACTTGTTCAGGGACGAGTCCTCCTTCATGCACTGGAATATGGTCTTGCCATGGACCTTCTGGAACAAGTTGCCTCTTCCTCCCACAATTGCTTCCTTGAATTGGAGCCTGGAATTGCCAAAAAAGGTAAAAGAAGGATTTGCTTGATTCAATTAATTGCTTAATCTAATTTCCACTCACCAGACGTCAACGGTGGCCCGATGGAAGGCGAATAGAGAGAGCGAGCCGAAGGAACCGCCATCCTCGCCCTTGACGTAGTACTTCCCGGCCGGCGATACCGCGTAACGTCTCTCCACGGTCCTCCCGCCGTCGAGCACCTCGGACTTGCACGAGAGGAGCGAGTGGCTCGCGAGGCAACGGAGGACCCGGTCGATGATCTCAGGCGACTCGTGGGTCTGGGCCGGGAGGTGGGTGGCCACCTCGGCGGGTGATACATACGCCCCGGGGCCCGCCCGGGCTATGATCCCGAAGAGGTCGAGCTCGACCGCGGCGTGGAGGATCCTTGGGAAGACTTGAGAGCTGGAGCACAAGAGGGCTTTGAGGCATGGGTCTTCTTCTTCTTCTTCTTCATGGCAAGGTTTCACTTGGTCTTGGGTGGAACTCATTTTTCGGTTTCTATGCTTTTGTGCTGGACAAGTAAATGTGAATCGACGAAGGAAGCGATTTGTACCCCTACATCTATGGCGACGGGCACTACGCAAATTTATAATAAAAGGTGAACGTGGGGTCTCTCACCCAAAAAAGAATGAACAATGTATCAGAGGAGTCCTGTGCTGGGGTCCAATATGGTGATGCTTCCACGTGAAAGTAATTGTGACAATTATTGATAGCCTAATTGTAGGAATTGGGGTTATCCAGACATGGGAGCCACTACATTGGTTAAACACCTTTAAGTTATTGATAGAATAGTGCAGGAAATTGGGGTTACTCATACATGGGATCCACTGCATTTGTCAGACAAAACCACGCGACACATCAGTTTTAAGTTCTTAGGCAAAGTCCAACTTAAACTAACGGATGACAAGGCAAAGTCCAATGTGGACTGATAGATGGACTGATAGATGAAGACGGTACTTATTATTATACTTATTATTATAATAGTAGAATACTAAAGTTAGAGAGATCATTGTGCATATAATATATAACGTGACGTGAGACATTCTTAAAAAGCACTCTAGAATTCATGGAGTAATTTTAAAAGAACCAATTTACTATAGGGTTAAAATTCATCTGTAAAGTATCTTATTTTTCATTTGGGTTAATATCACGAAAGACTTTAAGCTGATGTATTTGTGATAAATTTAGTATAAACTAATTTTTTTACATCAAAAAACCTCAATTGGTATACTTGCGACAAATTTACTCTCTATTAGTTTCCATCAAATTTCACTGTCAATTTGTTGAGTTAGATGGCACATTGTAGTTAATAGGTATACTAGTTTGGGGTTTTGCCTTTCATTTGTCATAGCTGTATTGGTTTGTGATTTTTTGTAGTATTAATTCAATTGGAAGATAAATTTGTTACATATGTATCAATTAGATTTTTTGTGTTCATAAATTTAGTTTGAGGGAAAATTGTTTTAGATATATCAATTTAAGGTTTTTGGTGGTCAAAAAATAAGTTTTGAGTAAATTTGTCACATGTTAGTTTATGGTTTTTTGTGATATTAACCCTTTTGATTAGCTCTAACAGCTTGCGACTTTCATGATCTGGTCGGTTGCATGGGCTAGTGTTGGTCCCGTCTCCCCTTTGTCCTCGTTGACTTCTCGACATCCATATCAATCGGACAAAGATATCTTTTAAAGAAGGGAAAAATCACCAAAAAAATTCAAATTTTATCTATTGTGACCAATTACCTTCCCTTACAGCTCTATATGAAATCACCATTAAAAAGCTAACGTGGATTTATTGTCTTCAAATAAAACGATTTGCAGCGGAAGCAAAAACGCCCGTACATGTTTCTCCTCGACATTGTTCGTGCATTTTAATAATGAACATACAGAAATAAAAAAGAGGTAATCACATTCTCCTTATATCATGGTCAAAAAATTTAGTTCTAATGTTCTTAAGCTTCTGACTATAAACGTTTGATGTTCTCGTTGCATTGACTCTTACCGTTCTTCAGATCTGACGATAAATGTTGTGATCTCGAAGAGGTCGAGTTCGACGGCGGCATGTAGGATCCTTGGGAAGAGTGGAGGGCTGGAGTGAAAGGGGGCTTTGAGGAATGGGTCTTCTTCTTCTTCTTCATGGCAAGGTTTCACTTGGTCTTGGAAGGAACTCATTTTTCGGTTTCTATGCTTTTGTGTTGGACGACATTTGGGAAAATGTGAATTGACGAAGGAAGCGATTCGCAAAATGGGTGGGACCCCTAAGTGTATGGCAATGGGCACTACGCAAATTTATAATAAAAGGTGAACATGGGTCTCTCACCCAAAAAGAGAAGGCTAAACAACGTATCGGAATCGTCCTGTGCTGAGGTCCAATATGGTGATGCTTCCACCTGAAAGTAATTGTGCCAATTATTGATAGCCTAGTTGTGGGAAATTGGGGTTAGCCAGACATGGGAGCCATTACATTGGTTAAACACCTCCTAGAGGCACACCATGGTTTAAGTTATTGATAGCCAAGTGCAAGAAATTGGGGTTGCTCATACATGGGATCCACTGCATTTGTCAAACAAAACCATGTGACACGTCATAGTTTAGGTTCATAGGCAAAGTCCAATGTAAATTGACGGATGACAAGGCAAAGTCCAACGTGGACTAACAGATGAAGACGGTACTTATTATTTAAATATTATAATAGTAGAATATCAAAGTTAGAGAGATCATCGTGCATATAACATCTTGTTAAATTTTATAATTATGTGACGTGAGACATTCGTAAAAGGCACGCTAGAATTCATGGAGTATTTTTGAAGGAGCCGATCTACTATAGAGTTAAAATTCATTCGTAAAGTATTTTATTTTTCATTTGGGTTAATATCACGAAAGATTTTAAACTAGTGTATTTGTGATAAATTTAGTATAAACTAATTTTTTGACATCCAAAAACCTCAAACTAGTATACTCGTGATAATTTTACCTTCTGTTAGTTTTTATGAATTTTCACCGTTAATTTACTAAGTTGGATGGCACATTGCAGTTGATGAGTATACTAATTTGGGATTTTACCTTTCATTTGTCATAACTGTACATGTTTGTGATTTTATGTGGTATTAATCCAATTTAATGGAAATTAATGGAACATAAATTTGTTATATGTGTACTAATTTAGGCTTTTGCGTTCATAAACTTAGTTTGGAGGAAAATTGTTTTAGATATATCAGTTTATGGTTTTTGGTGGTCAAAAAATAAGTTTAGAGTAAATTTGTCAAAAAATATCAGTTTATGGTTTTTTGTAATATTAACCCTTTTGATTGGCTCTAACAACTTGCGACTTTCATGATCTGGTCGACTGCATGGGCTAGGGTTGGCCCCCTCCCCCTCTGTCCTTGTTGACTTCTTGACATCCATATCAATTAGACAAAGATATCTTTCATAGAAGGGAAAAATCACCAAAAATTTCAAAGTTTATCCACTGTGACCAAATACCTTCCCTTACAATTCTGTCTGAAATCACCATTACAAAGCTGACGTGGATTCATTGTCTTCAAATAAAATGATTTGCAGTGAAAGGAAAAATGCCCATACATGTTTCTCCTTGACCTTGTTCGTGCATTTTAATAATGAACATACAAAAGTAAAAAAGAGGTTTTGGTTCTAACGTTCTTCAGCTTTTGATTATGAACGTTTGATGTTCTCGTTGCATTGATTCTAATGTTCTTCAGATCTTGACTATGAATGTCTAGTCTTCTTGTTGCATTGATTTTGACGTTCTTCAAATTTGGTTCAAGTTTAGACTGCAAATGTTTGGCGTTTTTGTAGTGTTGGTTCTGACATTCTTGAGATCTCGACTATGAACGTTTGATCTCTTCGTGGTGCTAGTTTTGATGAACTTCGATTTTAATATTCTTTAATTCCAGCCCCACAAATGTCGGACCTCTAGTTCAGACATGCCACAAATCTTGCGTTGAATGAAGAGAGAAACCGAGAGAGTTCACCACTATAATTATGCTAGCAATTGCTCTCATGTGTGACTAATTTTGATTGATCTCTATAATCATTCAATCTTTGATCATCACTAGATCCTCTCTATCAATGGCCCTTTTTATAACCAGTCCTATATCACAAATATTTGATTCAATTCGGCTCATAAACTTCAAATCGTTTTAGAGCATTACTCTGGGCATTAATCTTGTAACCGTTATAGAGCATTATTTTGGGCATTAATCTTGTAACCGTTATAAGACTTTATTCTAGGTATTAACTTTGTAACTATTACAAAAATTTAATTTGATCGTTAAGTCTGAAATCGTCTTAGATCTTTAATTTGGTTATTGATTTTAAACTCATTTCAAGTTATTAATGCGACCATTGATTCTGAATTTTGTTATTTTGGACATTAATCTTGTAACTGTTACGAGACTTTATTTTAAGCATTAACTTTGTAAGCATTAAAAAACTTGACTTTGATCATTAAATTTGAAATTGTTTTAGAATATTAATATAGTCGCTAAGTCCGAAACCATTTCAGATCATTAATGTGGCAATTAGGTTTGAAATTGTCTCAAATCTTTAATTTAGCTATTGATTCTAAAGTCGTTTCAAATCATTAATGCGACAATTTATTCTAAATTCCCTTTAGATCATTAATGCAGCCAATGATTCTGAACTCACTTCTGATCATTTATGCGACCATTGATTTTGAACTCACTTTGCAGATCATTAATATGGTCGTAAAGTTTGAAATTCCTTTCATATCTTTGAACCCCTCTGAGAACTTAGAATTTCAACCCTTTTCAATCTTATTGCCTCAATTGCAAACACATTTGCAATATGTTCTCTCTTGTTCAAACGTTATTCTAAATTGGTTATTGTGACATCCTTGAATTACTCACTTGAGATATTGTCTGCTTTGGGTTGTCCCATTTTAAGCCCCATGATTTTATCCTTTTTGATGTACATGTAGGCACTTTCCCAGGAGGTCACCTATCTTGATTATACTCTAGCTTGGGCTCGCTTAACTAAATGAAGTTTGCTATTACATCAAAAGGTGTCTCCGTGAGTTAATTTCAGTTTTTCACATATATATTCTAAGATCTCTCTCCCTGTTCGGTACATAGTTTGGTTCATTCTTGCCTTTTCGCTATTCTAGAAGCTGCCAAGAGCTGCTCCTTGTCCAGATCCTCTAGCTCTGATGACCACTCCCCGCCCCCACCGTATCGAGTTATTATAAGTCTACCGGCTTCTGCATGATTCGCCCCAGAACCACACACCTATTGGAGGGGGTTTTGCTCTGATACCATATTATGACATCCCTAGATTTAACTCATTCAAGGTATTGTCTACTTTGGCCCGTCCTATTTCGAGCCTCATGGTTTTATATTTTTTGGCATATAGGTAAGTAGTTTCCTAGGAAGTCACCTATCTTAGTAGTGCTCTAGCCTAGGCTCACTTAACTTTGGAATTTCAAAGCAAAGTTTGATGTTACATCAAAAGATACATCCTTGGGTTAATTTCAGTTTTTCACATATATATGCTCTCCCCCCGTTCAATGTATAGTTCAGTTCATTCTTGCCCTTTTGCCATTCTAGAAGCCTGTCAAGAGTCGCTCTTTGTCTAGGCCCTTTAGCTCTGGCGACCACTCCCTACCCTCATCGGACCAGGTCGCCACAGTTATGGTGTGTGACATTCCTAGATTCATCACTAAGTTGGCAGTGGGACTTGTGCTAATACATCGGCACAACCAATATAATTGATTGTCTTGATTAATCTCTAGTTCCTACAAACTATGAGTGTGACATCTAGTAATATGTCATAGCTATCTAGACAGTGTGGATATTTCAAGAATATAATGAATTTATCAGCTTTGACGACCATTTAATTCATTCATTTTGTCTCTTTATATCTCGATAGAACAAAGGCCATGAAATTGTTTGTCAAGCTACCAATTGGATCATATGCCTAAATCTAATTGACATGTATTTCTACGAAACATGAACTGTTTATTCTTGGTTACAAACTTGGTCGACGATTTCAATATAATGTCACTATTATATTGTATAGGACATCAATCTTCTATTTTGTACATCTACGTAAGACATACTCCTTATTGCGCATGTATGTGTCATTGTATTGCAAGCAAACTACAATAATCAAGTACAAAGATAGTTTGATGAAGCATCAATATGTGCACTTATGAACTATAGCCATCCAACACACAAGTTAGTATCGTGCCTCGGGTCTAAGGATTTCACATAAAACTAAAGCATGGACAATTAGTCATTGACCCCGCCAAAAGATTCCATGTTGCCAATCATTCCATGCATGTCATGTTCACTGAAATTTTTCGATATAAGCACTTGTGTTCTAGCTCGGATATCACAATACTCAATGATTTATGACTCATCATTCCTCAAGTATTCAATACTTGAATGGTGAAGTTTGAGAACACATTGGTCTTAACAAATTCATCAATGTCCTTTTAATGATTCATTGATCGAGAACTGTTTAAATATTCAATCAAACTGTAAACATGTCACATATATTCTAAACACTTTAAGAATATGTTTAATCACAACTAATCTTATGGACTTATTCGTATAAATTGGACGATGAATGAACATTTCCTTACCATTAAATAAATAATGCAACTTAAATCCCTAACAAGTAACTATTACACGATTGTTTTAGGGCATCTAGCTAACACTTCAAAGACGGAGGAGAAACCCTCAAGCCAAGCTTTGAGCTTGAGTGGCCATGGCGGTTGTGAGTTTCAAAGCTTGACCTTCAAGTTGCTTTGAAACTTGGCCATGGCTGCTTGCGACTATCTGCGAGCTTTGAAGGTGAAGGTCAGACCTCAAGCCAAGATTTGAGCTAGAGCCGTCATGGCAGCCGTGAGCTTTGAAGCTTGGCCATGGTGGCTTATGACCAACTGCAAATTCGAAGCTTTTGCCATGGCAGCTTGCGACTGCCCACAAGCTTCGAAGCACGAGGCTAGACCCTTAAGCCAATCTTCCAGCTAGAGCGGTCATGGTGGCTGTGAGTTTCGAAGCTTGGCCATGACAGCTTGCAACCACCTGCGAGCTTCGGAGGTTGAGGTCAGATAGGCCAAGCTTCGAGCTAGAGAGGTCATGGCGGCCGCTCAAGATCAACCTTCTTGAAGCTTCCTTTTCAGAACCAGAACGTATTGTTCTTCCTTACGAAGTAGATATTGGGCAGTGCGAATTTTTTTCTTTTTCCAATGTGGTGCTCGTGTACGAGAAAATATTAGGTATCCTAAAAGTGCCACGTCATCCATACTCTGAACCATTCAAAAATCGTCACGTGTCCTCGGATTCCGCAAGTCATTGAAATTTCCTTTCTTTCTCGAGAAAATATTAGGTACCCTAAAAGTGCCACGTCGTCCTTACTCTGAACCATTCAAAAATCGCCACGTGTCCTCGGGTCCCACAGGCCATTGAAAATTCCTTTCTTTCTCCTCTTGGTTCTCTCTCGTCTCTCTTCTACCCCTACCCCTGCACTTACTTTCTCTCTCCTCTCTCATCCCCACTCTCATCCCCGCACTTGCTTTCTCTCTCCTCTCTCCGCCTGCTCCTCCTCGGACTTCGATGGTTGCGATGGTGGCCCAGCGGTTCCCGTAGCGGGAGTGGGTGGCGAGAATGGCCTCGTCCTCGGCGGCGGAGAAGGGGTGGTGCTCGACGGCGGGGCTGAGCTGGTTGCACCAGCGGAGGCGGCAGGATTTGCCGGAGCGGCCCTAGATGTGGTGGCTGATGAGGGACCAGTTCCGGGGGCCGTAGCAGCCTACGAGGCGGGTCAAGACCTGGTCCTCCTTGGCGCTCCACAGGCCCTTGATCCTGTCCGGCCTGGCGGCGGCGTTATTGGACAGGGAAGAGTCGGAGTCTGACGAGCGATCGTGGCCTCATCCAATCGACGAGCCGCAGCGCCGCCCCTCCGGCTGCGCTGTCACCGAATCGCTACCCTTCGTCCGATGATGGTTTAGTGGGAGTAAGAGGGGGCGGCAAAAAGAGAATCGAGTGAGAGAGAGGAGAGAGAAAGCAAGTACAGGGGGTAGGGGCAGAAGAGAGATGAGAGAGAAGAAGAAGAGAAAGAAAGGAGATTTTAATGACCCGTGGGACCCGAGGGCACGTGACGATTTTTGAATGGTTTAGAGTAGGAATGACGTGGCACTTTTAGGGTACCTAATATTTTCTCGCTCGTGTACAGTCGCATTGGACCCACTTGTTCCTGAAAGTGTCACATCGAATCCACGTTAACTTTTTGGCAATTATTTTGAATGGAATTGTAAGGGAGATTAAATGTGTCATAATTAGTATAATTTAAAATTTTTAGGATGTGTTGGATAACCATTATGTTCTCAAAATAATTTTTATTCAGAAATGTTTTACTTTGATTTTGTTTCCAGAAACAATTTTTGAGTATTTGAAACCGTTTAGTAACTACATACAATTTCTATTCTCGAAATAGAAATGCGCTTGGTACGATCATCAAATTTTTTTGTAACTTAAAATTTCTTTTATTTATTTAATAATTTTATTACATTTTCTTATCTTTTCTTTTTCTTTCTCTCTTTCTTTTTTCTCTAGTCACTCGTTGACATCGCAGGAGCCTCACCCAACAACGGTGAGGTTGAGTCTCGCCAAGGGCCGATGAGGTTCTAATGAGGTTGCTAGATCTTGTTTGGTTGATTGTCAGCTATTGTCAACCGGCAACTAGTTAGAGGAAGAAGAAGGGGAAGGGAAAAAAAAGAAAATAAAAAGAAGAAAAGAAAGGAGAAAAAAAAAGAAAATGATTTGGGTTTGATTTTGAAATTGTTCTTAGAAATAATTTTTTTGATTTCTTGATTCTATTTTGAGAACAAATTTATTCTTAGGAACATATTCTCTTATTTTTTTGTTCCAAAGAACAAAAGAGAACAAAAGAATAGAAATTTGTACTGTTTGACACATTATTAAACAGGCCCTTAGTATCACAAAACTCTTTTTTGGGTAAATGTGTAATAGTTTGAATTATGGTGGTTTTTTCCGATTCTGTTTTTATTTTAACAGAAAAACCAATTTGAACAAAAAAATAAAAACTTATACTTTAGCTCAATTGCAAAAAAGAAAAGAAAAAAGTTCCGGTTCTTTTATATTTTTTTATTAACAACAAAAAACATATATCCGTTAAAACCAGCACGACTCCTAGTCCGGCCGTCGAGGCCGAGCTTGCTCCTCTACGCCGCGCACCTCCGCCGCAACCGAGCGCCGCCCCTGTCGGTGGTCGGCCCTCTCGGTGTGTCTCACCTCCACCGCCAACTTCGAATAGAACTCCGCGAAGGCAAGGTTCCGAGTTATGCTATTTTTGTCCAGGCTTTCTTGTTAAGACTCGATGTTCTCTTTGCAACTGTAGGATTTGAGCGAGCTCAAACGACCACTATTCTGGTTGTTCTTTGTTGCTAGCGACGGTGCAGCTATGGTGTTTAGCGCACCGCTGGCGACGGTGTTCATCGCGTTCGACGAACATCCCTTGCCCACCATGTGTTTGATGGGAGTTTCAGGAGGAATGGCCTTGTAATATCCAATGTAATTCGACCCGACCCACCCAGAGAATCAATTCTTGATACGGTTCTTCGAGTGTTCTTGCGAGAAATGAGTGTGAAAAGTGAACCGTGATGAAAATTTCTTGTCAAGCTTTCTCTGCATTTGCTTTTATTGCTGGATTAGATTGTTTTTCGGGCCATTTAATGATGAGTGGAAGATGTGTGTAGCTTTGGAGTTGTGATTGCACCCTCTTGTTGCTTTTCTCTTTTAAGAGATAGGTTAGGCTGAAATATGTTTTTTTCCTTGTCTGCATGATTTTTCTTCTTTTATTGACTGTGATGTCTTGGCAAGTTTTATGTGTGAGAATTAAAATTCTTTATTTGATGCAGGTTTTCTACATTCGTGGTGACCGGCACAGTTATTAGAAGATCGTTACCTGGCTCATTCTGCTTAAAGGCCAATGAGGATCATCTCTTTGTAAGTGGGGGTCAGTGCATTTTTGAATTCACCTAAGCTGCAATTAGACCAACAAGTTCACTGCAATGGCCAGTAGAATCAAATGGTCTAATAAAATTACGACGTCCCAAGTGGAGCAGCTTATTAGGGCTGAAAGGGATGTACAGAGGGCAATGCTTATCTTTGATTCGGCAACAGCAGAGTACAGTAATGGTTTTCGCCATGATGAGAAAACCTTTAGTGTTATCATATCGAAATTGGTCTCTGCAAATCAGTTCTGGACAGCAGAAGAGCTTCTTCAGAGAATGAAAGAAGAGCAGTGTAATCTTACAGAAGACATATTTCTCTCCATCTGCAGAGGCTATGGGCGGGTTCACAGGCCACAGGATTCATTGAGGGTATTCCAGAGGATGAAGCGTTTCCAATGCAAACCTTCACCCAAATCATACGTCACTATTTTGGATATACTTGTTGAGGAAAATCAGTTGAAACTAGCTCTTAGATTTTATAAACACATGAGGGCGATCGGTGTATCACCTACCGTTGCTTCCCTCAATGTTTTGATCAAAGCTTTGTGCAAGAATAGTGGAACGATGGATTCTGCCCTTCAGATATTTTATGAGATGCCAAATCGTGGATATGTTCCAGATTCATATACATATGGTACTTTGATAAATGGATTGTGTAAATGGGGGAAAATTGGTGATGCCAGGAAACTATTTGAAGAGATGGAGACAAAAGGTTGTTCACCTAGTGTAATCACCTACACTTCCATGATTCACGGTCTCTGTCAATCTGAGAATTTAGATGAAGCTTTTGGATTGTTTGAACAGATGGTGGGCAAAGGTATTGAGCCTAATGTGTTTACTTTCAGTTCATTAATGGATGGATTTTGCAAGAGAGGGTATTCTTCTCAAGCAATGGAGCTTTTGGACATGATGGTTAGGAAACGGCAGAGGCCAAACATGATAACTTACAGCACTTTAATCCATGGGCTCTGTAAAGAAGGGAAAGTTTATGAAGCTTTGGAGACTCTTGACAGGATGAAGCTTCAGGGTTTGAAGCCAGATGCAGGACTTTATGGCAAGATTGTTGCCGGCTTTTGTGACAAGTGCAAATTTCAGGAGGCTGCCAACTCCCTTGACGAGATGATACTAGAAGGAGTCTCTCCCAATCGTTTAACCTGGTCCATTCATGTCAGAATCTACAATGCGGTTGTTCAAGGCCTTGCTGGTCATGGTGAAATAAATCGTGCCTATCAGCTTTACCTCAGCACACAGGCTAGAGGAATTTCTGTTGATGCATCAACTTTCAGTGCTCTTGTTCGATATTTCTTTAGGAAAGGAGATATAGATAAAGCTGCGGGAGTATTTGAGGAAATGGTGTGTGATGGATGTGCACTGGATGAGGAAACATGGAAGGCAGTTGTAGAAGGATTTGTGCATTGGGAGAAAGGGAAAGAAGCTGCTAACTTATTGCCTGAATTAATTGGAGAACAATGAAATAAGCAGACAAGACTATAAGGATATAATCATGGGTAAGAGTTAATGCTGCTTGTTACTGTTTCTACCAACACTTTAGGTGCTCATTATTTTGTTTTTGATACAAATGTCACGACTTCATGATGGTCATTGACTTCTTGTACATCCTTCACCCTGTTATGCTTATTTTATATGCTTGACAACAGTTCCACTTTATTTTCATGTTATTTCAGAAATAAGCTTCTGGTTCATAAGAAGTTGGCTGTACCTAACTTTAACAGAAAGTTTTCTGATCTATCTTTCTCTTTAGTGGGTGCGTGGAGCTTCATTATCAATAAGTACTTTTGGTATCTTGTTCCTTCAGAATAACTCTCCCATTGATTAAAGAGATTGCATGACATCTTCAAGAGACTTCTTGGTCACTAGGCACGCTTTAACAAAATGGGCTTGGGTAAATAGATGAGAGCTCTCTATCATCTTTATGATTGCTCATAAAAAGATTCTGTGCTTGTATAATGTAGATTCTGAGGCTAGTTCTTGTTATACCAGGATCATGTAGCATCCTGTCAGCATTATCTTTGAGCAAATTGGAGAATCAGATTTAATTGCAGATATGGAAAATCTAGCTTTTTGGAGGTAATAGCAAGCACTCCCTATGGTCTTTGAAACTCTTGACTTCTGTGAATCAAAAGGATTACAACCCACTTCCATTGATGATGTCTCCCTTGGCACATTGTATGCTAGAGGACACTATTTTTTTGAAACACAGCGATGGTTGAGGTTTCTAACCTAGGTGGAGTTATTGACTGCACATATGGACTCTCAAATGGCTTATTGGGATTGCTGGTAGGTTCCCATTTGAAATGTGAATCTGTTTTGAAAGGGAATCAATGAGAAAAATGGAGAGAAGCTGGCAAGCTGGAAGAGGTTTTTGCCCAGAGGGGTTAGAATAATAATAATACTTATTATTAGGGGCTCTTTGTCGGGTGTAACCTACCAACATTTTTGTCACTTCTTTCAGTTCCTATGTTGTAAACAGATTAGAGAATTTGCAAAAAGATTTCCATCGTCAAGAGACATGATGATGATACTTCCAGATTTCATCTAATCAACTGGACTTCAATTTGTTCTTATATTCAGATGGGGTACTGGGTACCAGAAAATTGATTTGTTCTTCAATCTCTTTAAGGCAAATGGACATGGAGGTTTCATAAAGAAAAGAAGAGATCATGGACAAGAGTTTAATTGTTAAATATGCCATTTGATATGTGATCAGCGTTTTAAGGTGACCTGTGGAAGTAACTAGAAATGATTGGTATGCTTTTGCTGTTCACACCACCTTGGGCGATGGAAGAAAAGTGAAGTCCGAGTATGATTGAAGAGGTACTGACCAGCCTTTTACTAAAGACGAGTCTGTAGCTGGCCTGTGTCCCGACTTCTTCAGACAAATCCAGAATTAGAAAGACATTTCGAAGAGTTCGTATGTATGAGTTGAAGATTAGATATGACGCAGTTGCAACAGATGACGTTGTTTCATGATAGTCAATCAGCAATACATGTTGCTTCGAATTTTTCAGGAGAGAACGAAGCATAGCTCGACAGTCATTTTGTTCCAAAAAAGCTATTGTTCCGGGAAATCAAGGCTGCGTTTATTAGAACTAATGATCGGTAACCGATGTATTCATTGAAGCTCTACGTGGTCTCTGAGTCGAGTATGTGCATGTATTTGCCATACATGATATTTATGCTCCAGCTTGAGAGGGAGTCTTAAGAATGAGAAATAGAGTCACAATAAATGTGTGTGTTGATTGTGTAATATTTATTAGGGTAAATATCATAAAAAACCAAAAATGGTATATTTATGATATGTTTATACAAAACTAATTTTTTATCACAAAAAAACCCGAAAATTGGTGTACTTTGACAAATTTATATTCAAATAATATTTGTTAAATTTTACCATTAAATTATTGTGTTGGATGACACGTGGTAGTTGACGGGTATACTAATTTGGGGTTTTAGCCTCCACTTATCATAAGTGTGCTAGTTTGTGATTTTTCATTGTACTAATCCAATTTAATAGAAACTAATGGAGAGTAAATTTGTCACAAATGTAAGTTTGGGGTAAATTTGTTATATAAATACTAGTTTGAGGTCTTTTTTGTATTAACCCTATTTATCAATTGTCGTTTTTCCTGTCTTAGTAATACTTGAATATGGTGTTAATACAAAGTTCTGCGTTTCAGATGAAACGACTTTAGAAACTTCAAAAAAAACACAACACATGTTCTTGGTGATATTCATATTCAAATTTGGAATGAAAACATGAATTAAATGGAAAGGCCATCATTCCTCCAAGTTCTTTGGAGCCTAGTCTTCATCACATTGGCCCACCTTTCCTAGCTATGGCGGATGCGATGACTTTAGTTCATTCTCTACATACAAAACCGTTATGCTAGAGGGAAGTCTTGGCAACTCTTTGATCATGTCACAGTGAAGTAAATCGAGAATTTGAAGTTTGGAAAGTTGGTGGATCTCTGCCGGTATGCTCGAAATACTCGAATGTCGCAGCCTCAGGATTACTAGGTTATGCAGTTTCTTGATATTGCTAGGAATGCCCCCCTCGATTCTTCGACACCAGGAGGCATGTATCTCTTTGAGACTGGTCAGCTCTCCAATATCAAGAGGGAACTCACTAAAGAAACATGAATCCATTCTTAGCACCTTCAAATTCTGCAGATTTTTTATGGAATCTGGAAACTTGGACACCCCTGTCCCCGACATGTCTAACTCAACTAATGATCTTCCTATGTTGCCAATGGAGCTTGATAGTTTTCTCATTCGACAGCAATCCCTTAATGACAAGTGTTTAAGACTGACCAGTTCTCCAATGGAATGAGGAAGTGCTGCAATCCTAGAACCATCCAGGGAAAGAAGTATGATATTCGTCGTGTGACATATTGTTCTCGGTAGTTGACTCAATGAGAAGCAGTTTGAGGCAGTCACAGTTTCCAGCTCCTTTAAATGACCAATGGCGATGGGAATTTCTTGTATTGAAGTCCCATCCATGAGGAGCTCTTTCAAAGCTGTAAGGTGACCCACTTCTACCGGCAACATGCTGAGCTCTGTGCAGAACTTCAAATTCAGGGAGACCAGGCACTTCAAATCGCTGATCGATTGATCTATCTTGATCAATTGTGAACATCGCTCCATAATTAATATGGCCAGATTTTTGCAGCTAGAGAACTTAGGAGTGACTAATAAGTCAACACAACCTGTAAGATCTAGAACTCTCAAGTTCTTCATCTGCAAAATAGGAGAAATACATGCATGAGTTCACTTCACGAATAGTCTACATGCATGAGTTCACTTCACGAATAGTTACATTAGACTAGGCAATTTCACCATAGCAATGAATTATACACTACCTCTATCTGATCCCAGCCTTCCCAGTCTTTCGTGACTTTGCTCCATGACAAGTCAAGAATGGTTAAGTTTCCCAAGTGAAAATTAGTTACTTGCAGATGTCGAGGGCACCCTCGCCAACGGAGCCACCTTAAATTTGGGAAAACTCTAGCGAAATCTCCGGCAATGTCTGCATGATCCAATTGAAGAAACCGTAGGTTTACCATGCTCACAAAATCTTCTGGAGTAAGTTTGTATGAAGTATGGCACTGAAAGTTAAGGCAGAGTGCCTCAACCTTTTCTGTTCCCTGTATGGACAAGAAAAACAAATAGAAGTAGTGAGGATAGTGTCTCTTCTTGAGACGTAACCTGTCAGGAAACATTCTTAGAAAAAATGACGAACCATGTAAATTTCACACATGGTCAGATGTTAATAGTATCAGGCAAAATATTTCTTCTCCATTGGCAGTGAACATAACTATTTCTTACGCTTCACAAGAGAAAAAAAAAAATACACCAGACCTTCACCTTTTTCCGCTTTATTGTATCGAGAGCTATTTCATGATTATGTAATCTACTCCGCCTTCCTGGATCTGTAAGACTCTCCCAACAAACGATTTCTCTGCCAAATCGCCTCAACATGCTATGCATCCATATCTGATTGTTTTCTCCAATTTTGGCTGCGGGATTCACAATTTCACTAGAAGGCAGAAAAGGGGTGTCATACCACAGGTACCAAGCAATTCGGCTATCTATGCCAGTAGTGAAGCAGGCGATATCTAGAAATATCTGTTTCTGCTTATTATCTATTGTTTGATATCCTTCCTTCAAAATTCTTTGGAAATCCCAGTGCCTGAATGGTGACCACTGCCGCCCCAGTAAGTTATTCCATTCCTCCTGCGTGTTGCCATTGAAGACCGCAGCCATAACTTCAACGATCAATAGGCGTCCTACAATTAGATTAAGAGCAATTTTCGAAAGCTTGAAGTTACTATGTGGTGACAAAGTTATCATAGACGCATACTGCCTACAGAGTTGAAGAGCCTTATCCTTATTCAAACGACTAACATGATATGTCCGGATCTGAGGAGATTCTTCTAGGACAACACTGTTTCTGGTGGTTACAAGGATCCTACTTCCAGAAGCAAAGCAATCAAAGCAATCTCCAATGAGTTTCTGGACACGAAACGCATTTTCCACATCATCGAGGATAATCAAAACTCTCATGTTGCAAAATAATTCCCTGAAAAACTCTATTCCCCTGTTGACAAAAGCAGCATCCTCAAGTTCCCGTTTTAGAATATCGGAAATCAACTTAGTTTGCAAAAGCTGAAGCCCTCCTACTTCTTGAGTCACTTCTTTAATATCCGCAAGGAAGCTACTACCATCGAAGTCACAAGAGACTTGGTTGTATAAGAGTTTTGCGAGAGTCGTCTTGCCAATCCCACCTTCTCCATGGATGACAACAATGATCCGCTTATCCTTGTCATTAATATTCATCAAGCTCATGATCTGGTTTACTTGATCATCAGTTCCACCCCTTTTCCAATGCTGGCAACTTGTCCGTTGTCTTCCGTTTTAGCCACCTACAAGAAACATGGCGATTGGCTACTGATAAGGCTGTAAGATGCGAAGAAATACCTAGGTTTGTTGAACTTTTCTAACGTTGTTCTGTTTGTATAAATAGTCTACTATATGTAGTCACTGATTTTCTTGATCCACCAGTGATCGACATTATTGCTACATTGTTTCAAAGGAAATCCAAGTTTCAGTAGAGTGATCTTTTACCTTTCAAATATGTTTTGTCAGACAAGTTTTTTTTTCTTGTCAAATAGTTAATCCGCTTTGAAATTTCTAATCTTTACACTAACGAGCGGATTTTTTGAGATGTGTGTATGAAGGTGTACATTAAAATGTCAGAGCATATTAATAGAGAAGATGACCAAATTGAAATGTGATATGGGGTGGCAAATGTTCAATCATTAAAATATTATTGGTTCCCACTTCTATACAGATGTACTGCTAAGAGTGTTTACTGCAACCAACGCCAATGGCCTAAAGTTTGCAAATTGAAGTATTCACATGGCGAGTATGGGACCGCCTGGTCTCTCAATTCCAGCTATAATTATATATTAGAAAATAGCGGCGGGTCCCGCAAACACTATTAACAATTAATCTACAATGAAAGGTTAAAATAATTAACATGAGAAAAAAAAATCTTTGAAAGCTTGTAAGTATATAAACTAGAGTTAATATTAAGAAAAACTCTAAACGGATATGTCTGTAATACATTTACCCCCAAACTAATTTTTTGATCACCAAAACCTCAAAATCGGCACACTTGTAATAAATTTACCATCTATTAGATTCTATTAAATGTTACTATCAAATTACTGAGTTGGATGACACGTGGCAGTTGACAAGTGTACTAATTTTGGGTTTTACCCTTTGTTTTGTCACATGAGTATCGGTTTGTAAATTTTAGTGCTATTAATCCAATAATTGGAAACTAATAGAAGGCAAATGTATTAGTTTAGGATTTTTAGTAGTAAAAAAATTAGCTTGGGGTAAATTTGTTTAGGTTTATCAATTTGAGGTTTTTTATAGTAAAAAACTTAGTATGATCCTATTGAACCTATCGAATGAGGTGTTAATAAAGGTGGTCGAGAAGGATGCCGCAATATTGTGGGCTGAACTTTGGGCATTTTATGTCACAAAGGGTTTGGACAATCATTTACATGTTGAAGATGATGTTTTAATTTAGATATACTAAATGTACATCAATTTGATCCCACCTAGATGAGTTTAATAAACTCATGATGGATCTAAAGAATGTCGATAAGATTCTAAATGATGAAGAGTAAGACATGATGTTGTTAGCTTTTTTACCAAAGTCATGAGAACACTTTTCTGATTCACCTACTACAGGAGTGCACTACGATTACCTTGGAAGCAGTAGAGTTTGCTTGTTCTCTAAGGAGTAATAGAAAAAAAGATTGCGAGATAATGGTTTGGTGCATGATGTAGTGCCAGGACTAGTGATTCGACGTAGAGAACAACATCGGGGGTCTAATGGTAGTATAGTAAGGGCAAGTTGAAATGATGCCTTCAAAAGTTCAAGGGACGCGTGAAGTGCAATGTCATGAGGAGGGCCACATTTGAGAAATGAGGTGACAAGTAGAATGCCGCAAGTAGTGTGACGATTGTTGCCAAGGAGAGCATTGGTGATGTAAAGACTATCTTGTGTGTGACTACCGTTTGTCAGGAGATGAATGGGTGCTAAATTTGGGGTTTTCTTATCATATGTCGTCTTATAGAGATTTGTTTACTACTTACATTAATTCAAATCCTCGATTTTCAAATAGAGAGCATGTAGAATCCTATGTGATTCAGCAAGGATGACCTTGCAAAGCGTTAAGTATCTCATCTAGGGAGTATGCTCACAAGAATGAATCTCAAAGGAATTGATGGGCTTGCACAGAAGAGAGTTTGGCTTTGTTAACTATTAACTGGTAATTAAATTAATGACCAGGCTATAGATGGTGGTAGAGTTTTGATGGAAAAGAACGTAGCTTGCAAGTTTGTGCAAATAGGAACCGTTTGGATTCGGATGCACGATGGGGTGATGTGCACATTGACAAGCATGGGGCATGTACCGAAGCTAAAGAAAAACCATATTTTTCTTGAGACACTTGATAATATTTGGTGTAAGTACACTGCTCAAGGTGGAATATTGAAGATCTCTTGAGGTACCATGATAATGATAAAGGGAAGAAAGTGAACTCTCTATCATCTACTGGAAAAGACCGTGATAATAACTGTTGTAGTTTCAAAAGGTGAATTAGACTCTAAATTTACTCAGTTGTGGCATGTGTGGTTGGATCACATGAATGAGGCAAATATGACTATGCTAAGTGATGAAAGCTAGACTTGTGCGAGCATTACATTTTTGGGAAGCAGCGTCGAATTAAGTTTACCACAACTTTTCATTCGACCAAGTAATTGATTGAGTATATTCATTCAAATGCCTAGGGCATATCTTTAGTTTCTTTGAAAGGAGGTGCTTGATATTTATTAACATTTATTGATGCCGTTTAAGAAAGATATGGGTATACTTTATGGATTCAAGAAATTTAAGGTATTGATTGAGAAATAGTCAGATAAGTAAATCAAGTGCTTGAAAATTGTATAATGGCATGGAGTTCTATAGTAAAGATTTTATCGAGTTTTGTGAGAGACGATGGATTGTAAGACACCACATTATACCCTGGACGCCATAGCGGAATGGTGTAGTAAAACGGAAGAATAGAACTTTACTTGAACAAACTCAATGCATGCTTTTGCATGTTACATGGTTAATCGATCTTCATCATTTGCTAGAGTGGAAGACTCTTGAGAAAGTATGATAGGGGAAACCTGTTGATTACCTTGGATTACGAGTATTCAAATGTCTTGCGTATGCTTATGCGAGTGATGTTAAGCTTAAGCCATGGGTGAAGAAGTGCATATTTATAGGCTATGCACATAAGGTGAAAGGCTACCGGTTGTGGTGTATTGATCCCAAATCACCTAGTTTTCTTTATTAGTAGAGATGTGATCTTCAACAAGACTATGATGTTTGATAGAGGAGTCCGGAGACACTACCGATAGAGTAAACAAATCATGGTGCCAGTAGTGAGATGGAGTTTCAAGTGGATACTTTGGAGACCTTGAAGACAACACAAGTTTAGACTATAAATGAGGCCACGGTTCTTGAAGTTTGTATATGAACAACCAATACAACCACAACACACTATAGCCATGAGTAGATAGAGAAGGAAAATTAAAACACCGATGCATTATGGTTATATTGATTTTGCTTATGTATTGACTATAGGTAACGGGGTGGAGATAAATGAGACTTTGTGCTACTATGAGGCAATGGTTGGTAGTGAGTCATTGGCTAGGGGTTATGAGTGAAGAGATAGAATCATTCCATTGAAATCAGACATGGGGGTTAGTTAAGGTACCTAAGGGTCAGAAGATTGTTGGAATCAAATGGGCCTACAAACGGAAAGAAGCATTCTCGGTGTTAAGGCAATGAGAAATAAGGTGAGACTTATCATGAATGGGCATACATAGTGAAAAAGCATTGATTATAATAGTGTTCTTTTTTATGGTAAGACATACTTCTATTCATGTATTACTTACTTTAGTTGGTGCACATAATCTTGAGTTGGAGCATCTAGGTGTGAAAATGATGTTTCTTCACGATGAGTCGGAGGATCGGATTTACATAAGCCACCTTGAGGGATTTGTTATTTTGGGTAAAGAATATCATGTTTGTTTGTTGAAGAAATATTTAAATGGGCTAAAATAGTCTCCTAGTGGGGTAAGAATTTTGATGCTTTCATGGTTAGTTAGGACTATTTGTAAAGTCAAATGAATAGTTGTGTTGTTTACTTTAAGAGATCAAAAGATGGGTATTTGATTTATCTATTATTATATGTAAATAAAATATTGATAGTAGCTAAGAATGTGTTTGATATTGATGTATTGAAGATGTAGTTGAATGCTAAGTTTGAGATGAAAAATTTAGGTACTGCAAATAAGATAGTGGGTATAGAGATTTTGTGTGACAAGGCCGCATGGGTTTTATGTCTTATTCAAAAGAAATATATTGAGAAAACTATAACATGTTTGAACATGCAATCGGCGAAATCTGTGACTACACTTTTAGCAAAACATTTTAAACTTTCTAATAAGTAATCACTACAGACTAAGAAGGATGAGGAGCATATGTCTTGTGTTCTCTATTCTAATGCAGTTGGTAATATTTATGTAAGTTATGGTATTTACTATGCCTGATATTTTACAGTAGAGTTAGCTTTCACATGTAGTGTCTTGACAAAACTCATTAGGAAGATGTAAAGTGTATCTTCTGATATTTTAAATGGGACAATAGATATGAGTATAGTGTACCGAAGGGACAGCAATAGCAGTGAGGTCATAGGGTTTGTGATTTGGATCACATTGTTGACTTGAATGAGTGCATATCTTTAATAGGGTATGTAGTGAGTTGGAAGGCATCTACTTTGTTTTGTCTTCAACTGAAGCAGAGTACATGGCATTGGTCTTTATAGCAAAGGAGACAATATGCTACAAGGCTTTCTTTTGGACTTTGGGTTGGAACTAAAAAGAGTTGATACACACTATGGTAATCAAGGTGTGATATATTAGGCATATAATCTAGTTTACCACGAGCGAATGAAGCATGTCAACATTAGGTACCATTTCATCCTAGATGTCTTGGCAAAGGATAAGGTTGTTGCGAAGAAGATCGTTGCAATTGAGAATTTAGTAGACATGATGACGAGGTGCAAACATTTCAAGTGTCAAAACTTGGCACATGTTGATACATAAGTGTCAAGATTTCCAAAATATACACTTAAGTGCCAAAATTGAAGAAAAAATGAATATTTAAATGCTAACAATGAACCACATTGGATTTCTAGTAACCATGTACATCGGTTTTGTTAATAAAATAATTTCATGTCGGATTTCTGATAAGCCTTATCGGAACTGGCACTTAAGTGTCCAATTTTCCAAAAAAGTAGCACTTAAGTATACATTTTGGAAGTTTTGGTACTTATGTGTCCATTTGTTCCAATTTTTAACACTTGAAGTGTACTTCTTCCCATGATGACTAAGCATGTTCATTTGGCAAAGCTCAGCCTTAATTGAGCTCAATTGGTATCTATAAGAGTGAATGCCTATCAGGGAGTTGGGAGAGCAGCATGGATGATAAGTACTACTATTTGGCTACAAACGTCGAGTCAAGATAGAGAATTTTATATTATGTCTTGAGTTTGAGCCATGTATGGAACCCGACCTATTGGAAGATTTTGACTTATTCAAAATATGGAGGAAGACACTTTCTTTGTATATGTATAAAACAAAGAAGAAAGCCACCACGGGACAAAAGTAATGGGCACACATATTCTATAGTATGCGTTTTCGCGTCAATATTGCAATAGGTTTCCTGTTTCATTGATTATCTTCTTTTAAGGTGGTTCCGTCTAAATCCTCTTTTGCATATATAACTATCCTCCATGACTAATCAATTACAGTAGGATTTTTCCTTAAAGTTTCATCAAATTTTGTTTTGTTATAGAAACTAACTAGTCCAAAAAGGCATTTCACCGCATTCAAAATTTTATTTTATTTTACTTTTCTATAGTTGATTGCACCATAATTGACATGTGGTGTCTATGCTCATCATTGTTACCTAACATTAATCAATTTAATTGCAAAATATTTCTTAGTACATTTTTTTTGGCGCAAATGGTTCAAAATTTTGCATTTATAACTTCTAGATCTGTCCAAGAAAGCTGTCACCTTCTAGATCCGTCCCTGAATGAAGCTTGTCTTGTGATTATAAAATATAAATAAGAAGGAAAATCACCTTGTCCATTCTCGGGAGAGTATCCCTTGACATTCATTGGGCATGCGGTCTCGGGATATATTGATGTTCTTGGGCATGCGGTCTTGGGAGAGTATCCCTTGATCTTTTGGGCACGGAAGGGCACGGTTGCGCCTGCGGAGGAAGGCGCCGTAGCGCCGTACAGTAGGATTTGTGGATGCGAGTGCATGAAAACATGGCATTTCCGATTATGCATAATTTTATCATTTATGTTGAATTGATAACATGCGGGGGTGCTTGGCAATGGCAGTGAATCTACGCGACTCGCGTGCGTGTATTGTGCCGACTTATAATGTGCGGGGTATGGCATTCAAAATTTTATTTTTGCTTGCATTGAATGAGATGTGCAATATTGATTGTGAGGGGTTACGGAGATGCTTGAGTTGGTGTACTACGGGGCTTAAGTAAAATCGTGGTTTCATCGATTTCTTTGCGATAGCCATGCCATTGACGAGGTTGTTAAGAAAGAGGGAAATGTTTAATTGGACTAGTAGTTTCCAAGAGCTCAAAACTATCGCACCTATTCTAACAATGCGTATCTTCTGAGCATTTTCTTTGCCTCATGTTTCAACGAATGGATGGAACTTTATTTTGATTTTTTTGTATCATCTAAAGTTTCGAAAGTATATGCAAAAGTATATAACTATTCTCCATGACTAATCAATTACAGTAGGATATTTCCTTCTAGTTTCATCAAATTTTGTCTTGTTATAGAAACTATTTAGTCCAAAAAGGCATTTCACCGCATTCAAAATTTTCTTTTATTTTACTTTTCTATAGTTGATTGCACCATAATTGACACGTGGCGTCTATGCTCATCATTGTTACCTAACATTGATTGATTTAATTGCAATATATTTAGAAGTACATTGTTTTTTTTTGGCGCAAATGGTTCAAAATTTTGCATTTATAACTTCTAGATCTGTCCAAGAAAGCTGTCACCTTCTAGATCCGTCCCTGAATGAAGCTTGTCTTGTGATTATAAAATATAAATAAGAAGGAAAATCACCTTGTCCATTCTGTCGGTTGTGGAGGTGTCTGAACCAGTCTTGATCTGTCCAAGAATCTCATCTCTGTAATCCTTATAAAACATGCCGCCCCAGGGAGTTTCGCCTAGTTGCGGGCAACGTTCGATTACGATTTGACATTCATCTGGTATCATTGCGTCCATTGGATCTGTCCAACATTCTAAGGAATGACAACGTTCGATTTTCAGTTCCATCAACTTTTGCAATCTTGACAGATCATTTAACCTTCTTATTGACGGACAGAACTCGACCTTCAGGTTCTCTAATGTTTCCAATGCCCCAAGACCATGGATCTCTCTCAACATCGGGCAGTCACGTAGTTCCAATTCTTTTAGATTCTTCAGGCCTGACATTGAGAATATAATTCTTTCAAGGACTGGACATTGGTGGACAGTTAGATGTCTCAACTTCTCTAGTCCGCCGAGTTGGATCTCCTCGTCCCGAGAGTGACAGAGCTTCAAACTCAATAGATTTCTGAAGTTGGATAAACCTGGGTAAGTTGTTATTGAGCTGACATTTCCCTGCATTGCTGATTTAGGTGCTTGCATGAGAAATTCTGGGTGTTGGAGGCCAGAGATGGAAAGTTTCTTTAGATGAGAAAGGGAAATCAATGAAGTTGGTGAGACGATAATGTTTGGAAAGCACAGATCCAAATTTACCAAGTTGGATAAATTCCCAATCCACTCTAAGTTATAGGTTTCAATCTGGCTTGATGAACACATTAATAGATAATCATGATTATCTGATAAGAGAAGATCAACTAGATTAGTCAAGTTTGAGAGATTTGGAATAGACTGCAAGGACAGAGAACTAACAAGTAGATGAGTCAAACTTGAGGGAAGTGATGGCAACACTTGTAGCTTATCACAATTCTCGAGGATCAGTTCTTCTAGGTGAAGGATCGTAGCGATTGTTTCTGGCAATCGACGAATGTCAGTCTCTGATAGATCTAGGATTCTCAAATAGGCCAACTTTCCAATTTCGCTTGAAACTTCGCCCACCATCCAATAACATCTAGCACGTATCACTTCAAGCTTCTTTGCAAACCCAATGGATGAAGGTAGCTCTTTGATGCGCGTAAACGATAGATCCAATTCAATTAGAGACTTTAGATTTCCGATCCAATATGTAAGTTCCCTTATCTCTATGCATCCTACAAGAGATAAGGACTCGAGATTCACAAGATATCCAATAGAATGAGGTAATCCTTCGATTGATGTGTATGACAAATCCAATTTGATCAACGATTTGAGCTCTCCAATTGAGCTTGGGAGTTTCATTAAGTTTGAGTAGTGACTCAAAGACAAGTGCCTTAGCTTCACTAGCAAGCTAATTTCGCTAGGGAGTTCTGTTAGTCGGTGGCAACCCTCGATGGTCAAGAAAGCCAATTGTTGTAGTTTCCCAATGGAGCGATCAATTTGAGCCAATTCTGGACATTCTTTAACGATCAATCTTTCCAGAGCAAAGCATCCGGACAAGTCGATTTTTCCTATGTCTAGACACATTAGCTGTAGGACTTTCAAATTATGAAGTTTCTGTGAAAAAAAATTAAAGCATTACAAGTGTTGTTTGACAATGTATTTGTAAATAAAAAATAAAAAATGCATGACAACATCCATACCTTAATTTGGCTCCACCCCGCCCAATCATTGGCATCACTAAATTCAGAGAGTTGGAGGACAACCAAGTTTTGTGGGAATAGATTCGTTGCAAGTAAATCTGGAGGACAATAGCACCAAGAAAACCATCTCAAGTTTGAAAAGAGATCGGTAAAGTCCCCAATAAAGCTCCACCCATCTAAGTCAAGAAATCTTAGATTTGGTAGCCTTGTGAAATCTTCATTAGTAAAGACAAGTAGAGTAGCATCTCCAACTAGACTAAGGGCTTCGATATTTCCTTTATTCTGCCAAATACACACAATAAAAAAGAGCCTTCAATTTCCCTTGTTTACATAGTAGAAATTGCATCTCAAATAGCCAATTCTATGCAAAGAGAGATAGAAAATGTGCTCTTATTGTATTACCTCTTTGTTTTCACCATGTCCATAGCTTCCTCAGAAATCCACAATCTGCTGCGCTTTCCAGGATCCAAGTTTTCCTCATGGACAATATGGCGCCCTAGGTCTTTTAGAATGTCATGCATCCATAACCCACCATTCTCTTTAATATGTATCAATGATAGAGAATTGAGGACTTCAATTTCTATTTGTGGAAAACAGTTGCAATCTTCCCACATATAAGATGCATTAATCTCCTCCTCATGGAAGGAAAGATACATGCAATATCAAGAAAATATGCTTTTGCTTGAAATTTAGGGCATCATAGCTAATTTTCAACATTTGGCGGACGTTTCATTTGCAATGATCATTAACTTTTCTAGTGTATCTTTCCATTTTGTTTCATCCTTCTTGTGAAGAAATGAACCTATGACCTTAATGATCAAAGGAAATCCTCCAATGATAGAAACAATATCCCTTGAAAGTTTGTCATAATAATCATCTCTAGGAGATTCTCCTTTAAATGCATGATTAATAAAAAGCTGAAGTGCTTGATCAGAATTTATTTCTGTCAATTCATAAAGTATGGTTTTTCTCCACTCTCTAGGATACTTTTATTTCTTGTTGTAATTATGACTCTACTTCCTGTATCTAACCAATTGATCTTGCCAACTAGTTTCTCAAGCTGTTCCTTGTGGTCCACATCATCTAGAACAATCAGAACCTTCTTACCATGGAGTTTTTTCCTTATGACCATCATTCCATCGTCAATGTCACTGATGTCATCCGTAGGCCTTCCATCATCAATATCATCGACGTCAATCATGGACTTATTTTCATTGAGGATGTCAAATAGCAATTTCTTTTGCACAAATACTAGGCCATGGTGGCGGGATGATCCACAGACATCTCGTAGGAAGCAATACCAATCAAAGTTAGAAATGAGCTTGTCGAAGAGAGCCTTAGCAAGTGTCGTCTTTCCAATAGCAGCTGGGCCATAATTCCAAGACAGCGTGCACAGCCAAAGTCATACTCCAACAAGTCCATTATGGCTTCCACTTGACCACCTATCCCGACCAAATGATCAGTTGCACAACCATCTTTTGCTTTCATCTTGATTGTGATATCTTCCACGTCCAGAATAGAAGTTCGCGTTGCTATGATGGGCAATGATCTACCAGCAAGAGTCGAGGAAAAAACTATAAATGGCAGGGGTTACAGAAATAAAAGACTGAGTGACAAGTGTTGTCAGTTGCCACACTGAGCAATCCCGTCAGCCATTATTGCTCTCTATAATGTATGCCTGGATGTCTAATATAAATCTCTTTTCTCTCATCATTTTACAATATAAATTTAATAAAGTGAAAAATAAAAGCATATCCATTGACAGATCCAACTAAGACGAACAGAAAAGATCATGTACAGCAACAAACTGAGGGCTTGCTGCTATTTCTAGCATATGTTATGGAATTTTACATAAAATGCCTATATTATGCTCGTTTTTTTAATTCGTGTACAACTTCATCATAAAAGAAAACGCTTTTTGTGAATATCATTTTCAAGAAGAACAAATAATTTTATTTGATTGATGATATGCTCAAAAGCACATAAAACATTATATTAGTGAAGAAAAGAATTTGTGGTAAAGACTTATTATGCTTATGAAAATTATTACCTTCATATAAACTTAGAATTCAATTTCCTAATTTAAATTGTGTGCGTTTTCTTTGCCTGTACCTTAGGTATTGCAAGATTTTGTCTAGCTACTGATCGTCACGGTCCAGTTCAAAGTTCCCACAAGAAGAAAAATGTTTCTTGCTCTCTCTAAGGTTTAGCCACTAGAGACCAACCACCACTTTCACCAAACTGACGATGGCCAAGCTCCGGCGGCCATCATCAGCTCCTCAGTTAACAGAATTGGCAGCGACCACGGCGAGGCAAAGAGGAATGCGAATTCTTTGTGGGAAAGTCCCAACACTCATAATCTGAGCGACTATTGACCATGGAAAGATCAAATATTGAAAGGAAATAGAGTGGCCGGGCGAAACTTGCCTTGCCGTGATGAAAATAATGCCGAATCGTGGAGCCAAACCGCTTGTCCTCTTTGAACTTCAGTTCTCTGATGATACGGCAAGAGGGAGCAGCCACGAAGCCTCATTAACAGTTATTGACCAAAAGAGACACCTACTTGTCTTGACAGCAAAGGAAAATGAGAGAGATCATTAGGTGAGACTGTTAGCAAAATATCTCACTCAGTCATGCAAATTAAAAGAAATAGTGGAAATTATCACGTTTCGACGGACCCATCCCGCCCCTTGATAAGTAATAAAAAGAAAAGGTGGTAATACACCATTTTCTATTCACCGTTTTATATTATTTATTTATCAAATGGTGCTCTCTAATGTTGTCTTGGTAGAGTTCAGTAAAAAGGAAAATAAGAGATGGAAAATGGTGGAATCGGGTTATAGTGTTTTCCAACGTTGGCGAGAGAAATGAACGGAAAGGAATGTATAAGGACTTAATACTTATATAATGATGATACAAATGAGAAAAAAAAAAAAGAATATTATCCATTAACAGCACAATCCTTACAATTCTTTTCAAATTCCGATATATTTAGAGGGGCTTGAAAAGATAATATAAAATTAAATTTATTAATCCCCTCTAGTCTACTCCTTTATTCTCTCACTATCCGAAAGGGCATCACTTTTAAAATTTTTCTCTTCCCTGTGAATTTTCTCTACCAAGTGTAGGCTACCGTGTAGAATAATTTTTGGTATCCATTTCAGAAGGAAAGAAGAAGAAGAAAATATTGCCCCTTCAAACTTTAAAATTTTGTTCAATGTGCAATTGAATCATAAAATATTTGAAAAAAGTGAAATTAAATCCTAAACTTTTTAGATCCATCGTAATTGATTCTTTCAAGGGAGATGTTAGATAACTTTCTTGATGTAATACAAAAAAAACATGTCGTGGCATTTCTTTTAATTTTGAGCATACATGGTATTACCTTAGATAAAAAAAAATCAAAGAAAAATAGAAATATTAAAAAATTCAAAATTAAAAAAATAGAAATTAAAAGTCAAAAATAAAATGAGGAAATCACGTCAAATTTCTTGAACTTTGGATTTGCTCCGGAACTTTCAAGTATTACTCATTACTCAAGTGGACTTTCATTTTGTTACAACCGTTGATTATCCATTATATCTTTCCATTAGCATGTCCACACACGTGACTTCTAAGTAGTAAAAGTGAATTTTCATCCCTTTTTTGAAGGAAATTTCTCTTTGCCCTTGATTTCTAAAAAAATGAAAAAAATGTGGATAAATAAATTAACTAAAACATTCATATGAGAAAAATAAACATCAATAATAATTTTAAATGATAAGAATTGTAAAATTTTTGTTAATATATTAATATAACTAACAAGATATTTAAAAAAAGAAATACAATTAAATAAAATGGAGAAGGCCTCAATCAATAACAACAAGGTCAAAGTATAAAAATCTCATTAGGTACTTCAAATGGTTAATTAATGCAAAAAAAATAAAAATTGACCAATAAAAGATATTTAAAAATTTAATTAATCAATCATTTTTTTACATTAATTGACCCTTTAAATATGCATCATGAGTAACCAAGTTTTGTCAAGTTCTCATTTCGTTATTGAGGCAATTTGTCTTTTTATTTTTATTTTTTATGATAATTAGTTATAATAAATGGGCTATGTTTATCGAATTTTGACAATTTCTTTTGAATATGTTTTTCTATTGTTTATATCATATTTAAATTTCTTTAATGTTATATTTTTTTCAACAATTGACATTAAAAATAAGATTCAAAAAATGAGATGCAAATATGTTTTTACAAGAGTCCCATTACAACAAAATGAAAAGGAAAAATGACATAAATGATTGTTGGAATTTTGGTTGAATGTGTAATGTCATCTTTAAATTTTTAATGTGTTAAACGTGGTTCTTGAACTATTAATATATATTCAATCTAGTCCTTATATTATATAAAATTATTCAATATTGTCCTATTAACTCAAGTTTACAGATTTATTGATGTGTCTTCCAATCTGTTATGTTTGAATAATGGGTAAAGAAAGAAAGGTTAATGTGCATTATCCAAGATATTCATCTTCAATCAGAATATTCTAATCCACGTCATCAAATAATGATAGACATATTATTGGACTTATGTGTTTCCTTTTTGAAAGAAGATGAATAAAAAGAGACATGTTGATTCATCATTTTTAAATACCCAATTAGCATATAATAATCAACAAGACCAAAAAACATTATGTTTGTTGTTTTAGCGAATGGAATGACTATATTAAAAATTTACCCATTGCTCATTGACCTTATTAACTAAATTAAAATTATAGCGATTACACTGTGTATTGCACCCAAGTTCAAGCATCATTTATGCTACCTGTACTTGCCATTCTCTCCAAACCTTTGAACCCTCATTGCCATTCTCTCTCTTGATTATATTTTATTTTTCAGTTTATTTGGCTTAATTTTTTCAAAAAATTTAATTTTTGCCCTGTCAGCTTTTCTGTTAATGAAAATCTCTTATTTATTCTCCACCTCAGCCACATTTGCTAAAAGGATTGTTAATTTAATTGGCATAGTATTTGAAAGACTTAATTGAACTGAATTTTAAACGTTTGGTATTTAATCGTGCAATAATACAAGACAACATTTTTGGCTCATTTTTCCAAAGAGCGTGAGACATCAAAAACTCATGCAATTCTAAGGGATCTTTATTTAGCCCCTCGGTGCATGTAAAGATCTTTTTCCAAAGTCAGTCAACGTTGTCAGTGGATCCAGTGGGAAGTCTTGTTTTTCTGAACGGTGGGATCTCGACCTTTCACACGGTGTTGTGTGAGAAAATATTAGGTGCGTGCGACGTTCCAGCGTGGCAAACGGGAAGGGGGCTCGCCTATCGACACGTGTCTTGATGTCAGTCCACGTCAGTCTAGGTTTTAATTTTTTGAAACCCCGCGCGCAAAAGTCTTCTCCCATTTTCTCTTTCTTCTGCGCACCCGATATTTTCTCCTCCTCTCCCCTTCTCCTTCTCTCCCTTCAATTATTCGGAACACTCTCTCTCCTCTGTCTTCTGCATGTTCCAAGAAAAAAGAACAAGCCGCTCTCTGTTTTTTTTCGAAAATACTCTCCCTCTCTCTCTCTCTCTCTCTCTCTCTCGCTCCCAGGAGCACCGCCGATCGCCTCCCAAGCTCAGAACTGCCGTCTCCGTTGTCGCCTTCAGAGTCACTCCCTCTCTCTGTCACTCCCAAGAGCCCCCGTCGATGGCATCTTGAGCTCAGGTCCGACGCCTCCGCCACGCCCTCCAGCACGTCGCCTTTGCTTCCGCCCTTCTTCTTAGCATCCTTTTACCCTTGCTCTCCAAGTTTGGAGGCAAGCGCGGAGGAAAATGTCAAAATACGCAAAGCACCGGCAAAAGGAAAAATCGAAGTTGCCTTCTTGCTCCCCCAACCCAACACCCGCATGAATTGGAAACACATGGACTTTTTATCTTGCTTTGGAAGATAACAATGTATCGTTTGTTCTATTTGGGTCTATGAGGGTGGTATTGGTAACCTATATCTGTTGGGTGTGCCGGTATTATGGCGTGTAACTAGCTCTCCTTCAGTTTCATTTTTTTGGTCAAATTTCTTCAGTTTACGTAGCCTGTACTTTGCCTTTCTTTTAATCATGTATTATCATTGTTATTCTTGTGTTTGTTTGCTTCGCTTCGCTTCACTTCAAGCTCTCTTTCGTGTCTTGAATAAGCGAACGCTTGGACGCGATCATTACATCGGCTATGGACCTCATGATATGTGCAAATCTCCCAAGATTTATCAAATTAAATGGCCCAAATCACTTGACTCATTATGGATTTAAACCTACAAATTTCGAGTAGTCTGAAGCAAATCGAAGCAAATTCCTTCAAGTTTGAACAATACTTTTAACTCAAGAAATCCAACATTAGAAATACAATATCAGCATTCAACCTAATACCCCAAAAAAAGGAAAAATCCTCGCGAACTCATGAGACAAGATTTTAGCTACAGACATTTGTACAAGCAGAAAGAAAGAAGAGAAGAAAAAGTCCCATCTAAAGCTAAAAACCATTCATGCGGGTAGGGAGCAACTTTCAGTGCTTCTGCAGAGGAAGGATGGACATGGGCCTTCTCGAACACCCAAGAAAAAGAGAAACATCCCCCCTTCTCCACTAGTCCTCTCCTCCTTACGATCGCCCAAGACCGCGGCCATCTTCTCCTTGTAAAGCCTCCGCATCACATATGCTTCCGTGAGGCTCGCGCCCGGCTGATAAAGCCTCCAAACTTGGAGAGCAAGGGTAAAAGGATGCTAAGGAGGGTGGAGGCAAAGGCAACGTGCCAGAGGCGGATATGAGCTCAGGATGCAACCGGCGGGGGCTCCCGAGGGCGAGATAGAGAGAGACAGGGAGTGGTTCCTGGAGGCGACGTGCCGGAGGGCGTGGCGGAGGCGTCGGACCTAAGCTCGAGATGCCATCGGTGGGGGTTCTTGGGAGTGACAGAGAGAGGGAGTGACTCCTGAAGGAGACGGCGGAGGTGGAGGCGATGTATCGGAGGCGGCGGTTTTGAGCTTGGGAGGCGATCGGGGTGCTCCTGGGAGCGAGAGAGAGAGGAAGAGTATTTTCAAAAAAAAGAGAAAGCGGGCTTGTTCTTTTTTCTTGGAAGATGCAGAAGAGAGAGGAGAGAGAGAGAGAGTTCCGAATAATTGAAGGGAGAGAAGGAGGGTTTCGTACAATGGGCAGAAGAGAGAGGAGAGAAGATTGGCAGAAGAAAACGCGCTTCGAGAAGAGAAAAGGCAAAAAGGGGCAGAAGACTTTTGCGCGCGGGGTTTCAAAAAATTAAAACCTAGACTGACGTGGACTGACACCAAGACACGTGTCGATAGGCGAGCCCCCTTCCCGTTTGCCACGCTGGAACGTCGCACGCACCTAATATTTTCTCGGTGTTTCCCTCGTTACAGTCAATGTAAAAGCTCGTCCTGCTCACCCACGCGGAGCAGAGGAAGAAGATCACTGATGAAGAAGATGGACTCGAGGACTGTTACGCTTTCGTCGCTTCGAAATACTGCTTGGGAATGTGATGACTCTCGGCACGGTCGCGATGCTGCTGCTTCTCTAAAGAGGCGGAGAACTACCACGGTTAGATTCATCGACTTTGCATCTTGACTCTGCTTATATTTCGACTGTGACTCGTAAATTGAGGCAATCTCTGCCTAGCCCAAGTTTCAATACTTCTATGGTAGATGTGATGAGCTCAATTTATTCACCTAACAGGAATTGCCCGTTTCATCCTTGTCACCAAGTTCTGACTTGGTTGGAAACTACTATGATGTGTTCTTGAGTTTTAGAGGGCCGGATACTCGTAAGGGTTTCACAGATTTCCTCTGCAAAAGCTTGACGGATGCTGGGATATGCGTCTTTCGAGATGATGATGAGCTCCCTGTCGGAGAAGGGATCAAGCCTGCGCTGATTGAAGCGATCAAACAATCGAAGGTTTTGATTCCCATCATCTCCAGGGATTATGCTTCCAGCAGAAGCTGCCTCATGGAGTTGGTCCAAATATTGGAGTGCAGGCAAACGATGAGTCGAGAAACCATTCCCATTTTCTATGAGATTGAGCTCTCGGATTTAAAAGATCAGAGGAATTCATTTGAGGAGAGCTTTTTTGAACACCAGAGGAATGGGGTTGATTGTCAGACCATCCAGAAGTGGAAGCTAGCTCTCGAAGAGATTGGAAGGTTAAAGGGATTTGTAACAGCGAAAATACATAACGGGTAATCCAATTTATTTAAAATCCATTTACAAAATTGATGTACTGAGAAACCAATCATGCTATCTTTGACATTATTTTTCCTTTTCAAGTTTAATTGTTTTGCGACTCCACTGAATCGTTTGGCTTTCACACGAAGTTAGACCATTCAAATGCAGGATCTTTGGAAGTGCATTTTAATGCCTCCTTTGTTCTTGCCTCACGGTGCATTACTCCTGGTTCAACTCTGCACATTCTGCTTTTCTTGGATGCATGACTATTGTTCTGATTCAGTTTCTCATCATGTCTCCATCTGTAGGCATCATTCCAAGCTCATAGATGAACTCATCCCAATTGTTCAGCAAAAGCTGAAGAAGGGTCGACTACTCGTGACAAAACATTTAGTCGGAGTTGAGCGTCATGTGCAGGAGATTATGAGAAAGCTCGGTGTTGTGTATCGCAATCGGCAAGTAATTGAAATATGTGGCAGTGATGTACGAGTCCTTGGAATATATGGTATTGGGGGTGCTGGCAAGACTACTCTTGCAAAAGTTGTTTACAATCAACTCTATGATCGTTTTCAAGGTTATAGTTATCTTAGGGAAATTCGAGAATTGCATCAACATGACAGGATCTTGTCCTTGCAAAATCAATTGATCTCAGACCTTCGAAAAAGAAGTGTTTCGTTCAGATGTTCTGATGATGCTATGGCAGTTCTTGCTGAAGGATTTCGCAATAAGCAGGTCCTCATTCTCCTTGACGATGTGGAAGATGTTGACCAACTCGATGTGGTTGTTGGAGAACTTAGTTGGTTTGGTCCAGGAAGTAGGATTATTGTGACTTCTAGAAAGAGCGACATCCTTTTGAAGTACAAAGAGGCTGAAACCTATGAGGTTGAACCAATGGAAGAAGATAAAGCTCTTCAATTGTTTTCTAAGCGGGCTTTTGGAATGGATTCTCCTAGCAAGGGCTTTGAAAGCCTTTCCAAGGACATTGTATTGGCTACCGGGCGACTTCCTTTAGCACTTGAGGTGACAGGTTCACGTTTGTTTGGAAAGTCGGTGGGTACATGGAAAGATACGTTGGAGAAGTTGAAAGACACTCCTCATGAGAAAGTCGAACATGCGTTGAAAATAAGTTACCTTGCTTTAGATGTATATGCAAAGCAAATATTTCTGGATATAGCATGTTTTTTTATTGGAAAGGATGAGAGAATTGCCTTTTACATGTGGGAAGACTGTAAACTTTATCCTTCGAGTGGTATTGAAGTTCTCCTTATAATGTCTTTAGTTAAAATTGGAGAAAATAACGAGCTATTGATGCACGATCTACTGAGAACTCTGGGCAGAAATATTGTTTTAAATGAAGATCCTATCCCTCGTAATCGAAGTAGGTTGTGGGTGCATGATGAAGCCCTATCCACTCTACGGAAGAAAGAGGTAAACCTGAAAGCCAGAAACTACTTTCTTTTCTACATGCAGTTAATTTTCTTTGTAATTTAGCTGATTTTTCAATTTAGAAGAAGTGTAAAGAACACGTGCAGTTCTATGGCAAAGTTCATTTCCAATTCATTTACGTATATGTTCAAATTGGTAGGGTACTCCAAATGTTCAAGCCATTGGTCTCACCTTCGACAAAGGATCTGATGACTGTTTCTCATCTGAGGAATTTGGTGCGCTATTGAACCTAAGGTTCCTTAGCTTGGATCGAGCTAATATGAGAGGAAATTTTACTAGACTTCTTTTAGAATTAAGGTGGCTTCATTGGCGAGGGTGCCATAAGAGCTCTGAGCCTCTTGTTTTGAACCTAGAGAATTTGGTCATTCTTGATCTATCCTGGAGTGCAGTGGCAGATGACTGGGAAGGTTGGGCACAAATAATGGAGGTATAAGACGCGTTCTCTTTTTTACTCTTTGTGAGCACTAGCTAATTGATACTGAACCATTTCTATCTCTTTGTACACAGAAGGCAAACAAATTGAAAGTTTTGGAGCTAACTGGTTGTGGCCAATTATGTAAAACACCATGCTTCCCACCTGGTAGCAAATTAGAAAGACTTGTTCTGGAACGATGTTCTCATTTGTCACTTATTGACAAATCCATTGGTAATTTGAAATATTTGAAGTCTTTGAATATCAAGTCCACTCTGATTGCCCTGTTGCCAGAAGAGATGGGTTCCTTGGATAATTTGGAAGAGCTCTTGATTGATGAGACGTCCACATGTCACCTTCGTTTCTTAAGAGGTTCCATGCAGCAACTTAAAATTCTTAGTGCTTCTGGCTGCAAAAATTTGGCTGAAATATCTGAGTCTATTGGTTGTTTAAGAACCCTGTCATATCTTGCATTGGATCGAGCTATTATCACAGGACTCCCTAATTCTGTTCAATTGTTAGAGGCACTTGTAGAGCTGTCTTTAAGAGACTGTCAGCGGATAACTGCACTTCCAGACTCCATTGGGATGCTCAGTCACTACGGAAAATGGATCTGTCAAACACCAGAATTCAGATATTGCCAGGATCCATAAAAAACTTGGATAGATTGGAGGTGCTAAGGATGAAGAATACTCACATGAGAAAATTTCCGAAGGATATTGCTAATCTAGAGAAGTTGGAAGTCATAACATTTTCTGGCTGCCCTTTGACTGGGAAAATTCCGTGTGATATTTCGGGGTTATCATCTTTGAGAATCTTGAAGTTATCATTTACTCTGATTTCTGGCCTACCTGAGAGCCTTTGTCAGCTTTCTCATCTCGAGACCCTCCACTTGCTCCATTGCGATGAACTTCAGACTCTACCAAAATTACCCACTAGTTTAGTGGGTTTGCGCTGGGGAACCAAAAACATGAGGATAGTTCAGGGTCTTTCATATTTGAGAGATTTGAAAGTTTTGGAATTAGTCAATGAATCTGATGATGAGGAGATGTCTTCCTTTGAGCTGTTCCAAACTGAAAGCATTGCCTGGATTACAAATTTATCCAACTTAGAAACCCTAAAGCTGTGCCTTCCAAATGTTACTAGCCTACCAGGAGATTTTAATTCTCTCACTCAACTGAGAAAGCTTGATTTGTCCAGCATAAACCTGCTAGGGCTCCCACAACTTCCCTCAAGCTTATCAAAACTGGTGATCAAGAATTGCCAGATCCAGGGAACGGATTTCTCTAATCTGGAAACTCTGTCTGAGTTAGAGCTCTGTGACTGCAATGCATGGGAAATTCTAGGTCTTGGGAATCTAAGGCTCCTGCAAGTGTTGAAGATATCTCGCTGCAACATTAAGAACCTTGATGGTCTCGAACAAGTATCACAATTGAGAAGGTTTACTATGTCTGAATGCTATTCTCTAAACAGATTGCCAGACCTATCAACGTGCATGAGCTTGGAAATTAAGGAAATAGACTTTTGCAACATTCAGGATCAGCCCTGTGAGAGGCACTGTAAAAATTGCTGCTCAAGGCTCTGATTGTCCCTCCAGATATCAATGTGGTGGTCGATGCATGTAACGATCTTAACAGCAAGCTGCAAGGATGCTCTCTATTTCCATTTGAGAGAGGGTGGAGCTTATTTTTTTCTTCTAGGTGAGTAATGCACTTTTTCTCTTTATCTGCAGTTGGTAGACTTATTATTTTCAACAGTCTCTCCAAAGTGAATATTTCCATTTTTTTCCCTCTTTTTTTCCTGTTTTCTTACTGCAACAATTCTCTTTCCCATTGTCATACTCTACTTAATCTGTGCTTCTTCTGGGTAACGAATTCAAGAAATATCATCACATGGACTGTGAAAATGTGGTTGGTATTGAATAATTGGCTTTATGCACTATATGATTCCTCATTGACCTATAAACCATCAGCATGAACCAACTCTAGCAGTTAGTTTTCTGTTGAGAGCGAAAAGTATTTGCAAAAGAACAGAGATCTACCAGTTGATGAGTTCACCAGCAAGATTTGGTAAACTTTTGGCCATAGGAATGTACATGCTAGTACTTCTATTTGTTTGTGGCTCCATTAGTTCTAGCAGAACCTGATGCTCCAAATTACAGGGATGTGTACAGACGCGTCATGCCCGATGGGACATGTAGTAAAGAGAACATCAATTGCCTGAAGTGAACTTTTCTTATTTCATGCAAACTATGCCTGTGTTCTAGCAAAGTTTGAAAATCATAGCTTATCTTGAGATGTAAATATTGAATCAATCATGTGAGTAAGCATATCCATAGTGTCTAAGTTTGTTGTTTTAATTTTTCATTGAAAGGACTTGGTTTCAAAAATTTGTCATTAATGAGGATTCTGTTTAGAAATTAAAAATTTTCATAATATAATCAGACACATTTCCATGAAACTAAAAGCGAAAGCATCACATGAGTACATAAGTATTTTTCCTGCAAGTATGAAATCCTTCATGTGCCAACATGCTTCTAACTATATGCCAAACCAATTGCCCATGATTGAATGAGCCATTGCATGCTATCTGTGTTATCTCCATCAGTCAGAACTTTGACTGATGGTAATTCAATCAAGGAGACTGTGTTACTTCAACATAATTAGATTGCTAGGTATCCATTTGCCAAAACATGGGATAGGTGGTGGTTCACGTTCTTAATAAATAATGAACCAATGATTCAGAATCATATGTCTTCAGATCACTTCAGGATTTGATTGGGAAGAGAGTTCTGCTTGTAATTCTTCAGGACAATGTGGGAGTTCAAGATCAAGGGCGCTGGTGGACATAAGCTGAGAAAATATATGATAAGCTGAGATGCTACGTCTCATAAATCAGTGACACACAGCAATGCATTATGTGGATCCCATGGTTAGAGAGAAATATAAGGGCCTTCGACAGCACAAAAGTGCCCTTTTGTCTACCTCGAAAAGTAAGCGCACCGCACCTTGCGGCCTCAATTGTGATTTCTGTGAGTGTTATTCCAAGTTCTGTTAGATCTTCTTCTTGATGCTGTGCACCAAGGTCCTTTGAGTCGATGGAAGGAAGGCTCGTCCACCATTCTGTTCATCTATGACTTCTGTGAAGTGAGATTTTCTTTTCTCCATGTTGTAATACTGCTGTACATTTTCTTCTATATTTCTTGACCCGGCCCTCTTTGTTAGTCTGTTGTCATTCGTCACTCCTTTCTCTTGCTGCAAAGCGGAGACCATCAATTACGATTTCAGAAGGTTTATCTTCCGATTGTAGGTACAAGGATGAATAACTGGTTACAGGGATATATTTAAGTGGGATGGACTGACACTTTATTATGGAGTTGCAGGATGTTTCAAGCAGTATTGCGTTCATATTGATTTGGCAGATTTCGAATGTTCCATTTGCCTAAAATGGAATGCTTCCCTGTTGATAATAGATATGTAATCTCGGTGGTAGATTTGAAATGTCGATGGTAAGTAAAAAGAAAGATCTGTAATTTGTCAATCTGATCAACCATTTGCAAATTAATAATGAAATAACAATTTTAACATCTACAAATCCAATAGTAGATTACTGTTATTTGTTCCATGGATGGTCAATATGTAACTTTGGTAATAAATTGAAAATATTGATGGTAAATTACCATTGACAAACCTAATAGTATTTATTTTTAAACTTTATAAGTAGTCATGTTGTTACCAATGAGATAAGAATTTTATCATTCACTAGCCCTACAGTAGATTATCGGCTACCGCTGTGATTTAGTTTTGAGTAGTGAATGTGTAACATAGTTGGTAAGTTGTTAGAACATCGACAGTCGTAAATTACTAGCGCTTTTGCTAAGTTCCGTGAATATATTTGATCATAAGGTAGCAGGTTGCAGGATTGTACCATCATTACATAGAATTTTCAAATAATGCTTTAAATATACTGCAGAGCTGAACATCGTCGATTTTCAAGAAAATTGATAAAATTTGAGTGCATCACATGTGCCGATGAAATCTGGCAATCTTGGGAGTTGAATTGAATCCGTGGTGCTTGATTAAAGTTCATGTATGTCCCTTCTAGTCTTGTGATTTACTTTATTTAATCATGGAATTGGTCTTGTTGAATGAGCATCTTTCTCATCTTCAAGAGACTGAAGAATTTCCTTCAATTTAGTTATATATTTTTGGGCTGTCAATTGAATTATTTTGACTGACCACAAAGAAGGAAGCTGTGGATAAAAAAAGTTATTATAGATAATTTATCTTTCATCCATCATTTAGCCCGGAATGTGACATATTTTTACTATTAAATTGAAATTGACATCAAGATAATCTTAGTATTTTTCTAAAGGTCCTAAGTGTCCCAAAACTTGTTAAATACACGTTATTTAGATAATGTATTTTCAAGTACTGATTATGCATAATACCAAAAGAAAAACCAACGCATTGAAAATGTTATGTTCCCTTAGTTAATTACTTAAGGAAAATTGTCCAAAAAGCCTTCAACACATCATAAAGTAGTCAATTTAGTCTCATTTTTTTGACCAATTTAGTCTTAAATCTTTTGATGATTTGTTAATTTAGTCTCTTTGATCAATTTTGACTGAAAATTAATGATATGGACATTGATCGTCCTATGTGGTACGGTCAACACTTATGTAGATAATTTTTCGTAATTTTAAAAAATTCAATTTTTCTCTTTTCTCTTTTCTTCTATCTTTTATTTTTCACCTCATTAAATCCTTTAAGTCAATGCTATTAAGATTATCAGTCCAGCTCAATTTCATTAATTGCCGGCTTTTTATTTTTCTTAAGCACTTAATTGGGTAATCAAATTAAACCTTAGTGTTTTTTTTTTTATTTAAAGAAATCTTATTTATTCAGAACTATTTCTTCTTTCATCTATCCCGTGCCTCTCCCCAGTTCATAGGAACGATTAGATTCTTACTCTAAGGCTCCGTTCGTTTCACGGAAAATGTTACTTTTCTGGAAAATATTTTCCAAGAAGTTATTTTCCAGGAAAACGTAATTATTTTCCGGTGTTCGGGTAAAACTTGATTTTGAAGTGAAAAATATTTTCTGCTATTCGCTTGGGAAAATATTTTCCTTTATAAACTCTTTTTCAATATTTTATTTTATTTTATTTTTTAAAATCGTTATTTATTATTTTTTAAAATAGATTATTAAATTATTTTTTTTCTTTAATTTGTGTTCTCTCCTTCCTTGGCCGGTCGTTGGCCATGCCTCAAGCTTGCCTTGCTAGCAAGGCTCGAGGCTCACCTACCTCTGGCGAGCTCGCATGATCAGCTTACTGGCAAAGTGAGCTCAAGGCAATGAGGCTCGAGCCTCGCAGATCGGCATCGTGAGTTATGCGAGCTTCAATTTGGAAAGTAGTTGAACTACCGGGAGGAAGAAGCACAATGACATGCAAAAGCCGAGTGAGGGAGATCGACCAATTAGGGCAAGCGATTGACTTTGTTCTACTTTAAAAAGGAGGGATTCGATTGTTTTGAAGGGAGCAAAGAGAGCAAAAAGACGAGGGCGCCGGGGTTCGTGAAGCGAGGAAAGAGAGGATTACGCTTTTTATTTTGAAAAAGGGGTAAATTTGGAAATAAGTTTCCGTCCTGTGATGCTTGGGCGTCGCCGATCCGCGAGCTCGGCTTTGCTGTCGTCGGTCACCGGCCGTTGCCGTGGCCGACGACCAGTCAAAAAAAAAAAAAAAAACAGCAAAAAGAAAGACAGAAAAATAAAGAAAAATAAAAAATAAAAAATCGATTTTATTAAAAAATAACAAAAAATTCGAATTTATGAAAAAATAACAAAAATATAAAAATAAAAGAAAGAAATGAGGACTAATGGAGAGTGTAAGATAAGAGAGAGTGAATGTGGAAAATGTTTTCCACTTTTCAAAAGTTGAAAACATTTTCCCTCACTTTAGAAGATTTTTTTTCCTTCATGGAAAATGTTTTCCCTAATGAATTTATTTTCCGTGAAACGAACGTCGGAAAATCCGGAAAACGTTTTTCTGGAAGTTATTTTCCGTGAAATGAACTGGCTGGTAGAAAGTGGTTTGGAGAGGAGTTGCTTTTAAAGAACGGAAGTTGTTTCAGTCCGGCGATCTTGGTGTGGCCCCTTTTTGTCCTTTTTTTTTTTGGTCGGTTTTGTCCTCTTTATATGGCGGTTTCTTAAGCTTGCCAAACTCGGAATGTGCTGAGGGCTTAGTGGGGAACCTCTATCTCATTGACTCTGTTTCTGCTTATACCAAAAAATAACTCATTGCAATCGATGTGCAATTGGGGCTAGCCAATTGAATGAGAATTGATTGATGACCGAGGCATTGGATAATTGGCAATTATATAGGATGAATATCGACATCTGTGATATAATAATTGATGGCAAAGTAACATTGGCATCAACATTGACAAGTAATCAAGAGGTGATTGACAAAATATGATGATGAAGAGCATAAGTTGGTCATTGTAATTTTGGCTAAGTGTTGGATAGAGAAGAGTACACGAGGATTGAGATGCCAAGAAAAGATATCGAGTAAAGGTTGATTGGGGGTTGTAACCGCTTGTGAATAGAAATGGCGTGCGAATAGGGAGCCTAGAATCTTGAAAATACATGTGTAACTACACTTCATAGTAATAACTGTCGGTAAAAGGTTGTCATTAGTGAGCTATATAAGTGGCAATATGCTATCATTATAGAGGATCCCCAATCATCATGAACATAATTTCAATGTATTTTTATCAGTTTATTAATGCAATGTCCTATGTTTACTCTCATCCTTTATTTTACAGGAGTTTGCTCGTAGAATGGTTATCCATTTTTCCTTGCGAAACCAGTTGAGACTCCTGTCCACATTCACCGTGGAGCCCCGTTTCAACAAAAGAACCAAATATCAACCTCAGCACCATTTCCGGTGAAACATTTCTTTTCTTGATCCTAAAGGTAAGAACAATGCCAGAATGCACAGTTTCTTGCGTGAGAATGAATTTGGCAAGTCATTATACTCGTGTGCTCAAGCACTCTCCATTGCTACCTCTATTATGTGTGGAAGTGCTTACATAATAGTCTGGAACACAGGGAAAACTCTTTATCAGGTCCACGTTCTACTTTCTCCCAATTACAGACGCTCAATTCAGATCAAATCCTTTGATGGGGATACATAAATCTCTGTTCTCATTTTACAATGGCACTATCTTGTATCTAACGAGTAAGAAAATATTCAGTGATTTGATAATGCCACGTCAACATCCCATGTGGCGTGTATTTTCACTCATATCCAATAACATCTTGACATATGTTCACATATCCATGTCAGCAATTGATCTTCTCTCTTCACCTTTGCTTTGTCTTCCTCCTCCACTCCTCCCCGGCTGTCGCCACCAGTGGAGTCCCCAGCGCTGCCACCAGGACTGACCATCGCTGCGTTCAAGCTGGGCATGGCCGGTTTCCTCTGTTTTCTCCGTCTCGTCCTTCTCCATATCTTGAGATCTAGCCCATCCATGGCCGAAATCGTTGGCGCTGGTCCATCCATGGTTGAACGCGTTCAGGTGTCGTCTCCGTCATCTTTATGGTTATCTGTCTTCCTGAGTTTGACCTCTACTCCTCTGTTTTTCTTCTTCATATGTGAGCTTCGTCCATGGCTGTCGAGATCTCATCTATGCACATCATGGCTATGGACGAACTAGTCATGGCCAAATCTGAAGGCAACTTCAGATCTGGAAGCCATGCCTTCAGTGCCACATCTGCTGTTGAAGAAAGCACGACTTCAGTTCCAGAGGGAGCGGCAGCCATGCTTTCTTCCCGAGCATGATGCAATCAATCCAGATCTAAAGCCCTACTGTCGACTGAGCACAGTTCATGGTCGTCTAGGCTTCGAGCTTGCCGTCAAGGCTCACAGCCATGGACAAGCCTCGCAAGCCATGGACGAGCTAGGCTTGCGGCTCTCCAGTACGGATCTGAACGGGCAAGGACAGAGCCGACCACGAGCGATGACGAAGGGTTAGGTTGGGTTGACTGCAAGTAACGTTGGAAATGGTGGAGAAGCTGGCCGGATGGGGTGGTGCTATGTGATGGAGGAGGAACCGCCTGCGGCCATGGAAGACACCCATTTCAGCAGAGGAAGGAGGAAGAAGAGGAAAATCAATTTTTTAATTTTTATTCCACCTCAGCTGATACATGTCAATTTATTATTGGAAAACGCGTGCCTCGTACTATGTTGATGTGGTGGTATCAATCCATTGAATATTTTCTCCGACTGAGTAGGTTATTGTCACGGCATCTACTGAACAACATACGGAACACCATCTCGTCCTTGTTGGGATTGCCCCCATCTTGTTTCTTATCAAAAGCGGGAGAAAAAACAATCTGATCGTTTTGTTCGACAGTTTGCTGGATTTGTGATGCTTCCTAGTTTGTCACTAGCATTAACAGCGGAAGTGAAAAAATTATCAACCATTTACGCCTGCACCATATTATCCATGTTGATAGAGCAGAATCAACTCGATACAACTGTCATTGGGGTTCTATTTTTAGTGTTATGGAGATCACAACTTCATATATACTTACAGGGATCTATTGTAGGATTTATAAAGACCAAAAAGATTAAAAGGAATCTTTATGTTGATTAAAGAAATGGATTGAAATAAGAAAATATTTTAAAATTCAGGTAATTGTGCAATTATGAAATATTACGAATAGCATCAAAGGATTGATTTGACTTTATTATGGAAGTCGAGGGAATAGATTGAGCAAATTGAAATTTTAAGGGCTAGAACAAATATTTGGAATTAGTTCGAGAATCATATTGAACAAATTAAAAGTTTAATGATGACATTGAATAGTAAGTCAAAGTTTAGAGACTATTAATGTCATTTTCCCCATTTAAAAGGGACTCTCTAGGATTTGATAATTAGAGTTGTATACACGTCTCATGTCTATTATGAGATGATAAGGTATAGCAATACCAATCTTTGGATATTATCACAAAAGTCTATATGCTGATGGCTGCCCTGGGTAATGTCCAAGTTAGCAGACACATAAGCTCTGGAGTTACCTGTGAGATGGGTCCAAAGTAATGCTGTATTCAGAATTTTCGCCTCGGTCATCAAGGAAATATATAGAGGCATGGACGCATTACACATATACACACATATAAAGTTCAGAAAACGACTTTTCAAACTTCATAAAAACACATCTTGTTAGCGACATCCATATTCAAATTTGGAATGACAACATGGAAGTAAATGGAAAGGCCATAATTTCCCCGGGGTCCCTAGAGCCCAGTCTTCATAACAGTGGCATAGCTTTCCTAGCTATGGCAAATGCGACGGCTTCAGTGCATCATCTACATATAAAACCGTTATGCTAGAGGGAAGCCTTGGCAAATCTTTGATCATGTCGCAGTGAAGTAAATCAAGTGTTCGAAGATTGGAAAGTTCATGGATCTCCACCGGTATGCTGGAAATAGTTGAATGTCGCAACCTCAATATTCTCAGATTATGCAATTTCCCAATTTCGCTCGGAATGCCCCCCTCGAAACTCCGACACCAGGAGGCGTGTATTTCTTCGAGGTTGGTCAGCTCTCCGATATCAGGAGGGAACTCTCTAAAGAAACAAGAATCCATCCTCAACACCTTCAAATTCTGCAGATTTTTCAGCAAATCTGGAAATTTAGAAATGCTAGTCCCAGACACGTTTAACTCGACTAACGAACTCCCTATGTTGCCAATGGAGTTTGGAAGTTTTCTTATTCGACGGCAATCCCTTAATGACAAGTGTTTAAGTCTGACCAGTACTCCAACAGAGTCGGGAAGTGCTGTGATTCTAGTGCCATCCAGGAAAAGAAATGCGATATTCGTCAGGTGACATATCGTTCTTGGTAGCTGACTCAATGAGAAGCAGTTGGAGGCAGTCACAGTTGCTAGTTGCTTTAAATGACCAATGGAGATGGGAATTTCTTGTATCGAAGTCCCATCCATGAGAAGCTCTTGTAGAGCTGTCAGGTGACCCACTTCTACTGGCAGCATGCTGAGCTCTGTGCAGTACTTCAAATTCAGAGAAACCAAGCACTTCAAATTGCCAATTGAATGATCTATCTTGACCAATTGTGAACATTGCTCCAGAATCAATATGGCTAGATTTTGGCATCCGAAGAACTTAGGAGTAACTAATAAGTCAGCACAACCTGTAAGATCTAGAACTCTCAAGTTCTTCATCTGCATAATGGGAGAAAATTTTGCATAAATTCACTTCACAAATAGTTTAGAACGGACAATTTCACTATAGCAATGAATTGTGAACTACCTCTATTTGATCCCAGCCTTCCCAGTCTTTGGTGAATTTGCTCCATGACAGGTCGAGAATGGTTAAGTTTCCCAATTGAAAATTAGTCACTTGGACATGTCGAGGGCATCCTCGCCAACGGAGCCACCTTAAATTTGGAAAAAGGTTAGCGAAATCTCCGGCAATGTCTGCATGATCCAATTGAAGAAACCGTAGGTTTGGCATGCTCTCAAAATCTTCTGATGTAAATTTGGCTGAAGTATGCCGTTGAAAGTTAAGGCAGAGTGCCTCAACCTTATCTGTTCCCTGTGATGGACGAGAAAAACGAATGGAAGAAGTGAGGATGGTCTCTCTAGACACTTAACCAGTCGGGAAACATTCTTAAAAAAAATAACGAACAGCATCAATTGCACACATGGTCAGATCTTAACAGTATCAGGCGAAATAGCTCTTTGCCTTTGGTGGTGAATTTCACAAAAGTACTTCTTGTGCTTCACTAATGGAAAAAAAAAAGCACACCAAATGTTACCTTTTTCTGCTTTATCGTATGGAGAGCTATTTCATGATTAAATAACCTACTCCGCCTTCCTGGATTTGTAAGACTTTCGCCACAAACAATTTCTCTGCCAAGTCGCCTTAACGTGCTATGCATCCATATCTGGTTGTTCTCTCCAATTTTGGCTAGGGGAGTCAAAATATCACTGGAAGGCAGCGAAGAGAAGTCATGCCATAAGTACAAAGCAATTCTGCTATCTATTCCAGTGGCAAAGCAAGCAATATCCAGAAATATCTGTTTCTGCTCATAATTTAGTCCTCCCTCCCAAATAATCTGAAAATCCCTCCACTGGAATGTTGACCGCCGTAGTAAATATTGGCAATCCTTCAGCGTAGTATAATTGCAGACTGCACACATAACATCAATAAACAATGGGAGTCTTGCCTTAGCATAAAGACTTGTCGAATGCTGGTAGTTCCAAAGTAATAAAGAAGATAATGGTTTAGATGGATCCTGCCCAATGAGTTGAAGAGCCTGATCTTTATCTAACCGACTAACATGATAAGTCCGAATCTGAGGACATTCTTCCATGACCATACTGTTCTCAGTGGTTACAATGATCCTACTTCCAGAAGCAAAGCAATCAAAGCAATCTCCGATGAGCTTCTGGACATGAAAAGCATTTTCCACATCGTCGAGTATAATCAAGACTCTCATGTTGCAAAATAAGTCCTTGAAAAACTTGATTCCCCTGTTGACAAAAGCAACATCCTCAAGTTCTCGTTTTAGAATATCGGAAATCAACTTAGTTTGCAAAAGCTGAAGCCCTCCTGATACTTGAGTCGTTTCTTTAATATCTATGAGGAAGCTACATCCATCAAAATCACAGGAGACTTGGTTGTAAATTAGTTTTGCAAGAGTTGTCTTGCCAATCCCATCTTCTCCTTGGATCACGACAACGATCCGCTCGTCCTCATCATCAATATTCATCAAGCTCGTGATGTGGTTTACTTGATCATTAGTTCCAACATCTTTGTCGATCCTGGCAACTGGCCTTTTCTTTTCCACTTTAGCCACCTACAAGAAACAGGATGATTGCTCACTCAGAAGCTGTAAGATGTAAAGTAAGTATCTAAATATGTTGATCTTTTCTAACGTTGCCGTGTCTGCATAAATTGTCTACAACACGAAGTCACTGGTCATCCTAATCTACCAGTGATCAACATTATTGCCATATTATTTTAAAGGAAATCCAAGTTTCAGGAGTGATGGTCTTTTACCTTTCAAAATATGTTTTGTCAACAATTGAACAACTTTGAAATTTCTTACCTATACACTATCAATCGGATCTTTTGATATACATGTGTGTTTGAAGGACAGTGCCCAATAAAACCTCAACCTATTACTAGAGAACATGTCTCAATCGAAATATGATATGGGGCGTCAGATGTCCAATCAACGAAATATTGTTGGTTCCCACTTTTATTACACATGTTCTCCTAAAAGTGTTTTATGCAACCCACGCCAAAGTTCTCAAGATTGCAAATTGAAGTTTCCACATAGCGAGCATAACAGTGAATAGTCTCTCAGACTCGTCCTTAATCATGTACTAGAAAATACCATGCGTTGCCGCAAACACTATCAACGGTTACTCTACATTTAAAGGTTAAAAATATTAACACAAAAAAAGATATATTTATATACATATTACATATATATATATATTCATTTTAATAAGTATCCTTAAAATTCAAAGGTTTGTATATGTATCTCAACAAATATGTGGTCTAGAAGTAGATTGAACATTTCACACCTCGTCACATCACTTTAAAAGTTGTTTATCATTTCACGTATATCTCAGTCAATATTGTGGTAACTTTTTTTTCTAAATCATGTAAAAAAAAATATGATGAACATGAAATTTCAAATAGGATGCAAGTTAAAACTTGAGTGATTGATCAAAACATGTGATTATATATAGTCAATAGATGTTTCAACTTTTTCCCGGAAATTATGAATATTCCTCAAAGTCCCAACTAGGGAAGTCTTATATGACTTCTTTATACTTGTAACCCTTCTTGAAATGTACAAAATAAATCTTCGTAGTGCAAACCTAGGTCTAACTTTATTGATGTAAATGTGAAATGTGTTTGTCATAGTCGGTCGTCTTCTAATAGCTTAATCATTTTCCTTAGTTTTCTAATAGCTAAGTCTTTTAAACAAAATGGTTTGTCTAACATAGCATTAGAGAAAAGGTCAATGGTTTAAATCCTGGTGCTTGATCTCAATTTTCTAATACTTGTTATTTGTGTTATTCTGTTTGTTTTCCCATTTCACTAGTTATGCTCCTGACGTGGTTCCCTCCGCAACCTATTTTGTGCGTGCAAGGATCGGCTAACAAGCTACGGAAAGTGTTAGCTCATATGCTATAAATACATGGTTGACACGTTTTTAATAGCTTAAACTTTTAAGAAAAGATGATTTATCTAACAAAATTCAGTTTTACATATATTATCTGCTACAACATCTGAAAACACACGTTAATAGTATAAACTAAAGCAAAAATAAGGAAAAAGCAAAGAAAAAATAAAATAAGATGCAGTATCATGTGATATTACTTCACATGTTTCGAACATAAAAAATGCTAAATAAACTTAGAGATGAAGAAAAGCAATTTTTTTTTTCATTTGACACTAGACACAAATTCATTAAAGGATAACACCGCATAGATTATTTTAGATAAGGGGAACAAAATATTTCACCGAATTAAAAAGAAACCAAAAGAGAAAACCTCAAATTCAAAGAAAAAAGTAGAAAAAGATATTTCACTGTGAAATACATCAGAGAGTAATTAAATTATTAATTTACGCATTTATCCCTTGATAGAATATTTGTAAAATAATTAATGGAGGACATTTCAGGAGGAAAAGGATTGTGATTACATAAGATTAGGAGTTCCTCTTCACTTGATATAATACTACAGATACGTGTCCTCAATTTGAGTAAGTGATGATATAAAGAATACTTCTCACTGCAGCACTGCATTGGATTATTCACTGATTTTTATAAATAATTTTGATATCATTCCTGGATTTCAGATTTAATCTTTTAAGTAATTTAAATTTTATAATTTATAAAAAAATTTGATGAAGCCATTTTATTGTAAGTTTAACTACTCTAAAATTCAATTTTTTTTAAAAGCCCTATTTAATTGAGATTCTACTTGAAATTTGACATATATATATATATATATATATAATAAATTCCATCTCATTTTGCCTCATAATTATTTGATTGGTCTTTTGTTTTTTTTTCTTATGGGTTAATTGTAGATTTAGTCATTTGAATTCCAACGTAACTTTTATTTTGTTCAATCAAATCCTTTCAATTTCTAGGTTTGCGCAATTTCAGTTTTATTTTTTACAATCAAATTCTCCAACTTTCTCAATTCGTACAGCCATATCCTTCGGTCAACCACTCTAATTAAATAGTCCAATCAATTACTGACGTAGCTCTGCTTATGTAACAGAAAACGACACCACATTGGCAGACAATAAACTGGAAAGAAATATTTAAAAAAAAATGTTAATCTGATAGTATTAGTCATAGTGGGTAAACGAAGCACTTAATAACACAAACCAATAAATTTACAGAATTTGGTTTCATAGGAAAAAACTTAGACCAAATTGCACAAATTCAGAAAGCAAGAAGACTCGATTACGCAGAATATTAGTTAGAGGACCAAATTGCGCTTACACTAAAACTTAAAGGACTAAAAGTGTAACTAATTGTTTTCTTATTTTTCCTTTATTTGATAAGCCAAACTTTAAACTCACACCCCAAATAAGATGCCAAGTAGTGACCTAAGAATTAAATATTCATTTAACCGTATAATTAGAGATAAAGATTTCAAAATCATTTTAGGAGAAGAAATCTAATTAGAAGATTGAAATTTTTTGGATAATGACAAACAGTTTGGTCCAATGTGTAATTTGATCTATAAACTTTTGATTTAATTAATGTGGTCATTGAACTTTAACTTAATGTGTAATATGGTCCTTGAATTTTTAATTTATTCAATGTAATCCCTAAACTTTTGGTATATATTCAATATAGTTCTCCAAATATATGAAAATGTTCAGGGTAATCCTTGGTTTTGAATTAATGGAAAATGGACTGTATTGAATATTTTTATATAGTTCAGGGACTATATTAAATAAATAAAAAGTTCAGGGACCACATTACACATTAAACTAAAGTTTGAGGATTACATTGAACAAATCAAAATTTTATAGACCAAATTATATGTTTAGTGAAAGCTTCTGGTGTAACATCCTGAAATTCGAGCCCTTTGAGGGATAAATGAACGTGAATTTCGCCAATGCATTGTTGGTTGATCTCACTCGGAACTGATCACTCCTGAGATACTGACCTTGAGGGGAAAGGCTAATGAGGACAAAACTCGTGCGACTAAAGAACTTGACTTGAGAAAACGACTAGACCGTGAGACTTGCGTAAGGACGATCCTGTAGATATGCAGGCCAATTCCAGGGACGAATAGAAGTCGATTCGTGGGTAGAACATAATGGGACGACGGGTGATTCCGTTTACTGTTATCGAACCCGTGAACGGCCCTATGTCGATCCTTGATAATCGTGTACTTTGAAATAAGAATCGATCCTTCGCAATTTCATGTAGTCAAGGACGTCCATGTGTTGAGAAATCTTGAATGTGAATTGACACGAGTCGATTACGCGTGAATCCTCAAAGCCGTCTATCAGTCTGAGTAGTACCAAAATGGCATTTGGGCGAAATTGACATGGCATGAGAATCTAGTATTGGACTTCGAATTTTCGGGAACGTCCGGGACGGACTTTTGGACGATGCTTCTTATACAGTCGACACTGTCGGTTGAGCCGAGTATTTGGAAAAGAGACTTATGGACCGAGGAAACGAGCCTACGAGGACATGGGCCGAGCAAGAACAGTGTGGGCCTCACGCCCAAGGTGGGACAGTCGCCATGGAAGGCCTGAGGCAAGCAAGTGAGCCCGTTGGGCCAAACCGACCCTTTACCCTTCCGAGCCCGTTGTCTAACCTTGAGCCAATTCGAGCCCAACAAATTCCCGAGCCCGTTCCTATTCATTTTCTAGCCCATTTCCTAGGCCCGCCTTTTCATTTTCAGCCCAAGGGCACATTGGGAAGTGTGCAAGGTGGAAATGACCAAAATGCCCTTGGATATTTTGAAGAAAAGTCAAAAAGGAAGAGAGAGAAGATGATGTCATGTTTTGGGGACTTGAGCCAAGCATTAATGGCTTTAATGAAGCATATCTCCAGCCTTCACTTCACTCTCTCTCTCCTCTTCATCTTCCCCAAACCGCACATCCTTCTCTCCCTAGTTTTCCTTCCTTCTTTCAATTTTTCAGTTATGACCTCTCACCGAAAATCGAGTTGTTCATTGCCCTTCTCGTGTGAATCATGGCCCGTGCCACCCGCCATCGCGTTCAGAAGAGAAAAACCGTTCAGATAGCGTCGGCCGATCGCCGGAAGGAGTCTCCGGCCGATCCGTACAGTGGCCGGAAGCCACCTGTTGCCGGACCGTCACTGTTCCGCCTGCAGCAGCTTTGTTCCGCCTTTTCACCTGTTTTTCTCCCATTCCGACCAAACCACCGCCCATCCCAGCCACAAGTGGTTCCCCCTCGACCCCCAGGTGCCGTTGGTCGCTGGCCCGCCGCTCGCCGGAGCTCCGGGCAGCCCGTTCAACTCCGGTCAGCAACTTTCCTCCTGTGTAGTCAGTTTTTCAGAGTTGCAGAGGGATTTCGAGTTTGTTGCTGCTGTTTCCAGCCCCGGGACCATCTTGGATCATCGTGGTAGAGGTCCTCGGGTGTCGGGTTCGTTGCCGCCGCCACGTCCGTGTCGCCGACCCGCTTAACAGGTGAGTTTAGCTCCTAATCCCTATTTAGTGCCTAAACTTGCTTAGGGTTGGTTAGTTAGTGTTAATTTTGGTTTAAGGGGTTTAATTAAGTTTTATTAGCCCTAAGATAGGTGGTTAGATAGATGATTAAGATTAGATTAGTTTAATTTTGCTTATTTAGCTTAATTGTGCTTAATTTGGTATTAATTGTGCTTATGTGTTTAATTAAGCATGTTTAGCTTAAATTGATTGATTAATTGTTTTAATTAATGTTTTGTTTAATTTCTGGATTAAATGTTTTAATTAATTGAATTTCGGAAAAATCACTTTTCATAATTACCGTTCACGACATTCACGGACTTTGTTCATCCATACGCTAAATTTTGTCTGAATTTGATGTGCTATTGATTGTTATGATTAATTGAAGTGCTGATTGTTAATTATACTCGTGAATATTGATGAAATGCGTGATCGAGTGTTGATTGGATTTCGGATTTTGGAATTGTCGAGTGAGATCGCATGACATATTGCGTGGGTTTTCAGAAATGGCATGTCGCATGAGCATGAGCGATGTTGCATTCACGACAGAGCAAAGTTATAAATGGATTGCTTGATGATGTGTTGCATGATCACATTAAGAGAGGGAACCCCAGCGTTGCCGGAAGATCGCCAATCCTTATGGGGTTGTGCCGTGGCCGTTTGGTCGTCCTGACTTTTGTCAGTTGCCTGACGGGGGACATGTGACGGGACTGCGGTAGTGGGCGGGTCCTATGTTCTGTCGCGGCGGGACTGCGGTAGTGGGCGGGTCCTGTGCTCCTTCGGGAATGCCGTCAAAGGGAAGGGATGACCCCTGACGTCGCCGTGCCTCGAGGTAAAGAGGACGAAGCTGGTTTAGCCAGGAACCGCCAACCATAAGGTTGTGCCGTTGGCCCGGGAGGGGGCGTTAATAATCGGAGCATGTGTGAGTGTGAGACATGAGAAAGTTGTGTGAGATGCTCTGATTATTTGCATGCTCTTAATGTCGTGATGATCGTGATGATTTATGGTACGCACGCATGAGTTGACAGTCGTGCAGGGTGTGGCAATGGCCAGGTGAGATCGCTTGTGGCGCGACTCGCATGTGATTGATGAATTGTGTCATCTAACGGCCATGTGCCTTGCTTGCATTGTATGAGATTGAACGTGCAGGGTATGGCATACCGGGTAAGGTTGCATGCGAACCGAATATTGATTGTGGGTTGCCCTGTCTGTTGTTGGCTGTTGTTTGATTTTGGTTGTTTGTTGGGTTGAGTGAGGGGTGGTTCTGGAGAGATACCCCGAGTTGAGTTGGCATACTAACCGGGGCTTAGGGGGAAGAACTCGCTGAGATTTTATCTCAACCCGTCGTGGTTAACCATTTTCAGGTCCTTAGAATGGCGTACCCAAATGGAGAATCCTGCCCCCGCTTCTCCAGTGATCGACCCGACGGAGATTGAGTCCGATGGGTCCGAGTGATCGTGGTGTTGAACCCGAGGGTTCTTTGTGTACGGTTGGATTAGCCTAGTTTCTTTTTGGTTTGGCTTAGAGGATGGATCGGCCCTTTTTGTCGGGCTTGTAATTCGGAAAACGATCCTCCGTTGGTTAATCCAGGAAGATGTATAAATGAGTAGTTGTTGTTGTCATTGCTGTTCATCCCTCTATCCCTGTTTGATTGTTTGTTTGTCTGGGGATGGTTTGACTTCCGCTTGCGCTTAACGAAAGATAAAATGAATGGTCGTCGATGGGTCCTGGGACGTCGCTTTCAATCGACCAAGAGAAGGGGTTGTCGTGTGCTCGGGGTTCGGGGCGTGACATCTGGACTATTTATGTCATTTTCTTAAAAATTTTCATAGATGCATGTGGTGGAAGCTCTCGGATTGAGCGGAGCCAATCTAATCAAGTGGTATCCCCTCTCCTAACGGCGTTCTGGTACATGCAACCCTAAAAGGCGGTGCTTCCGCTTATATAACCAACCACATTCGAGATAATAATAATCTAATCCACAAAGGTTTATACCTCAAAGTGCACCGCAATGCATAATAATCAAATTGAAAAATAATTCGCACATCAATTTCTGAAACTCATAAATCATAAATCAAAATGATCCGAATGTTTTGTTAGATTACCTAAAATGCATTCTTCTTGACATAGACGGATATAAAGTAAGTCGAAAAATTGCAAAAAATTAAATTTAGCGTGAAACTTCGTGAGTGGAGGTAAATATATCTCAACGTTAAGTGCTCGTGATCAAAGAATATATCTCAATGATGAGTATAATATTGTAAACATAAAGTTTATTTGCCATATCATGTTTGACTGGTTTGTAATTTACAAATTCTCATTTATATTGTTGTGAAACTATGACAAATAAGAACTAGGATTAAACCTATATAATTTAATAAGTGAAATATAATAAATTGTGAATTGACAGAATCAATAGCACTGAATTGCTAGTTTCAATAATGAATCTTGGATTTGCTTATGATTCGGTGTTTCATTGACAAGAATAATAGATATGCATCATTAAAATCTTGAATTGAATCAAATTTTATTATACAACACAAGAATCAGTAGGCCTAGCTCCCACACAAATTCCTTTTATCTTCAAGATACCCAAAGGCCCATTTCATCCCGTGAGAATAGTTTGCAATAGGTCTATATTTAAATTGATGCAATTTTGAGTCAGATTATGTATTCTAAGATTTCACATGACTTGCCATACAAATGATAATAAAATAAATTAAATCTACCTACCTACCTATCAATATATATATATATATATATATATATATATATATATATGCATATATGCCTGAGTGATATTATTTTGCTTTTCATTATTAATTAACAAATGAATCTTAACATCGTGCTAATGCTTACATGGGTGTTCATTATTTCCCTCTTCCCATGTATATGACCCTTAAGGTGTTTTGGTCCCACCTTCCTAATAACATGTAAACTCTCTCTCTCTCTCTCTCTCTCTCTCTCTCTCTCTCTATCTCTCTCCACTAGACTCAGCTTTACCCAATTAATCGTTATTAGTGTGTGTCAAAACCACCATTTGTCTCACTTTTTGCCTTTTAATACTATCTTTGTGAAAGTTAAAACTACTTACTACACTTTCTACGTCAAGTAACCATCCAATTCACACATCTTTAATAACTATCTACTGCATATCCACTCAATTAAACAATCAATCAATTCCTTCACAATTGGTTTCTTTCCTATCCAAATGTAATCCACCGGCGATCACTTGCACACGCCTATTGGCACTAGATTTTTTATTTATAGAATCTTTACTATTTGTGAGACATTGTATTGACTAGTTGATTTCCTTTTCCTAATTTGAAAGGAATTAGATTAGCCGCAACTAATCTTCTAGTTTGTGCAGATCACAAATGAATATTTTGACTTGAGATCCATTGATAATGCTTATAAAAAAAGACACGGGATAATATTATGTAAACATCAATATCTCAAGGTGTTATAAATCTATTCAATATATAGTAATGAGCAGCAATCGAAGCAGAACAATGAACAAGTATAGAAACAGGCAACATAGATTCCCTCTAATCATTATTGTTACCTAATATAAATCGATATTGGGATTGCAATATATTTGGAAGTATTTTTCTTGCTCAAATGGTTCAAAATTTTGCATATATAACTATTCTAATAGCAAATCAAATTACAGCATGATTTTTCCTTTTAATTTCATCAATGTTGTTTTTGATATACAGATTACTCGATCCAAAAAAGGTATTTCAGTGCATGCAAGTGTTTTTTTTTTTTAAATTTCACTTCTTAATAGTTGATTGCACTATAGTTGAGATGTGGCGTCAATTTTCTATAGCTTCCCACCACAACAACACACCCCCCCCCAAAGAAAAATTCCAAGCTCCTACCTTCTAGATCCGTACCCCATATTAAGCTTGTCTTATAATAATGAAAAAAAGAAGGAAACGCACCTTGCCCCTACGGTCGGATGTATGCGTATCTGAATAAGACTGGATCAGTCCAAGAATCTTATCTCTAAAATCCTTGTAGAACACGCCACCCGGAGGAGTATCATCTAGTTTCGGACAATGTTGAATGATGACTTGGCATTCATCCGGTATCATTGTGTCCGATGCATCCGTCCGAGATTCCAAGGAGCGGGAAGGAAGCTCGTCGGGGCCCCGCATCATCTGCAAATAAAGCCTGTACTTTTGCAAGTGACTAGCAACGTTCTCGAGGGTCAATCCATCCACATTCATCAGCTGCAGTATCGTCTCCGGCACCGCGTTATTAATCCCTAGGTGTGCGACCACATCCACGAACCGCTTGTGCAATTGAGGCGTCCAGACCAATGTCGGCATCCTCAACGTCTTCACCGGCGGATCTTTCCCCGAATCGTCTGTTGTCAGAGTCGACTCCAAATGAGGCAGCCAGAACAAAGGTGGCTTCTTCAACACCTCCGCCGATGGATCCTCCACCGGATTGTCCGTCATCAGAGTTGACTCCGCCTCCACAAACCGCTTGTGCGATTGAGGCATCCGGAACCAAGGTGGCGCTGGATTGTCCGTCGTCAGAGTAGACTTTGTCTCCCCAGCAGAGACAATCGACTCTGCCTCGCCAGGAGAGTCGATCTTCTTCATCTTCCTCGAATGGGAGCCGTCCGAGTCCGTTTTCATGGGCACCATCTGGTCAAGATTCTCCATCAACTTTTGCAATCTTGGCGAATCACGGAAGCTACTAATTGACGGACGGAACTGGTTCTTTAATGTTACCAATGCCCGAAGACCATGAATCTCTCTCAACCTCGGGCAGTCACGTATTTCCATTATTTGAAGATTCTGGAAGCCTGACCGGAAGAGTAGTATTCTTTCAAGGGCTGGAAAGTCGCGGACAGTTAAATGTCTCAACTGCTCTTGCCCGCCTAGTTGGATTTCCTTTTCCAGAGAGCGACAGAGCTTCAAAATAATTAGATTTCTCAAGTTGGATAAACCTGGGAAAGTTGTTATTGAGCTGAGATCTCCCTGCATTGCTGATTTAGGGGGCTCCATGTAAAATTTTTGGTGGAGGCCAGACATCGAAAGTTTCCTTAGACGAGATAGGGAACTCAATGCAGTCGGTGACACAGTACTGTCATGAAGGTACAGTTCCAAATTTCTCAGCTTGGATAACTTCTCGATCCACTCTAAGTTGTAGAGTGCGACTGAGTACCTCCAAGGCGACCAAATATTTTCCTCGCCATTTGATAAGAGAAGATTAACTAGATTAGTCAGATTTGAGAGATCTGAAATAGACTGCAAGGACAGAGAACTAACAAGCAGACAAGTCAAACTTGTGGGAAGTGAAGGCAATGCTTGCAGCTTATCACAATTCTTGAGGATCAGTTCTTCTAGTTGAGGGAGCGCAGCAATTGTTTCTGGCACTCGACTGATGTGAGTGTGTGATAGATCTAGGATTCTCAAAATGGACAATTTCCCAATTTCACTTGAAACTTCACCCACCATATGGGAACCTCTAGCATGTATCACTTCAAGCTTCATTGCCAACCCAATGGTTGAAGGAAATTTTGCTATTCGGCAATGTTCCATCTTTATCACATTCAGAGTCTTTATATTTCCAATAGATAGAGGTAATAGATTGATGCATGTGGATGACAGATCCAATTCAGTTAGAGACTTTAGGTTTCCGATCGAATTCGGAAGTTCCTGAATCTCTTTGCATCTTGCAACAGATAAAGACTTGAGATACATAAGATTTCCAATAGAACAAGGCAATCTTTCAATTGATGTGAAGGATAAATCCAACTCGATCAATGAATTTAGGTTTCCGATTGAGCTTGGGAGTTCCCTTAACTCTAAGCAATTACTCAAAGATAAGTGATTTAGGTTCACCAGTAGGCCAATTTCACTAGGTAGATCTTTTAGTCGGTTGCAACCCTCAATATTCAAGTAAGCCAGTCATTTTAGATCCCCAATGGAGCGATCAATGTCAACCAATTCTGGAATTCTTCAATGATCAATCTTTCTAGAGTAAAACACCCAAACATGTCGATTCTGATAATGTTTAGACGTGTCAGTTGTAGAACTTTCAAATTGTGCAGCATCTGAGACAAGAATAAAGCATTACATAGTGTTGTTAGACAATATAACTCTAAGAAATGTGTATGACAACACACCTACCTTAATTTGGGTCCAGCCCTCCCAATCATTGGTGTTGTTAAATTCAGAGAGCTGGAGGGCAGTCAAGTTTTGTGGGAATAGATTAATTGCAATTAAATCTGGAGGACAATGGCACCAAGAAAACCATCTTAACCTTGAAAAGAGGTTGGTAAAGTCCCCGATAAAGTTGCCTCCATCTAATTTAATGAATCTTAGATTTGGGAGCCTCGCGAATTCTTCATGAGTAAAGATGAGTAGAGTAGGATCTCCAGCTAGACTGAGTGCTTCAACATTTCCTTTATTCTGCCAAATACACACACAGTTAGATAGAGCTTTCATTTTGTCTTCACAACATAGGTAGAAAATTTATATCAAATCCTAGATTATATGCAAAGAAAGTTAGAAATATTTTTATTATATTACCTCTTTTGTTTTTACCATGTCCACATTTTCCTCTGAAATCCACAATCTGCTACGCTTTCCCGAGTCCGAATTTTCCTCATGGACAATTTGGCGCCCTAGATCTTTTATCAAGTCATGCATCCATAACCCACCATTCTTTCTAATGTTTATCAATGATAGAGAACTGAGTACGTCAATTTCTATTTGTGCAAGAAAGTTGCAATCTTCCCACATGTAAGGTGCAATAATTTCATCCTCATGGAAGGAGAAACATGCAATGTCAAGAAAAATACGCTTTTGCCAGAATTTAAGGCGTCATAACTAATTTTTAACTTCCGGTGGACATCTTCAGGAGCAATGCTCCTTAACTTTTCTAGTGTATCTTTCCATACAGTTTTGGTCTTTCCTATGAAGAAATGAACCTATGATAAGGTTAAGACGACCAATGGGCAAACACTGTTCATCTCCTCTCTGAACTCCCTGCCCCTGTAGCTCCGGCTCAGCGATTTCCCTGCAGGTGCTGAAGTTGAGCTTCGCTTCAAGCTGAAGAATCCGCGCAAAGTGAGGGGGTAATATCCCTCTTCTCTGGTTCTTTTTGCTGAACTGCTCTGTCTCGTATCCTCTCGGTGGTCCCCGTCTGACCCTGGCTTCGAACTCCCCCTCATTTACGATTCGGAGGTCGAACTGAGCTGTAGCTGGCCCCCCATCCATAAGCTCTGGTAAGATCACCCCACGAACTTGCTGCCATGTTTGGATTGCTAGTTGCTGGTCTGTCTGGTCTGCTTAGCTAAGTATGGAAAAGGGGCTGGATAGACTGAATTTGGCGTCTGTGATGGATAATGGGAGAGGCCGGAGTCGAAGTAGGGCCCCGGGTAGCCGCAACCCCTCGCTAATTAGGGCTAGTAAGGGCAAAAACCCTGCCCTCTTTCGCTGCTTGGACCTCGCAACCATGAAAGCAGATCAGAACCTACTCCTTCTGGTTTTGTGAAAGTAGGGCAGCCCCAAAATCAGAGCCCTGTAGTTACTAACCAAGGTCTGGATTCTCAACCCCAGCGCGAAGGAAATCCACCCCAAGTTACCCGCTCTTGGGCTAATGTAGCGAGAGCTGCGATGCAAGGTTACTCGTTGTCTTTTTTCCCCCCTCGATTAGAAGGGGAGAATATTGTGCATTGTCAGCGAGGAAGATTTAGGTGGAGCCGACCCCATGTGGCAGCAATGCTTGGTTGGCTACTTTGTAGGAAAAAGACTTCCCTTCCTTAGTTGAATCGGCTCTCAAACATCTATGGGGCCAAAGACTTCTAGAAGTCAAGGCAAACGATCAAGGGTTTTATTTTTTTCACATAGCTGATCCGGAATTCAGAAGGGAAGTGTTGGAGGGAGGCCCGCTAACTGTGGCACGCGTGCCCCTCATTCTCCAGCAATGGCAGCCCATGTTGGAGTTGAAAAAAGGTGAACACTCATCAATTCCGGTATGGATAAGGTTGAAAAACATTCCCTATGGATTATGGTCAGCCACGGGGCTTAGTAAAATAGCAAGTGCCATAGGTAGACCGCTCTATGTTGACCAACGCACCGAACAATTGAAGATGATTTCTTTCGCCCGGGTTTGTGTTGAACTCTCGGCCTCTTCACCCTGCCATGACACCATCAAGGTATTGCTCAATGATGCTACGCGCATCATAGACGTTGAATACGAATGGAAACCCGTATCCTGTTCCAAATGCGGCATCTTTGGCCACAAATGTACTGAAATAATTCCACTTGCCTCTGGATCGGCTCCTCTGCCTAACTCCAATGAACTGATAAGTCTACCATCTGTTGGAACCAGCTCCTCCTCCTCCCCCCGATGTTTTGTCCCTCTTCCCCGGCTCTAACTTAGGCGTTGAAGACAAACGCCAAATTGGGGGATCTGCGGTAGATGAAGGTTGGCTGCGACGGTCAACAAGAAGGCTGCAAAGCGAGCTACGGACTACAAACCGCTGTTCTCGCTGTTCTCCTCTTGTTGCTCCCCTCCGCCCACCTGCATCTCCAACGCTTGAAAAATCCGAACCGAAGCAAACCAGCTCTCTCCAGCAACATCTTGGCAACGCCCAGCTAGCTTCCAGCAGTAGCCAGACGCAAGACACCAGCATTCAGCAGCTTTGCAGCAACCTACAGCAGGTCTGCAGCAACCAGAAGGCCAGTCCTGCTCTGTCTCCCCTGCAGATGGCGATCATTCATCCTTCGCCCTCCAGTCTGACAGCAACCACGATGAAGATATTGCAGGACAGAGTTGCCTCCCCTGTGAACCAGATAGATGCTGGTTTGGAACCATCATCCCCAAATTCTTTTAGCTCTGCTGATGATCTTGATGCAGAACCCACTGCCCTGGAGGACCCGACCTTGTTGAGACCTCAAGTTAACCCTCCACCAGAATATGACACCCCTAGCTTGCAACTTACTGAGGTAAGAGTAGAACAAGCTGCAACTCCGCCTATCCAGACCAAATCCACTAAGCAGGCAAGTGGATCTCGGCCCTCATCTGGATCTCTAGCTACTAAGAAGACGGCGGCTCGGGGTAGGCGCCCCAAAAGGAGGTAGCCCTCCTGTCTATATTTTGTCTAAGCATCTCACATGTTTTTTGGCTCTTTGGAACATCGGGGGACTAATGAATCCTATTAAACAAACCAAGTGAGACAGGTTTGTTCGCCTCAATAATATCTCGTATGGGTATTTTGGAAACTAAGGTTTCAGCTGCAAATTTTGACAATATCTCTTCTAACATTATCCCTGGATGGATTTGGATTTCAAACTATGAATACTCCTTTCGAGGGCGCATTTGGGTTGGCTGGAACCCGCTTTTGGTAAGTTTTAATACCCCGCTTCCGCACCGATCAACTTATTCATGGAGAATTAAAGTTTTTGAGTTCCGCCTCTTGGATTGACCCTCTCGTGGTATATGGTGAGCATACATTTGTGGCTAGGAGACCCGCTGGAACAGCCTTGTTGATCTGAGTTTGAACCTTAAGGATAGCCCTTGGATGGTGGCGGGAGACTTCAATGCCATCAAGGACCCCCTCGGGCCGTGTGGGCAGCCCGGACACATGGATCCCCGCCTTCGATGAGTTCAAGGAGTGTCTAGATCAAGCTGAATTGGTTGATCTCCGCTATGTGGGCTTCCGGTTCACCTGGTCCACTTCCTCGGGCTCCCGCAGGAAGCAACGGAAAATAGACAGGGTCTTGGTAAATAATCACTAGTGCTTGGCCTTTTCTTTCTCTGAAGCGTCTTTCTTGGCTCCAGGTATTTCAGACCATTCTCCCATGGTTGTCAGGATACTTGCTCCCACCTCCCGTCGCATTCCTTTCAAGTTCTTTAACTTCTGGCTCACTCATCCGGACTTCACAATGCTGGTGGATCAGGCATGGGAGACACAAGTTACAGGGTCCCCTATGTTCACACTTTATGCTAGACTTAAGGTTCTAAAAGCTCGGCTTAAGACCCTAAATAAAGATTACTACTCTGATATTTCTATGAGGGTGTCTGCAGCCAAGAGGGCTTTGGTGGATACTCAAGTAGCACTTCACCTAGACCCTGAAAGTAGCACCTTGGCGGATGTAGAAAACTCTCAACTCAAGGCCTACTCTGATCTCCGGTCCCTTGAGGAGTCTTTCTTTAGACAGAAGTCCAGGATCAGATGGCTCAAGGAAGGTGATCGCAACACCAAATTCTTCCATCACTCGGTAAATCACCGGCACCTTCGCAACCGTATCATATCAGTTAGGGACACCTCAGGCCATTTGACTACAGAAACGGAGGAAGTTCAACAGATCTTCGTCTCATACTTCCAGGACCTACTTGCCCCGGTTAACATGGCGTCAAGGCCATCCATACAGAATTATCGAATGGTATCCGTTCCCCTCTTCGGGAAGACCAAGCTAATTTTCTCTCCCAACCTTTTCTCCTTCGATGTGCGTGATGCCATGTTCTCTATTGCTGGAAACAAAGCCCCTGGCCCTGACGGGTACAACGCGGACTTCTTCAAAAAGAACTGGGACAAGGTAGGCTCCTTAGTCACTGAAGCAGTCCTGGACTTCTTAGTATCTGGTCGCATTCTCAAGGAGATTAATAACACAATCATCGCTTTCCGGTGCCAAAAATCCCAAATGCAACATCGGTAGCAGACTTCCGTCCTATTGCATGCTGTAATACAATTTATAAATGTATTACCAAGATGCTATCGTCTAGAATTGCGGCCATCCTTCCTTATGTGATCAATCCGGCTCAAACTGCATTTATTAAGGGCCGCAGAATCAGTGACAACATCCTTCTTGCCCAAGAACTTTTCTGTGGGTTCTACAATAAGCCCAATGTTCCAAAATGTGCAGTTAAGGTTGACTTTAGGAAAGCTATGACACTCTTGGATCGGACTTTTTGGAGCAAACTCTACTTGGCATTTGGCTTTCCCAACCATTTCACCGAGGCTAATTATGGTATGCGTTCGTACCCCTAAGTTTTCCATTTCGATAAATGGCGAACTTCATGGTTTTTCTCTAGTGGGAGAGGCATAAGACAAGGTGACCCTATGTCCCCATACCTCTTCACCCCGGCTATGGAGATATTCTCTGGAATTATTGACTCCTATACCCAAAGACCCGGATTTCCGGTTCCACCGGCGATGCAAGGCCTCCCGCCCCCCATCTTTTCTTTGCGACGATGTATTCATATTCAGCAAAGCGAGCCTTCCCCGCTGTCTCCCGCATCAAAGACGGGCTTACCTTATTCTCTAACTGGAGTGGCCTGACCCCAAACTCGAACAAGAGTGAGATTTTTATATCGGGTGGTTCTGAGGCGGTCAAGGATCAGATCATACAAGCCCTTGGCTTTTCTCTGGGGTCCTTCCCAGTGCGTTATCTGGGAGTGCCCATCATAACAACTCGTTTGAATAAGGTAGATTGTAATGCCCTTGTCTGCCATCTCACCTCTCGAGTCCAATCTTGGACACACCGTTTCCTCTCATTTGCAGGACGTCTTCAACTTATTAAGTCGGTCTTGCATGCCATCCAAGCTTACTGGGCTTCCATATTCTGGCTTCCTGCATCGGTGGTGGACAAAATTGAGCAAATATGTAGACAATTCTTATGGAAGGGTCCCTCATGGGGTCGGGCGGGCAAAGGTATCTTGGGCGGATGTTTGCCTCCCGACTTCGGAAGGAGGCCTTGGAGTGAGAAGAATTAGAGACAGCAATAAGGCTGCCATGGCAAAACACATATGGCTCCTCTTCACCGATAAAGAATCCTTATGGTGCAAATGGATTCATGCCACATACCTCAAAAGGAAGAACTTCTGGTCTTCTCCGACCCCATCCCTGTGCTCCTGGGCATGGAGGAAGATTCTTGCCTTGAGAGATGAATTTCAACCTCTCTTCAGGTGGAAAATAGGAGATGGGGAGACTACCTCACTTTGGTTCGACCCTTGGCTTGACTCCGGTCTGCTCAACTTATTATTTTCTGACTCTTATATATCCTGCCGGACCTTTCCAAATCAGCGAAAGTCAAGGACCTCTATTCCCGGATGGCCTCCGCTTCTCCAAGAGCTGGCTCTATGGCAAATTTCGGTACCCCAACTCTCCTTTGGACAGGATTCTCTCACTGGGCGAGGACCTATCGGGCAAATACTCGATGGTCTCAGCTTGGAATGCGATTCGGCGGAAACTCAATCCAGTGTATTGGTCCTCATTTATATGGGACAAGGCCTTTGCTCCCAGACATCAATTTCTTCTATGGCTAATTACGAAGAACCGCCTTCCTACTCAGGAATACCTTATGACACATGGTAGACTACCGAGTGTCGAGTGCCCTCTCTGTAAGGCTAGGCCTGACTCAGTTAATCATCTTTTTTTTGATTGCCCAATCTCCAAATCGCTAGCAATCTTCTGGGCTGCCAAATGTAACCTGCCTTGGCGCAATTCCTCCTGGACAGACAACCTCCTCTGGCTTATAAAAATTGTGTCTGGTAAGGGTTTCTACAAGGAGATAGCCCGCTTCTCCTTTGGCTCCCTCTGCCAACTCATCTGGAAGACTAGGAATGAGATCCTCTTTCAAGGGCATACCCTTCTTGTTCCGGCTTTAAAATTACATCTCTTCAAGACGGTGAAAGATAAAGCCCTCACTTTTTCCAAAGTTGAAGACTGTCCCGAATCGAAGGTTGCGGCGCAGTTGGGGATTAGACCCTCGTATTTTTGCTCGGGAGCCCAATAGCGGGTCGACTAGGAATTAGAATACCCTCTATTCCATGTAGATCAAGCTCTGTTGTACTCCTTTCTTAATGTACACGGTACCCTCCCACTCCGCCGCGACGTGTAGTCCAGGGAGTGACCGTTGGTACCGTGTTTTCTTTTTCCCGTACTAGCTCTTGGTTGTCTTAATATACTCTTACCTTACCAAAAAAAAAAAAAAAAAAAAAAACCTATGATCTCAACGACCAAAGGAAGTCCTCCAATAGTAGAAATAATATTCCTTGAGAGCATCTCATAATCATAGTCTCTGGGATATTCTCTTTTGAATGTGTGATTTTTATAAAGCTGAAGAGCTTGATCAAAATTCATTTCTTTCAATTCAAAAGGTATGATTTTCTCTCCACTCTCTAGGATACTTTTGTTTCTTGTTGTAATTATGACTCTACTTCCTGTATCAAACCAATTGATCTCGCCAATTAGTTTCTCTAGTTGTTCCCTATGGTCCACATCATCTAGAAAAATCAGAACCTTCTTATCATGGACTTTTTCCCTGATAACATTCATTCCATCATCAACGTCATTGATGTCAACCATAGGCTTAGTTTCACCGAGGATGTTGGATAGCAGTTTCTTTTGTAGAAATACTAGGCCATTGCGACGTGATAATGCACTGATGTCTCGCAAGAAGCAATACCGATCAAAGTCAGAAATGAGCTTGTTGTAGAGAGCCTTGGCAAGGGTTGTCTTTCCAATACCACTTGGGCCATGAATTCCAATACACCGTGCACAACCAAAGTCATAGTCCAACAAGTCCATTACTGCTTCCACTTGATCATCTATCCCAACTAAATGGTCATCTGCACAAACATCTCTTGGCTTCATCTTGATTTTGGTATCTTCCACGTCCAACACAGTATGTTCGCGTTGCTATGATGGGCAATGATCTGCCAGCAAGAGCCAAGGAAAACACTATAAATAGCAGGGGCTGCAGAAATAGAAGACTGGGTGACGAGCGTCGCTAGTTGCCACACCGAGTAACCTCATCAACTATAATTGCTCTATATCTGGATGTATAATATAAATCTCTTTTTCCCAGTATTGTGCAATATCTGTATATAATATCGGGAAACATGAAAGCATATCCACCGACATATCCATCTCAGATGAACGAAAAGGAACATGTACAATGACCGACCGAGGGGATCGCTCCTTGTTCGTTGCTACTTCTATCATATTTAATGGAATCTTACATAAAATTCCTATATCATGCCCTTTTGTTTAATTCGATTATAACTTGATCATAAAAGAAAACCCTTTCTATGAAAATTGCATTCAAGAAAAAGTAATTAGTTTTATTTATTTGATGATGTGTGCAAAAGCACATAAAACAGTATCTTAGTGCAGATTCGCAATTGTGGTAAGAGACTTGTTATGCTTTGGAAAATAATTACCTCTATTCAAAAATTGGAATTCATTTTCCTAATTTAAAGTGTGTATGTTTTATTTGACTGTAAATATTTTTTCATTGAGTAACCATTTCAAACAAATCAAGCACTTGAAAGTCTGGAAAAACTAATCAGCAAAATGCTGTTTTAGCGAAACAAACACACCCTACATTGCAATATTATCATTTAGCTCATGACAAGTATAGATTGTCACGGTCTAGTTCAAAGTTCCCATAAGAAAAGATCTTTCTTGCTCTTTCTAAGGTTTAGCCACCAGAGACCGACCACCACTTCCACCAAACCAATGACGGCCAAGCTCCGGCGGCCATCATTGGATCTTTAGACAGCGGAAAGGGCAGTCCACAGCAAGGCGAAAGGGAATGCGAATTCTTTGTTGGTAAGCTGTAACGCTCATCCAAATCTGAGAGACTTTTGACCACACACAGCTCAAATATTGAAAGGAAAAAGAGGGATCGGGCGAAATTTACCTTGCCCTGCCGAGACGAAACCACTGCTGAATCATGGAGCCGAACTGCTTGTCCTTGTTGAGCCCAGTTCTCTGATGAAACGGCAAGTGTTATTATATATGTCTTGAGTTTGAACCCATGAACGAAATCTGACTCAAAATAAACTATTATTTGTGAATGTCCATCGTGGAAATCTACGATTCCTATTCGGTTTTGGAGTACATGGTGATGTTGGACTCTTCACCGTAAAAAATAGACTTCAAAAAGGAAAGCAGGTATTTGGATTTCAAGTTGCTGATTTGTTGACCAACAAAAGCTTCCTGAGGCGGTGGACATGTCAATAGATATTTGTGGATTGCTTCGTTAAAAAAGAAGAAAAGAATTGATCGTTGAAGAGCGGTTCTTGACCAGTGCTTGATGCGGATTTCTGTTCGTGGATTTCTTTGACAAATTACATCATGATGAAACTGAAGAGTGTTTCAACAAAAATTCTTGTGGTAAGAATTTGTGTATAATTCTTTTGTAAAATTGAGAGATTATTTCACGAGGAATTGTGAGGCTATATACTGCGTGAGTTATTAGGTGTAATTGAGGTTTGGAAAATATTGAAAGTGTTTGAGTAACTCGAGTGTGTAATCAACGTATATCGCTTAATTTATAATGAAATTTGTTACTGCTCTCCCCGTGAACGTAAGTCTCTACGACCAAACCACGTAAATCTAATGCCCAATTTATTTTCTTTATCTATCTATTTTATTGTTCAATCGATCGTCTTTTCTGCAGCCATAAGCATGAAGCGACTAGTTTTGGTCATCCGAGGCTCATTACCATTTATTGACCAAAAGAGATACCCAATGGACTAACTGCAGATGAATATAAGAGAAACCATTAAGGTGAGTGACAGTCGTCTTAGATGTTAGCACTAAATGGGAAGGAATGTATTAGGATTTGAATATCCTTTTATATATTTGCGTGTGCAAATAAATAAAGATACAAGTGAATATATATATTTCTTAACAATATGATCCCTACAATTCCTTTCGTATTTTGATAGATTTGGAGAGATTTGAAAACTTAGATAAAATCAGTTATGTTAAATGCTCTTTATCCCTCCCATTCCAATTCCTCTATTCTATCACCTTTTAAAAAAGATGATATTTTAATCATTGGAATTTCATGCTTATCACATGAGAAGAGGGAGGTGAAAGGTTCAAATCTCCACCTTCTTAGGAGGATTGGGGTGAACACGATTTAGTTTCAATCGTGAATTTTAACTCTAATGCCAAAGGTCTATAAGTGAGAATCAAAGTAGAAGTAAAGTATGATCGAGAAAAAAAAAAAGACATTACTTTAAATTTTGTTATTCTTCTATGGAATCTCCTCCACCAAATATAGTGTAGCATTTTGTCTAATATGCAATCAATTCCTAAATATATTTTAAAAAAATACAGCCAATTCTTAATATTTGGGATCCAGTGAACTCAAGTCTCTTTAAGGGGCATTAGTCAACTTTCCTATCTTGATTGATGTTCAATGTGGCGTTTTTCAATATATTTGTGCGTATGTGGCACTATCAAAATAGTCAAAAAAAAAAAAGGTAAAAACATTATCGAAAACCTCAAACTATGCCACTTAAGATAATTTTACGATGAACTTTTTTTCGTACCATCAAAAACCCCAAATTATGTAACTTGGGATTTTACCCTAAACTTCTTTTTTACCACAAAAAACCACAAATTATGCTACTTAAAACAATTTTACCCTGAACTTTTTCTTATGTCATAAAAAACCTCAAATTATGTCACTTGAGACACGCTATTTTATTGAAGGGCATTTTTGTTTTTTTCCTTTTGTCTTTTTTTTTTTTTCCTCCCTCTTCCCTTTACCATGGCCGTTAAAGGGAATCTTGCAAGAGCCACCCTCACCGCTAACGGAGTCAGGCAACGTTACCCCTCATCGGGGAGGGTCGCCCCCGACTAAGTGAGGACCGCCCTCGCCGAATCTAGCGGGGGTCGCCCTCGCCCAAGTTGGTGAGGGACGCCTTTGCTAGACCTGGCAAGGGCGACCTTCGCTGACTTAAGTGAGGGCCACCCTTGCCCAATGTTGGGGAGGGTTGCCCTTGCCAGATCCAACGAGGGTCACCCTCGCCTGCCCAGAGCGAGGGTCGCCCTAACCTGACTCAGGCGAGGGCCACCCTCTCTAGATCTAGTGAGGGCAATTCTCGCCCGGCTTAAGCAAGGACCACCCTTGCTAGATCTGGGGGAGACAATCCTTGCCCACTCGAGCGAGGGCCACCCTCACCCAACACCGCTGCTGGTGAGGGTGGCCTTTAACGGCTTCCCCATAGAGGGAAGAGGGAGAAAGAAAAAAAAAGAAAAAAGTAAAAAGTAAAAAGATAAAAATGCCATTCGGTTAAAGAGTTTGGGATATTTGGGATAAATGTATCCCAAATGATATAATTTAGAGTTTTTTATGACACAAAAATATTCAGGGTAAAATTGTCCAAGTGGCATAAAAAACATCAATAGTAACGTTAAACTGAAAGTTATTAAAACTCAATGACTATATTAATAGAACTAATAAGTTATTTAAGAAAAAGAAACATAATTAAGTAAAATGGAAAAAAGGCCTCAATAAGAAAAAAGTCGAATTGAAAGAATTTGATACTCATTACATACTTTTAAATGGTTAATCAATGAAAAGAAGATTAATCAATAAAATTATTTAAAAATGTCACATTGGATTTCGTTTAGTCATACTGTCTTTTTTATTCTTTGAAGATTTTATCAATGAATCATTTTTTACATTAATAAACCCTTAAATACATATAATGAGTAATCATTTTTTGTCATTTTCTCTTTTTGTTATTGAGGCATTTTTCCTTTTTATATTTTTTTCATCCTAAGCAGTTCTATTAGAATGACTGTATCTATTATATTTTGATAATTTGTGTTAATTTCAACGTTATTACTGTAATTTTTTATATGTATATTATAGTTCTTCCATTTTCTATAAAATTTTATTTTTTTAATAATTAAGGGTGTAAAAGAGATTCAAAATAGGCATGAAAAAAAAAAAAAGAGGCCTAATATCCAAAAATACCATCAACTTTAGTTCCAGTCCCAATTTTATCCAAAACTTTTTTTGTCCCATAAGAAACCCCTAAATTTACGTCTAGTCTAAATTCTACTGTTAACTCTTTTTTTTCCCACAAAAAACCTCCAATTTAAGTCTACTCCTGATTCTACCATAAACTTTCCTTGTTCCATGAAACTTTCAACTTTAGGTCAATCACCGTAAATTGCCATAGTTGTCTTGTTTCTTGTATGCAAGCCCATTCTATCGATGAATCTAGTGAGAGAGAGACACCCATCACTCATGAAGTCACGAGGGAGAGGGCCAAAACTATGATATTTTAACTAAAATGTCCATATTATTCAAGGGAAATAGAGATCTTCTATCGATCTTCAATTATTATTCTTTCGCTTTGTTGTGTACGAAGGTTTGACCTGGCAATATCAATACATCGAGACACGAAAAGAAAATCCAAACGAAAATGATTTACATGTAAGGGAGTGCTCTCATAATAGCCACGTATTCAAGTGAATATCAATAGGAGCTTAAGATGACATTCAGTTCTTAGATGGAGGCTTCATGGATTTAACAAGGATTATGAACCTTCCTCATATTTGATTTCAAATTGGCACTCTTCTCATTAGCTTCAGTGAATACAACTAACCTAATTGAAAAGCACCTAAATATTCATTGAAAAAACGAAATTGGTTTTTCTAATTTATTCTAAAATTAGGATTAGGATATAAAGTTGAGGGTTTTTTCTATGAGATAAAAAAAATTTAGAATAGAATTATGACTGAATCTAAAGTTGTGAGTTTTTTATGGTATAGAAGAAAGGCTTTTGATGGAATTGGGATTGAAGCTAAAGTTTTGAATTTTTTGGGTATTAGGCCCATGAAAATATATCTTAACCTCTTAAAGTCATGGACATTGTACATTTTAGGATAAAAACATACAAACTAAAGTATGTGGTTTTGTGTAATTTTCCCTAGAAAAGAAGTCAGAAGAGATTGGCGCATGCGGTGTCAGGGACCTCGAGGTTTTTTTGAGTTTGGGGTGGGGGGGGGAGAGAGGATCGACAACATTTGGTTCCAGCAGGTTGGTCAATTTTATGGATTACTTGCTCGATCTACCGGTGGGTCAGGACTTCTGTGTCTTCCGAAAACTGCCGGCGTCTTCAGTGAACCGTGAAAAGAACGAGGATTTCATTACTCTATACTTGGTTAAAAGTCAGTCAACAGATCGTAGAGGGCGACAACACCAACACAGTGAAGAGCTAAAATTAGAAACAAGGATGACATGGAAGGTGGTGAAAGAGACGGACGATTTGTTGGGCGATTGGGAATTCGTGAGTAGAAGAAGAGATAAGCGAGTCCCCGATTGGCATTGGAGGTAGCGCAGAGACTTCGTCGAGCAATTTCGATTCTTGATGAGCCACAAGCAAGTCACGCAACTTGGCAATTCCTAACGGTTGGCATCCTCAAGCGGTGGTGGCTAGTGGTGGAGCTACTACCATGTGGTGGCTTGGGAGCCCCCGCCTGCTGGTGGCAGCGACGCTCACTTAGGCCCAACAAGGATCACTGACACTTGCAGCCACCTAGCCCGTGCCATTCTCTCCCCCTTCTACTAATACCACAACTGACACTAGCAAGAATCCCTAATGCCAGTATTGGGATTCGAACTCCTCCCCTTCGTGAGGGAGAGAGAGGCCGAAGCCAACGCAACTGCTGCAGGCGATGGTGAATATTGCCTTCTTTTGTTGTTTTGTTTTTTCAAAAATTTTGTCTTTCTTGCTTTACCTTTAACTTTTGGCTTTTTTGGTTTGTCTTTTATAAAACAATTTTACTCGTTCTGCCTGTTAACGCAAACCTACGCCAAAAAATTTAGAAAACATCGTGTTACATAGCAGTTATAGGTAATGTTACCGGCAGAATCTTTGCCTTCTTTGGGCATTTCATAAACAAAGATGGCCCAATCGGCCGACCCATTCTCTCTTGCCTTTCATCTGTTTTTCAGTTTGTAATTTTTTGGCTTTATAGTTTATTATTTCAAATAATTTGGCACTTTGTTTTATTTTTTACTTAGGAAAATTCTACCTAAAGGCTTAAAGTGCCTTCATTTTCTCAAATTAAAGCCTAAAGTGAACATTATTTTAAATAATGGCATGAAGTGTCTTTATTTTGTCAAATAAGGTCCTGAAGTTAATATTATTTTAAATAATGACCTAAGGTACAATCTTTTTTTCAAATAAGGATCTCAAATGGTAATAATTATTTCTAATCTCGCCGATCAACAAAATATTTTGGCCAATCAGGGGTACTTTCGTTCAAAGACAGTTTTGACCTAAATTTTAATTTAATTTAATTAAAAATTAAAAAAGATAAATATTTTTATTAAAAAGAAGAAAAAAATATAGGTGGTGGGCGCCGCCCCATTGCCAATGGGACGGCAGTGATGGTCGGTGGGTTGCCAGTTCCTTGGACAAAGGAAGCGGCAGTCATCATCAGCTTCTTACATAGAGGAAGCGGCGGTGGCCATTGGGAGGCAAAAGAGAATGCGAATTCTAATTTTCCTCCAAATCTGAGCAACTATAGACTATGACGCAGATCAAATAATTGAAAGGAAACAAAGGGAGTCGGGCGAAACTTGCCTTGCCCTGCCGAGACAGATCAAATATTGAAAGGAAACAGAGTGGTCGGGTGAAACTTACCGTGTGCGGCCGGAACAAAACCACTGCCGAATCCTGGAGCCAAGCCGCTTGGTGTTGTTGAGCCTCAGTTCTCCGATGATACGGCAAGCATGGAGCGACTGCTTCGGGTCATCCGAGGCCTCATCCAATTTTATTGACCGAAAGAGGCAATTTTGGACACTGACGGGGCCACTTGTGGCGGAGAGATGAGATCCCACGAGGGCCACGACATCAGAAGATAAGAACGAGAGAGGGAAAAGAACATGAACATGTACATGGCCACTTTTTCCGTTAGCATTTTGCAAAATATATTTAATAAAGAGAAAAATAAAAGCATATCCACCAACAGATCCACCTCAGGGAGAAAATATTCAATGCTCGCCAAGCACCACGTCAATCACTGACATGGCATGCATTTTTTCTTTTTACCCAATAACAGATCGACAAGTGGCAACTGAGATGGAAAAATAATAATAAAAATCTTTTCTTTCTCTTCATCTTCCTCCGTCACATAGCACAACCCCTCTGGCCGTCTTTTCCGCCCCTTCCGACAGCGCTTGGCAACATCCAGATCTGGAATCGCGGAACCATGACCTCAACAGACCTGGCCAAGCCTTTAGATCTTAGTGACCTTTGTGACTCCATCCTCCAATCATCTCGCCCAAGCAAATCCATTGTCAAGCTTCATAAGAGCCGAGCACCAAGCCTTCTCCAGATCTCAACTGAGCCATGGCCGAGCAACTCCTCCAAATCTCGGTCAAGCCATCATGGCCGAACCTTCAGAAAAGATGGAACAAGCCTTGGCAAGGCTGTCCCTCGCCCAGATCTAGTGAGGGTCAGCCTTGTCTATGAAGCCATGGCCGTGATAGATCTGGCTCCAAGCCATGGCACCGGCCATGGATGAGCAAGGATGACGGAGAACTTCCAGATCTGGTGAAGACCCTTGATGGAAGCGAGCAAGAAGACTGTGAACTTTCAAAAGGGAGCTCATCCATGGCTGGGAGCCTTGAAAGTGAGGTCCATGGTGACTTTGTCGGTAGCAACGATGGAGAGAGCCGCTAGATCCGGATGAGCAACATTGGAGCTAACAACGAGCAACGACAGAGGTGTAATCTAGGCCGACCACAAGTGCCATCGGAAGTGGTGCAGATGGTGACTGGAGAGGTGGTGCTCAGTGATGGAGGAGGAAGGACCGTTGGCAAGCCGGAAAGGGCGGAAAATCGTGGCCGGAGCAGGGGTGCTCTGTGGTGGAGGAAGAAGAAGATAAAATTCAAAACTTCATTTTTTTACTCCACCTCAGCAGGCACGTGTCAACTTGTTATTGGACATGAGTAAAAAATGCGCATCACGTCAGCTGATGACGTGACGCTTGCAAACCACTGAATATTTTCTCCCACCTCAGACAGATGGAAAAGAACATGTACAATAATGGACCAAGAGGTTGCTCCGTACCTTAGACAGACTCGAGTTGCAAACTTATGGCAAGTATGCTATCCCACACACGGCTCTCCTGGCCTTAATAGGGACTGCATGTTAGCCAACAAGTTGTTTCTCAAGTCATGAGCTTAGATCATAGTAATCTCAAGAATATCAGAAATTCTGATGCACACTCCAGGATTTTTCTCAATTATAGTGTTTGTTCAGAACCATCGTTTTGGACTAGAAGAGAATGTGAGTGTTTAGAAGATTATGTTGGAAGTAGAGTACACAACACACTTCTTATTTCACTCTCTGGTTTTTACGATGAGGGCTCCTTGCTCTTATATAGTCCAAGGAGGATACAAGCTTAGGGCAAGTGTAGAGCATACTCCAGGATTTTTCTCAATTATAGTGTTTGTTCAGAACCATCGTTTTGGACTAGAAGAGAATGTGAGTGTTTAGAAGATCATGTTGGAAGTAGAGTACACAACACACTTCTTATTTCACTCTCTGGTTTTTACAATGAGGGCTCATTGCTCTTATATAGGCCAAGGAGGATACAAGCGACAAGAGCAGGCAGACTGGCCATGCTCGAGCATAATTATGGGAACAAACTAACTATTTATGGGCTACACGCATAGGGAGATCTAAAGAAATCCCGTGACAGGCTATGAACAGTGATTTTTCGCCTGGTGCTATCGTAAATAGGAAGCTAGATGAACAGTAAAAAGTGAACAGTGACCGGTACTACAGTGATTTCGGGGCGGCTTTTATTTGTCTCTTCCGTCTCTGGCATTGTAGTCATAGTTTGAATCATCAGAGCTATGATGAGCCAATTGTGCTTTTAGTAGGGCATCTTCATCAATATCGAAGAGACTGGAACTTCCGTCTTTTTCTCGTTTGAAAGCTCGGATGAGATTTTCAATCTCTTCTACCGACAGATCGGGTGGACGGGAGGAGCTAGCACCCAAAGAGCCAGGAAAATGGGCGTAATTTTGGGTGTCTCCCCAAGGGTCTTGTGAGAGTGGTCGACCCCAGGGATCATAGGGGGTGGAGAAGTCTAGATTATTCTGTCGGAAAGTATGGAGAGCTTCTTGAATCTAATTTCTCGTGGGATCCCAAGCTTTAAGGTGGTCCCAAGAGGCAGGGAACTGTGTGGATAGCCATGCTTCTAGTGGGATGGTGCGATTTTCTTGGCATAGGATCTTTTGGAGTTCTCAGGATGCAGGTCTGCTGGTGGTAATGGAGTAAGGAAGTGTCTGGTGGATTTGTGCAAATTCTTGGAAAACTTGGGGCTTGTAACTTGAAGTTCCTGCAACAGAGGGTTTGTCAGAAATCAATCCAGTGGGATGGCACTATGTCCATGATCAGTGGAATAAGACAACAGTGTGTCTTTCTAGTTCATGCATTCCTTGACAATTTTGGATTTTAAAGAGTTATGTCCAATATTGGAGTGGTTTATACCATGCAAAAATATCCAAAAGATATTTTTGGTTATGATCATGAATGGCTCCGTCTTTTCTAAGAACCTGCAAAATTTTGTCAGTGGGAAATTCAATGGCTATGGTGTACAGGTTGAACATGTACCAAAATAACCATTTCAGGTCTTCCGGAAATTCATCATTAGGAGACCATTTGAGAGGATGAATGAATGGATATTGCGGATGGAGTCCATCTGGTCTGAGTATCAATCCGCCATGTTCGCAAAAAATTCAAAGATGATATTCCCACATTAATCCTAGAAGCTGTTCTTTCAGAACATTGTGTCGAATGGCCAGTGGGATATCAGGAGAGTATTTGAGACTTGGCCAACCACATTGTATGTCAGTGGTACGGTATGTCTCTGAGAGAGGTTCCTTCTTGACATACATGTTGATTGCTTGAAGTGGTTCTTTTGGTCTAGACAAGAAGTCAGCTAAGACGTTCTTAGTCCCTAGAATGTGTTTGACTTCAAATGAATATTTTGAAAACCATTCAGCCCACCGAAGCAACTGTGGGTGGGGAACTTGCTTTTGTTTGAATTTTAACATCCGAGAGAAGGAGGACATATCCATTTCAACAAGAAAATGGTGTCCAATGAGGTGAAATTCAAACTTCTTGATGTCATACTTGACTGCAAGTATTTCCTTGAAAGTGGAATGGTAATGGATTTCGGCTTGAGAGAAGCTACCACTTTTGTAGGCACAAATATGCCAGGTCCCATCAATTTATTCAAAAAGAATGGCTGCCCAATATTTGTTGTTGGCATCAGTTTAGAGAATCTGTTTGCCAGTAGATGGGATTTTTAAAGGAGGAAAGTGCTGCAAAATGTGTTCAAGCTGAGAGATGGCTTGAATTTGCTTGGGTCCCCATGGGGGAGGATTTTTCTTGAGCATTATCTAAAGAGGTCTAAGATTTTGGGAATTGTGGGGAACAAAATATTGCAGATAATTCACAATACCAAGAAATTGCTGAACTTGTTTAGGATTGAGATCATTTTCAAGAAATTTCTAGAGTTCATCAGCAATATGAGGTTCAATTTCCTTTTGGGCAATGATCATTTTTTTTCTGAGAAAGCATAATTCCATGTTTTTTGACAATATCAGTAAATTGTGTCAATAGTTGAGAATGAGATTGTTTATCAGAACTGAACAGAATGATGTCATCAATATAGATTTAGGAGTTTGGAAGGATGGGCTCAAAGATTTTGCACATAGCTTTTTGGAAAAGGGAAGATGCAGTTTTGAGGCCAAAAGGGACAACTGTCCATTGGAAGTGTTGGTTTGGGATACAGAACCTTGTTTTGGGTCTGTCGGCTGGGTCAATACCCAATTGCCAAAATCCTGCCTTAAGATCAAACTTTGAATAGATTTTTGCCTGGGCAAGGCTAAGAAAGAGAGAATTTCGATGAGGGTAAGGGAAATTTATCATCCTGAAGGAACTGATTCAGAGGTTGATAGTTAATTACTAACCTCATTTTTCCACAGTTCTATTCAGCTCGCTTGTTGACATAGAATGCTTCACATGTCCATTGAGAATCATATAGTTCAATGAGACCTTACGCCAGTAGGTCTGCCAAGTGTGAGATGTTCTGGGCTCATTCCAGAATGACTGGCTTTTGTAGGATTGATGTCTTCATTTCTTTTGAAAGGAAGTTTGACATAGAAGATAAAGTTTTTCCATAAGGGCTGAGTGCAAATTTGGGAAAACTGTGATGTGTCTCAGCACAAGAGGAGAGTAAACTTTGGATAATTGGGTCCAGTATAGCTGGTTGAAGAGCATAGAATCGTTTAATTTCCACAAATTCTTTGAATTAGTTTTTAAAACGGAGACGATTGGAAATGATTCTAAGCTTAGGGAGTTGAGTCAGGATGTTCCAACCAATGATGATATCTTTGTCTGGAGACTTGGAACCAAGGACTTTGGTGGTAATGAAACACTGGGGAAAGAATTGGATGGTGATGGGTTTACTACGATACTTTGTAGCAAAAGTGTCACCAGAAGCATAATTGAAATGCCTGGTATATGGTTTCCAAAATTCTTCTGGGAGAATCTTTGTGTCTAGGATGGAAGAACTTGCGCCGGTATTGATCAATTATTTTTTTTGAATTAATTAATCCTTTAAACATATATAATGAGTAATCAATTTTTACCTTTTCCCCATTTTGTTATTGAGGCCTTTTCGGTTTTTATTTAATTTGTAAAAAATACATTCATTAGTTCTATTATCTCGCCATATTTATCTTACTTATTGGTGAATTTATTTTTTGTATCATTAATAGTTGAATTAATTTTTCTTTTCTCCCATTTTTCTATGGCTTTTTTTCATTTTTCAACCATTAATTTTAAAAAGAATTAACAAAAGTGATTGAAAACATATTTTTATAGAAAGTCAAGTAACGGAGGGTTAACTATTATAACAAAATAAAATTGAGGAGTAATGGGGAAAAATGTGTTCAATCCCGGAACTGAAGGAGGTTTGTGTAATTCCTTAAAGAAGAACAGTCAGAGATATTGGCAACGGCGTTGTGGGGGCCTTGAGAGGGAAGGGAGTGCGCCACCGTCACGTCGCCAGCGAGATTTGGCGATCCTCACTGTGACCTCGGCAAGGATCATCGATCCCCGCTTAGAGAAGTCGGTCAATCTTATGGATTACTTGCTTGATCTCGACTTGGACGTAACTGGCACCGGAGGGTCAGGACTTCCACGTCGATCCGAGGAGTGCCGGCTTCGTCAGTAAGCCAAGACAACAGCGAGGATTTCATTGTTCCGTACCTGGTTAAAAGTCGGTCAACAGATCTTGGAGTTCGACAACACAGTGCAGAGCTAAAACTAAAAGCAAGGAAACATTGCGGATGGTGAAAGAGAAGGAAGATTTGTTGTGATTGGGAATTTGTGAGTAGAAGGAGAGGATAATTGTTGAAAATGTTCTAAATTTATTATATAATGATCACTTCAGTCGTAACCTTTCGAAGATTTTCCAATTTAGTTCTAAACTTTTCAATTGTATCAATTTACTTATAAATCTTTTGAAGATTTACCAATTTAGTTATAAACATATTATTTTGATTATAGTCCGAAATGACTCTCTTAGCAAATCGTCAAAAGTTTAGGAATAAATTAATAACAAATCATAAAAAAGATTTCAAAGTAAATTGGTAAATTATTAAAAGGTTTATAACTAAATTCGTATTATTAAAATGTTTAAGATTAAATTAACAGATTTTTTCAACAATCAGTAAAGGAAGAGATACGGGAGTCCCGATGCCATTGGAAGTAGAGACTTCGTCGAGCCTAGTTTCAATTCTTGATGAGAGCCATGAGCAAGTTGCGATCGGCATTGCAACTTGGTAATTCCTAATACTCCCGCAACTGTGGCCACCGGTGGAGCTACTATTGCGCGGTGGCCCATGAGCCCTCATTTGCCAACGGAGAGGGTCGGCAACTCTTGTCAGCCGCTTCTCCCAAACCCTCAAATGCGGCTTGCTATTCTCTCTCTTTGAGTTCTTTTTATTTTTTAAGTTATTTTCCTATATGGTTTAATTTTTTTAGAAATTGGTTTAATTTTATATTTTTGGCCTTTTCAGTTTTTCTGTTTATGAATTTTTTTATTTGTTCTCCATTTTATGCTAGAAAGATGAAAAAAAAGGGTTAACGTTGGAACTAATTGCTCTCAATCCTAAACGTTTATGATCAAACGCGCATAATTTGATTGCAATATCGGACAATAGGTTTATAATTGTTGGTTTAATTTTCCAAGAAGAGTACGACAATAGTAACTCATGAAATGTTTGGAGCGGCAAAGTCAACGTTTTGTACGGATTTGGTGAAATGTCGATTTCGTGGATGGCAGATCTTGACCTTCGCATGGCGTTTCACTCGTTCCAATCGACTTAAAAATTGTGCGTGGATTTGGTGGAATGCCGTTTCCCTCGTTCCAATCGAAAAAACACTGCTTGTCCCATTCATGCTCGAATCTCGATCTTTAGTTCCCCTCGTTTCAATCAATGTAAAAGGTCGTCCCACTCGCAAGAGAAAATCGTTTGGGGAGCATACAAAAATCTATTTCCAAAGTCAGTGTTAGCAATTTTTGTTGATTTGGTGGAAAGTCATTTTCCTAAATGTCAGATCTAGACCTTTTATTCCACTCGTCCCACTCGCACGCGGTTTGGGGGAGCATATAGAACTCTTTTTTCAAAGTCGGAGTTATTACTTCGCGGATTTGGTGGAAAATCGTTTTCTAGGACGTTGGATCTCGACCTTTAGTTTCACTCGTTGCAATCAATGTAAAAGTTTGCCTTACTTACACACAGTGCAAGAAAAAATCGTTTGGGGAAGCATACGAAAGTCTCCTCCAAAGTCGGAGTCAACATTTTGAGTGAATTTGGTGGAAAGTCATTTTCCTGGAGGCGGATGGTGTTTGTACTCGTTCTGATCAATGTAGACGGATCGTCCTAGTCCCATGCCTCCAATGCGATATTGAAAATTCATATCTTTTAGCTAGGATCTGGACATATTGCATTATCATCATCATCATATTAGATTAGAATGGCGAGAAGCATGCTATATTTTGATTTCGAATGTATAAATTGAGGCAATCTCTCCCCAGCCCAAGTTTGGATGCCATCAACTCAATTTACTCACTTGATAGGAGTCGCCCTCTCCATCATCCTCACCAAGCTCTAACTTGATTGGAAACACCTATGAAGTATTCTTGATTTTTAGAGGGCCAAATATATGCAGGAGTTTTACATATTTCCTCTACAAAAGCTTGAAAGTTAATGGGATACGTGCCTTTCCAGACAATGATGAGTTGCTTGTTAGAGAAGAGATCAAGCCTGAGCTGATTGAAGCGATCAAATAGTCGAAGGTTTTGATTCCATAGACTTTGAGGATTATGTTTCTAGCAAAAGCTGCCTCATGGAGTTGGTCCAAATATTAGAGTGCAAGCAAACAATGAATTGAGAAATCATTCCCATGTTTTTTGAAGTCGACCCCTCATTTTAGGCAATCTTTTGAGAAGAGCTTTTCCAAACACAATAGGAATAGGGTTAGATGGTAAGATCACGAAGAATCGGAAGCTTGCTCTCGAATAGATTGGAATGTTAAAGGGATTTGAAACCACGAAAATACGTGAGGGTAATCCAATTTTATTTAAAATTGACTTACAAAATTGATGTGCCGGATCGTAAACCTATGATGCTATCCCTGACATTATTCTTCTTTTTCATGCTTTTTTTTGTTTCGCTACTCCATTTAACCATTTGGCTTTCGCACCAAGTTAGACCATTTCCATCTTTGGAAATGCATTTAAATTAGAAGATAGCCAAAAGGAAGCTAAGTCTGAACCGGTCAATATATTTATTGGAATATATTTTTACTCAAAATTTTAAGCTAATGAATTGGGAATAAATTAGGATATATTAATGTTGTAATTAAGGTAGTTAATGGATCAACGAAAGTGAGTAAAATGAGATACGTTATTTCCATTCATATATCTCATTAATTCACATATTTCTCAAGTTCATGTATCTTTTGAATTAATGTGTCAACTTAATTCTTGGTTCATGTACATTCTTGTATCTATTTGATTCATTATTCATGAACCGTTTCTGTACATGAATTCAAAAAATCTATAAATAGACTTCTAAATATTTGAATCAAAAAGAAGTAAAAAAAAAAAAATACCCATATCTCTTCTCTTCAAGTTTTTTTAAGTATGCCAATTTCGAAAGGTGTTCAACATAGTCCTATCCATATAGTGTTGATACAATAGATTGAAAGTGTTGTATCTTGGGAGGCAATAGTGAAGTTGTTTAGCACTATTGGCAAGAACTAATTGTCTTAAAGAGATTTGGTTAGCCATATCTCACCTCTAATTCTTGTTTATTTTGTTATCATTTTTCTCGAATTAATTATCTAGTTACAACAAACAATATTACGTATTATTCCCCCAATACATATTCATCTTTCTTTTCTCCATATTTTTCCAATAATAAACTGTTCAACACCATATCAATTCTTTGATATGGACTTCTCTAATCCAATTCACACATTCATCAGAATATTCATCTCATTTGTTCTGAAAAAGCTGAAGAAGGATCAACTAAACGTTTCAGATGGAGTTTACCATCAAGTGCAGGAGATTATGAGAAAGCTCGGTGTTGTGCATCGCAATGGACAAGCAATTGAAATATGTGGCAGTAACTGGTAGGGTACTACAAAAGTTGAAGCCCTTGGTCTCACCTTTGACGAAGGATCCGATGACTATTTCACATATGAGGAATATGGCCCGCTTTCAAAGTTAATGTTCATAAGAGGAGATTTTACCAGTGTTCTTTTAGAATTAAGGGGGCTTCATTCTATTGACCAATAAAAAAAGGTGGCTTCATTGGGGAGGGTGCCATAAGAGCTCCGAGACTCCTCTTTTGTGACCGAGCCATTGGATAATTGACAATTATTTAGGATGAATATCGACATCTGTGATATGACAATTGATAACAAAGTGACATTGGCTTCAACATAGACAAGTAATCAAGAGGTGATTGGCAAAATATGATGATGAAGAGCACAAGAAGTTGGCCATTGTAATTTTGGCTAAGTGTTGGATAGAGAAGAGAACACGAGGATCGAGATGCCAGGAAAATATATCGAGCAAAGGTTGAGTGGGAGTTGTAATCGCTTCTTAGTGGAAATGGCGTGTGAATAGGGAGCCTCTAATCTTGGAAATACATGTGTAACTACACTTTGAAGTAGTAACTGTCAGTAAAAGGTGGTAATTAGTGGGCTATAGGGGCAATATACTATCATTATAGCAGACCCCGATCATCATGAGCACACATTCAATGTATATTTATTAGTTTTTAATGCAATGTCCTATTTTTACTCTCATCCTTTATTTGCTAGTATTTTGCTTGTAGAATGACTATCCAATTTTCCTTGGGAAACCAATTAAAACTATTGTCCCTAATCGCCACAGAGCCCATTTCAACAAAAAAACCAAAGATCAACCTTTAAGGCACCATTTACGGTGAAACATTTTTTTTTCTTGGTCCTACAAGGTAAAAATGTGGTGTTTCTTGCGTGAGAAAGAATTTGAGAAGTCATTGTACTTGTGTGTTCAAGCACTTTCCATTGCTACCTCTATCATGCGTGGACGTTGATTGCCGTCTGCAACACAGGGAACACTCTTTACCAGGTGCTTGTTCTACTTTCTCCCAATTACATATGCTCAATTCGGATCGAATCCGTTGAAGGTAATATATAAATTTCTGTCCTTACTCATTGAACGACTGAGACTTCCATTTACAATTACACGATCTTGTTTCTAACGAGTAGGTTTGTTGTCACAGCATCTACTGAACAACTAACGGAAGACTATCTCGTCCTCGTTGGGACTGCCCCATCTTGTTTCTTATCAAAAGCGGAAGAAAAGTAATCTGATCGTTTTGGTCGACGGTTTGCTGGCTTTGTGATGCTCCCTAGTTTGTCGCTAGCCTTAACAGCGGAAGTGAAGCAATTATCAACCATCTGCGCCTGGGCTATGTTCATCCTGTTGATAGAGCAGTTCATCCTGTTGATAGAGCAGTATCAACTCGATACTACTGTCATTGGGGTTCTATTTTTAGTTTTATTGAGGTCACAACTTGATATATACTTAAATGGATCTGTTGCAGGATTTATAAATACCAAAAAGATTAAAAGGAATCTTCTGTTGATTAAAGAAATGGATTGAAATAAGAAAATGTTTAAAATTCAGGTAATCGGACAATTATGAAATATTTCTAATAGTATCAAAGGATTGATTTGACTTTGTTATGGAAGTTGAGGGAATAGATTGAACAAATTGAAATTTTAAGGGCTAGATCGAATATTTGGAATTAGTTCGAGAATCATACTGAACAAATTTAAAGTCTAACGATGACATTGCATAATGAACCAAAATCTAGAGACTACTAGTGTCATTTTCCCTTTTAAAAGGGGACTCGTCAGGACACGATAATTAGAGTTGTATACACGTCTTATATCTATTATGAGATGATGAGGCATAGCAGTACCAATCTTCGGATACTATCACAAAAGTCTTTACGCTGATGGCTGACCTGGGTAATGTCCAACTTAGCGGACACATAAGCTCCTGAGTCACCTGTGAGATGGGTCCAAAGTGATGCTGTATTGAGAATTTTTGCCTCGGTCATTAAGGAAATACGTAGATAGGCGTGCATACATTACACATACACCCATGTAAAGTTCAGAAAACGACTTTGCTAACTTCATAAAAACATGTCTAGTTTGTGATATCCATATTCAAATTTGGAATGACAACATGGAAGTAAATGGAAAGGCCATAATTTCTTCATAACAGTGGCATAGCTTGCCTAGCTTGCCTAGCTATGGCAAATGCGACGACTTCAATGCATCATCTACATATAAAACCGTTATGCTAGAGGGAAGCCTTGGCAAATCTTTGATCATGTCGCAGTGAAGTAAATCAAGTGTTCGAAGATTAGAAAGTTCATGGATCTCCGCTGGTATGCTGGAAATAGTCGAATGTCGCAGCCTCAATATTCTCAGATTATGCAATTTCCCAATTTCGCTCGGAATGCCCCCCTCGAAACTCTGGCACCAGGAGGCGTGTATTTCTTCAAGGTTGGTCAGCTCTCCGATATAAGGAGGGAACTCTCTAAAGAAACAAGAATCCATCTTCAACACCTTCAAATTCTGCAGATTTTTCAGCAAATCTGGAAACTTGGAAATGCCAGTCCCCGACACGTTTAACTCGACTAATGAACTCCCTATGTCGCCAATGGAGTTTGGAAGTTTTCTTATTCGACGGCAATCCCTTAATGACAAGTGTTTAAGTCTGACCAGTGTTCCAACAGAGTCGGGAAGTGCTGCGATTCTAGTGCCATCCAGGGAAAGAAATGAGATATTTGTCAGGTGACATATCGTTCTCGGTAGCTGACTCAATGAGAAGCAATTGGAGGCAGTCACAGTTTCTAGTTGCTTCAAATGACCAATGGAGATGGGAATTTCTTGTATCGAAGTCCCATCCATGAGAAGCTCTTGTAGAGCTGTCAGGCGACCCACTTCTACTGGCAACATGCTGAGCTCTGTGCAGAACTTCAAATTCAGGGAAACCAAGCACTTCAAATCGCCAATTGAATGATCTATCTTAACCAATTGCGAACATCGCTCCAAAATCAATATGGCTAGATTTTGGCAGCCGGAGAACTTAGGAGTGAATAATAAGTCAACACAACCTGTAAGATCTAGAACTCTCAAGTTCTGCATCTGCAAAATTGGAGAAAAATTTGCATGAGCTCACTTCATGAATAGTTAAATTAGACAGGGCCATCTCACCATAGCAATGTATTGTAAACTACCTTGATTTGACCCCAGCCTTCCCAATCTTTCCTGACTTTGCTCCATGATAGGTCAAGAATGGTTAAGTTTCCCATGAGAAAATTAGTTACTTGCAGATGTTGAGGGCACCCTCGCCAACGGAGCCACCTTAATTTTGAAAAAAGGTCAGCGAAATCTCCGGCAATGTCTGCATGATCCAATTGAAGATACCGTATGTTTGGCATGCCCTCAAAATCTTCTGGGGTAAGTTTGACTGAAGTGTGCCACTGAAAGTTAAGGCAGAGTGCCTCAACCTTTTCTGTTCCCTGTGATGGATGAGAAAAATGAATGGAAGAAGTGAGGATGGTATCTCTTGACACTGAACCAGTCGGGAAACATTCCTAAATAAAAATGACGAACAACGTCAATTGCACACATGGTCAGATCTTTAAGAGTATCAGGCGAAATAGCTCTTTGCCTTTGGTGGTGAATCTCACGAAAGTATTTCTAACGCTTCACTACGGAAATAAATAAATAAATAAGTACACCAAATTTTACCTTTTTCTGATTTATTGTATGGAGAGCTATTTCATGATTAAATAATCTACTCCGCCTTCCTGGATTTGTAAGACTCTCCCTACAAACGATTTCTCTGCCAAGTCGCCTTAAGATGCTATGCATCCATATCTGGTTGTTCTCTCCAATTTTGGCTAGGTAAGTCAAAATTTCACTCAAAGGTAGCGAAGAGAAGTCATGCCAAAAGTACAAAGCAATTCTGCTATCTATTCCAGTGGCAAAGCAGGCAATATCCAGAAATATCTGTTTCTGCTCATAATTTAGCCCGCCCTCCAAAATAATGCGAATATCCCTCCACTGGAATGTTGGCCGCTCTAGTAAATTATCGCATTCCTTCATTGTTGTAGAATTGCAGAGTGCACACATAACATCAACAAACAATGGGAGTCTTGCCTTAGCATAAGGATCTTTCGAAAGCTGGTAGTTCCAAAATACGAAAAGAGATGGTTCAGATAGATGCTGCCCAAAGAGTTGAGCAGCCTGATATTTATCCAACCGACTAACATGATAAGTCCGGACCTGGGGACAGTCTTCCATGACCATACTGCTCTCAGTGGTTACAAGGATCCTACTTCCAGAAGCAAAGCAATCAAAGCAGTCTCCGATGAGCTTCTGGACATGAAAAGCATTTTCCACATCGTCGAGTATAATCAAGACTCTCATGTTGCAAAATGACTTCTTGAAAAACTCGATTCCCCTGTTGACAAAAGCAACATCCTCAAGTTTCGGTTTTAGAATATCGGAAATCAACTTAGTTTGCAAAAGCTGAAGCCCTCCTGATACTTGAGTTGTTTCTTTAATATCTGCAAGGAAGCTACATCTATCAAAATCACAGGAGACTTGGCTGTAAATTAGTTTTGCAAGAGTCGTCTTGCCAATCCCATCTTCTTCTTGGATCACAACAACGATCCGCTTGTCCTTATCATCAATAAAGCTGAAGAGCTTGATTGGAATTCATTTCTTTCAGTTCAAAAGGTATGATTTTCTCTCCACTCTCCAAGATACTTTTGTTTCTTGTCGTAATTATGACTCTACTTCCTGTACCAAACCAACTGATCTTGCCAATTAGTTTCTCTAGTTGTTCCCTATGGTCCACATCATCTAGAAAAATTAAAACTTTCTTATCATAAAATTTTTCCCTGATAGCCTTCATTCCATCACCAACGTCATTGATGTCAACCATAGCCTCAGTTTCACAGAGGATGTTGGATAGCACTTTCTTTTGCAGAAATACTAGGCCATCACGACGTGATGATGCACTGACATCTCGCACGAAGCAATACCGATCAAAGTTAGAAATGAGCTTGTCATAGAAAGCCTTGGCAAGGGTTGTCTTTCCAATACCACTTGGGCCATGAATTCCAATACATCGTGCACGACCAATGTCATAGTCCAATAATTTCATTATGGCTTCCACTTGATCATCTATTCCGACTAAATGGTCAGTTGTACAGTCATCTCTTGCCTTCATCTTGATTGTGATATCTTCAGCGTCCAACACAATAAGTTCGCGTTGCTATGATGGGCAATGATCTGCCAGCAAGAGTCAAGGAAAACACTATAAATAGCAGGGGCTGTAGAAATAGAAGACTGAGTGACCAGCGTCGCTAGTTACCACACCGAGTAATCCCATCAATTATAATTGCTCTCTATAGTGTGTGCCTGGATGTCTAATATAAATCTCTTTTTCCCAGCAATGTGCAATATTTGTATATAATATAAGGAAACATAAAAGCATATCCACCAACATATCCGTCTCAGACGAACGGAAAAGAACATGTACAATGACGGACCGAGGGATCGCTCCTTGCTTGTTGCTATTTCTATCATATTTAATGGAATCTTACATAAAATTCTTATATCATGCGCTTTTGTTTATTTCCATTATAACTTCAGCATAAAAGAAAACGCTTTCTATATAAATCGTTTTCAAGAAAAAGTAATTAGTTTTATTTATTTGACGATGTGTGGAAAAGCACATAAAACACAATCTTAGTGCAGAATAGCATTTGTGGCAAGAGATTTGTTATGCTTTAGAAAATAATTACCTCTATCAAAAATTGGAATTCATTTTCCTAATTTAAAGTGTGTATGTTTTCTTTGACCATAAATATTTTTCCATTGACTAATCATTTCAAACAAATCCAGCACGTGAAAGTCTGGAAAATCTAATCGGCAAAATGCTCTCTTAGCAAAACAAGTACACCCTACATTGCAAGATTTTCATTTAGCTCATGACAAGTATTGACTGTCACGGAATAGTTCAAAGTTCCCATAAGAAAAGATCTTTCTTGCTCTCTCTAAGGTTTAGCCACCGGATACCTACCACCACTTCCACCAAACCCATGACGGCCAAGCTCCAGCAGCCATCATTGACTCCTCAGACAACGGAAAGGGTGGTCCACGGCGAGGGAAAAGGGAATGCGAATTCTTTGTGGGTAAGTTGTAACACTCATCCAAATCTGAGCGACTTTTGACTACGACACAGCTCATATATTGCAAGGAAATAGAGGGGTCCGGCAAAACTTACCTTGCCCTGCCAAAACGAAAACACAGCTGAATTCTGGAGCCGAAATGCTTGTCCTTGCTAAGCTTCAGTTCTCCGATGATACGGCCAGCATGGAGCGACTGGTTCGGGTCATCCGAGGCCTACTAACATTAATCGACCAAAATGCATTAAAATGACCATCTCTCTCTATAATTTCTTTTCGGCCTTACTGTTTATTTAAAAAAAATTGGCTTTTTTTTTTCCTTGACGATCACCCAACCTTGTCAGTCCCATATGCCATTCTCTCTCTTTGATTTCATTTCTTCCCTTGTTATTTTATTTTTAAAAAAGAAAATTGGCAGTTTTGTTGCCCCGAGGATCACCAATACTTGTTTGCTGCTGCCATCTGCCATTCTCTCACCTGCCATTCTCCCTCTTTGATTTCTTTTTGTTTTTCAATTTTCATGGCCACTCATTGTTTTATCTTTGAAAAAGAAAAGAGAAACTACTACCAAAAATCCTAAACTATGTCAAATGTAATAAATTTACCTTTAAAACGTTTTTTCTATCATACAAAAACTCCAAATTATACCACTTGTGACAGATTTATTCTAAACTTTTTTTTTCACTAAAAACCTTAAATTATACCCATTATGACACATTTAGCCCAAACTTTCTTTCATGACACAAGAAACCCTAAACTTATACTTGTATGACTATTTATCCCAAAACTCTTTAACCGAAAGGCATTTTTGTCTTTCTGTCTTTTTTCTTTTTTACCTTTTTTTCCTCATTTTGTTTCCTTTCTTCTCTCCTCATGGCTAGCAAAGGAAAGTCAACGAGGGTGTCGCGACCTATTTTTTTCGTCCCAAGGGGAAAGAAATATCTAAATAGGTTTAGGGGTATTGTCCAAAGAGTGGGTCCAGGACTCTGATTAGACATGGGCTCTCACAAGCCCATACCCCGCGTGATATTGGATATTTATAAAAATCTCTTAATGAAGAGTCGCCACTACCCTATTGGGGTCAGCTAGAAACCAAGCGAGGCATGGGAGTATGCCTTACTTTCTACGCAACTAGAGAATCTAAGGTCGGGGACTTGATTACACTAATTAACCAATTAATGCCCTTTTGGTACCTAGTCTTATTCATTTCAAAAAGACTTTTGTCATGCAGTTTGGATTGAATTTAGACTTAAACACTAACGTGGGAGGTGATCATGTAGGTGCGCAATCATCAAAATAACAATTAAATAAAACATTAAATAAATTGCATGAGATAATAACACCTTGCATTAAGAGATAAATAAATGACAATCCTAATTAAACTAAGGGGAAATCATAATCATCGCATTATAAGCGTGCAATCAAGGATAGTTGTGTCCGAAGATAATTAAAATCCTAAGGTAAAGCCGTGAAAGCATTCAATTTTAAGTACATTTTAGGTTGATGATTTTCCCACACATTTTAAGAGAAAATTGGCCCAAGAATTATTTTAGAGCTTTTTAGGGAACTCTAAAACAAACTTGGAATTTTTTGGATTTTTGAAAAAAATTCTTTTCTTTTTAGATTTCTAATATTTTAATATTTTCGAATTATTTTAATCAAAAAAAATATTTTTTTCCGAAAATTTTTATAAATTTTCAGTTTTCTGAATTTTCCATGAATTTTCTGAAATTTCGAATTTTTAATGATTTTTTAAATATTTTTAATATTTTTATTTTCTGAATTTTTTATTTTTTATTCTTTTAATAAAAAATTATTCGGACCGGGTCAGGAAACCCGGCCCGCTGACCCGGTTCAGATCCCGTTGGCCCGGGTTGGGCTGAAGGAACTGGGCAGGCCTCAAGCCCGCCAAAAAAAAAAACAAAGAGGCCCGCACGGATTTTTTTAGCCCAGCTAAAACCTGGCCCGCGACAAGTTCAGCCCGACGTGCCCAAGCCCAAGGCGAAGCCCATCTCCTTGTTTTTTATTTTTTTAGCCTTTTCTGGTTTTTTTTATTATTTTTGTTTGTTTCTTTTAATTTCCTATTTTCTGTTCTTTTCTGTTTCTCTCTTTCTTCTTCACGTGTTCCGCATGCTTCCCCCCCATGCAGCCCGACGCTCCCCCGCCTTCTCTTTTTTGTCTTTTCTTTTTATTCTTTTCTGTCCAATTTTTCTTTTTCATTTTCTTTATTTCTTTTTCTTCCTGGTCTTCTTCCTGCTGCAGCTTCTTCACGCCCGACGCTTCTCTCCCTGCAACTCTTCTTCTCGAAGCTGCAGCACGTCCGCCCGAAGACCGCCGCTCTCTTTCGCCGACCTTCTGGAAGTCAACATGTCGTCGCCTGGCGTCGGTCGTTCCGTCCGACCGACGCCGAGCGGTGCCGGCGGCTCGCTGGCCGGCATTCCGAGAGCCGTCGGACGGACTCCGGCGAGCTACGAAAAAAAAAAACTTTCCGATCCGAATAGCACCGGGTAAGGCTCCGAAAAGCGAAGAAGACGCCGAGAATGGCGCGTGGTCACCGTATACCTCATAGCGATGCAGAAAATCTAAAGGCCGAGCTCCGGCTAGGGCTAGGGTCGGTTTTCTCGGTGGGTATTTCATCAAACGGTTGGGGCGCGCTACCAAAATCAAAGGTTTCCGGCTCAACCGAGCCTCGAACATGCTCTAGGGGTCTTCGGACATGAAATACAAGGGAAATGGGAGCGAAATGCGAGGACGACGAGGACCGGAGCTTGCGCGAGCCGGTCGGCCGCGAGCTCCAGCCCGGTATTTTCCAGAAATAAAGCAACCGAGGTTCAGGGAGACTTACCTCGTTCGGGGACGGGCTGCGGCGGACGACGGCGGCGGATGGGCCTCCGGCAACGGCTAGCTGCTCCTCGAGTCTTCCTTCTTCTTCCAGTTCGATCTCTCCCCTCAGAACTCCCTCCCTCTCTCTCTCGGTTTCCCCTCCGGTTTCACTTCTCTCTCACTCTGGTCTCCCAGTTCTCTCTCGGTTCTGCTCTTTTTTTTGTCCCTCGTTCTCTCCTTCTGCTCTCTCTCTCGACTCTCTCTCGGTTCTGCCTTCTTTTTCCGGTCTCACTTCTCTCCCGGTCTTCCTTCTCTCCGGTTTTTTCTCTATTTCTGTCCTCGTTTTCTCTCTCGGTTCTGCCTCCCCCTTTCGCTGCCCCGCTGCCCCTCTTTCCTTTTTCTTTCTTTTTTTCTCTGCTTTCCCTGCTCTGCTCTGACTTGCTGCTTCTGTCTCGCTGCCCTCTCTGCTGCAACCTGCTGCTTTGACTTGCTGCCTTCTCTTTCTGCTGCAGGTCCCGCGCGTGGAGAAAAAAGGAGCAAAAAGAAAGCGGACGGGCCGGGCCGGGAAATAAAGAAAAAAGGAAAGAAGAAGAATGGGCCAAGCCCGTGCGGAAGGGAAAAGAAGAAAAGAAAGGGGCCGGGCAGGCCCAGCCCTGGCCCGGACCCGCCTTTTTTCTTCTTCTTTTTTAATTTTATTTTGATAAATTTTAAAACTAATGTCGCAAGTGCTCCTAATGTCTATATGTGATGCAATTTTAATGAAAATTTTTTGTTAGGGGTTAGAAATTAATTCCTAATTTTCAAATGTAATTAATAAACAATTAAACAAATCGCCAAAATTTATATGTCAATAGAAGGCCACCCTCACCGACGTTAGAGTCGGATGAGGGCAACTCCCATCCTAGGATGAGTCGGGCAAGGGTCGTCCTCGTTGAGCCCTCAAATCTGATGAGAGAGGCCCTCGCTAGATCCAACAAGGGCAGCCCTCGCCCCCGCCCTAGTGAGAGCAACCCTTGCCTAAGTCAAGAAAGGGCTGCCCTCTCCCACCCAAGGGAGGGCAACCCTAACCCAACTCCAATATCGGCGAAGGTGGCCCTCGCCGGCTTCCCTCCACTGACCATGGTGTAAGGAAGAAAGAAGAAGGAAAAAAAAGATGAAAATACCATTTAGTCAAAGAGTTTGAAGGCAGATGTGTCATATAAATATAAGTTCAAGATTTTTTGTATGACAAAAAAAATTTGGGGGTAAATGTGTTATAATGGGCATAGTTCAAAGTTTTTAGCGTTACAAAAAAAATTCATAGTAAATTTGTCATAAATGGTATAATTTGAGATTTTTTGTGTGGCAAAATAAAGTTCAAGTGGCATAATTTAGGATTTCTAGTGGCATTTTCCTAAAAGAAAATTAGCATCTTTGTTTTCTTAACAAGGGTCACCAACCCTTCTCAGTCATTGTCACCTGCCCTTCAGTCTCTTTGATTTCTTTTTTAATTGGGCTTCATTATTTCTATAGAGAGATAATAATACAAATATTTTATAATGTATTATTTAATATGATCCTGGATTTTTTAATATATATTCAATTTGATCTCTAAATTATATGTTGTTTTTCCATTAATTTAAGTTCAATGGCAAAATTGAATATTTTCATAAGTTTAAGAAAAATTGAACATTTACTAAACAATCGTGGACCATATTGAAAAATTAAAAATTTAGATGCGACATTGCATATTAAATTAAAGTTTATGGATTGCGTTAAATTTTTTTAATTTCTTTTTAGGCTTATTTTTAAAAAAAAATTGGCTATTTTATTTTCCCGACTATCACCAAACCTTGTTAGCCCCATCATTCACCATTCTTTCTCTTTGATTTCTTTTTATAATTTCCTTTTTTCCCTTATTATTTTATTTTTGAAAAAGAAAATTCGCTGTTTTGTTGTCCCGAGGATCACCAATCCTTGTTTGCTGCCGCCGTGTACCATTCTCTGACCTACCATTCTCCCTCTTGGATTTCTTTTTGTTTTTCAATTTTCGTGGCCACTTATTGTTTTATCTTTGAAAAAAAAAGAAATTAGCATCTTTGTTTTCTTGACAGGGGTCACCAACATTGGGCTTCATTATTTCTATTGAGGGATAATACAAATAGTTTATAATGTATTGTTCAATATAATTTCTGAATTTTTAATACAAATTTAATTTAATCTTTGAATTATATGTTATCTTTTCATTAATTTAAATTCAGAGACAAAATTAAATATTTTATATAGTCCAAGAATAAAATTGAATATTTACTAAAAGATCGTGGACCATATTAAAAAATTTAAAATTTAAAAATAATATTACATATTAAACTAAAATTTATGAATTATATTAAAAAAATTTAATTTCTTTTTGGCCTTATTTTTTAAAGAATTGGCTATTTTGTTTTCCCGACGATAACCAAACCTTGTCAGCCCCATCGTTTACCATTCTCTTTCTTTGATTTTTTTTTTTTTTTAATTTCCTTTTTTCCCTTATTATTTTATTTTTAAAAAGAAAATTGACTGTTTTGTTGTCCCGAGGATCACCCATCCTTGTTTGCTGCTGCCGTCTGCCATTCTCCCTCTTTGATTTCTTTTTGTTGATTTAGGTTTTCATTTTTATCATTTTTTTCCTCTCTAATGATGCATGTTTGAATTAAGGATCTATATTTTTTAAGTCCACATTAATTTATATTTTTTTCAATATAATGATAACAAGTAATTTGATTCATTAAAACCAGATCGGCCGGATTGAATCGGTTCGTTCCTTGTACTAAGAACAGTCAATCTAAACTACGGTCCCAAAAATTAAGAATTGATCGTCTCAACCTGATTCCCGACTCTTGGATGATTCGGACCGGATCGGGAGCCCATCATCCAGGCTCCTGAATCCTCCCAAAATCAGAAAAACAAGAAGCACCCTATCCTCAAGTCTCTCTCTCGCCTTCTTTCTCTCTGGCCTTGTTTCGCGTTCTCATGGGTCTCTCGGCGCTGCTCATTCTCGAGCCGACTGAGCTCGACCTTGACGGGATCTGAGTCGTGAAGCAGGGTGATGAACTCGTCGGCGTCGAAGCTAGGCCGGACCAAGGTCCTTCTGCAAGAGCCGCTCCGGCCCTCCTTGAAGGACGCCGACACCGTGAGGGGCGGGGTGGCCTCAACCCTGCTGTTGCTGCAGCTGGTGGTGAGCTCCGCAGGCGCTCCCCTATCGCCGGATGCATTCACCATACCCGATTTGATTAATGCTCCTCGTCCACTCACCTCGAAGATCCATTCCCTAGTGTTTTTTACCATAGGAAGAGAGAGAGGGGGGAGAGCTGGGAAGGAGAGGACGATGTAGAAAGAGAGAGGGGAGAGTAAAGCGAAATGGCGATGAGAGAGAGTGGTGATGGGTTTCTCTCTTCTAAACGTGGACTTAACTCTGGGTTCAGAGACTGACAATAGTGGATAAATTTAACAAAACCAAAAACCGATTCGGTTCGTTCAAGCATGCATCCCATCAGTTTGGTTCGGTTCTATTTTCTTGAAAAAACCGAACCGAATCTAGCGGTTGACACCCCCTACCTAAAAGTCTTTTTACAATTAAGAGTCAACGTTTTGTGTGGATTCGGTGGAAAGTGGTCCTGAATCTCGACCTTCCACATGGTGTTTCACTCGTTCAAACACTAAAAAGCTCTTCCCACTCACATTCGTAGCAGCGGAAGAAGATCACTGAGGAAGAAAGAAGATGGAATCGAGGACAGCGATGCTTTCGTCGCTTCAGAGTATTGCTTGGGAATGTGATGACTCTCGGCAAGGCCGCGGTGCTGCTTCTCTTAAGAGGCGGAAGACTATTACGGTTAGATTCATTGACTTTGCGTCTTGATTCTTTCTCTCTGTTTAGTCTTTTGGCCAGGAAATTTGCATTAACAATGGTTACAGCATATCTCCGTCCCGTCAATACTTCGAAAGCATGCAACCCCCGCATCAAAGTCCCGTTCTTCTAATACGAGATTCAAGTTTCATATCCTTTGACTAGGGTCAGATATATCGTATCATCATACCCTATCAGAATTACGTTGGATTAGCGAGAAGCATCGCAGAGCATGGATATATTTCCATTTTGACTGCATAAATTGAGGCAATCTCTACCCAGCCCAAGTTTCAATACTTCTACAGTGGATGTGACAAACTCGATTTACTCACTTGACAGGAATCCCCCGTCTCGCCCTTGTCACCAAGCTCTGACTTGGCTGGAAACAACTATGACGTGTTCTTGAGTTTTAGAGGACCGGATACTCGCAAGGGTTTTACTGATTTCCTCTATAAAAGCTTGAAGGATGCTGGGATTTGCGTATTTCGAGACAATGATGAGCTGCCCGTTGGAGAAGGGATCAAGCCTGTGCTAATTGAAGCGATCAAACAGTCGAAGGTTTTGATTCCCATCATCTCCAGGGATTATGCTTCCAGCAGAAGCTGCCTCATGGAGTTGGTCCAAATATTAGACTGCAAGCAATCCATGAGTCGGGAAACCATTCCCATTTTTTATGAGATTGAGCTCTCAGATTTGAAAGAGCAGAGGAATTCATTTGAGAAGAGCTTTCTCGAACACGAGATGAAGGGGGTCGATGGTGAGACCATCAAGAAGTGGAAGCTGGCTCTCAAAGAGATTGGAAGGTTAAGGGGATTTGAAACGACTAAAATACATAACGGGTAATCAAATTCGAGATTTAAATTGATTTACAAAATTGATAAGTTGGATAACCAATCATGCTACTCATGAAATTATTCATTTTCAAGCTTTTCTGTTTAGCGACTCCACTTAACAATTTGGCTTTAAGACCAAGTTAGACCATATACAAGCAGGATCTTTGGAAGTGCATTTAAATGCCTCCTTTGTTCTTGCCCAACTCCGCAATTTCTGCTTTGCTCTACTATATGATTGTTGTTCTGATTCACTTTCTTCATCATGTCTCCACAATTTGATTTCTGCAGGTATCAATCCCTGCTCATAGACGAACTCATACCAATTGTTCTGCAAAAGCTGAAGAAAGGTCGACTAACTGTGACAAATCATTTAGTCGGAGTTGACCATCACGTGCAAGAGATTATGAGAAAGCTCGGTGTTGTGCATCGCGATGGACAAGTAATTGAAATATGTGGGAGCGATGTTAGAGTCCTCGGAATATATGGTATTGGGGGGGTTGGCAAGACTACTCTTGCAAAAGTTGTTTACAATCAACTCTTTGATCATTTTCACTGTTATAGTTATCTTAAGGAAATTAGAGAATTATATCAACATGATAGGACCTTGTCCTTGCAAAATCAATTAATCTCAGACCTTCGGAAAGGAAGTGTAAGGTTCAGATGTTCTGATGATGCTAGGGTAGTTCTTGCTGAACAATTTCGCAATAAGCAAGTGCTCATTCTCCTTGACGATGCGGATGATTTTGACCAACTCGATGTGGTTGTTGGGGATCTTAGTTGGTTTGGTCCAGGAAGTAGGATTATTGTGACTTCTAGAACAAGGGACACTTTTTTGAAGTTCAAAGAGGCTGAGACCTATGAGGTTGAGCCAATGGAGAAAGGTAAAGCTCTTCAATTGTTTTCAAAGCGGGCTTTTGGAAGGGATTCTCCCATCAAGGGCTTTGAAATCCTTTCCAGTGACATAGTATCAGCTAGTGGGCGACTTCCTTTAGCACTTGAGGTGATAGGTTCACGTTTGTTTCGAAAATCGGAGGGTACATGGAAAGAAATGTTGCAGAAATTGAAGGAAGCTCCACATGAGAAAGTTGAACCTGTGTTGAGGATAAGTTACGATGGTTTAGAAAAAAATGCCAAAGAAATATTTCTTGATATAGCATGCTTTCTTCTTGGAAAGGATGAGAGAATTGCCTTTTACATGTGGGAAGATTGTAAACTTTATCCTAATAGTGGAATTGAAGATCTCCTTGTAATGTCTTTGGTGAAAATTGGAGAAAACAAGGAGCTATTGATGCACGATCTACTGCGAACTCTAGGCAGGAAAATTGTGTTAGATGAACATTCTATGCCTGGTAACCGAAGTAGGTTGTGGGTGCACAATGAAGCCCTATCCACTCTACGGAAGAAGGAGGTAAACCTGAAAGCCAGTTATACTTTCTTTTCTACCTGCAGTTATTTTCTTTGTAATTTACCCGATTCCCTTCTAAATTTCAATTTGTAGAACTGGAGAAAATACAAGCAATTCTGTAACAAAGTTCAAATTCCTATTCATTACCTTTATGTCAAACTGGCAGGGTACTCCAAACGTTCAAGGCCTTGCTCTCACCTTTGACAATGGATCTGATGACTGTTTCACATCTGATGAATATGGCCCGCTATTGAACTTAAGGTTCCTTAAGTTGGATCGAGCCAATATGAGTGGAAATTTAACTAGTCTTCTTTTAAAATTAAGATGGCTTGATTGGCGAGGGTGCCGTAAGAGCTCTGAGCCTCTTATTTTGTCTCTAGAGAACCTGGTCATTCTTGATCTCTCCTGGAGTGCAGTGGCAGATGACTGGGAAGGTTGGACACAAGTAATGGAGGTATAAGACCAGTTCCTTTTTGGACTTTTTGTGAACACTAGCTAATTGATACTGAACCGTTTCTGTCTCTTTGTTGCGCAGAAGGCAAACAAATTGAAAGTTTTGGAGCTAACTGGTTGCGGTCAATTATGTAAAACGCCATTCTTCCCACCTTGTAGCAAATTAGAAAGACTGATTCTTGAACGATGTTCTCATTTATCACTTATTGACAAATCCATTGGTAATTTGAAATATTTGAAGTCTTTGAACATCAAGTCCACTCCGATTGCCCTGTTGCCGGAAGAGATGGGTTCCTTGGATAATTTGGAAGAGCTTTTGATTGATAAAACTTCCATATGTCACCTTCGTTTCTTAAGAGGTTCTATGCAGCGACTTAAAACCCTTAGTGCTTGCTGGTGCAAAAATCTGGCTGAAATATCCGAGTCTGTTGGTTGTTTAAGGTCTCTGTCATATCTTGCACTGGATAAAGCTATTATCACAGGACTCCCAAATTCTGTTCAGTTGTTGGAGGAACTTGTGGAGCTGTCTTTGAGAGACTGTCAGCGGATAACTGCACTTCCGGACTCCATTGGGATGCTTAGGTCGCTACGCAAAATGGATCTGTCAAACACAAGAATTCAGATTTTGCCAGAATCAATAAAAAATTTGGATAGATTGGAGGTGCTAAGGATGAAGAATACTCACATAAGAAAATTTCCGAAGGATATAGCAAATCTGGAGAAGTTGGAAGTCATAACATTCTCCGGCTGCCCTTTGAATGGGAAAATTCCGTGTGATATTTCGGGATTATCATCTCTGAGAATCTTGAAGTTATCATTTACCCTGATTTTTAGCCTACCTGAGAGCCTTTCTCAGCTTTCTCATCTCCAGACGCTCCACTTGCTCCATTGTGATGAACTTCAGACTCTACCAAAATTACCATCTAGTTTGGTGAGTTTGCGCTGGGGAGCCAAAAACATGAGGATAGTTCAGGGTCTTTCATATTTGAGAGATTTGAAAGTTTTGGAATTAGTTAATGATCCCGATGAGGAGGAGATGTCTTCCTCTGAGCTGTCCCAAACTCAAAGCTTTGCCTGGATATCAAGTTTATCCAACTTAGAAACCCTAAAGCTGTGCCTTCCAAATGATACTAGTCTGCCAGAAGATTTTTATGCCCTTACTCAACTTAAGAAACTTGATTTGTCCAGCATAAACCAGCTAGACCTCCCACAACTTCCCTCAAGCTTGTCAAAATTGCTCATCAAGAATTGCAAGAGCCAGAGGGTGGATTTCTCTAATCTGGAAGGTCTGTCCGAATTGGAGCTCTGTGACTGCGATGCATCAAAAATTCTGGGTCTTGGGAACCTAAGGCTCTTGCAAGTGTTGAAGATATCTGGCTGCAAAATTAACAACCTTGATGGTCTCGAACAAGCATCACTATTGAGAAGGTTTTCTATGTCTGATTGCCAATCTCTTAACAGGTTGCCGGACCTATCAAATTGTGCAAGTCTGGAAATCAAGGAAATAGACTTTTGCAACATTCAGGATCAGCCCTGTGAGAGGCTCTATAAAAGTTGCTGCTCAAGGCACTGTGATTGTCCGTACCAATGTCAATGTGGTGGTCGATGCGTCTTGCAATGTTAACAGCAACTGCAAGGATGCTCTCTGTTTCCAATTGAAACAGGTTGGAGTTTATTTCTTTCTTCTAGGTGAGTAGTCAACCTTTTCTCTTTATCTACGATTGGTAGACTTATTATATTCAACAGTCTATCCAAGGTCAGTATTTTGATTTTGTTGTCTTTTCTTTATTTCTTTATTTCTTTCTGGCTTTCTTACTGCAACATTTCTCTTTGTTATACCCTACTTAATCTGTGCTTCTTCTGGGTAACCATGAGATTCAAGAAATAATCATCACATGGACTGAAAATGTGGTTGGCATTAAAGTCTCTGGCTTTATGCACTTTGTGATTCCTCATTGACCTATAAACCTTCAGCATGAACCAACTCTAGCAGTTCTTTTTCGGTAGAGAGTGAAAATTATTTGCAAAAAGCAGAGATCTACCAGTTGATGAATTCACCAGCAAGACCTGGTAAACCTTCGAGCCATAGGAATTTACGTGCTAGTACTTCTCTTTGTTTGTGGCTCCAAAAGTTCTAGTAGAACCTGATGCTCCAAATTTCAGGGATGTGTTATAGACGTGTCATGCCCGATAGGACATGGAGTAATTTTGAGAATATCTATTGCCTGAAGCGAACTTTTCTTATTTCATGCAAACTATTCCTGTGTTCTAACAAAGTTTGACAATCAAAGTTTATCTTGAGATGTAAATATTGAATCAATCATGTGACTGAGTAAGCATATCCAAATTGTATTGCTAAGTTGACATTTGGAAACGTTGCTGTTTGTCTTCATACACACACGTCATTGCATGATACAGTATCCCGCTTGTATGAAGATTTCCATGAAACTAAAAGGCGAAACCATTCATGTGATACGTAAGTACATAAGTAATTTTCCTGCAAGTATGAAATTCTTTGGATGCCAACATGCTTTCAGTTAAATGCCAAACCAATTACAGATGATTGAATGAGCCGTCACATGCTACTTGTGTCATGATTTGGCGGTACTTTGATTGATGGTAACTCAATCAAGGAGATTTCTGGGAGTTTTCGTTTAAAGTTCTGTGGGATTATCTTCTTCTTGATGCTGTGTAACGAGGTCTTCAAGCAGTTTGTTATTGAGTCCACATTGATTTGGCATATTTATGGAGAATTACTGAAAAAGTCATAAATCAATTGTAATTATGTTAATTCAGTTCTACATTTTTTGTCAATTTAGTCCTAAACCTTTTGATTTGTGACAATTCAATTCATCCGGTCAATTTTGGTTGGTCAAGACGATACATGGCATTTTTGAAGTAATATTTTAATAATTTTTTGAATTTTAATAATTTTTCTTTTTTTTAAAAATTTTTTCCCTCTTCCCTTAGGGATGCCCTCACCTGGTTTGGGCAAGAATTGTGACTACCTTGCTTGCCTAGATTGGGCAAGCGAGGTCGTCAGGGCCCTCGTTTGGTCTAGGTGAGGACCACGATGCCCTTGCTTGGCCAAATCTAGGCAAGCGAGGTCGTCGAGGCCCTCATTTGGTCTAGGTGAGGGCCACGACACCCTTGCCTGGCCAGATCTAGTGAGGGATTGTGCTCCAGTGAGGGTGTCATGGCCCTCGCTTATGGCCGACGAGGATCGATCCGCTACCTTCATTGGCCCTAAGGAAAGAGGGAAAACAATTAAAGAAAAGATAAGGAACAAGGAAAAAATTCAATAAATTATTAAAAATATACGTTAACGCTGGCTAGCCAAAATTGGCTAGATGGGTTGAAATGATATAAATGTAAAAGGTTTATAATTAAATTGACACAACTGCAATAGATTTAGGATTTTTTTTGATAATTTTCCTAACATATTTCCAATATATTGTTTGTCAAAAACAAAATGCTCCTATGTTGGTGACAAATATGTAATGTTGGTGGTAAATTTGAAATGGTGATGGTAAGTGAAAAAGTGATCGTTAATTTGTTAATTTGGTCAACTGTTTGTAAATTATCAATGAAATAATGATTTTACCATTGACAACTCAGTATGAAATTATCACTTGCTTTGTCTATGAAATTATCACTTGCTTTTAGATTTGACAAGTGGATAAGTAAAGTAACATTTGTAAGTTACTAACGAAATATACTTTCATCATCAGCATTTTCAATAGTAAATTACCACTTATATTAGTTTTACAAGTGGCCACATGACTGTTTATAAGTTACCAATGAAATGAAAATTTTATCATAATAAGCCCACTTGAAAATCATCATGTGTCGATATGATTTAGTTTTGAGTAGCGAATGTATGGTACAGTTGGTAAGTTACTAGAATATTGCAATCGTAAGTCGCTAAGACTATCCGTAAATTATGCCAGTGAATCTGATCAGCATGTAGTAGCTTGCACGATTGTACCATCCTTATAATTTACAAAGGTTGTTACAAACTGACTAACACCAATACCGACACACGACATGACATAATTTAGGAAGTATCGTCACTTTCTAGGAGTTTTCATGTCATGTCGAATATTCAGACATGTGTTCAATATCTCCAACATGCGGTCAACAAGTATCGGAAAATCCAACACGTGTTAGCTCTCTTAATATGCTCTGGCATATGAGTCTAGATTCTAATATGTGATTCCAAAACGCACGTAATTTTAAAAAAATTTAATAAATGAGGGGTCAAAATTTAAATATGTAAAAAAATAATAAAAATAATAAAGGAGGAGAGAAGAAAAACCTAGTCTCTAATTTTCTTTTAACTCTCATTACCCGCGACACACAATTCACTCCCCCCAAGTTTGTTTTTTCTCTTATCTTCCAACACAGTTCGACATGCGAGTCTAGAAAGTGGATTGCTTGTTTTTTTTCTCCGAGTCTATGGATTATCGAAATGCAATTAAATTTGTCAAATCAAACTAGTAAACGATATCATCAAATGATGGATTAACATTTTTAGTGTAAATTCATTCTAAATTCTATTATTATTATTTATTTATTTGTAAATTTGAATTAAATTAATTTGATTGAAATAATCATAAATTAAATATACAATGATATCTCAATATGTCGAAGTTTTCTATTTTTTGAAAAATGACGTGTTGTTTTATCGTGTCGCGTGTCAATGTCGCTACTTATTTAGGACACGACACGCCAATATGTCATTTCTCAAAAAATGAGAATTCGACACGTTTTAGACCCATTTTATATTAAATGTATACTTTTATATTTTCATGATTATTTCAATCAAATTAATTTAATTCAAATTCACAAATAAATAAATAATAAAAATAGAGCCTAGAATGAATTTATACTAAAAACACTAATCCATCATTTATTGATGTCATTAATATTTCAATTTGATAAATCCAACTCCATTACTATAATCCATAAAACTTGGAGAAAAAAAAAGAAGGTAATTTACTTTCTAAACTTGCATGTCGGAAGAGAAGAGAAAGAAACAAACTTGGAGGGAGAGTGAATTGTGTGTCATATGAATTGAGAATCAAAATAGAAGAAAAATTAGGTTTTTCTTCATTCCCTCTTTAATTTTTTAAAATTTTTAAATCTTTTTTCATATTTACCTTTTGACCCTTTATTTATTGAAATTTTTTAAAATTTACACCATGCATGTTGGAATCGCATGTCGAAATTCTAAACTAGAGTCTCGGGAGAGTTGACCATATGTAGAATTTTCCAACACCTATTGATCATGTGTTTGAGAGTATTGGACATGTGTAGGAATATCCAATACGACATAAAGGCTCCTAAAGAGTGTCCATACTTCCTAATTACAAATATACTATTGAACATACTTAAACAAGAAAGTAGAACTATATTGAAGGAGTTCCACAAGAACGTTCATGAAATTGAGATGCATCACATGACATGGAAAAATCTGGCAATCTTGGGAGTTGAATTGACTATGAGGTGTTTGATTTAAGTTAATGCATGTTCCTTCTAGTCTTGTGATTTACTTATTGTAATCATGGTGTTGGTCTTGTTGAATAGCCATCGCTCTCCTCTTCAGGAGACTGAAGATTCCTTCAATTTATTTATTTATATTTTTTTGGGTGCTGTCAAATTGAATTATTTTCACTGACGACATAAAAGGAAGCTGTGGATGAAAAAAAGTTAAATCATAGATAACTGTCTTAATAGATAGGTTATTGAGATGTCAATCTGAATTTAGCAATAAAAATAGGACACATCACGAGTTAAAGGTCCCGATTGCCCCCAAGTACTTGTTAAGTATACTTTATTTAGGTAAACTAACTTTCAAAGTACTGATTGTGCGTAACAAAAGGAAAATTAATGCCTTGAAAACAGAAAAACTTCCTTAATTGATTATTTAACGAGTGCTCATTGGGCATTCCTTGGCAAAATCTTATTTTAATGGTGTTGAGGAATGTTTGTGACCAATAATGAATGAGAGGACGAGATAGAAAATTTAGATTGTCAAAGATGTGAAAGTGAGAAAGGAGAAAATTATTTTTATTTAAAAATCCAAAAAGAATGCGTAAGATGTTTAAAATTATCGGATGCTATTTTCAATCTAGTTTGCGTTTGCCACAAGGCAAGCAAGGAAGCCCGCCTATTAGCCATCCCAGCCTAGCAAAGGAGAAAGCTGTTCAATTTCTTGTGTTAAGCATAGTGACATTTCAAAATAGCATTCCTCACTGTTCACTCAGTCATGGCTTACGTATCTCTACTTATGAAAAGACCAAATACAAATCGGACTTTTCTTTTGAAAATCATTTTGTACATTCACATCAATTTATTTGTCCTTATTTACGAAAAGTCGTTTTTTTCAAAAAAAGAATACTCATTTCCTACCCCCACTCAATATATTCAAAATCAATTAAAAACTAAATCACATAAACCCAAAGCAAGAAGCTAAAATGACTTTGCAAGGAGGAGCAATCTGGCCTCTTAAATGTGAAGTTTTGCTTAGATGTATGCAAATCCTACTCGCAAAATAAAGGTGTGTACGTCATCTTTAGGTCAAAAGTGAGGTATTTTTCCCTTTTTTTTTTTACATTTTTCCAAAAATAAAAGATCAAAAAGCATTTCATCATTCCTCGTTAAAGAATGGATCTAGCACTCCACATTGTTGTCGAAGATGCAGAATTTATGCCCGCTGTATATCGTCACCGAAGACATGGGACTGAGAGTTGAGATCCAATCCAGAAATGATGCCGCGATAGTGGAGGTTTTAGCCAGATCTCCTTCTTATCCTTTCGCGCATCATCACATTGCCACTGGCAGATTACAAGTGCCTCTACGAGTCCTTGTCATCTGTTCTGGGATTCCAGAGATGTGAGGAGGTCTGGAATAGCGAGGCTTAAATCTTGTAAATGAGAGTGAAGGCTCTCTTATTAGCTTACTGTAGGGCAAATTTGTCTCACTAGAATCTCACCGCAAACCAGCAGCAATCTAACTTCATGCTTCCATTCCCTAAGAAATCTACTGGGCTTGATTGAGATTTGATTGACAGTGTAGTCGAGGATCCAGATCCACTAGATCTATCAAACGGGTCATGAATCTATTTCTTAACTCATATTTGATGGGCTAAGTTGGTATATAAATTAATTATATTCAATAAATTGGGTCATAATTAGGTTTAGAATAGCGAAGCCTAAAATGATGAGTGTTAAAGGGATTCATAATATATTTACACTCAATCCACCTCTCTCTCTCTCTCTCCCTCCCTCCCTCCCTCCCTCAATTTGGGTATGAGTTTTCATAGATTTGGTTAAATATGAAAGTATTGTACTAATATGGATTGGGTTAGGTATGGGTTGAGTCAGGCAAAAAGCTACTATATTTTTTATTACATGAAAATGGGTCAAACGAGCTGAATGAGTCAATTTAGATTAGACCATTTTCAACCCAACTTAATCCACTGATAGGTTTAGCCCCCACCGATCACACCAAGAGTCAGCTAATGTTTAAAGGGATAAGTATGTTATAAATCCTAAAACTTGTTACAAAAGTGTAATTATATCATAAAATTTTAAAAAAGTGCAACTAAATCATAAAATTAGTCAAACTAGTGCAATCTAAGTTCTTTCGTTAACTCCGTCTAATTTAACTAACGAAAAATACTAACGTAGCTTTCTTTTTTTAATACTTGCCTGTGTGGCACGTGCAAAAGAAGTGCGGGCAAGTTACAAAGCAACGGTGTGGGTGTGCTCATGTGAAGATTACAGTCGGAGAGAAAAAAATTGCTACAATCTCGCGAGGGAGCATTGCAAGCAAGTGCTCGGTGAAATCAAGGTGCACATATCATTATGGAAATATAGGTGTTGGTCCAATGTGAGATTATACTTTCGGCCGGCGTGAATCGTGAAGCAATCTTGATTAAGATTTGGTGAACAATGAGGTCAAGGCTTGTGAACCCTTAAGATCGCATGCCTTTAATCGTCGAAGACTTGGCCCTGGGTGGCGAGCATGTCGAGGGTGGATATGAGATAGGACGAAGTCGCTAAGCAAGTCTCCTGAATGCGCCACAACAAGGATACAAAAGATCAGGTGGTTTTTTACAACTTGAGCATTCCCTTCACGGGAAAAAAGAGACTCGAAATTTTAGGAAACCTAGTTTTTTCCGAATAATTCGTCTTCCAGTAAATATAGTCAGAATCATGTTCAAGCACGATGGGCTCCATTCGTCAAAATTTATGAAAAAATTGTCAACCTCGATCCGTGTGAGAGGACAAATTACTTTGTTCCTACCAGACTTTAGAAAGACAGGATAATATTTTCGAAAAGGACTCTCTGATATAAAAGACCAGTAAACAAAATTAGAGATGTTTATACAAGTCTAACTTCTATTTATGAGATGATATTGTGTAGCAGAATCTATATAACTCTTTGGAGAGACTATCGTGAAAATTTATATGTTGATCTGTGTACTATCTAGATTGGTATATACCCGGGCTCTGTCTTTTGTCATGTTGGGCATAAGTAACATGGGGGTACCTAGCTAGATAGTGGTTTCATGAACAATCTCTTGCGGGATTAGATTAGGTTGAGCTCCGCACTAATACCACGTCCATTTTAGCTCAGCACACCCTCTCTAAGTGATTGGCTAATAAAAGTACCTTCACTTTGGGTTGTTTGAGGAAATTTCACAATAAATGAGGGCATTTTAGTAATTTTAGCCAAAATTCTTTTTTACATTAATGCCACAAGGGTAAATTTGTTGCCAATGTACCAATTTAAGTGTGATCAAGAAATTATTTTGGGATAAACTTGATTTAAGTGTACTAATTTGGAGTTTTTCCATATATTAACACTTCTTTTTAACATTAGCGTTACGACAAGTAAGAAGAAAAGGGCCAATGAAGATCCCATTGGGCCGAAAACTACGATGAGCGCTTGACTTTAACAATGGATAGGCCAACACATCTATCGGGCGCAAAACAAAAGGGCTGAAATCTTTGGTGTCGTTTTTGGTCCAAAGAAATCTGTCGTGCTCGAAAGCAGGTTTTTGAAACTTATCAATAGTTTGCGATGGCTTTTATTTGCACGGGGAAAGAAATGCTTTGAGTAAAAGTTGCTAAGTTGCGGGAATTGGAAGATGGGTAAAATCGGTGTCTTCACTAGAAATGCTGGGGAGATTCGATTGAATTACAGGGTCAACAATGGCTAATGGAGAGAACACTAATACTGTGCTAGGCCGAAAGAGTTTTCGCCTCTATATTATACATGTTTTCTTGCTCGTATTCATTAAAGTCAAAAAATAAATACAGTCGCAAAGCTGCGAGATATTTGGATAATGAATGTGATCAATAATGAGTTTTCTCCTTTATTGTCTTTGACTATCAGATGTGCATTTTTACTCTACTCCAATCCCAATCCTCTTTTTCAAGAGCGAGAAAGATATTAAATTGATCCAACAAAAATAAATAGAGTAAGGAATGTTGCATTAGCCTTCATGCTTGAGTATATAAGAAAACAATAATATCTATGCAAGAATCTAATCAAATTTATTAATGATGTTCATTAATCATATAGTTATCCCCATAATTAACGGTCGACAATATGATGGCAAATGCACATATAGAACAAAATGTTTTATCTTGAATCTCCGGATTAAGAAAAAGAAGAAAAGAGATAATATACTTGTGCAACTTAAAACAACCAAAACAATTAATATGTGGGGGTGGGATTGGGAGTAGGATCAATCCTTGGGGTCCGACGAAGAAACGAATCATGGTGGCCTGGCAAGATACTCGAACTCAACGAGCTTTTTGCTGCTCATCTTATGTTGCCCCAAGTTGAAACTCCCGACAAGCTTCTCGAAAGATGTCAGTGTGCATGCTTGCATTCCCCTTCTAAGATGAAGGTTTTTTTTTTTTTTTTTTTTTTTTGGCAACATTAATATAAGATTGTCCATGTTCGACTTGAATTTCTTTGAAAAAAGTCACATTGGAATCAAAATTACACTAAGGACGAATCGCAAGAATAGACACTCAATCAAAGATTTTTCACATTATACTACACAAAAGATTTTATGTTAAAAATTTACTCTTCTATTTAAAGATTGCTCACAATATCTCACGTAAGAAAAAGAAAACAACTATTTTCTAGTTGAGTTTTTCCCTTCAGGCTATAGATTCTGTTATGGAATTGAAAATTGCTTCACATTATCCCATACACGAAAAGGAGAACAACTATTTTCTTGTTAAATTTCGCCTCGGTCATTGAGGAAATATAGAGTTGGAAGTTCCGTGTTTTCAGATGGAACGGCTTTGGAAAACTTCAGAAAGACAGATCTTCTTGGTGATATCCATATTCAAGTTTGGAATGAAACATGAAGTAAATAAATAGGCCATCCTTTCTCCAGGGTCTCTAGAGCCTAGTCTTCATCACAATGTCATAGCTTCCCTAGCTATGCCAGATGCGACGACTTCAGTTCAAAATCTACAAGCGAATCCGCTTGCTAGGGGGAAGCGTTGGCAACTCTTCGAGCATGTTGCTGTGAAGTAAATCAACGGTTTGAAGATTGGAAAGTTGGTATATCTCCGCTGGTATGCTGGTAATGCTCGAATATTGCAGCCTCAAGATTCTCAGATTGTGTAGTTTCTTGATCCCACTAGGAATGCTCCCCTCGAGACTACGACACCAGGAGGCATGTATTTCTTCGAGGCTAGTCAGCTCTCCTATATCAGGAGGGAACTCTGTAAAGAAACAAGAATCCATTCTCAGCACCTTCAAATTCTGCAGATTTTTTAGCGAATCTGGGAACTTGGAAACGCCTGTTCCCGACACGTCTAGCTCAACTAATGATCTCCCTATGTTGCCAATGGAGTTTGGAAGTTTTCTTAACCGACGGCAATCCCGTAATGACAAGTGTTTAAGTCTGACCAGTTCACCAATGGAGTTGGGAAGTGCTGCGATTCTAGTGCCATCAAGGGAAAGAAGTGAGATATTCGTTAGGTGACAAATTGTTCTCGGTAGCTGACTCAATGAGAAGCAATTTGAGGCAATCAGAGTTTCTAGCTGCTTTAAATGACCAATGGAGATGGGAATTTCTTGTATTGAAGTCCCGTCCATGAGAAGCTCTTTCAGAGCCGTCAAGCGACCCACTTCTACTGGCAACATGATGAGCTCTGTACAGAACTTCAAATTCAAGGAAACCAAGCACTTCAAGTCGCCAATGGAATGATCTATCTTGACCAATTGCGAACATCGCTCTAGAATCAATATGACCAGATTTTGGCAGCCAGAGAACTTAGGAGTGACTAATAAGTCAGCACAACCAGTGAGATCTATAACTCTCAAGTTCTGCATCTGCAAAATAGGAGAAAAATTTGCATGAGCTCACTTCTTAAATGGTTACATTAGACCGGGGCATCTCACCATAGCAATGTATTGTAAACTACCTTGATTTGACCCCAGCCTTCCCAGTCTTTCGTGACTTTGCTCCATGACAGGTCGAGAATGGTTAAGTTCCCCAAGTGAAAATTAGTTACTTGCAGATGTCGAGGGCATCCTCGCCAACGGAGCCACCTTAATTTTGGAAAAACATTAGCAAAATCTCCAGCTATGTCTGCATGATCCAATTGAAGAAATCGTATGTTTGGCATGCTCTCAAAATCTTCTGGTGTAAGCTTAGCTGAAGTATGTCCATGAAAGTTAAGGCAGAGTGCCTCAACGTTTTCTGTTCCCTGTGATGAACGAGAAGAATGAATTGAAGTAGTGAGGATGGTGTCTCTTCTTCGCACGTAACCAGTCAGGAGACATTCTTAAAGAAAAATGACGAACAACGTCAATTGCACAGTGAAATTGATGGGATGACGAAAACTATTTCTTGTGCTTCACAACGAAACAGAAAAGAAAAAGAACAAAATTCACCTTTTTCTGCTTTACCGTACTGAGAGCTATTTCATGATTAAATAACCTACTCCTCCTTCCTGGATCTGTACGACTCTCCTGACAAACGATTTCTCTGCCAAATTGTCTCAACATGCTATGCATCCATATCTGATTGTTTTCTCCAATTTTGGCTAGGGGAGTCAAAATTTCACAAGAAGGCAGAAAAGAGGTGTCATACCACAGGTACCAAGCAATTCGACTATCTATGCCAACAGTGAAGCAGGCGATATCCAGAAATATCTGTTGCTGCTCATAACTTAATGTTTTATATCCTTCCTCCAAAATACTCTGAAAATCCCATCGCTTTAATTGAAACTCCACAAACACTTTGAAGTGATCCCATGCGTTCTGCGATTTACCATTGGAGACTGCACCCATAATTTCAATTACCAATGGGAGTCCTGTCATAGAGTTACTAGCAGGGTTCAAAAGCTCGATGGTGCTACGTGAGGGAGGATTTAGTATAGATGAATGCTGCCTAAAGAGTTGAAGAGCCTGATCATTATCCAACCGACTAACATTATAAGTCCGTATCTGAGGAGATTCTTCCAGGACACCACTATTTCTGGTGGTTACGAGGATCCTACTTCCAGAAGCAAAGCAATCAAAGCAATCTCTAATGAGTTTTTGGACAGGAAACGCATTTTCCACGTCATCAAGGATAATCAAGACTCTCATGGTGCAAAATAAGTCCCTGAAAAACTCAATTCCCCTGTTGATAAAAGCAACATCCTCAAGTTCCCGTTTGAGAATATCGGAAATCAGCTTAGCTTGCAATAGCTGAAGCCCTCCTAATACTTGAGTGGTTTCTTTAATATTTGCAAGGAAGCTACAGCCATCGAAATCACAGGAGACTCGGTTGTATATGAATTTTGCAAGAGTCGTCTTACCAATCCCACCTATCCCATGGATGACAACAAGGATCTGCTTGTCCTTATCATTAATATTCATCAAGCTCATGATGTGGTTAACTTGATCATCAGTTCCTGCATCTTTTTCGATTCCGGCAACTTGTCTCTTCTCTTCCATTTTAGCCACCTACAAGAAACATGATGATTGCTCACTGGTAAAGCTGTAAGATGAGAAGAAATACCTATATTTCTTGATCTTTTCGAACGCTGTTGCATTTGCGTAAGTTGTCTACGATACGAAGTCACTGTCATCCCGATCTACCAGTGATCAACATTATTGCCACTTTGTTTCGAAGGAAATCCAAGTTTCAGGAAATTATCATATTCCTCGAAATTTGCAAATTATGCAAGTAGGTAAGCACTAGTTATGACATTTTACTGATTGTAAGCCTTCTTGAAATGCATAAAATGCATCAATGCATAACCCTAGGTCTAAACTTTATCGATGTAAATTTAAATTGTATTACTCTTTTGTTATAATTGTCAAGTCATATACAATAAATACATTGTTGGTCCATTTTCTAATGGTTTGGACTTTTGAATTGGTTTGTTTAACATGGTATAAGACAATAGCACAGGTCAAGGATTTAAATACCAACACTCCTAAATTTTCTTCTACCTGTTATTCCCATTATTCTGTCTATTTCCCTTTTTCGCAGTTATCCTCTTAAATCATATGCTATAACTACATGGTTGGCCCACTTTTTAATGCTTAAGCTTTTAGGAAAAAACGGTTCGTCTCACAAAGATTATATATCCATATGATGTCTGCAAAAATATGCGGAGAAAGACATTAATAGTATAAACTGAAGCAAAAAAATAAGAAAAATCAATGAAAAAAATAAATTATGCATTTAAAAAAAATCTTGGTACTGCTTCATATGTTTTGGAAATAAAAAAAAAAGTGCCAAATAAAAATAGAGATGAAAAAAATGAAAAGACAATCATTTGACACTTGGCACAAATGCATTAAAGCGATAACACCGCTTTAGATGAGTTTAGGTAATTTGAAATAAATATTTGACCACAAAAAAAAATAGAAAAAGAAACTCTAAAATTAAAATAGATGAGAGATAAAATAGAAATATTAACTTGCGGATTTATCCATAACAAACCGAGGACATTTTCAGAGAAAAGAGGATTGTGATCGCTTAAACGTTGGAGGTTCTCTTTGCTTTATACAATAGTATAAAATTGAGTGCTTCAATTTGAGTAAGTGGAGATATGAAGGACACTGTTTACCGTAGCATTGAATTGGATTATTCAAGGGATTTATAAATTAATTTCAAATTTTATTTGTGATAATAATTTCTGATGAAATCATTTAGTTGTAAGTTTAACTACTTTAAAATTCAAAGTTTCTTCAAAAGTGCTATTTAATTGAGATTCTACTTGAAATTTGAGAGAAGATTGTTATTTTTCAATTCTATATATGATAATTATGTTTAAAATTTTATGTTCACAGATATATAATAAGTTCCATTTTATTTTGCTTCACTTTGTTTTATTAATTTATTTTTTTCTTATTGGTCAAGTACGGATTCCCTTTTTGGGTACATATTAAATTCCATTTGTTGTTTTAATTTAGACTTTGAAACAAAGATTCCTCAAACTATTTGATAAAAAATAAACAATTAATTTTGTGTCCATAAGTCATCATAAATATAAATTTCCAACCTTCCATGTAAATTTTGTGATAAAAAATATGAGATCACAATTTAAAATTAACAACCTTTTTTAAGAAAATTGATAATAGGATGCAAGATAAGATAACATCTTATGGGGTGTAAATTGACATTTATATTGTCGAACTGATAAGATAAGAGAGATAATAGAAATAAGGGTTAATACCATGAAAAACTCTAAACTAGTACACTTGTAAAAAATATTATTTAAAATAATTTTTGGATCATAAAAAATTCTAAATTGGTACACCATGATAAATTTATCGCAAGCTAATTTTTTAATCACCAAAAATCTCAAATTGGTGTACTCGAGATGGATTTATCTCAAATTAATTTTTTTATCACCAAAAATTCAAATTGGTACACTTGTGACAAATTTACCCTCTGTTAGCTTCCGTCAAATTTAATTATTAAATTTGCTAACGTAGATGACACATGGTGATGTGGTATGGTGACGTGGCAAGTTTACGTGGAAATCTATAAGGTAAATATTACGAAAACCCCAAACTAGTATACCTGTAACAAATTTAATGGTACTCCTATGATAAATTTTGCAATTGACTTGTGACAATTTTAGGATTTTTTATGGCATTAACCCTATGGATTTCTACATTAACTTGTCACGTCACCATAGCACGTCATTATTTGTTATCCATGTCAACAAACTTAACAGTAAAATATGACGAAAGTTAACAAAGGATAAATTTGTTATCGGTGTACCAGTTTAGGGTTTTTGGTGGTCAAAAATTAACTTGGGATAAAATTGTCAAGGGATACCGGTTTGGGATTTTTTGTGATCAAAAAATTAATTTTAGGTAAATTTGCTAAAAATATACTAGTTTAGGATTTTTTGTGATATTAACCCTAGAAATAAAGGCAGTTTTGTGGACTAGCTCGATTAAGAAACAAATGATAAATCAAAGAGAGAGACGAGGATATTTCAGTAAGTTTATTGAAAAAAATAGTGTTTTAGTCAAGATAGTGATGAAAATAGCTCTACCCTAAAAGGAGATTTAATAATATCTATATGCATGTGATACTCATTTTGCTTTTCCATTATTAATTAACAAATGAAGATAGAGAGTGTGCTGATACTTTAAAGGGTTAATACCACACAAAACTCCAAATTGGTACACTTATAATAAATTTATCTTAAACTAATTTTTTGATATGAAAAATTCCAAATTGATACACCTATGACAAAATTGCCCTAAACTAATTTTTTGACCATTAAAAACTCAAGGCTGGTATATTTATGATAAATTTACCCTTTATTATTTTCCATTAAATTGGACTAATACTACGAAAAATCCCAAACCAGTACACTTATGACAAATTGAGAGTAAAATTCCCAAGTGTCATTCAACTCAACAATTTAACAATAAAATTTAACATAAACTAAGGGAGGGTAAATTTGTCATAAGTGTGCCAATTTAGGGTTTTTAGTGGTCAAAAAGTTAGTTTGGGGTAAATTTGTCATAGATATACCACTTTGAGGTTTTTCATGGTATCAACCCAACTTTAAATTAGACTCCGTTTGTTTCGCAAAAAATATGATGTTTCTAAAAAATGTTTTTAAGAAAGTCATTTTCCTAAAACAATAACAATAATTTATAGTGTTTGACTGAAATCTAAAAATCAACTTGCTTGAGGCTAGTGAGCTTGGGGCTTGCCAAATCCAAGCAAGGGCAAGCCTAGGCTAGGCCAAGGTCGGTGAGCTTGTGGCTTGCTTAAGGCCAATGAGCTCAAGCTCATTTGTGGCCATTGTCGAGGTCCAATGACTAGTAGAGGGAGAAGGAAAAAGAAAAAAAAAAGAAAGGAAAAAAGAAAAGAAAAAGGAAAAAGAAAAAGGAAAAGGAAAAGGAAACAATGAAAAGAATAAAAAATTTTAAATTCAAAAAAATTTCTTGAGATAAAGTCATAAAATTGAAATCATTTTCCGAATGAGATTCAAACAATATAAAATGTCATGATCACATATGACCAAATAAAGGAAAACTAATCATTTTCCTAATAAAAGATTTCTGGAAAAGTATTTTCCTTTATCATGAAATTTTCCTCCAAACAAATGTAGCCTTAATCTCTATTAGTCTTTATATTTAAGCCCAATCCCTTATTCATGTCACTTTTTACTTTTAAAACTAGGCTTGCATAAAAAATTAAAACTACACACTACTTTCTCATAACCAAGTAACTACCCAATCCGCACAGCTTCAATAACTATTTACTGCATGCACTGAATTAAATAATCACTCAATTACTTAAGAACCCATTTCTTTTCTCTTCAAATGTAACTAGGGCTGTGCAACTAGTTTAGTTCTACCCAAGTTTCGAACCGAACCGCCCATATAAATAGGTCCAGTTTCTGCTTCCAAATTTTTGGAATCAGTACTATGCAGGTAAATTCCAAATTATTCTAAGTACTAAACCTACCCACCTACCGAGGAACTGGTTAGAACCTGTTTTATGATGATTAATCTTTCCTAAATGAGCTTAACCTTCTTATTTCTTTATATTTTGTTTTTGTTAGTCTATATTTTACTTTAAGCCATTTTGTTGCTCTTATTATCTTGCTATAATTGCCTTGGTTTTCTTTTAAAAAATGAAGCAAAAAAAGAAAAGAAAAAAGAAACTAGTTTTAAGTAGAGTTTGGAACCTGACCGGACAAGCATGCTAGGTTCTAGGGTCCAAGACAAATAAGATATGTTGTGGGTTCAAAAAGGGGAAATCAATTCTAACAGGGTAAATTCTAAATTTTAGGTCTGGAACCTAACTACAATGGAATCAATCACCCCTAAATGTAGCCCACCAACGACCATGCATGCATAGCGTGTACCTCAACACTAGTGTTTTTATTTGTAGAATATTTCATATTTGTTAGACATGGTATTGATCTGTTGATTCCCTTTAGCCGCTACTAATCTTATAATTTATGCAGATTGCATTGGAGTATTATGACATGAGACGCATATGTGATGCTTATAGAAAAAAAACACAGGATAATGTTATGTGATGATCAATATCTCAAGGTGTTATCAATCTACTCGATATGTATTGGTGAGCAGTTTCCCAAGCATAAGAATAAACAATTAAAGAAACAGACTATATATTCCCCCTATTCATTTTCGTTACCCAACATACATGGATAGTGGAATTGTAATATATTTAGAAACTCTTTCTGAACAAATGGTTCAAAATTTATATATAACTGTTCTAATGACAAACAATTACAATATGATTTTTTCCATTTAGTTTCATCAATATTGTTTTGTTATACAAATTAGTTAGTCTTTAAAGGTACTTCACTGAATTCGAGTTTTTCTTTTTTAATTCACTTTTCTATAGTTGATTGCCCTATAATGGACATATGGTGTCTATTTTAGTTGGCTTTTTGGCCCCCTGAACTGCTACCTTCTAGATCCGTACCTGAATTAAGCTTGTCCTATGAATATCAAAATAAAATAAGGAAACGCACCTTGCCCATACCGTAGATTATGGACGTATCTGAATCAGACTTGATCTGTCTAAGAATCTTGTCTCTGTAATCCTTGTAAAACATGCCACCCTCGGGAGTGTCGTGTAATATCGAACAATATTGAATTACGACTTGGCATTCATCTGGTATCATTGTGTCTGATGCATTTGTTCCATATTCCAACTCCAAGGAGGGGCACCAATCCACTTTAAAAAGAGTCAAACATCCTAACTTGGCCAGGCCTTCAAGAACCCGTAGGTTATTGCAAGCTCTGATTCTCAATTCCATCAACTTTTGCAATCTCGACAGGTCACTTAACCTCCTAATTGACGTACAGAGATTGACCTCCATGTTCTCCAATGTTTCCAATGCCCCAAAACCATGAATCTCTGTCAACTGCGGGCAGTCCTCTAGTTCCAATTCTTTTAGATTCTTCAGGCCTGACGGAGAGAATATTATTTTTCCGAGGCTTGGAAAGTCGCGGACACTTAAATGTCTCAACTGTTCTGACCCGCTGAGTTGGATCTCCTTTTCCATAGAGTGACACAGCTTCAAAATCATCAAATTTCTCAAGTTGGATAAATGTGGGAAAGTTGTTATTGAGCTATAAATTCTCAGCATTGCTGATTTAGTGGGCTGCATGAGAAACTTTGGGCATAGGTTGCCAGAAATGGAAAGTTCCCTAAGACGAGAAAGGAAACCCAATGCAGTTGACAAATCAGTAATGATCCGCAGGCACAGAGTCAAATTTTCCAACTTGGACAACTTCCCAATCCACTCTAAGTTATAGGTTTTAATTGAGAGGCTCGATGAACGTAATAAAGGATATTCACTGCCATCCAATAAGAGAAGATTAACTAGATTAGTCAGATTTGAGAGATCTGGAACAAATTGTAAGGATTGAGAACTCACGAGTAGATGAGTCAAACTTGTGGGAAGCGATGGCAACATTTGCAGCTTATCGCAATTCCAGAGGATCAATTCTTCTAGGTGAGGGAGCATAGCAATCGTTTTCGGCACTCGACAAATGTCAGTGTATGATAGATCTAGGATTCTCAAAAAGGACAAATTTCCAATTATACTTGAAACTTTGCCCATCATAGCAGAACATCGTCCAGCACGTATCACTTCAAGCTTCAATGCCAACCCAATGGCTGAAGGAAACTCTGCTAGCAGGCAAGATTCCATCTCTATCACATTCAAAGTCTTTAGATTTCCAATAGAATGGGGTAACACTTCAATGAGCGTGGATGATAGATCCAATTCAATTAGAGACTCTAGGTTTCCGGTCGAATCTGGAAGTTCCTTTAGTTCTCTACATCCTGCAAGAGACAGACACTTGAGATTCACAAGACATCCAACGGAATAAGGTAATCCTTTAATTGATGTGAATGATAGATCCAACTTGATCAATGAATTTAGCTTTCCAATTGAGTCTGGGAGTTTCCTCAACTGTGAGCAGTTACTCAAACATAAGTGCTTTAGGTTCACTAGCAGGCCAATTTCGCCAGGTAGATCTCTCAATCGATAGCAATCCTTAATATTCAAGTAAGCCAGTCGTTTTAGCTCCCCAATGGAGCATTCGATTTGAACCAATCGTTGACATCCTTCAATGGTCAATCTTTCTAGAGAAAAGCACCCCGACAAGTCGATTCTGACCATATTTAGATGGGTCATCTTTAGAACTTTCAAATGGTGTAGCATCTACGAAAAGAATAAAGCATTACATAATGTCATCAGACGATGCTGCTGTAAGAAAACTGTACAACAACATACATACCTTTATTTGGCTCCACCCCTCCCAATCATTGGCATCATTAAATTCAGAGAGCTGGAGGACAACCAAGTTCTGTGGGAACAAATTAGTCGCCATTAAATCTGGAGGACAATGATGCCAAGAAAACCATCTTAACTTTGAAAAGAGATTGGTAAAGTCGCCAATAAAGTTCCCCCCGTCTAATTCAAGGAATCTTAGATTTGACAGCCTGGAGAAATCTTCATCAGTAAAGATAACTAGAGTAGGATCTCCAGCTAGACTGAGGGCTTCAATATTTTCTTTATTCTGCCAAATACACACACCATTAGAAAGAGCTTTCAATTTTCTCTTCTTCACACAGTAGAAATTTGATCTCAAATGGCTACTTCTATGCAAAGAAAGACAAAATTTGTGCTCTTGATGTTATTACCTCTCTAGTTTTCACCATGTCTACAGCTTCCTCAGAAATCCACAATCTGCTACGCTTTGCTGGATCTAGGTTTTCCTCATGGACAATCCGGCGGCCTAGGTCTTTTAGCACATCATGCATCCATAACCCACCGTTCTCTCCAATATGTATCAATGATAGAGAATTGAGGACTTCAATTTCTATTTGTGGAAAAAATTTGCACTCTTCCCACATGTAAGATGTATTAATCTCCTCCTCATAGAAGAAAAAGCATGCAACATCAAGGAAAATCTGCTTTTGCTTGAAATTTAAGGCGTCATAGCTAATTTTCAATTTCCGGTGGACCTCTTCGGGAGCAATGCTCATTAACTTTTCTAGTGTATCTTTCCACACAATTTTGTGCTTCCCATAAAGAAATGAACCTATGACCTCAATGACCAAAGGAAGTCCTCCAATAGTAGAAATAATATCCCTTGAAAGCTTGTCATAATAATCATCCATAGGAGATTCTCTTTTGAATGCATGATTTATATAAAGCTGAAGTGCTTGATCAGCATTCATTTCATTAAGTTCATAAAGTATGATTTTCTCTCCACTTACTAGGATGCTTTTGTTTCTTGTCGTAATTACCACTCGAGTTCCTATACCAAACCAACTGATCTTGCCTATTAGTTTCTCGAGTTGTTCCCTATGGTCCACGTCATCTAGAACAATTAGAACCTTCTTATCATGGAGTTTTTCCCCGATAACCTTCATTCCATCGTCAATGTCATTGATTTGAACAATACGCTTAGTCTCACCAAGGATGTCGGATAGCATTTTCTTTTGCAGAAATACTAGGCCATCGCGGCGTGATGATCCACAAACATCTCGCAAGAAGCAATACCAATCAAAGTTAGAAATGAGCTTGTCAAAAAGAGCCTTGGCAAGGGTTGTCTTTCCAACACCACTTGGGCCATGAATTCCAAGGGACCATGCACCACCAAAGTCATAGTCCAACAAGTCCATTATGGCTTCCACTTGATCATCTATTCCGACTAAATGGTTAGTTGCGCAATCTCCTTTTGCCTTCATCTTGATTGTGATATCTTCCATGTCCAATACAATAAGTTCCCGTTGCTATGATGGGCAATGATCTCCCAATTAGAGACGAGGAAAACGCTACAAATAGTAGGGGTTGCGAAAGTAAAGACCGTGAGTGACTAGTGTTACCAGTTGCCACACTGAGTAATTGGGAGAAGAACACTAGAAGTACTACAACTTGTTATGGCACTCACTTTAGTGTTAAAACTTTTCGCCAACTCACTTAAGTGCTAAAATCAAAGAAAAATGATCACATAAGTGCCTCCAGTGAGAAATTCCGACTAAAAAAATTACGTGAGTTTTATAACATGAAGTGTTCACTTTTTTATTAAAATTAGCATTGAAGTGATGACTTTTTACCGACTATTGGCATTAAGATTGTCACTTTTTAACTTGCTATCTGACGTCGTTTTAGAGTTTTTATGCTAATACAAATCTCCAACGAGCTACGTCAACTTAATATTAAAAAAAAAATTCCACGTCAAATTTCCAGTCAAACAAATCATAATTGGCATTCAAAAAATTTGCACTTAAGTGATTTGGTAAAAAATTTTAGTATTAAAGTGAGCACCGTATACAAGTTGCGGCACTTCTAGTGGCCTTCTCCCTCGAGTAATCCCATCAACTATAATTGTTCCCTATAACGTATGTCTAACGTAAATATCTTTTTTCCCTCATCCTTCTGCAAAATATGCTTAATGAAGGGGAAAGTAAAAGCATATCCACCGATAGATCGAAGTTAGACCGATGGAAAAGAACATGTACAATGACAGGTCGAGGGGGTTACTCCGGGCTTGATACTATTTTTGTCATGTTTTATGGAATTTTACATAAAATTCTGTATCATGCTGGTTTGTTTGTTTCTCGTGTAACTTCATCATAAAAGAAAACGTTATCTGTGAAAATCATTTTCAAAAAATATAATTAGTTTTATCTGCTTGGTAATTCGTTGAAAAGCACATAAACCACTATCTTAGTGAAGAAAAGCATTTGTGGTGAGAGAGTTCTTATGCTTTCGAAAATATGTACCTCTACTCAAAACTTGGACTTCACTTTCCTAATTTAAAGTATGCATGTTTTCTTTGTCCGTAAATATTTTTCTATTAACTAATCATTTTCAATGAATTAAACATGTGAAAGTTCGGAAAAAAACTAAATCACAAAATGCTCTCTACATGAACAAACACACCTTACGTATTGGAATTTTTTTTTAATAGCTCATGACGTATATCGACCGTCATGGTCTAGTTCAAAGTTCCCATAAGAAAAGACCTTTCGGGCTCTCTCTTCTAGGGTTTAGCCATCGGAGACCAACCACCAATTCCACCAAACTGACAACAGTCAAGTTCGGTGGCCATCGTCGCCACCTCGAACAACGGAAAGGGTGGTGGCCGCGGCGAGGCAAAAGGGAATTCAAATTCTTTGTGGGTAAGTTGTAACACTCATCCAAATCTGAGCCGACTTTTGACCACAACACAGCTCAAATATTGCAAGGAAACAGAGGAGTCGGGCAAAACTCACATTGGCCTGCCGAGAGGAAACCACTTATCCTTGTCGAGATTCAGTCCTCCGATGATACGATTAGCATGGAGCGACTTCTTTGGGTCATCCGAGGCCTCATCGATGTTTATTGACCGAAAGAGATACCCGATGGTCTAACTGCAGATGACAATAAAAGAATCTATTAAGGTGAGTGATACATGCATTGAAATAAATTTTAACCGGGGGATTTCATTGTTCTATACATGGTTAAGAGTCGGTCAACAGATCGTGGAGGGCGACAACACAGTGAAGAGCTAAAAACTAAAAGCAAGGAAGCCATCGAAGGTGGTGATAGAGAAGGAAGATTTACTGGGCGATTGGGAATTCGTTAGTAGAAGAAGCGATGAGCGAGTTCCGACTGGCGTTGGAGGTAGCGCAGAGACCTCCTCGAGCCCTGTTTCGATTCATGATGAGCCACAAGCAAGTCTGCAATCGGCGCTGCAACTTCGCAATTCCTAGTAGTCGCCACCCTTGCGCAATGGTAGCTAGCAGTGGAGCCACTACTATGCGGTGGCCTGTAAGCCCCCCGCTCGCAGCAGCGACCCTCACCGAGGCCCCGACAAGGATCGACAACCCTTGCAGCTGCTTCTCCAAAATCTCTTAGCCCTACCCCGCTTCTCTCTACCTTTCATTTCTTTTTGCTCTTTAGATTTTTTGATTTGTCTCTCCCTATTAAAGCAACTTACGCTAAGAAGATTAAAAAAAGTCATGTCACGTAATAGTTGTTAATAATGTCGTAGGTGTAATAGGGAAAATGCTATAAAAAAAACTTCAAATTATGTCACTTGTGATAAATTTATCCTGAATATTTTTTTGCAACGCTAAAAACTCCAAACTATATCACTTATGACAAATTTATCCTGAACTTTGTTTCGTGATACTAAAAACTTTAAATTATGTCCATTATGATATATTTACTCCAAACTTTCTTTTGTAACACAAAAAACCCTGAACTTATATTCGTGCAACATATTTACCTCCAAATTCTTTGAATGAAGGGCATTTTTGTCTTTTTTTTTCCCTTTCTTCTCTCTCCCCTCCACCTTGCCTGACTCCAACACCAACGAGGGTGGCCCTCGCCGGCTTCCCTTTGCCATGGCCGTCGGAGGGAAGATAGAAGAAAGGAAAAGAAGAAGAAGAAAAAAACAGAAAAAGGAAAAAGACGAAAATGCTTTTCGGTTAAAAAGTTCGGTAGTATATGCATCATATGAGTACAATTTCAAGGTTTATAATGGGCATAATTTTAAGTTTTTACTGTCTCGAAAAAATTCAAGGTAAATCTATTATAATTGGTATAGTTTGAGGTTTTTGGTGGCATTTTTCCAGCATAATATTACCATCCTTTTTGTTTTATTTAAAAAAAATAGCTTTTTTGTTTTATTTTTTTATTTTTGGCCTTTTTGTGCTGTCTTAATTAAATTTTTTTACTTGTTCTCCCTATTAACGCAAACGTACGCCAAGAAGTTTAAAAAACATCGCGTCCCATATTAGTTGTTGGTACCGGTGCCGGTGGAATCTTTACCTTCTACCGGGAATTCATAAATAAAGATGTCCCAATCGGCATGCCCCATTCTCTTTTCCCTTTCATTTATTTTTCTGTCCGTAATTTTTTTGGCTTTATAGTTTATTATTTCAAATAATTTGGCACTTTTTTTTTTTTTTACTTTTGGCCTTTTCAATTTGTCTGATTATGAAAAAATTTCATTTGTTCTCCCTATTAGTGCAACGTACGCTAAATAGACTAGAAAAAACCATGTTGCATAGCAATTGCCGGTAGCGATTACGGCAAAGCTCCGGTGGCCATCATCGGATCCTCAGACAAAGGTGGCCACGGTGAGGCAAAAGAGAACGCGAATTCCAACACTCTGATCGACTATTGACCACGACAGGGCTCGAACATTGCAAGGAAATGGAGGGGCCGGGCGAAAATTACCTTGCGCTGCTGGGACGAAACCACTGCCAAATTCTGGAGCGAAACCATTTGTCCTTGTTGAGCTTCAGTTCTCCGATGATACGGCCAGCATGGAGCGACTGCTTCGGGTCATCCGATGCCTCATCAACGTGTATTGACCCAAAGAGACACCTAATAGTCTAACAGCAGAAGAAAATGAGAATTTATTGGGTGGGAGGGGCACGCGTATTTAAATGGATTTCCGCCGGCAGATGTTAGCATACGTCTCTCACTCGATCGCGCAAATAAGAAAAAGTGGTGCTTTTCACGTTTCTCTTGTTTCTCTCAAGAGCGATAGTGTTAAGGACACCAAATCTAAGCATGTACCATCGAAAGACAAAGATGTAACAATAGATGGAAATCTCATTATGTGCTTATTATTGAAACAGATTTGGTGAACAATCGCCAATTTTGATTTGAAAAAATCTTAGATATACCTTTGGAGTAAGTGATTCATAACCTTATTTTGATAATTTCTTGTTATCTGGAGCTTGTTTTATTTTGAAATAATTTGAGATTTATCTTGGTTTGCAATTAGACTATTATGTTTCTCTATTGTATTTTTGTGAAAATGAATGAAATGTTACTTTCACCTAAAAAAACAAACAAGCCACAAGTAAGTGGTGATTGGCATGCAACTCGGTAATTTCTGACCCTCGCACAGTGGTGGCCACCAGTGGAGCCACTATTGGGCAGTTGGCCGCGACCTCTTGTCTGCCTGCAGTTTTTTAGGGTATTAGGCCTTTAGTTTTTTAAAAACGAGTACACAATCAATAAATCATGAAATGTTTGGAGGAGGACAAAATAATCACTTTCCAAAGTTGGAGTCCGCATTTTGTGTGAATTTGGTGGAAAGTCATTTTTGTGGACAGCAGATCTTGACCTTTCACACGGTTTTTCACTTGTTCCAATTAATGAAAGCTCGTCCCACTCATGCGTAGGTGCAAGAAAAAATTGTTTGGGAAGCATATAAAGACCTTTTTTCCAAAATCAAAGTCAGGATTTTGTGTGGATTTGGTCAAAGGTCTTTTTTGTGAACGTTGAATGTTGGTTTTTTGTTTCATTCGTTTCGATTGATGCAAACGCTTGTCCCACTTATGCTCAAATCTCGATCTTTTGTTTCACTCGTTCCAATCGATGTAAAAACCCGTTCCACTCATGTATGGTGCAAGAGAAAATTGTTTGGGAGAGCATATAGAAATCTTTTTCCAAAGTAGGAATCAGCATTTTGTTTGAATTTGGTGGAAAGTCGTATTCTTAAACGTCGGATGTTGACCTTTAGTTTCACTTGCTCCAATCAGTGTGAAAGCTCGTCCCACTCACGCATAGGGTAAGAGAAAATTGTTTAAGGAGCACATGGAAATCTTCTCCCAAGGTTGGAATCAGCATTTTTGTCAGATTTGGTGAAACGCCGCTGTCCTAAATGTCGGATACCAGAACTTTTGTCCCACCCTTTCCAATTGATAAAAAAGCTCCTTTCACTAATAAATAAATAAAATGTTTCTGAGAGCATTTAAAAAAGTTGAGTCGGCATTTTATTTGGATTTGGTGGAAAGTCCTTTTCTTGGACGTCAAATCTTGACCTTTGATCTCACCCATTCCGATTAATGTAAAAGCTTGTTCCACTTATGCACGGCGTAAGACAAAATTGTTTGGGAGCATATGAAAATCATTTTTCAAAGTTTGAGGCGGCAATTTTTTTTGTAGAATTGGCGGTAAGTCATTTTCCTAAACATTAGATCTAGACCTTTTTTGCCCTACTCATTCTAGTGAATGTACAAGCTCGTCCCACCCATATATAGTTGAAGAAAAAAATTATTTGGGAGAGCATATAGAGATCTTTTTCCAAAGTAGGAGTCAGCATTTTGATTGGATTTGATGGAAAGTCGTTTTCTTGGATGTTAAATCTCGACTTTTAATTTCACTTAAAGATGAGTGGTTTCAAATTATTTACAGATTCCATCTTGAATCTAAAACCTACATGTCGGTACAAGTTCCTCGTTTTTTATTACTTGGAACCTATATATTGGAATCTACAACCTAAAACTTACCATTTCACATATTTCAAGGTTTAATAGGTTCCTTTATTTATTTTTATTTTTAAATTTTTAGTTAAGTAAAATGAAAGTAAACATAACAACAATATCAATCTGCATTGCTCATCCACTCAATAGGCAATTAATAACTACATCAACAAGTAAAAGTGGCACCTCAAAATCTACCAAAATCAAGCTCCAAACCAACAAGAACCAAAAAACACTCTACCTTTCTATTCCATTTTTGTCCCTCAAACAACTCGAACCGAACATAATTTATCATCGGAAATTTAAGCAAAAAACACGGCCATTTCTTTACCCAATTTCACAAGAACCCGCATTACCAATTGCGCGCATCTCGCAAGGGACCATAAATTGAGCACTAGATCCACATAATATCCTAGCTCAAACGGACAAGGAGAGCGTCGGAGGGACACCGTGAACGCACAATGTGGGGTCAAGGAGTCGTACTTGAATGAGCTTGGAAGGCAAGTTTCAGGAGATTTGTAATCAAGAGAAACTGCTCAAGACAAAGACAAAGAGAGTGCGATTTGCATGCAATGAAACAGTGATTTCCGCCTGTGAGAGAGAGAGAGAGAGACAGATAGAGTGGAGATTTGGAAGCCTAAGCGTTCAATCACAACAGAGCGAAATCATCGACGTGAAGATGATGGTGCTCTTAGGGATGAAAAGTTTAGGGTAAGACATTTAGGTTTTTGAGAAGAAAATTGGAAAAGTGAAGGAGAGTGACAAATAGAAAGGCTAAGAGAAAAATTACGATTGAGTTGGGTGCACTACTTGTAACCCTACTATTTTTAGGTTCTCAGTCCAGTTCTGATTCTCATTTCCCTAGTTATGAGTCCGGTTCTAGTTCCCGGTTCAGCTCCCATGGGAACTCGGAACTGGACATTCTAACCTTAGAACTTGATATCAGATCGATGGAAATTGGCCCAATTCTCCAATTCTTGATTCTATCATAGAATTGTGCTCACCTCTAGTTTCACTCTTTTCAATCAATCTAGAAGCTCATCCAACTCACACATGGTGCAAGAGAAAATTGTTTAGAGAGAAAATGAAAATCTTTTTCCAAAGTAGGAGTAAGTATTTTTTTTGTGGACTTGATGAGAAGTGACTTTCCTAAAAGTCAGATCTATGCGCATGATTTCAAAGAAATTTTGTGGGAGAGCAAATAGAAATCTTTTGCAAAATTATTTGGATGTGGTGGAAAGTGACTTCTTGGACGTTATATCTCAACCTTTAGTTTCAACCGTTTCAATCTATATAAAAGCGAGTCCCACTCACGGATGGTGCAAGAAAAAATTGTTTGGGCAGCATACGAAAATTGTTTCCCAAATTGGAGTCCACATTCTTTGTTGATTTGGTGGGAAGTCGCTTTGCTAAACGTCACATCTAGACCTTTTGTCCCACTCGTTCCAATGCTCGTAAAAGCTCGTCTCACTCACGGCTGATGCAAGAGAAAATTGTTTAGGGAGCATATAAAAATCTTTTTCCAAAGTTGGAGTCATCATTTATTTTGATTTGGTGGAAAGTTGTTCTCCAAAAAGTCAAATCTAAATTTTTTGTTCCATTCGTTCCAATGAATGCAAAAGCGTGTCCCATTCACACACGGAAGCAATAAATATTGTTCGGGAGAGCAAACGGATATCTTTTTCTAACGTCGGAGTTGTTTGAATTTGGTGGAAAGTCATTTTCTTATACGTCGATCTGGACCTTTAGTTTCACTAGTTCCGATCATTGTAAATCTCATCCCACTCGTGCACGACGCAAGGAGAAATTATTTGGGAAGCAGATAAAATCGTTTTCCAAAGGTTTTATTTTTTGAAGCTTTGGTAGATGGTTGTTTTCCTAAATGTCATATCTAGACTTTTTTTGTCTCACTCGTTCCGATGAATGGATTTAATTTGATGCATGACTATATATCAAGCCTAAATAAATCATTAAACTACTTTATCTGAATTCTTATGTGAACTATAAGACATAAAAGGCGATATATTTTCATAATGTTTGGGAGAAAAAATATATAATTTTGAATAAGAGATGCAAAATGTTCAGATATCGATACGTAAAAAAAAAGAACATAACCAACCGGGATGTCATTACTAGAAGGATTATCGTTGGCGGCCCTAATAGATGAAAATATCCCCGAAAGAAGATAGGCCAGTAAAGACGACCTCAACTTTATTTCACTGAAAACCTGCTCGTCCCACTCACTCACGGTTACTAGGAAAAATTGTTTGGGAGAGCATTAGAAATATTTTTATCAAAGTAGGAGTCTGCACTTTGTTTAAAATGGGTGGAAAATTATTTTCTTGGACGTTGTTTCACTCTTTTCAATCAATGTAAAAGCTTGTCCCCCTCATACATAAACTTTAAGTTTTGTATCAATTTTGGGCCAAACTTTCGTCTATCCTATGAAATAATACCGTCTTTAACTCTAAACCAAATTATGGCTCAAACTTTATTTTGTTTTATTAAAAAAACACCACCAATCTAGGCCCAAATTTTTTATTATCTCACTAAAAAGACAAAATTTTAGTTGAACTGAAATCTAGCCCATGACAAGTTTTTGTCAAGTTTTCACCGAGTACACATGTAATGAATTTGAATCTTTGTACCTTAAATAGCATATTAAACGGAAACTTGAAGAGGGCTAGATCCAAATGCTGCCTGATAGTTGGTGTTTACAAGACAATTAAAAGTTTGGACTAGAATTGGTTAACGAGCTAATGTTAGTGCTCTTTTATGAGATGAAAAAATTTGAGTTAGATTTGAGATGCGATATAAAGTTGGTGCTTTTAAAAGGACTTGATTTTTTTTTTACTCGGTCCCACTTTAATTTTACCCTAATTGCTTAGGCTTTTGTTTTGTCTTCTTATAGAGCGTGGAAGTCAAAAATCCACTCCCGCAACTTAATCATCGGCGCCTCAACCTCCTAAGAAAGTGGTGATTTGAACCCTCATCTCCCCCCTTCTCATATAAAAAGAGTGGCCGTTGAAGTAAACTCTAGTTATCAAAAGGACTTGAATTTGAGTTGGTGTTTTTAAGAAAATTGGCTGAAAATACGTTATCTACTTTACCTTTTAGCTTCTCCTTTTTCTCCCTTCTGAATACCGATATAAATATTGTCACACAATATCTTCTCTACTAATGATTGAAATCTTCATGCTCGTTTGGACAAATAGAGAAAAGGAAGAATGGGAAATTTGGAGAAATTTGAATTTCACCTTCTCGTCCTCTCACAAAGCTTTCAAATTTTTCTTGTTCTCACCACATCGGTTGCTCCCACCTCCCATCTCCATAATGTCGCCATCTCTCTCTCTATATATATAGATACTCCACCCCCCGTCTCCGTTAATTCGAGAGCATATGGTTATCTCTAATGTTATTGTTGGTAGAGCAATAGAAGGAAAGGAAAATGGAGGAATTGTGTTATAGTGTATTTAGATGTTAGCGAGAAAAAGGAAATAATTGGTAAGGACTTGAATATGCTTTTATCATAGAAATAATACAAGTAGGAAAAATGAAAAAAAATTTATCAACAGCATAATTCTTGCAATTCCTTTCGTATTTCCGAAGGATTTGAAGAATTATACAAAATCAATTATACCATCACTCGCAATCCCTCATAATCCATTCATTTATTTTCTCTCCATCCAGAAAAGACGTCATTTTCAAAAAGGTTTTCTCCTCCTTTTAAATCTTATCTGCCAAATATGGCACAACGTTTTCTCTAATGTTCAATCAATTGCAAAATGTTTCGAAATTGGTATAATTAGGTCATTCTAACAATGTCAAAAAAAGAAAAAAAGAAAGAAAGCAAAATAAAACCAAAAGGCCCTAAATAAGAAAGGAAAAAAGCCACAAAAAATTTTGAACTTTATCAAGTGTGACATATTTACCCTTTTGACATTTAAAACCCTAAACTTATACCATGCGTCTACCCCAAACTTTTTTTTTATAACATCAAAAACCCCAAACTTACACATGTGTGACACATTTACTATAAATTTTTCTATGACACTAACTTTTAGTGAAATGTGTTACACAAATATATGTTTAGGTTTTTCGTATCATAAAAAAGAAGTTTTTGGTAAATGTATCACATAAATATAAGTTTAGGACTTTTAGTATTATAAAAAAAATTTAGGATAAATATGTCATAGTAACATAGTTTAGGGTTTTTGGTAGCTTAAACCCAATAAAAAATAAGATAAAAAAAGCCAATAATAAAAAGAAAAGTTTCACAAAATTCCCTTTGACTTGGGGGTAGTACACACTTGCCCTATGTTTCAACAGTTACTCATTACCCCCAAAGAATTTTCATTTTGTTTCAACCGTTATACTCTATTATATTTTCCAAATTAGCATGTGTAACGCACCTGATTTTTAAGTGATAAAAGTATATTTTCATGTCATTTATGAAGAAAATCTCTCTTCTACCCTTAATTTCTATAACAAAAATAAAATAGAGAAAATAGAGAAAAAAATTAACTAAAATATTAGTATCATAATAAATTCCAGTAAAAATATAAGGATTTTATTAATGTAAATATATTTTTCCAAAGTCGGTGTCAACACTCTGTGGAGATCCTGGGGACAGTTTGTTTTCTTGAACCTGGGATCTTGACCTTCCACATGGTGTTTCACTTGTTCCAGTCAACGTAAAGCTCGTCCCACTTACCTTCCACATGGTGCTTTACTCATTCCAGTCAACGTAAAAGCTCGTCCCACTTACCCACGCGTAGCAGAGGAAGAAGATGGAATCGAGGACTGGAGTACTTTCGTCGCTTCAGAATACTTCTTGGGAATGTGATGACTCTCGGCACGGTCCCGATGCTGCTTCTCTAAAGAGGCGGAGGACTTCTCCAGTTAGATTCTTTGTCTTTGCATCTCGATTCGTTCTTTCTGATATTTCTTTTGGCCAGGAAATTTGCATTATCAATAGTTACAGCATATCTACTTCACGCAAAAATTCAAATGTATGCAATCCCCGCATCAAAGTCCCGTTCCTCCAAGATAAGATTCAAGTTTCATATCTTTTTTACTAGGATCAGGATATATCATATCATCATACTTTTTCAGTCTTACATTAGATTTTCGAGGAGCACTTGCTGAGCATGTATATATTTCGATTTTGACTGCATAAACTGATGCAATCTCTCCCCAGCCCAAGTTTCAGTACTTCTAAGGTGGATGTGATGAACTCAATTTACTCACTTGACAGGAATCCACGGTTTCATCCTTGTTGCCAAGCTCTGACTTACCTGGAAACAATTATGATGTGTTTTTGAGTTTTAGAGGACCGGATACTCGCAACAGTTTTACAGATTTCCTCTACAAAAGCTTGACAGATGCTGGGATACGCGTCTTTCGAGACGATGATGAGCTGCCTGTCGGAGAAGGGATCAAGCCGGTGCTGATTGAAGCAATCCAACAGTCGAAGGTTTTGATTCCCATCATCTCTGGGGATTATGCTTCCAGCACAAGCTGCCTCATGGAGTTGGTCCAAATATTAGAGTGCAAGCAAACGATGAGTCGAGAAACTATTCCCATTTTCTACGAGATTGAGCTCTCGGATTTAAAAGAACAGAGGAATTCTTTTGAGAAGAGCTTTTCTGAACACCAGAGGAATGGGGTTGTTTGTGAGACCATCCAGCAGTGGAAGCTGGCTCTCGAGGAGATTGGAAAGTTAAAGGGTTTTGAGACAGCGAAAATACATAATGGGTAATCCTATTCAATTTAAAATTGATTATACGAAATTGGTGTTCTGGATCATAAACGGATCATGCTATCTTTGACATCATTATTCTTCATTTTCAAGTCTAATTGTTTCGCATTTCCACTTAAAGTTTGGCTTTCAGACTAAGTTAGACCATTCAAATGCAGGATCTTTGGGAGTGCATTTAATTGCCTCCTTTGTTCTTGCCTCATGGTGCATTACTCCTGGTTCAACTCTGCACATTCTGCTTTTCTCAGCTGTATGACTATTGTTCTGATTCACTTTCTTATCATGTCTCCACCTGTAGGCATCATTCCAAGCTCATAGATGAACTCATCCCAATTGTTCAGCAAAAGCTGAAGAAGGGTCGACTGCTTGTGACAAAAAATTTAGTTGGAGTTGACCATCATGTGCAGGAGATCATGACGAAGCTCGGTGTTGTGCATCGCAATGGACAAGTAATTGAAATATGTGGCAGCGATGTACGAGCCCTTGGAATATATGGTATTGGGGGTGTTGGCAAGACTACTCTTGCAAAAGTTGTTTACAATCAACTTTATGATCGTTTTCAAGGTTATAGTTATCTAAGAGAAATTCGAGAATTACATCAACATGACAGGATCTTGTCCTTGCAAAATCAATTAATCTCAGACCTTCGAAAAAGAAGTGTTTCGTTCAGATGTTCTGATGATGCTATGGCAGTTCTTGCTGAAGGATTTCGCAATAAGCAGGTCCTCATTCTCCTCGACGATGTTGAAGATGTCGACCAACTTGATGTGGTTGTTGGAGAGCTTAGTTGGTTTGGTCCAGGAAGCAGGATTATTGTGACTTCTAGAAAGAGTGACATCCTTTTGAAGTACAAAGAGGCTGAAATCTATGAGATTGAACCAATGGAAGAAGATAAAGCTCTTCAATTGTTTTCTAAACGGGCTTTTGGAATGGATTCTCCTAGCAAGGGCTTTGAAAGCCTTTCCAAGGACATTGTATCAGCTATTGGGCGACTTCCTTTAGCACTTGAGGTGACAGGTTCACGTTTGTTTGGAAAGTCGGAGGGTACATGGAAAGATACGTTGGAGAAGTTGAAAGACACTCTTCATGAGAAAGTCGAACATGTGTTGAAAATAAGTTACCTTGCTTTAGATATATATGCCAAGCAAATATTTCTGGATATAGCATGTTTTTTTATTGGAAAGGATGAGAGAATTGCCTTTCACATGTGGGAAGACTGTAAACTTTATCCTTCTAGTGGTATTGAAGTTCTCCTTGTAATGTCGTTGGTGAAAATTGGAGAAAACAACGAGCTATTGATGCATGATCTACTAAGAACTTTAGGCAGAAGAATTGTTGTAAATGAGGATCCTATCCCTCGTAATCGAAGTAGGTTGTGGGTGCACAATGAAGCCCTATCCACTCTACGGAAGAAACAGGTATACCGGAAAGCCAGAACTACTTTCTTTTCTAGCTGCAGTTAATTTTCTTTGTCGTTTACCTGATTTTCAATTTGTAGAAGAGGTGTAAAAATCATGGGCAGTTCTATGGCAAAGTTCAATTCCAATCGTTTACCTTTATGTTCAAATTGGTAGGGTACTCCAAATGTTCAAGCCCTTGGTCTCACCTTTGACAAAGGATCTGACGACTGTTTCACATCTGAGGAATTTGGCGCTCTATCAAACTTAAGGTTCCTTAACTTGGGTCGAGCTAATATGAAAGGAAACTTCACTAGTTTTCTTTTAGAATTAAGGTGGCTTCATTGGCGAGGGTGCCATAAGAGCTCGGAGCCTCTTGTTTTGTGCCTAGAGAATTTGGTCATTCTTGATCTATCCTGGAGTGCAGTGGCAGATGACTGGGAAGGTTGGCCACAAATAATGGAGGTATAAGACACGTTCCTTTTTTGACTTTTTGTGAACACTAGTTAATTGATACTGAACCGTTTCTGTCTCTTTGTTACACAGAAGGCAAACAAATTGAAAGTTTTGGAGCTAACTGGTTGTGGTCAATTATGTAAAACACCATTCTTCCCAACTGGTAGCAAATTAGAAAGACTGATTCTTGAACGATGTTCTCATTTGTCACTTATTGACAAATCCATTGGTAATTTGAAATATTTGAAGTCTATGAACATCAAGTCCACTCCGATTGCCCTGTTGCCAGAAGAGATGGGTTCCCTGGATAATTTGGAAGAGCTCTTGATTGATGAAACTTCCATATGTCACCTTCGTTTCTTAAGAGGTTCTATGCAGCAACTTAAAACCCTTAGTGCTCCCGGCTGCAAAAATTTGGCTGAAATATCCGAGTCTATTGGTTGTTTAAGGTCTCTGTCATATCTTGCATTGGATAAATCTATTATCATAGGACTCCCAAATTCTGTTCAGTTGTTGGAGGGACTTGTAGAGCTGTCTTTAAGAGACTGTCAGCGGATAACTGCACTTCCAGACTCCATTGGGAAGCTTAGGTCACTAAGGAAAATGGATCTGTCAAACACTAGAATTCAGATATTACCAGAATCGATAAAAAATTTGGATAGATTGGAGGTGCTAAGGATGAAGAATACTCACATAAGAAGATTCCCAAAGGATATTGTGAATCTAAAGAAGTTGGAAGTCATAATATTTTCTGGCTGCCCTTTGAATGGGAAAATTCCATGTGATATTTTGGGGTTATCATCTTTGAGAATCTTGAAGTTATCGTTTACCCTGATTTTTAGCCTACCTGAGAGCCTTTGTCAGCTTTCTCATCTCCAGACCCTCCACATGCTCCATTGTGATGAACTTCAGACTCTACCAAAATTACCATCTAGTTTAGTGAGTTTGCGTTGGGGAGCCAAAAACATGAGGATAGTTCAGGGTCTTTCATATTTGAGAGATTTGAAAGTTTTGGAATTAGTCAATGATTTTGATGAGGAGGAGATATTTTCCTCTGAACTGTCCCAAACTGAAAGCTTTGCCTGGATATCAAGTTTATCCAACTTAGAAACCCTAAAGCTGGGCCTTCCAAATCTTACCAGTCTACCAGATAATTTTAATGCTCTTACTCAACTTAAAAAACTTGATTTGTCCTGCTTAAACTTGCTAAACCTCCCACAACTTCCCTCAAGCTTATCAAAACTACTTCTCAAGAATTGCCAGATCCAGGGGACGAATTTCTCTAATCTAGAAATTCTATCCGAATTGGAGCTTCGTAACTGCAATGCACTGGAAATTCTTGGTCTTGGGAACCTGAGGCTCCTGCAAGTGTTGAAGATATCTGGCTGCAACGTGAAGAACCTTGATGGTCTCGAAGAAGCATCACAATTGAGAAGGTTTTCTATGTCTGAATGCTATTCTCTTGACAGGTTGCCAGACCTATCAAAGTGCACATGTCTGGAATTCAAGGAAATAGACTTCTGCAACATTCAGGATCAGCCCTGTTAGAGGAGAGAAGAAGCACTTAAAAGTTGCTGCTCGAAACACTGTGATTGTCCGTACCAATATCGATGTGATGGTCGATGCATGTTGCAATCTTAACGGCAAGCTGCAAGGATGCTCTACATTTCCAATTGACAGCGGGTGGAGTTTTTTCTTTATTCTAGGTGAGTACTTCACTTTTTCTTTTTATCTACAATTGGTAGACTTATTATTTTCAACAGTCTCTCCAAGGTGAATATTTCCATTTTGTTGTTTTTATTTTTTTATTTTTTTCCTGTTTTTTAACTGCAACATTTCTCTTTCCCATTATCATACCCTACTAAATCTGTGCTTCTTCTGGGTAATGATGAGATTCAAGAAATTATCAAGTGTGAAAGTGAGGTTGTTATTGAAGCATATGGCTTCGTGCACTATAAGAATTCTCGTTGACCAATAAGCCATCAGCATTAACCAACTCTAGCAGTTCTTTTCTGTTGAGAGCGATAAGTATTTGCAAAAAACAGAGAACCACAAGTTGATGGATTCACCAAGCAAGATTTGGTAATTTTTCGAGGCATAGGAATTTACATGCTAGTACTTTTTTCTATTTGTTTGTGGCTCCAAACGTTCTAGAAGAACCTGATGCTCTAAATTTCAGGGATGTGTTACAGATGTGACATGCCCGATGGGACATGGAGTAATTTTGAGAACATCAATTGCCTGAAGTGAACTTTGCTTATCTCATGCAAACTATGCCCGTGTTCAAACGAAGTTTGAAAATCAAATTTTATCTTTGGATGTATATATTGAAACGATCATATGAGTGGGTAAGCATATCCAAATTGTCCAAATTTGTGGTTTTGATGGTTCCTTGGAAGTACTAGGTTTCGAAAATTGGTCATTGATTAGAAATTATAGGTTTTCATAATATAATCAGACACATCCATTACGTGTAATATGAAACAGTAAGAGGAAAAAAGAAAAGTCAATTAATAATTGAAAGTTTATTTTGTAAGTAACATAAAATATTGTATTGTTAATTTGACATTAGAAACTTCTTTGTTTTTATATTTCATACATCCATCCTGACTGCATGATATAGTATCCCGCTTGCATGAAGATTTCCATGAACTAAAAGCGAAAGCATGAAAATCTTCATATGCCAAGATGCTTCTAGTTAAGTGCCAAAGCAATTGCCCATGATTGAATGATCCATTTCAAGCTATATGTGCCACATCCATTAGTTAGGACTTTGATGTTAACTCAGTGAAGGAGACTGTGCTCCTGATAAATAATGAATCTGATGGGTTTTATTGTTATTGGGCCACCCATGTTGGGCTAATCTAGCCCATAACTCAAAAGGGGCTCACAGCCCACAATTTAGAGGAAATAACCTCCATAAGGCAGTTATTTAGTGGGTCACTTTTAAAAATAGAAAAGAACGTGTTTTTTTTTTTCTCTTAACAAGAAGGAGAAGTGTAGAGAAATCAGTGTTCCAAAGAGAAAAGAAGAAGAACGAAGAATACTCTCTCACTCATGGAAGAGTTGCTCTCACTCAGTCTCTCTCACGATGCTTCAATAAATGCATTTAATTTTACGGAAAACAAGATATGTTCCAGTGTGTGATATACTTTTCCATCAGTGATTCAAAGTTTTTTTCAGAGCACGTTTCAAGTTTCCATGTTACTTGATTGTTTGAGGCATGTGTTTTAGGAATTCATTTGTGACATTGGTATCAGAGCATGAGTTCTTGTTTTCTAATTGCATGTTTAATAAATGCATTGTTGGCCAAAATTTGTGAAACAATGCGGACGAACACTCAGTACGAGAAACTAGCACTCAACCGTACTGCTTGGGTTTTTTTTTTTTTTTTTTTTTAATGTTCCGCGCGATAAAATTTATTTTTGAAAGCGTAAGGTCGAAGTTGTCGTCAAGATAAGAAGATCGAAGAGGTGGCATGCCAGTGGGGGCGGCAGGATATGCCCACATGCGTGGCTGCAAGTAGCAGTTTCGTTGGCACGTGAATCGCATGTGCGCAATGGGCAACGAACCACTGGTAAGTGCAGCGCACGCGCTGCGGTTACTGCGCACACTAGCGTCGCGAAAACTGTTGTGCATGCGTGCGCAACACGTGTCAGCGTGATGTAAGCCACGTCGGTTATTTACTCAGGTCGGTCGACCCAACCCATTGACACGACTTGGCTGACCCGTTGACCCGACTTGATTAACCACCGTGAACGCCAAAAAAAATTAAAATGCGTTTTAATTGCACTCTATGTGGATTATGTATAATCCCTTTTTGTTTTGTATTTGTTGTAGAAATAATGCCATATCGTTGCATGCGCACGCCTATTTTTATAAGGTCAAAAGAACAAAAGACGAGACTTACAAGGATGAGAGTTGAGTTAGCTATTTATTGATAGGATAGTGGTGACATGATGAAGCATGTTGTCAATGTGAACAAGACGATACAAGATATCATCTAGAATGGTTGTCCTATGCTAGATTTTGAGAAGATGCAGGCCCTAATTAACACTTCTCCATATGAATGCGAATGAGTGTTGAATTGTCTATGGGAGGTCAATGTGGTTCCAACGTATGAAAAACTTGAAATGAAGTTTTTGAGGGAATACTATAGGATTGAGGCAATGAAGACTTCAATCCTAAAGATGAATACAACCTAGTGTAGAATAAATGCGTCAGGGAGAAGCCCTAAGGGATTCCTGACAGTTTTCTCTTGGTTGCCAAAGAGGCAAATTAAGTTTTCTAAGGAATCTTATAAGTCTTTCCTTATTTATAAGATAGTTGAACAACGTTGAATTTTTTTATTATGTTTTAGGATGGTTTTAGATATCTTAAGTGGATATTTCTTTCAATATAGATATTTCTTTCCATGTTAACGTTGATGTTTCTTTTGCTGGATTCGTTACTTTGTGTAAATGGGAAGTTTAGTTAACGTTCAATCATATTTGCTACTATTATTATTATCTCATTTGCATTTCTCGTGGGAAGTTTAAAAAAAAAAAAAGTTTTAGTAACTTTAAAGAATTTACTTTTGCATAAATATATTAATGAAAATTTCAAATTAGGATTTCAGGGAATGATCAGAAACAAAGTGAACTTTTGACCCAAAACCTTATTTGAAATTATTCATTAATACGATCATTTTATGCAAAATTGATACATGAATGTTAGGCATTAGTAATTCATGTATGTATGTTTGAAATGTTCAAATACATTAGCTTCAGCATCTAAGAATATAGTAGTTGAACTAAACTAAGGAGAAAAATTGAATGGCGAAAATTATGAGATATGGAACATGAAAATTCAATATATGCTAGAAGGGCAAGAAGCAGTAGAAGCTCTTAGCTAAGTTATAGAAGAACCTGAAGAGAGAAACACTGCACAATACAAAAGGGACAAGGATGCATATGCCGCTTGGAAGAAAAAAAACTATATTGCATCACATTGCTAAGTAGAATGGAGAATGACGTTATGTGAGAGTTTAGGTATTTTGATGATGCCAAAGATATATGGGCAGCATTGATAGCTAGGTTTGGTCAAACATCTGTGACCAAACTAAGACAACTCACCATTAGGTTTGACTCATATAAGAAGCCTCTTGGACAAACTATCACAATCACCCTGAAGCGGATGGACCACTTAGGGGCTCAACTAATAGATTACTAAGACTAAACTTAGCTCGAGCTCTCCCAAGTTCATACCAATTCATGACTTAGGGTTTAAATTCTTAATATGCAAACTATTTTCATTCAAGAGTCACCACTAATCAATTTACGGTGGGTCAATTAGAAACCCAAATAAGGTATCGGGGGAAATATATTATTTCTATGGATCAAAGATTATGGGTACATGGACTTGGTTATATTAGATTTCTCTAATGCCCCTTCCATATCATAATTTTCATGAAAAAAATGTTTCGTTGACAACTTAAATCCATTTTATTACTCTTTAACATGTAAGGTGATCATATGGGTGTATAAACCACCAATTTAACATCTAATAAAAGCAATAAATAAATTGCACTATTTACCTCATAGCAACGAAAGCATATACAATGTTAACTTGGAATTCACATCAATAGCTTTAGATATGATTTCTAATTAACACGCAATCGGTCAATCTATATTAGGATTTTTCTCTTATTTAATGAAATCTAATCTACATGCAATGCAATGATGTACAAAAATATGTCTATACTAACATGACATGTGACATACAATTAAATAAACTTGACATGCAAAACTATATGTCATGCGGCGTTAGTCAAATGACCTAATCTAATGACGAACAAATATTAATCGAAACTATCATAATATGACATACATTTGAATGATCCTAAATATGTAATGAATAAATGACGAGCAAGGAATGACTTAACTCTACACGACACGTGCATGTTATTTTTTGTGTTCTTTTATTTAAAATTTGGAATTAATCAATAATTAAATGTACAATCTAAAATAAAGAAAGAAAATCTACCACTGTAAAGCAATGTTTTTGGTATTTTTTATTTTAAAATTAGAAATAAATAAATTATCTAATCTAAATATGCAATCTAGCCTAAAACAAGCAATATACTAGTAAGAATCAAATTCAATTCAAATATATTTTTCTGGGTTTTCTTTTTAAAGCAAGCAATCAAACAAATGGATAGATATTTAATTAAATAATGCAATCCACAATATAATATTTTCTAACCCTATAAGGACACAAAATAATCAACGATTACATCCAAGTGGTTAAGGATATCGCTATAAGGTTATCTGTTCAAATTTGAAAAATAGGTAAATCGACGATCATATCCAAGTGGTTATGGATAGAATGGAAGATTTTCCACGCCATCAGGCATTGTCTCTTGCAATTAGAGATTGGACGGCCATCCAAGCATGTTGTTAAGTTAGTATTTTGTGGATATTACATAATTTATGTAGATATCTAATAGAATATTTTAGCATCCAACAAAATATTTCCAATATCTAATAGGATATATCAGAATATACTAAATCACTCAAATAAGGCAGTAACGTATGCAGAATATACTAAAAATAAGCACCTTACTTAATTTGAGGATATTCCTTCCAAATTTGAATCAAATGCAATCGGATTAGAGTCATGATCACGGGTTCTCGAGATGGTGCAGTGAGCGGCAATCAACGACGGTGGGTGGTAGCAGCATAGCAGTCCACGCAGGTCAAGGCGCGACGCTAGTCACGGACAGTGCAAGGCAATAGGATGGTGCTCGGTCATGGAGGAGTAGAAAGTCGTTGTGGGTGACGGATGGTGTGATGAGTTTGAACAATAGTAATTGGTCGTGTTTGCGAACAACGGTGATTTTCAAATCGGCGCACGACAAGAAACTCATGTAGTGATGATGCTGGCCTCTCGGTACGATTTCCTCGGTCCAGTGAGGATTTTGGCAATGACAACGCCACCTGCAAAACAAAAGCAAGGACAAACAACGTAGGGCTCTCAAATAGGGGCTGCTCGTCGGGAGTAGACCATGGCCAGGAGTGCAATGAATCACGGCTTAGCTCGGTTTGCTCCGTTAGAACTGGAATTGCTTTTCCTCCTCAAGGCCACCAAATTTTCACCACTTCGGCCCGCCAGCCTACACTGTTCTTGTCATGCCTCAACTCTTAAACTCGCGGCAACCCCATTTCCTTGGTCGATAGAAAGCGACGTCTCAAGACTCGTCGACGACCATTCATTTTATCTTTCATTATGCGCAAGCGGAAGATGAACCATCCCCAGACAAACAAGTAATCAAACAGGGATAGAGGAATGAATAGCAAGAACAACACCCACTACTCATTTATACAATTTACTGGATTAACCAATGAAGGATCGTTTCCAAATTACAAGCCCAACAAAGGAGCTGATCTATCCTCTAAGCCAGACCAAAAAGAAACTAGGCTAGGCTAATTCAACTATACAAAAAAAACCCTCGGGTTCAGTACCATGGTCACTCGGATCCATCGGACTCAGGCTCCGTCAAGTCGATCACTAGAAGAGCTGAGGCAGGATTCTCCACTATGGGTACGCCAAAATCAGAATATGAGTTGAAGCAAGAACATCTTTCACAATCCCTAGAGAGATAGTTCACTAATAGACCGAGGGATAAGTAATTCGACTCATTCACATCCAGATCATGAATGTTTGGAATCCATATTATGCAAGGAGACATTGCTTTTGCTAATTCGAATTGAAGGGTAATATAAAATCGGTCTATTTCCGGCATCATATCCATAGTTAGCGCATTCATCCTAGTTAGAAGCTCCAGTATGGTACACAACTGTCATTGTTCACACATCACATGTGGATTGGCGGATTTCTCATAGTTGGTGCTGCTTGGAAATGGTACTACAATAACCAGTGAAATAAAATCTAAACGAGTTTTCCCCCTAAGCTCCGATTAGTACGCTAACTCAACCGAGTTTTCCCCCTAAGCTCCGATTAGTACGCTAACTCAACCCGAGGTATCTTTCCAGAACTACATCTTACTCAACCCAACAACAAACAACCAAATAACCAACAAGGGCGACCAACAATCAATATTCGATTCGCATGCAACCTTACCCGGTCTGTCATACCCTACATGTCAAATCTCATACAATGCAAGCAAGACACATGGCCATTAGATAATACACTTCATCAATCACATGTGAATCGCATCATAAGCTGTTGACACCTAAATTTTGATTGATCATTCGTAATCTAATGTACAAAACTTTAGTAATTAATTTTAACCCCTAAACAAAAAATAGTAGAATTAAATTGCATAGGATATAGTTTTAGGAGCATAATCTTTCAAAGGTAAAGTATACTGTATGGTCAAGAAAAGGAAAGGATATAGTTGGTTCAAAACTAAAATATATATGCATGGTCAAGAAAAGGAAAAGATGTGACTGGTTCAAAAAGTAAAATATATCTGTATTTGGTCAAGAAAATGAAATGATGTGGCTGATTCAAAAAGTAAAATATATCAGCATGGTTAAAGATAGGAAGAGAGAAAAAAGATATATTTCAATGCATCCACAATAAGAAAGTAGATCATCGTGTCCTTATCTTTTTTTTTTAGGGCACCATGTTGTCTTGCCTATAAAAGGGGGACGGTCACACAAAAAAACAAAAAGCACACTGAATACACGGTTGCAAAAGTGAGAGCGAAATTGTGAGAGGAGAGATCTCAGCTAACCTGAGACCGTACCACACGCCGCCATCCAAGCACCGTTGCCGCTCGTGCTACTCCTTGGCCGTGAGACCCGCTAGCTGCCCCACCACACGCGAATGGCGATGCTAGTCGTTGCTTTCTTTGGCCAGCGCCACGCTGCCTGAGACGCCAGCATCTCGAAGCATCCCACTTGCAGCGAAGATCCAAGAAGAGCCGCTGCTCCTTGCCGCATCCGTCTCATCCACCATCTGCTGAGCATCACCACAAATAGCCATTGAAGGCCACGAATGGATTGTCAAACCTTCAGTCAAAAATAAATGTCCAAGTGGTGGTCAGAGAGCTTCGGTGGAAATTTGGAAGAAGAAGAGAGGGGCTGAAGCGGTGCGATTTTCCTTTGACGATTTACAAACGTTTGTAAAGCGTGCGACCCATCTCAAGGCGTGAACTTCCTAAGGGACAGATACGCAAACAAGAAAGGAAAAGCCTTAGCCAGTTGAAAAGAGGGGGAGCTCAGAGACGCCATCACTGCCGTGGAAGCATTAACCACCCTCCCCACGTCTAGCTACCGTGGTCCATTGGTCATCCGTCGAGCCCCCATCGTGAGCACCATTCACAATTAGGTAAAATCTCGCCTAATTTGATTTTTCCGAATATTTAGTTTCCTTACTTGAAATTCAATATATTTGATTTGACTCCCTATTATATTATCCCAAATTTCAAGTAACCCTTTAAATTAGGGATTATTCCCTAATTTCTTAACGTGTCATAATCGTCAATCCGATCTCATGTCCGAGATACAATTTGCGATTTCACGGAAAATCGGCCAATTCAATCTCATGCCCAATATACGATTCGTCGATTTTATTTGTTTCTTGGGAGATAGATTTTATATTCTATTCTTATCAAAAAAAAGATAGAATTGACATAGATTGCATGCTAGGATAGGGTTCATCTAGTTAGAGATAATATAAACTAGGATTCGGTCTAGATTAATCCCTAAATTGAATTGGATAATTTCTAGAACTAGGAAATTTATTTGCTTATTTTAATTTTGAAATTTCATGAAAAAAAAACACAAAAGATATCACTTGCATGTCATGTAGTCTAGCTCGCATCATATTGCTATATCATGCATGTGTTGCATAGAATTACATCATCCATTGCACATTTAGGATTATCTAAATGTGGGAAACATTAGGATAGTCACATTTAATATATTTTTTGGCATTAGATTAGGTCCAATAATTAATGTCGCGAAATATATAATTTGTATATTAGGTTGCAAGTTGCATGTCATTATAGTTAGACACTTTTGCACATCATCGCATGCATTGCACTTAGTTTTTAGGCCTCAATAGTTGAATGATTGCATGTTAATTAGAAATCATATCTAGGATTAGTGATGTGAGTTTTAAGCTAACATTGCAGATGCTTTCATTGCTTCAAGGTAGGTATCTCTTCCCCATGCTTGCAACTTATTTATTGCTTTGCTTTACTGAGTGTTGGATAATGATTGCGCACTCGCATTACGCACTCGTATGATTACATTGCATGTTAAGGAGTAAATTAAAATCAATCCAAATTGTCTGCAAATCATTTTTTTTCAAATAAAAGAGAAAATGCACCGAAAGGGCGTTAGAGAAATCTTACGTAATCAAGTCCCCGATCCCGTAGTCTCTGGTTCACTTAGGTTTCTAATCGGCCCACCAAAAAATAGATTAGTGGCGACTCCAAGTAAAAGTCATTTGCATGCTAAAAACTTAAACCCTAAGTCACGAATTGGTATGAGCTTGGGAGAGCCCGAGCTAAGTTTAGGCTTAGTAATCCATTAGCCAAACTCTGGGTAGTGCACCCGAGGTGAGGTCGCGACACAAGCGATCTCACCTAGCTATTGCTAAACCCTACAGGATAGTCAATTCATGCGTGCGTACTATAAATAATGCAATCATCATGACATTAAGAGTATACAAATAATAAGAGTATCTCACACAACTTTCTCATGTCTCACACCCACACATGCTCATATTATTACGACCCTTCCTCCTGGGCGACGGCACAACCTTATGGTTGGCGGTTCTTGGCCAAGCCAGCCTCATCCTCTTTACCTCGAGACACGACGACGTCAAGGGCTCACTCCCAAGACGGCATTCCTAAAAGAGCACGGGACCCGCCCACTACTGCAGTCCCACAAAGTTAACCCCTCCCTGTCAAGCATCCGACCTAAGTCAAGCTACCAAACAGCCACGGCACAATCCCATAAGAATTGGCGGTCTTCCGACAATGCCAGGTTCCCTCTCTTGATGTGATCATGCAACACATCATCAAACAATTCATTTATATATATGCTCTGTCGTGAATGCAACATCGCTCATGCCCATGCAATATGCCATTTCAGATAACCCACGCAATATGTCATGCGGTATCACTCGACAATTCCAAAATCCGATTCAACCAGCATTCAATCACGCATTTCATCATCAATCACGAGTATAATTAACAATTGGCACTTCAATTAATCACAACAATCAAGAGCACATCAAAATAAGACTAAAATTAGTTTCCGCATAAACAGTGCACATGAACAGTGATTTTTTCCTAAATTCAATTAATTAAAACATTTAATTCAGAAATTAAAAAAACATTAATTAAAACAATTATCAATCCATTTAAGCTAAACATGCTTAATCAAGCACAAAAATCACATAACCCTCAATTAAGCAATAATTAAGCACAATTAAGCTCAATAAGCAAAATTAAGTTAATCTAATCTTAACCATCTATCTAACCACCTATCTTAGGGCTAATATAACTTAATTAAAATTCCTAAACCAACCTTACCACTAATTAACCCAACCCTAAGCAAGTTTAGGCACTAAATAGGGATTAGGGGCTAAATTCACCCGTTAAGCGGGCCGACGACACAAACGCGGTGACGGCGACGAACCCAATACCCAAGGACCTCTCTCACAACACTCTAAGGCGATCCCAGGGCTGAACATAGTAGCAACAAACTCAGACTCCCTCTGCAAGCTGCAAAAACTGACTATTTGGAAGAGAATTGGGCTGATCGGAGCAAAATGGCTTGGCCGGAGCTTCAACGAGCTGTTGGCCGGCAACCAGTGGCACTTGGGGGTCGAGGAGGAACTGCTGGTAGATGGTATGGGTGGTGGTTGGGTTGGAAATGGAGGAAAATAGCAACAAAGGTGAAACTGGACAGTAGGGGCGCTATAGTAGGTGATCCAGCGAGCATAAACTTTCGGCTGGCGTGCGGGTTGGTCGGCGGCTCTGTTCAACGATCTATTGCCATGAACAAAATGAAATTTTTCTTCTGAACACAACGATGTGTGGCACGAGCCAAGATTCACAGGGAAGGCCATGAACAACTCGATTTTCGAAGGAAGGTTAGAAGTTAAAACTGCAGGAAGGAAGGGAAAACAAGGGAGAGAGAGTGTGCGGTTTGTGAGGGCTGAAGGAGGAGAAGAGAGAGTGCATTGAGGGCTGCAATTCAGCCTCATTAAGGCCATTGAATGCCTTGTCCAACTTCTTAAGTAAGTGACATCATCTTCTCTCTCTTCTTTTGTCTTTTTCAAATAATATCTAGGGGCAAAATGGTCATTTCCACCTTGAACAATTCCCAAACTGCCCTTGGGCTAAAAATGAAGGGTGGGCCTAAGAAACGGGCTAGAAAATGAATAGGAATGGCCTTGGGAATTTGTTGGGTTCGAAACAGTTCAAGGTTAGACAACAGGCTTGGAAGGGTAAATGGCCAGTTTGGTCCAATGGGCTCAGTTGCTTGCATTGGACCTTCCATGGCAACTGCCCCACCTTGGGCATGAGGCACACACTATTCTTGCTCGGCCCACATCCTCGTAGGCTCGTTTCCTCGATTCGTAAATTCCTTTTCCAAAAACTCAGCTTAACTAACACCATCGACTGTCGAAGAAGCATTGTCCAAAAGTCCATCCCAAACGTTCCTGAAAATTCAAAGTCCAATATTGGATTCACATGCCTTGTCAATTTTGCTTTAATGCCATTTTGGTACAACTCAGACTGACAGGCGGCTTCGAGGATTCACGTATAACCGACTACGTTCAAGACTTCTCGACACATGGATGTCCTTGACTACATGAAATTGCAAAGGATATATTCTTATTTCAAAGTACACGATTACCAAGGATCGACATAAAGTCGTTCATGGTCTCGATAACAGTAAACGGAATCACTCGTCATCCCATTATGTTCTGTCTGCAAATCGACTTCTATTCGTCCCTTGAATCGGCCTGCATATCTACAGGATCGTCATTACACAAGTCTCATGGTCGAGTCGTTTTTTCAGATAAAGTTCTTTAGTCGCATGAGTTTTGTCTTCATTAACCTTTCCTCTCAAGGTCAGTATCTCGAGAGTAATCAATTCCGAGTGAGATCAACTAACAATGCATCGACGAAATTCACGTTCATTCATCCCTCAAAGGGCTCAAATTTCAAGATGTTACAGTTTTTTTTTTAGTTTTTAATTAATTAATTTTTATATTAAAAATCGAATTTGAGGCAAAATGACATCATTTTGGATTGAATCTAGCCACGTCATTACCCAAAACAATGACTTTTTGAGCTTATCTAGCCATGTAATGCCCAAAACGACGTCGTTTTGAGCCAATATCAACAGAAACATGCCACGTTAGCATTTTGGTCAAAATTTCTCGTTGTTGGCACTTAAATAATCTATTATTTTTTGATTTTGGCACTTAAGTGTACATTTCAAAACTTCTGGCACTTAACTACCCCCCCTGGCCAAATTTTGGCATTTAGGGTGTCCAACACTTTATATAAATATATAGATATAAATATGGTCACAAAAAAAAAAACTTTATATAAATACTTAAAGAGATCAAGAGATATATATAAATGTGACTAATTGATCTAGGGTACAACATATAAGATCTACTCTTAATGATTATTTCCAATTTGAATTGCTATATATTCCTAATAGATATATGACAACGAGCTCTCAAAGTATGCTGGTCATACAGATTATATGCTAATATGAACATTGTAGAGAAAATAAGAGAGTTATATTTAGCCCATCATAGGCGAGTGGGAGATGATGGATTTTATTGTTATTGGACTACCCATGTTGGGCTAACTGGCCCGTCACTCAAAAGGGGCCCACGGCCCACAATTTAAAGGAAATAACCACCATAAGGTAGTTATTTTGTGGGTCACTTCTTAAAAGAGAAAAGAATGTGTTTTTTATTTTTAATAAGAATGAGAAGTGAATAGAAATCAATGTTCAAAAGAAAAAGAAAAAAAAAAAAAAGAACCAAGAACACTCTCTCACCTATTGAAGAATTGCTTTCACTCGATCTCTCTCACGACACTACAATAAGTGCATTTAATTCTATGGAAGACAAGGTACGTTTGGTTGTATGATGTACTTTCCAATAAGTGATTCAAGGTTTTTTTTGGGCACAATTCTCGTATGCATTTCCATGTTACTCAATTGTTCGAGGCATGTGTTTTGGGAATTTGTTTCTGCCAGAATCAATGATTCAGAATCAACATTTCTTCAGATCAATCTAGGATTGGATTGGCAAGAGGTTTTGAACTTCTTAAGGACGACATGTGAATCGAAGACCAAGGCCGCTGGTGAAGATAAGCCGAATTGACGTATCTGATAAGCTGAGATGTAACACCATATAAATCGGTGATTCACGGCATTGCATTTTGCGGATGCCATGGTTACAGAGAAATGAAAGGGCCTTTGACAGGACAGAAGTGCCCTTTTCTCAACCTTGAAAAGCAAGTGCACCGCACCTTGCGGCCTTAGTTGTGATTCCCGCGAGGTTTTGCTTCAAGTTTTGTTGAATTTTCTTCTTATTGATGCTGCGTAACAAGGTCATTTTAATTGTTGGCAGAAAGGCCTGTCATTTTGTTCCCCCAGGACCTCTACGAAGTGTAGATTTCCTTTTCTTCATTTTGTGTGATACTGCAGTACATTGTATCCTATGCCTCCCGACCTGTAACCAGCCTTCTTGCTTAGTCTGTTGTCATTTGTCGGGCAAAGAACATCTCAAGTGCCATAACTTAGCACAGGAGAACACATAAATGTCAAAACTTTCAAAAGATAAATTTAATCGTTACTTTTTTTGAAAAATGGACACTTAAGTGCCAACTTCAATGAGCTTATTGGAAATATGACGTGGTGTTATCTTATTAATAAAACTAACCTACATGGTTTGCCAAAATGCACACTCAACAATCCGTATCCGAAACAACATCGTCCTCCATGTTCACTTAAGTGCCAATCGTGGTTAAAAAATGATCGCTTAAATGTCAAGTTATGGTATAAATGATCACTTAAGTGCCACTTGTAATTAAAAGTGAACATTTAAGTGCACTGAAGTGTCAAGTTTTGCACAAAGTTATTACTTAAGTGCCAAAATGACATCATTTAATGTCATCTTGCGTAGTCTACATGGATGAAGCAATAATAAAAGCGTAATGTCATTCGCCCTGTTTACAAGATAATTTTTTTTAAAGAAATGCCATATCATTTAAAATTCTCATCAGAAAAAGTCATGTCAGCCGTTGGTTGGAGTTGGCACTTAAGGGTGTGTTTGGTAACATTTCTAATTCTATGAACAATTTTATATTTCTACTCCCTAGAACAATTTATGAATAAAATAAAGTATTTAGTAATTACAAAAATTTCTTATTCTCGAAATAGAAAAAAAAATTCGTTTGGTACCAACAACAAAAAAATTTCCTCGATGGCAACAGTGGGGGGCGGGTAGCAACCACTGGTCGTCAGACGCCACCAAGCCGTTGGTCACCACCGCCATCAGTCGCCAGATGCCGGGCCACCGTTACTAGTCGTAGGTCGCCAGACACCAGTCGTAAGTTGTCAGATGCCGGACGCCGATTGTTAGGATGTCGGCCACTAGTCGCTGACCGCCAGTCACCAGACGCAGGCCCACTAGTCGACGGTCTCCAGTGGTCGAAAGTCGATGGTAGCCGGCGATCAGTGGCGGTCGGCGGTCGGAGGTCGACAAGTAGTGGTCAGTCATGAGTAATAACCCAATAAATAGTTTCTAGAAATTGTTCCCAAGAATAAGAAACTACTTTTTTTACTTTTCATTTCAATTCCAAATCTATTCCCGAGAACAATTTTTTATTCCAAGAAATTGAAGAATCAATTGGCGTTACCAAACGAATTTCTGTTTATTTTCTATTCCGGATAACAAAAGAAGAAAAAAACGAAGAAATAGGCACGTTACCAAAGAAACCCTAAGTGTTCATTTCTTTTTCGATTTTAAAAATTAAGTGTATCTTTTGGAAGTTTTTGCACTTATGTATCCCCTTGTGCCAAGTTATGACACTTGTGACATTCTTCTGCTATCATTTGTCACTCTTCTTCTCTTGCTGCAAAGCAAAGACCATCAATTTCAATTTCCCCAGGTTTATCGTACGATTGTAGGAAGCATGACAAAGAACTGGTAATAGCAATATACTAGAGTAGGATGGACTAACACTTTATTATGTAGTCACAGGATGTTTGAAGCAGTTTGTTATTGAATTCATATTGATTTTGATGGATTTGTACTATTCTGTTTGCCAGAAACGGAATGCTGTTCTGTTGATGATAAATATGTAATGTCGATGGTAAATTTGAAATAACGTTGGTAAGCAAAAGGTGATGGGTAGTTTGCCAGTCTAATCAACCATTTTTAAATTACTTTTTACCATTGACGACTCAATATTAATTTATCACTAGCTTTTAGATTTGACAAGTGGAATAGTAAAGTAACATTTGCAAGTTACTAACAAAATAATAATTTTATTATCAACATTTCCAAAAATAAATTACCATTTATTTTACTTTACAAGCGGCCACACGACCGTTTGTAAGTTATCGATGAACTTAAAATTTTATCATCATAAGCTCAATTGTAAATTATTAGTCACTGATATGATTCGGTTTTGAGTAGTGAATATATAACCCAATTGGAAGTTATTAAAATATTGGCAATCCTAAGTCGTGAAGACTATTGTAACATATAACAGTTTGCACAATTTTATCGCCGTTATAATTTACGAATGCTGTAACAAATATACTACTGAACAGAAAGGAGTTCCCGAAGAACCTTGATGAAATTCGGGTGCATCACGACATGGAAAAATCTGGCAATCTTGGGAGTTCAATTGACTCTGAGGTGTTTGATTAACGTTCATGCATGTTGCTTCTAGTCTTGTTATTTACTTTATTTAATCATGGTGTTGGCGTTGTTGAATTAGCATCGCTCTCCTCTTCAGGGGACTGAACATTCCTTCAATTTATTTATTTATATTTTTCTGGGGGCTGTCAAATTTAATTATTTTCACTGACGACATAAAAGGAAGCTGTGGATGAAAAAGTTATCATAGATAACTGTCTTAATTGTAAGATTATGGAGATGTCCATCAGAATTTAGCAATAAAAGTAGGACACATTCCGAGTTAAAAGTCCCAAGTGTTCCCAAGTACTTATTAAGTATATTTTATTTAGGTAATTTCACTTCTAAAATATTGATGGTGCGTAACACAAGAAAAATCAATACATAACTAAGACCCAAATACCGTTTATATATCTTTACTTATGAATGACCAATTACAAAACCAACTTTTCCTTTGAAAATCACTTTGCGCATTCACATTAATTATCTTTGTGTCCTTATTTACGAAATTTAATCTTAAAAAAATACTAATTTCCTAAACCCAATCAATATATTTAAAATCAACCAAAAACCAAATCACATGAACCCAAAACAAGAAGCTTAATTGACTATGCAAGGAGGAGCAATTTGGCCTCTTAATGTGAAGTTTTGCTTAGATATATGCAAACACTACTTGCAAAATAAAGCCGTGTACGTCGTCATTGGGTCAAAAGTAAGATATGATTTTTATATTTTTCCAAAAATAAAAAATCATAAAGCAATGTCTGCGACCAGATATTGAGAAACTCCAAGGAGATCCGAATTGAAATCATAGCACAAAAATCTGCTGGATATGGGCGATGGAAGAAAAGCAAAGTCTTCGTATGATTGAAGGGGTAGTAACTAGCCCTTAAACCCTTTCATTGCAAACCTGCTTGATATTGCTCTTAGTAAATATGAATCTGTAGCTGGCTTTAAGTCTCAGTTTCTGCAGACAAATTCAGGACTGGAAAAACAATCCGAGGATTTGTAAATATGAGTTGAAGATTGGGTATGACATAGTTGCCACCCATGACAATGTTTTGCGACAATGAAGAAGCAACACATATCGCTTCGAATCCTTTTTTTCATTAGAGGATGAAACATATAAAGGTTGATTGTCATTATGTTCGACAAGTCTTGGGAAATCAGGATCACATACATTAGAGCTAATGATGGGTTAACCAGTGTATTCACTAAAGCTCTTAGTTGTCCTTTAGTCAAGTATATATGTAACAAGCTGAGCATACATGATATATATATATACTCCAACTTGAGGGTGAGTGCTGGGAAGGGGACAGAGGACTCTAGTAAATGCATATGTTGATTGTGTAACGTGGGTTTCCTGTCCAGTAATAGTTTAGCATAGTATAAATACATATGTCTGGTCTCAATAACACAGCTTTTCTCTCCAATGCTTTTTCATTCTCATACTACTAATTCAATGTATAGAGACGACAGTACAATTAATCTAGCATGGTTGATTTGGTTCGTGTAGTCTTGACTGGTTGGCTAGGATAACCTACTTCTTGCGAAAATGATCTAAATTGTTTTAAATCAATTGTACAACCATCAATTCAATCGTAACTTTTTCAATTTGCCAGAGCACATGTGGTTAGATTCTCACTCTAAGCTAGAAAGTGGTCTGATGCATGAATACACGGATTTTGGCTTGTAGGGCTGGAATATGGGTGAAGCCAGTTGACGAAGTGGATGGGTTGCTTTAGAGCATTGGAAGTGGATGGGTTGCTTTGGAGATTTCCTTCTAGTATTTGGAGTGGAGTTGCGTTTAAGGATCGGAAGTCGTTGGATGCGTGGATGTGACAGCCAAATAGTCTGGAACGCAGGGAACATTCTTATCTACTCTCTCCCAATTACATGCGCTCGATTCGGATCGAATCCTTGAGAGATAATATGTAAATCTGTATCCTTCTCATTGAATGACTGGGACATCCCTTCGCAATTGCACTAGCTATAAGAATTATTGTGGCCCACATGATATGATTTATTATATGGTTTAATAATTATTGAAATGCTATTAAAATAAATATTGGTTACAAAAAATTGCGACTCTAATAAAACAAAATGTTATAATTCTCAAAGGAGGTTACTGCTTTTCCGAAGAGGTGCGACTCTTATGGAAGTTAAAGGCGATTTGATAGAAGGCACCTATTGATAGAACGTATAAATAGAGTTCGGCCACCTCTCTCCACCCACACGAACAACAATAATCGAAAAAAGCTCGCATTCTCTCCTCCATCGATAACGCAAAGAATAATGTGGGTTAAGGAGAAAATCGGATTTGTTCATTTGATTTGAGTTCTTCGGTTTTCCACAACAATTATCTTCAAAGATAACGTTATGGATAAAGGTATGTCTTCATCTATTTGTAAAAATCATGAAGATCAAATATTACTAATTTCCGAATTTCCACATAAAAGAATTATATGTATTTTCTAACAGTTGATATCAAAGCAAGATTTATGATCTCATGATTTTTCCGTTTATTGAAATATTATGATTTATGTATGATGATTCGTTGAACGATCCTGTTCGTATTATTTGTTGTTGTTGTTGAAATGTTTTCGGAGGATTCTATTGGAGCAAATCCGAATGATTGAACGTTTTCATGGAGAAAGGACAAAAATGGAGGAATTCGACGAAAACAGGGCAAAAAAAAAGGCAAATTGGCGCAACAAAGAAGGCGCATGGAGGCCATGCGCGCACTGCAGTTGCAGGCGTGTGGATCCACGCACTAGCGTTGTAGGGCCAACGTCTGGCGCGTGCACTGCACGCACCTATTGCCCTCCAATTGCGCCTAATTGCAGTTTTGCCCTCCTCTTTGATGGTTATTTACGGTTATGCCCCTTGCCGGTTCAAAAATTACAGTTTTGTCCCTACGCTATTTATTTACTGTTCTGCCCCTGTTTATTTATAATTATGATTATGCCCTTGCTGATTATTTACCATTTTGCCCCTGGATTTTATATTTATGGTTTTACCCTTATGGAATTATGATTTTATGATTTTGCCCTTATGCTTTGATTACGGTTTTGTCCTTGCGTGCAATTTGGTAAATATTTGTATTTTACAATATTAAAATTGCATATTATGAATGGTTTGTTAGTCACCAAAGTGACCAAACCTTGAAAGCTTTTGAATTTTTGATATTATAAATTTTTTTATTCAATTACCCATGATTAATTGATGCTATATATGAAATTGATTCTGCCCTTACTGATTATTTACCATTTTGCCCCTGGATTTTATATTTATGGTTTTGCCCTTATGGAATTATGATTTTATGATTTTGCCCTTAATTATGGTTTTATCCTTGCATGCAATTTGGTAAATATTTGTATTTTACAATATTAAAATTTCATATTATGAATGGTTTGTTAGTCACCAAAGTGACCAAACCTTGAAGTCTTTTGAATTTTTATATTGTAAATTGTTTTATTCAATTACCCATGATTAATTGATGATATATATGAAATTGATATGTTTCATATCATTATTGGTGTTATGGGTATATTGAAGTTCATTTATTATAAGAACTTAGGGATTAACCCAAAAGTTAATTATTTTCTTATAATTCATGAACATGATAGTTGGTAATTAATATAACTTGTTAAATTTGTTTGTATATCCAAGGATAGCAAATAAATTTTAATAAGATATATTTACAATTACCAAATAAAAGTTATTAGCATCATTATGGTTTATATATATTTGTATATCATAGGATTGCCCAAAGGAAAACTATGATGTACATGTGTAGTTTATTTTGAATCTGATTATTTGATATTCTCAAGGCGTTAATGTATGAGTATTTTCTTGCATATTTGCAGTAGCTGTACCTAATTCACTTCATTCACATGCTTCATATGTTTCATTATTCAATGGGATGAATTTTCCTGATTGGAGTTAACAAGTCCAGTTTCACTTAGGGGTCCTGGATCTTGATTTAACACTTCAAATTGAGAAACTAGCTGCTATTATTGATGAAAATAACGATGATAAAAAGTCTTTCCATAAAGCTTGGGAAAGATCGAACAGACTAAGCTTAATGTCCATTCGAATGACAGTTGCAAACAACTTAAAAACTTATCTTCACAAGACTGACAATGCTAAGGAATTTATGAAATTTGTCGAAGAGCATTCTCAAACCGCTGATAAGTCACTTGCTAGTACATTGATGAGTACACTGACCACCATGAAATATGATGGTTCACATACCATACATGAGCATGTAATTGAGATGACGAATTTAGCAGCAAAATTAAGAACTTTAGGAATGAATGTAGATGAGCACTTTTTAGTACAATTTATACTTAATTCCTTGCCTCATGAGCAATACGGGCCATTTCATATGAATTACAATATTATAAAGGATAAGTGGAATATGAATAAATTGGTCAGTATGCTTGTTCAAGAGGAAACAAGAATAAATAATCAAAATGCCCATTCTGTTCATCTCTCAAGTCATTAAAAAGCTCAAACGAATTTCAAAATGAAAGGAGGAATGAGCGAGAAGAAAGGGTTACACGTCCTGAATGACTCTTCAAAAGCTTCTCAAATTCACAAGAAGGAACACAATCTTATTAAGTGTCATTTTTGCAACAAAATTGGACATTTGAAGAAAGATATTCTAAAACATAAAGCTTGGTTCGAAAAGAAAGGTAAGCATTGTGCTTTAGTATGTTTTGAATCAAACTTTATTGAAGTTCCTCATAATTGGTGGATTGATTCTAGTGCCACCACTCACGTGTCAAATACGATGCAATGATTTCTTATGATCAAAACCATAAAGCCAAATAAAAGTTATGTGATTACGGGGAACAAAAACAAAACTCCAATTAAAGGCATTGGCAATTACTATTTGATCTTAAATATTAGGCATTATTTGGATTTGTTTCGAACCCTTTATGTACCTACATTTTCTCGCAATTTAGTTTCTTTGCCAAGACTTGATGTAGCAGGATTTTATTATAAGTTTGGTTCTAGATCTTTTAGTTTATTCAAGAGTGATACTCTTATTAGAACTGGAAATTTATGTGATGGTCTCTACAAATTCAGACTTGATAATACTTTTGTTGAGACATTAATAACCTTGCATCATAATGTTGGCACTAAACAAAGTTTGGTGAATGAGAATTCTACTTACTTGTGGCATAAACGTTTGGGTCATATATCCAAGGAAAGAATGCAAAGATTAGTGAAGAATGAAATTCTTCCGAATTTGGATTTTACTGACCTTGGAGTGTGTATTAATTGTATTAAAGGTAAACAAACACAGCACACTAAGAAAGGTGCCACAAGAAGCATAGAGCTTCTTGAAATTATACATACTGACATATGTGGTCCCTTCAATGTTCCATCTTTTGGTAAAGAAAGCTATTTCATTACCTTTATTGATGATTTTTCACGTTATGATTACATTTATCTATTACATGATAAGTCTCAATTAGTGAATGCACTTGAAGTGTATATTAAAGAGATTAAGAGGCAATTTGATAAAAAGGTTAAAATAATAAGGCCCGATAGAGGTGATGAATATTATGGAAAGTATGATGAATCGGGACAATGTCTAGGTCCATTTGCTAAATTCCTTGAAAGACATGGCATTTGTGCTCAATACACAACGACAGGTACATAATGACAGGCACACCACAACAAAATGGTATAGTAGAAAGGCGTAATCATACTTTAATAGAAATTGTTAAAAGTACGATGAATTATTCATATTTACCATTGTCTTTGTGAATGTATGCTTTAAAGACTTCTATATATTTATTAAACAGGCTTCTTAGTAAGGCAGCTCCAAAGACTCCTTTGAACTGTGGATGGAAATGAAATCTAGTTTATAACACTTGCATGTTTGGGGTTGTCCGGTAGAAGTAAGAATTTATAATCCACATGAAAGGAAATTGGATTAAAAAACGACCAATGGTTATTTCATTGGTTATGTAGAGAAATCCAAAATGTATAAATTTTATTGTCCTAATCATAGCACAAGAATTGTTGAATCTGAAAATGCTAAGTTCATTGAGAATGATGACATCAATAAGAGTAAAAGAGTGCGTGATGTTTGCATTCAAGAAGTAAGGGTAGAAGTTCCTATACCCAAAGTTTTTAAAGTTGTTGTTCATGATATTATAGTTCAACCTAACAATAATCAAGAACAACAAATTAATGAACAAACACTCCATAATGGAGATGTCAATATTGAACCTCCAATAGCCGAGTCACAAGAAATAGCTTTAAGAAGATCTCAAAGAGATAGGAGGTCGACTATTTCTGATGACTATATGGTTTATCTACAAGAGTCAGAAATTGACTTAGGAATTGGAAATAATCTAGGTTCATTTACTCAAGCCATAGAATGTGAAGATTCTAATGAATAGTTTAATGCTATGGAAGAAGAATTAAAATTTATGCATCAAAATCAAGTTTAGGATCTTATTGAATTGCCTAAAGGATGTAAGAAGGTCAAGTGTAAATGGATCTTTAAGACCAAGCGTGACTCAAAAGGCAACATTAAGCAACATAAAGTCAGACTTGTTGCAAAGGGTTTTACGCAAAAGGAATGCATTAACTATAAAGAAACATTTTCACCGGTCTCTAAGAATGACTCACTTAGAATCATTATGGCTTTGGTGGCTCATTATGACTTTGAGTTACACCAAATAGATGTAAAAACCACATTTCTGAATGAGAATTTAGAAGAAGAGGTTTATAAGGACCAACCCGAAGGTTTTTCAGTTAAAGGAAAGGAGCACATAGTATGTAAATTAAAGGAGTCAATATATGGACTTAAACAAGCTTCCCGACAATGGTATCTTAAGTTTAATTATATCATAATTTCATTTGGATTTAAGGAAAATACCATTGATCAGTGTATATATATGAAGATCAATGGGAGCAAATTTATTTTTCTAATTCTGTATGTTGATGATATTTTGTTTGTTGCTAATTATCTTGGTTTATTACATGAAATCAAGAAGTTTCTCTCTAAGAATTTCGAAATGAAGAATATGTGAAAGGCAACATATGTGATAGGAATAGAAATATTCCGTGATAGATCACAAGGATTGTTAGGGTTGTCTCAGAAAGCCTACATTGAGAAAATTTTAAAGAGATTCAATATGAGTAAATGTCCAGCAAGAATAGTTCCAATTCAGAAAGGTGATAAATTTAACCTTATGCAATGTTCAAAAAGTGAATTGGAACGAGAACAAATGAAAAATCTTCCTTATGCATCTATTGTGGGAAGCTTAATGTATGCACAAACTTGCACTAGACCAAACATCAGTTTTGTTGTCGAATTGCTGAGCAAGTATCAAAGTAATCCTGGAATGGATCATTGGAAAGCTACAAAGAAAGTTCTTAGATACTTGCAAGGAACAAAGAATCATATGCTCACTTATAAAAGATCAGATCATCTCAAGGTGATTGGGTAATCAGATTCAGACTTAGCCGGATGTGCCGATACAAGAAAATCAATATTTGGTTACTTGTTTCTTCTTGCTAGAGGGACAATTTCATAGAAAAGTGCAAAGCAGTCAATTATTACTGCATCCACTATGAAGGCTGAATTTGTGGCATATTTTAATGCCACTATTCATGGATTATGGCTGCAGAATTTTATTGAAGGACTTGTAATCGTCGACAATATTGCCAAGCCGCTGAAAATTTATTGTGATAACTCTACAACAGTTTTCTTCTCTAAAAACGACAAGTATTCTAAGAGTGATAAACATATGAAGATCTAATACTTATCTGTTAAAGAAGAAGTTCAGAAACAAAAAGTGTCGATTGAGCACATTAGACCAATCTTGTGATAGCAGATCCCTTAACAAAAGGACTGCTGCCCAAAACATTTAATGAGCATGTTGAAAAGATAGGCATTATTGGACGTCATTAATGTTTGTATTATGATTGTATTAAGTTTATGTATTTGACACTCTGAGCTCATTTATGTGTTTCTAATATTTCCTGTTTTTTATTTAGTATACATAATGGAAATAGGTGAATGTTAAACATGATAGTCTCTAAAGAGACATTATAGTTGGACTATTACTGTACTTCCCATTTATGGATCATGTTAAGTAGAGAGCTATAGTTGTAGTACATAGAAAGGACTATGTTGATTAATGACATATAACCGTTATAATTCGTATTAGTTTTCTTTACTTAATTGTGATTATTGTGTGATTACCAATTTAATGAAAATTTTATAGCATAATGTTATTATGCACATTACAGTCTTTATTAAACCATGAAAGGAAAATCATATGGACTAAGTGGGAGAATGTAAAAATTATTGTGGCCCACATGATATGATTTATTATATAGTTTAATAATTGTTGAAATGTTATAAAAATAAATATTGGTTACGAGAAGTTGTGACTCTAATAAAACGAAATGTTATAATTCTCAAAGGAAGTTACTGCTTTTCCAAAGAGATGCGACTCTTATGGAAGTTAAAAGAGCTTTGATGGAAGACACCTGTTGATAGAACGTATAAATGGAGTCTTGTCCTCTCTCCACCCACATGAACAACAATAACTGAAAAGAACTCAGTATTCTCTCCTCCATCGATAAAATGCATTAAAGAATAGTGGGTTAAGGGAGAGAAATCGGATTTCTTTATTTGGTTCGAGTTCTTCAGTTTTCCACAACGATTATCTTCAAGGGTAACACTATGGATAAAGATACGTCTTCATCTATTTGTGAAAATCATAAAGATCAAAGATTACTGGTTTCCGAATTTCCGCATAAAAAAATTACATGTATTTTCTAACACTAACTTGTTGCTAACGAGTAGATTTATTATCCAGCACCTACTGAACAACTAATGGAAGACCGTCATGTCCCTATTGGGACTACCCCCCATCATGTTTCTTGTCCAGAAGAAGAGAAAAAACAATCTCATCGCTTTGTTTGCTAGTTTGTCACTAGCGTCAATAGCATAAGCGAAGCGATCTTCTGCCATCTATGCCGAGCTTTATTATTCCTTTGCAGTTACATGATATTTGTCGACTCTTTCAAGCATCCATGCATGCAAGATCTTTAGACCGAGTTCGATGCAAATCTCTGTGCCTTCCCAAATAGGCCTAGTGAAGTCGCCCCTCCTTGCTGGAGCATCGTCAGAACTTCCTTTATTGGTTCAATGTTAAATGGAGGAGGTTCTATCACGTGTTCACATGAATGATTGAACATTTTCCGAGCACTCTGCCTCAACATCTATTGGTGCAAGGAAGAAAGAGGCGCTTTTGATTGCATTCAAGGCAGAGACCGGACCGATTTTTTCTTGCACGATCATCGACATCTTCAAAAGCAATTGACTTGAGCTTGTTAATCAATTTTGGTGACCTTTGCATGGATGACAATATTATAAAGTGGAAATTATCCAACTAGTCTTCAACGGGAAAAATGTGCAAAAAATCATAAGCCCATTACACGTTTGCTAATTCAGTTTTAAACATTTTAATTTTGTCAATTGAATCAACGTTTTCACTTTTTATTAATTGGCTCTATCTGGTCAATTTTAATTGGAAATCGTTAAAATAGACACTAGCTATCTTACATGACATGGCCAGCACTAACATAAATAAAATTAAAAAAAAATTAAAAAAATTCTTTTCTTTTCGTTTTTTCTCTTTCATTTTTTTTCTTCCTTCTTCCTCTAGCGCTTTAGCGATGGCCCATGTCCAGTCAAAGGTGAGGACCAGTAAGGTCGACCTAGCTTGCCCCTAGCAAGGCCGCAAGGCTCAACCTCACTATTGCTAGCCAAGTCGACCTCGCCATGGCTGAGTGAGGCTCAAACTTGCCAAATCTGAGGAAGCTTGAACTCGCTAGTGGCCAGTAGCGCAAAGCTTCCTTGCCAACCCCCACCTCTAGCCAGTTGTCAACCATTGACAAGGTCGATAACCGGCTAGAGAAAGGAAAAGAGAAAAATAAAAAGAAAGAGGAAAAAGGAAAAAAATTAAAAAATTATTAAAAATTAATTACATTAGCGCCAATTATATCATATAGGATAACTAGCATCCACATCAGTGATTTCAATATAAAATTGACCAGATTGACTCAATTGGCAAAATGTGACAATATTTTGAGCTCAATTAGCAAAATTAAATTGTTTATGATTGAATTGACAAAAGTGCAATAGATTTAAGATTTTTGGATAATTTTCTAATCCTAAACATACTATAGAATATCAATTCAACCTTAAATATTTTAATTTTTCCAATTTAGTCTTAAATTTTTGCGTTAAATTCCAAAGTAATCCTTCTTGCCAATTTTCACCAACAATGGCTAACCTAGTGATATGCCATGTGTGACATCCTGAAATTCAAGCCCTTTGAGGGATGAATGAACGTGAATTTCGTTAATACATTATTGATTGATCTCACTTAAAACTGATCATTCCCGAGGTACTAACCTTAAGAGGAAAGGCTAATAAGGACGGAACTTGTGCAACTAAAAAACTTGATTTGGGAAAACAACTTGACTGTCAGACTTGCGTGAGAATGAGCCTATAGATATGTAGGCCGATCTTAAGGATGACTAGAAATCGATTCACGAATAGAACATAATGGGATAACCGGTGATTCTGTTTACTGTTATTAAGCCCACGAATGACCCTATGTCAATCATCGGTAATCGTGTACTTTGAAATAAGAATGTATCATCTGTAATTTCATGTAATCAAGGACGTTCATGTGTCGAGATGTCTTGAACATGATTTGGCACGAGTCGGTTACGCGTGAATCCTCGAAACCACCCGTCACTCTAAGTTGTACCAAAATGGCATTCGGGAGAAATTAACAAGGTATGAGAATCCAAGATTGGACTTCAAATTTTCAGGAACGTCCGAGACGGACTCTTGGACATTGCTTCTTTAGCAGACGACAATGCCAGTTAAGCTAAGTTTTTGGAAAAAGGATTTACGAACCGAGAAAACGAGCCTATGAGGACGTGAGCTGGGCAAGGCCAGAATGGGTCTCACACCCAAGGTGGGACAGCTACCATGGTAGACCCGAGACAAGCAAGTGAGCCCATTGGACCCAACCAACCAATTTACTCTTCCGAGCCCATTGTCTAACCTTGAGCCATTTCGAGCCCAACCAATTCCTGAGCCCATTCATATTTATTTCCTAGCCCATTTCTTAGACCCGCCCTCATTTTCAGCCCAAGGGCAGATTGGGAAATGTACAAGTTGAAAATAACCATTTTGCCCCTAAATATTATTGGAGAAAATACAAAAGAAGAGAGAGAAAATGATGTCACTTGCTTAGGGAGTTGAAGCAAGCATTTATGGCCTTAATGAGGCTTGTCTTTCAGCCCTCACTTCACTCTCTCTCTCCTCTTCAGCCCCTCAAAACCACACACCTCTCTCTCCCCTTGTTTCCCTTCCTTCCTTCCTTCCTTCTTCTTTTTCTAACCTTATTCCAAAAACCTGAGTTGTTCGTTACTTTTCCGTGCTTATCACCGCCCGTGCCACCCACCACCATGCTCAGGAGGTCCAAACCATACACCCCACGGCGACCGTTCGCCGAACGGAGCCATCAGTCGACTCACCAGACGACCAAAAGCTTCAGCATCTCTAACCGCCTATCTCTGCACTACTCCACCAGTTTCAACCATTTTCCTCCTGTTTTGACCCAATCACCGCCCAACCCAGCCACCAGCTAGTCCCCCTTGACCCCCAGGTGCCGTTGGTCACCACCGGTCATCGGCCAACCGCTTGCCAGAGCTCCGGCCAGCCCGCTCAACCCCTTTTCTCCTCTGGCAATGCAGTTTTCCAATGTTGCAAAGGGAGTCTGAGTTTTTTGTTGTTGTTTTGACCTTGGGACCACCTTGGATCGCTTTGGTAGAGGTCCTTGTGTGTCGCCTTTGTCGCCACCGCTACATCCGTATCGCCGGCCCGTTTAACGAGTGAATTTAGCCCCTAATTCTTTGTTAATGCCTAAACTCACTTAGGGTTGGTTTAGTTATGGTTAATTTTGATTTAGGAGGTTTAATTAAGTTGTATTAGCCCTAAGATAAATGGTTAAGATTAGCTTAGCTTAATCTTGCTTATTGTTGATCAATGTGGTTTATGTGTTAATTAAGCATGTTTAGCTTAATTGATTGATTGTTTGTTTAATTAATGTTTTGTTTAATTTCTGAATTTAATGTTTTGATTATTGAATTATGAAATTACACCGTTCATAGTGTACCATTCACAAAACTGTTCATGTGCACTATTCACGCGGTACTGTTCACACGGTACTATTCACGTGTACTGTTCATACGAAAGTGGAAAAGTGCCTTATTTCATGTGGCTTTATCTTATGAGGTGAATTGGATGTGTCAATACATGGACATCCTCCTGAATCGTGTGGTTTTCACAAAAGAAAGAGGAAAATGATTTGTCCGAAGGACAACGGAAATGGACTGCTTTTATGAGAAATGATTTGAGGTTTTATATGCAAGTATGTGTGCATTGGCTAATGCTCAAAGATAAAAAGTTGATTGTGATGGTATTCTTGTGGGATCACTAAGTTGAACCCGTTGCCTCGGTCGTAGTTCAATGGGTGATAGTCCGACTTGTCGAAAACTCGGTAGGGGTCCGGATGCGAAATCACGGTAGAAGCCGAGCCCATGGTCCTTCGAGAATGCCATCTTGGGGGGTCCCTTGACATCATCGTACCTCACGGGGGAGGGCAATGCCAATAGATATCAACGGGGGTTCGGTTGTAGCTCTGAGGGGCAGTAATAATCGGAACACGTGTTGATGCAAGAACATATAAGAAACATGGCATACGATTATGCATGAGTTGATCACATTGTTATGGCACGCATGAATTGATAATATATAGGGTGTGGCAATGGCCATGTGAGATCACTTGTGACGCGACTCACATGTGATTGATGAATTGCATCATCTAACAGTAATATGCATTGCATGTATTACATGAGGTTTAACATGTAAGGTATGGCATATCGGGTAAGGTTTCATGCGAACCGACTATTTGATTGTTGGTTGATCCTGTCTATTGTTTGGTTGCTAGTTGCTGGTTGTTTGTTGTTGGGTTGTTTAAGGGGTGGTTCTGGAGAGATACCCCAAGTTGAGTTGGTATTATAACCACTTTTAGGCCCTTAAAATGGCGCACCTGTCGGTGCAATTCAAGATCCCTAAAGACTAAGAGATTGTTGTGATGCACCACCGCTTCCCGGGTCAGGTGCATTTGTATGAGAAATATCTCTCCACCATCTGGGTGGACGAGGGACCGGGACAATGGATACCCCATTAGTTCCTAGCGTGGTTCATCAAGGAAGACGATATGCCGATCGGTCCTCTGCGTGATTTTGACGGGCCGCTTGGTAGGGGCCCTAAGGATGCCTACAGTGTAGTAGAGAATCCTACTCCCCCTCCACCAGTGACCGACTTGAACGCCTCCGACTATGACCAAACGGAGTCTAAGTCCAATGAATCCGAGTGGTGGTAGTACAGAACCCGAGGGTTCTTTTTGTATAGCTAGATTATCCTAGCCTAGTTTCTTTTTAGTCTGGCTTAGAGGATGGATCGGTCTCTCTGATGGGCTTGTAAATCGGAAACGATCCTCCATTGGTTAATCCAATAAAATGTGTAAATTGTATTCTTTGAGCTTAAAATTGTAAGAAAATAGTGAGAAACACAAGGTTGAGTGTTCGAGTGAATTTGTGAGAATCCTTTACAAAGCATTATACTCAAATTGTAATTACTCTTTGATCATATAGTGAAATCCAATGTATTAGCTGTCGGTGTGAGAGAATGGACAAAGATTTGATTTAAGTCGAATCACTATAAAGCTCGTGTGTAATTTCTCTTATCCTTTTAACTCTCGCATTTTAGTTACTACACACTATATGAATTTTTCAAACGCCTAGATCAAGTTTGAATTGTTCTGCATACTATTTTTGTGTTTGTTGTCATCTAGACTCTTATATTTCTTGAAGTATTTTATTTCGTAAAATTTTATATTTTCCTAGAATCACCTATTCACCCTCTCTAGGTGATTTGTACTAGCTATCTCATCCAGCACTCACCGATGCTAATTGGACCGTCAGTGAAATCCGACTTAAATTGGTGAGAAGAATTACATTGGATAATTGAATGTTTAGGACTATATTACCCAAATTAAAAAGCTCAAAACTAAATTGGCAACTATACAATTGGTTTAAAACTTTTTGAAAACAATTCTCTCCCTAATTCATCACTTGTCTTAATTGGTTTAATCAAAGGCTCAAAGAAGTTAATCGCTTAGGGTATTGCTATCTCACCTTAAAGCTAATATTTATTTGTGAAGAGATACTGGAACTTTAAGCCGATTGCTAGAGGTTGGACGGAATAAATCATATATTGGTGTTGGCAATTAAGGCCATGTTTAATAAAATTGAAAAATTAGTGCTGAAAATATAAGTACTAAATTTTAAGTGTGAATAATCTTAAGTGTTCATAATTAAAATAAAATGTTACAAGATGATAACTTATAGTATCAGTATCTTACCAAGTAGGATCATTGGTAGGTTTTAGCATAGAGTTGGTAGGATTCTACTTACCATTAGTTACCTTTACTATTGAAAGCATTACTTTACCCTTTCTTACTTAACGCATGAAACAAATTTTCACTTAATCAAATCATTTAAATAAATGCTAATTAATACTATCATCCAAGCTCAATCTCATTAATTGCTGGGTTTTTATTTTTCAGCAGTTAATCATGTAAACGAATTAGCCCTTGGGTTTTTTTTTCACTTACACTTGGTTTGTTTTGTGAAAAATGTGACATTTCTATCAAATTAACCTTATTGATGTCATGCCTACTTCATCTCTATCAACTTATACTTTATTAATGCAAAGCATGACTCACCTCTTTACTTGGCAAGAGGAGATACATCCCCCTAAATATCCATTCTTTTAGCTTATAAGCTTGTGCCACATGCTTAAGCTATTATTTTAGGGACCACATGAACTCTTTTAATTGGAACAACAAGCCTATCTACTCATAGACTTCATGATTCATTTTTGGTTCATCAAACAACTTCATCCATTCACTCTTAAATACTTACCCTACCGAAGGGTAAGTGCTCAACTTCACATAGATAGAGAGAGAGAGAGATCTTAAATACTTACCCTACCGAAGGGTAAGTGCTCAACTTCACATAGATAGAGAGGGAGGGAGGGAGGGAGGGAGAGAGAGAGAGAGGGAGAGAGAGAGAGTTTCTAAGAGAAGGCCCTACTCCATTACTTACTCTCCACTTACCTTTCAACTTTCACTTTCAATTTTGAGAATTTAAGCAAATTCTGCTATTTTGGTATTAAAAATCTAATTATTTTTGGGGAAAATTACCAGAAAAATATTTTTCGTTATTTTCAATCATTTAATTTTTCTCATGTTTTATTTTCTTTTATTTTCTTTTTCCTTGTTTCTCGATTAATGGCAGCCATGGCTGCGACATCCAAAAAATTCCTATATTTATTAATATTCAGTTGCAATCAATGTCACACTTAGGAATTCAAGGCAATCACTTAATGTGACTGTTATGTTTGAGTAATGGGTTAGAAATATACTAAATTAAGTATTTACTTAAGTTCAGAAAGTTGTGTCAAAAGTTTTGACACGTTCAGAAGGTTTTGCTAAACATTTTGATAAGTTCAAAAATATTTTTCAGATTTATCAATATTTATAATAGACATTAGTTTTCATATTTACGTATTGAGTTCCTTGATTCTCTTGTGTTTCAACCGAAATAATGTTATTTTGGAAAGTTGTTCCTTTGGCTCTCTTCCATCGGGAAGAGAGGCTTTGGACTTTATATTCCAATCTTTCTTCCTTCGGCAAGTCTCACTTTGAACCTTGCATTCTAAATTTCCTTCCATCGGAAAGTTAAAACATTGAACTTAACATTGTTAATGTCATGCCTACTTCATCTCTATCAACTTCTACTTCATTAATACAAGGCATGACTTACCTCTTTACTTGGCAAGAGGAGATAAATGCCCCCCTAAATATCCATTCTTTTAGCTTATAAGATTGTGCCACAAAGGGCTGAGCAACCGGACCGGGTTTACTCGGAACCCGGACCAGACCACCCGAAAAACAGGGTTGGGAACCAATTCCTGATTAATCGGTCCAGGAACCAGTTCCAATTTTTGGGAACCAGCTGAAACCGGTCCAAGAATCAAGTCCAAGCAAAGACCCACCCGGAACTAGACCGGTTTTGGAACCAGTTTTTACCTTGTTAAAAAAAAATTGTCTCTCTGTGTAGTGCCTTTGAGTTTTTCTATCTTCGAAGAATTATTAATAAAAGAAAGCCTCTCTCTGAATCAAGTTAATGGAGAATTGTTAAAAATAATTGTTCTCATACATTGTTTTTCTTTTTTAATGGTTCCACCTTCAACTATAGTAGTAGTCATAGAACAAGTGATACTAACTATTGTGGCGCTAATTAAATCATTCTTAGTCCAACTCAAGAAAGAGGTCCTCTTAATAATAGCTTTATTGCATACACATGAACATGCGCATTAGATTATGTCAGTATTATTTGTGGGAATGAGACTAATATTAAATCAATATTTGTTGCTAAGGTTTTACGCATTATTAGGATTTTTTTTCTTTGTCTTATAATGTTAGGAGGATTACATTATTGTTTTTTCACAAATTAACGTAAAATTCGACGCTGTATAAGATATTAGACGATTGCAAAATAGGTTTCAATGAAAACAAGCTAGATCCTATTCCCAGACCGGAAAAATAGGGTTGGGTCCAAAACAGGGCCCAATAAAAATAGGGTCAGGTACAAGGTCCAAAAAAGGGGAACCGGTTATAACAGAGTTGAATACAGGGTCCAGATTTGGACCCTACCCACCTTGGATCCGATCACCCCTAGTGCCACATGCCTAAGGGATTATTTTAGGGACCACATGAATACTTTTAATTGGAACAACCACCCTATCTACTCATAGACCTCATAATTTACCTTTGGTTCATTAAACAACCCCATCCATTCACTCTTAAATACTTACCCTACCGAAGGGTAAGTGCTCAACTTCTAAGAGAGAGAGAGAGACAGAGAGAGTTTCCAAGAGAAGGCCCTACTCCATTACTTACTCTCCACTTACCTTTCAACTTTCACTTCCAATTTTGAGAGTAAAAGCAAAAGATCCAACATGCATTTTTATTAAAGTCTTGAGTTCATTTCCGGGTTTGAATGAGGTAAACTCATTAATTTCCAACTATTTTCCATAAATAGGTTTATCGTTTTCAGGAGAAAAATCATTGATTTTAGTTTTGTTGTACTTTAAAGGAAAACTAAAGTTTTGATTTTACGCAAACTATTTTCAAAGTAAGTGAATACTCTAGGCACTAAGCTAAGTTATTTTGATGATTACATGGCTTGGTTGCTTAATGGGTATTTACTTTAAGTAAGTTTTATGAACATGTGTGAGTAGATTTGCCAATAGCACGTTGGGTTCCTCACTTGTGTGAATTTTTATTATGGCATGTTGAGTGGTGTATTGAATATTTATTTTAATCATATTCATGTGCATTAATTTGGTGTGATAATACTGAATATTGAAAAACAATAAATGTTGTCGTCCATGTAAGGGTGATGACATTGCCCAATGTGTCAGAATGCCCCAGGGAGTGTTTTAGGATGCCTAGGGAGTCGAGATACCCCATGTAAGAAAAAAAAAAGATTATGTATGAGAATGGTGGAATGCACTATGGGTACATTACAATATGCCTCGGAGTTGAGATGCTCCGTGTATTGGAATGCCCCGGGAGTGTTCCAAAGGTGGAGTAAATAAGATGATGCATGCTCATGAACATACATATATGCGTGTTGATAATGCACCAAATGATATCGATGCATCAAGAAATTTTATGCCATATGTGTGCATTGAGTAAATAATACAATGCATTCGTATGAGGCACTTGCAAAGAAAGTGTGTGTTCATGCATTGATTATGTTGCATGAAAATTTGTGATTGTTATGCCAGGGCAAGTGTGAAGGTGAACTCCTACTTTAGACATATTTCACTTGCTAGGTTTTGGCTCATTCCATTATTTTTTAGACACGTAGGATAGCTCTCTTGCCGCCACCACTTTTTAGAGCCCCAACTCACATAGAGTATGAGGAGGTTGTACTACCTCATGCGATGTTTGTATATACTAAGCGTACTATTATGGTATAGGTCAATGTAGGACTTCTTGAATGGGTTCCCTATTGGTATGTAGCTTGGTACGCAATCTTTGATGGTGACTGACTAGGACTGCTTAGAGATTTTGATGGTCCTCTTGTTACATTACCAAGAAGCCAGAGACAGGGGTGATTATCGATCCCTAGATGTCAAATCGGTGTTATACGGGTAGGCTTTTGAGAGCAAGGTATGATAGTGGAAATAGGAGTTACTGAACCTTTCTCAAATATGTGGAATGTGATGTTGTGATGTTGTGATGTAAGTGATGCAAATGTATATTAAGCATGGGAATTAATGAATATGGCATGTTTAATCATTTTATTGTTCTTTCACTTGCGAATAAATTAATAAGAAATGAATTAAATATGCCACATGTATCGGGTGATGCGCCTGGGGCGTCACAATAACGACAACCGACGAACTTAAGCCTCGCCAAATTGGGTAGCTTGCGGCCTCTGGCGGCAAAGCTCAAGTCTCACCAAATTGGGTGAGCTTGTAGCCTCACCATATCGGGTGAGCTTGCGACCTCTGGTGGCAAGCCAACTCATCCCTTGCCAATGGCAAGGCCAAGGAAGAAGGAAAAAGTAAAAGAAATAAATAAAATAAGAAAAATAAATAAAACAAAATTAAAGGAAAAAATTAAAATAAAAAATAACATCGAATTAAAAAAAAACATTTTTATAAGAACGAATGTTTTATTAACTACGGATCCAAGCCCGAGTCAAGGATTCAAACACAACCTTTATGGATATGGGCCTGAGTGGTCGGAACAGGAGTTCAAGCATCAAGGATCTGAGCATTGCCTTTATGGACCGAGGATTGGGTGTTGGGGTATTGGCCACAAGCATTAGGCTTCAAACTCAGCCTCAATGGACTTGGGCGTGGACATTGGGAACCAAGGACTGGCCTCAATGGATCCGGGCTCAAGGAACAAAAACCTGGTCTTAAACATCGAGGACTAGGAACCAGTGTTGAAGTTCCCATATCTAAAGGTAGAGTTTCAGGGTTCAAGTGTCGATATCGAGTCATATTTTGAAAATTGTATTTCAATTTTAAGCAAACTAATACCAAAAAATGAAAAAAAAAAAAATTCGACAAAACAAACGGAGCCTTAAGGTGCATTTGTTTCACAGGAAACTCGATGATAAATGAAAATGCTCTCTTTTCAAGAAATACGATTAGTTTTTCTTTGTTTGAGGATGTATAATAAAAAAAAAAGTGTTCTAATGTTTAGATCTCATTGAAAATTGATTTCAATTTTATAACTTTATCTCAAAAAAAATCGAATTTTTAAATTTTTTAAATTTTTATTTTTGAAAAATCCGAATTTTAATTATTTTATTTTTAAATTACTTTATTTTTTTTTTTATTTTTTCTTTTCCTTTTTCTTTTTTTTTTTCCTTCTTATTTTCCATTGCTCGTCTGCTTCCTTATGTGCCATCCCCATCTGCTTCCTTTGGTAGTTCGTCCTCCGTTAGCTTTCAAGGGGTGAGCTCGAGCCTTTCTGCCGCAGACTTGCCTAATCCGGCAAGGTTCGCCGACCTTGGGCAAGCTCAAGCCTCGCCACCAAAGGTCACGAGCTCACCCGATCTTGTAAAATAAAAAATAAAAAGGAAGAAAAGAAAAAGAAAGTAAATAAAAAAATTGAATTTTATGATATATAAAATTTGAATTTTTTAAAAATATATTTTAATAAGAGCAATCATTTCGTTAACCAAGCACTTATATCTAAGCTTTGGTAGATTCAGAAAAAAAAAAATTCCAATTCTTTTAAAAGGAAATCATTTTCCTGAATTCAAGTTTTGGTGAGAAAATATCTGTTTATTCATTTTCCTAAATGAACCAAACACCAAAAAATGAGGAAAAAAATTTCTAGAGAATGTTTTCCACGAAACAAGTGGACATTAAAAGAATATTTCATCTAGATAGATTTCTTTCTCCATCTGTCACGTGCCTCTTGTGAGTGCATGTATGAACAGATTCTTACTCTAATCTAGAAAGTGGTCCGATGGATATACACGGATTTTAGCCTTGTAGGGTGAAGCCAGTTGAGGAAGTGGATGGGTTTCTTTAGAGAATTCCTTTTTAGTATTTAGAGAGACGACATTTTCAAGGATAGAAAGTTGTTTCATCCGTGGACGTGATAGCCAAATAGTCTGGAACGCAGGGAAAATTCTAATCTACTTTCTCCCATTTACATGCACTCAATTCAGATCGAATCCTTTAGAGAGATTATATTAACCTGTATCCTTCTCGTGAATAACTGGGACTAGCATTTTCAATTGCACTGTCTTGTCACTAACGAGTAGATTTATCGTCCAGCGTCTACTGAACAACCAATGGAAGACCGCCTTGTCCTCATTGGGACTGCTCCCCTCATGTTTCTTATCCAAGAGGGGAGAAAAAACATTCTGATCGTTTTGTTCAATAGTTTTCTCGCTTTGTGATGCTCCCCAGTTTGTCGCTAACCTTAGGAAAAGAAGTGAAGCAATTATCAACCGTATACGCCTGAGTTATATTAATCTTGTGTAGCTACATGCGATAAATCATCTTCAGATGGAGCTTCGATGCTGATCTTTAAGCCTTCCCCTAGTAAATGCGAATGGGCTTCCTAAAGTCACGACTCCTTGCTAAAGCATCTTGACAAGTTCCTTTACTGGTTCAGTATTCATTAAATGAGTTTGTGTCTACACAAATGATGGACTATTACTCAGAGTCTTCAACATCTATCGGTGCGTGGAAGAAAGAGTAGCTTTATATCAACTCAATGCCACTCTCATTAAGGTTTTACTTTTAGTATTATTGAGATCACGGGTTAAAATTTACTTACGTGTAATTATTGTAGTATATTTATAACGATCAAAAAGGTTAAAAGTAATAAAAAGATAGCACTTTATTTGTAGATTTAATAAATGAATTGAAATTTAAAAAATTTCTAATATATTAGCAATAGTATAATTATGACATTGTGGATGATACTGATTGATTGATATGACTTTGTTATGGAAAATTAAATAGATCAAACAAATTGAAAGTTTAAAGGCTAAATAGAATATATAGAAATAGTTCGAATACCACATTAAACAAATCAAAAACCTAATGATAATATTACACGTTAGACCAAAATTTAAAAACTACTATGGTCATTTTCTCTTTTAAAAAGGAGAAAGGGGACTCCCTTGGACCCAATAAAAGGTGTATTAGAATCTCTATGAATCTTTAGAGGCTGTCGCAGAAGTCTATATGCTAACCCGTGTGCCATCCAAGTTACCAGACACCCAAGCTCCTGAGTTGACTGTGGGATGGGTCCAACGTGATGTTGCATTAGGAATTTTCGCCTCGGTCATAAAGGAAATATATAGATAGGCATGTACATATGCATCAACACAAAGTACTGCGTTTTCAGATGAAACGACTTTGCAAATTTCAGAAAAACACATCTTGTTGGTGATATCCATATACAAATCTGGAATGAAAACACGAGGTAAATGGAACGGCCATCAGTTCGCCAGGGTCTCCTGAGCCTGGTCTCCATCACAGTGGCGTAGCTTTCCTAACTATGACACAGAGGGACGTACATCGATCCAGGTCCAATCCAAGACCTAGATCAGACTTGAGTCCTAATTCCACACAAGGAACCAAACCGGATCAATGGATCAGTTAAGATTTCTTTTTCTTTTTTTTATCTTTTATCCAAAAGCAAACCCTAATTAATAAAAAAAAATTCTTTTAATGTCAGAAAACTCCTACTTGTAGGAAATAGAAGAAAAAAATCAATCGGTTCTAAGACCGACCCTTGAATAGGACCGGACTGGTTGGTCCAGCCCGTTCCGGTTCCACTCGATTCCACAAACCGAGAACCGACCCTGCCCGGTTCGGTTCCAAGACTGGGTTGGTTGATTTCGGGTTCCGCAAATTGGGAACCAATCCTGCCTGATTCGCTTCCAGATTCAGGTAAGTCAATTCCTGATTCAGTTCCAGGTTACAAGATGAAAACCGACCCATCATGGAACTAATCACCTCTAATGGCAAATGCGCCGACTTCAGTTCATCATCTATATACAAAACCATTATGCTAGAGGGAAGCCTTGGCAACTCTTTGATCATGTCACAATGAAGTAAATCAAGGGTTTGAAGATTGGAGAGCTGGTGGATCTCTGCCGGTATGCTAGAAATACTTGAATGTCGTAGCCTTAAGATTCTCAGATTATGCAGTTTCCCAATCTCGCTTGGAATGCCCCCCTCAAGACTTCGACACCAAGAGGCGTGTATTTCTTCAAGGCTAGTTAGCTCTCCAATATCAGGTGGGAACTCCCTAAAGAAACAAGAATCCATTCTCAGCACCTTCAAATTCTGCAGATTATTTATCGAATCTGGAAACTTGGAAACGCCTGTTCCCGACACATCTAACTCAACTAATGATCTCCCTATTTTGCCCATGGAGTTTGGAAGTTTTCTTATTTGACGGCAATCCCTTAATATTAAGTGTTTGAGTCTGACCAATTCTCCCATGGAGTCAGGAAGTGCTGCAATTCTGGTGCCATCCAGGGAAAGAAGTGAGATATTCGTGAGATGCCATACTGTACTCGGTAGCTCACTCAATGAGAAGCAATTTGAGGCAGTCAGAGTTTTAAGCTGCTTTAAATGACCAATGGAGATGGGAATTTCCTGTACTAAAGTTCCATCCATGAGAAGCTCTTCCAGAGTTGTCAGCTGACCCACTTCTATTGGCAACATGCTGAACTCTGTGCAGAACTTCAAATTCAAGGAAACCAAGTATTGCAAATCGCCGATGGAAGGGTCTATCTTGACCAATTGTGAACATTGCTCCAAAATCAATATAGCCAGATTTTGGTAGCCAGAGAACTTGGGAGTGACCAATAAGTCAGCACAACCTGTAAGATCTAAAACTTTCAAGTTTTGCATCTGCAAAATAGGAGAAAAATTGCATGAGCTCACTTCATGAATAGTTACGTTATGCCAGGCCATTTCACCAAAGCAATGGATTGTCAACTACCTCGATTTGATCCCAGCCTTCCCAGTCTTTCGTCACTTTGCTCCATGACAGGTCGAGAATGGTTAAGTTTCCCAAGTGAAAATTAGTTACCTGCAGATGTCGAGGGCACCCTCGCCAACGAAGCCACCTTAAATTTGGAAAAATGTTAGCGAAATCTCCAGCAATGTCTGCATGATCCAATTGAAGAAACCGTATGTTTGGCATGCTCTCAAAGTCTTCTGCTTGAAGTTTTTCTGAAGTATGCCACTGAAAGTTAAGGCAGAGTGCCTCAACCTTTTCTGTTCCCTGTGATGGACAAGAAAAAACAAATGGAAGCAGTGAGATGGTCTCTCTTCTGGACACGTAACCAGTCAGGAAACATTAGCAAGAAAAAAAAAACGACGCCCAACATCAATTGCACGCATGATCAGATCTTAGCAATATCTGCGGAAATAGCTCTTTTCCTTTGGCAGTGACCACAATAAAAATATTTTATATGCTTCACAATAAAACAAAAAAGAAAAGGACGTCAAACTTTCACCTTTTTGCGCTTTATTGTATCAAGAGCTATTTCATGATTAAATAATCTACTCCGCTTTCCTGGATCTGTGAGACTCTCCGCACGAACAATTTCTTTGCCAAGTCGCCTCAACATGTTATGCATCCATATCTGATTCCTTTCTCCAGTTGTGGCTAGGGGAGTCAACATTTCATAAGAAGGCGGAAAAGGGGTGTCATTCCACAGGTAACAAGCAATTCGACTATCTATGCCGGCAGTAAAGCAGGCGATATCCAAAAATCTCTGTTTCTGCCAGTGATTTAGCCCTCCATTCAAAAAACTCCGAAAATCCCTCTGCATGAATAACCGCTTTAGTAAATTAATCCGTTCCTTCTTTGTTTTACCCTCGAAGACTGCAGCCATAACTTCAATAAACAATGGGAGTCCTGCCATAGCAGCAAGAGCACGGTCTGAAAGCTTGAGGTTGCCATGTGAGGGAGAAGTTGGCTTAGATGAATGCTGTCGAAAGAGTTTAAGAGCCTGATCATTATCCAACCGACTAACATGATAAGTCTGGATCTGAGGAGAGTCTTCTGAGACAACACTTTTTCTGGTGGTTACAAGGATCCTACTTCCAGAAGCAAAGCAATAGAAATCTCCAATGAGCTTCTGGACATGAAACGCATGTTCCACATCATCAAGAATAATCAAAACTCTCATGTCGCAAAATATGTCCCTGAAAAACTCAATTTCCCCATTGACAAAAGCAACATCCTCATGTTTCCATTTTAGAACATCAGAAATCAACTTAGTTTGCAAAAGCTGAAGCCCTCCTAGTGCTTGAGATGTTTCTTTAATATCTGCAAGGAAGCTACAGCCATCGAAATCACAAGAGAATTGGTTGTATATGAGTTTTGCGAGAGTTGTCTTGCCAATCCCACCTTCTCCATGGATGACAACAACAATCCGCTTGTCCTTATCGTTAATATTCATCAACCTCATGATATGGTTTACTTGATCATCAGTTCCAACATATTTTTCGATACTGGCAACTTGTCTTTTCTCTTCCCTTTTAGCCACCTACAAGAAACATGATGATTGCTCACTGATAAGGTTGCAAAATGCGAAGAAGTACCTGTACTTGTTGATCTTTTTTAACCTTGATGTGTTTGCATAAATTGTCTACCATGCAAAGTCCTTGGGCATCCTAGTCTACCGGTGATCAACATTATCGCCACATTGTTCCAAAGGAAATCCAAGTTTCAGGGGTGATGATCTTTTACCTTTCAAATATGTTTCGTCAAGCAGTTACTCCGCTTTGAACTACACACGGACATCTTTTGACATATTTGTGTGAGATTGACAGCAGACATTAAAACCTCATAACATATTCATAGAAAAACAAGACCCAATTGAATACAATATGTGGTAGCAAATGTTCAATCATTGAAATATCGTTGGTTCCCACTATTATCCGCATGTTTCTAAAAGCGTATAATGCATCCAATGCCAATAATCTCAAGATTGCAAACAGAAGTTTCCACATGGCGAGCAGAGAAGTAAATGGTCTCTTAGCTCCACTTTTAATATATATTAGAAAATACCCATTGTCGCAAACACTATTAACAATTGATCTATATTGAAATGTTAAAATAATTAACATCAGAAAAAGATATTTATGCATGTATGAAAATCCTCGATTATCATCTTACTATGCATCCTTCGAAGCTTACATCAATTTCAACAAAGATGTGGTTGACAAGTGGATTGATGATGTTGTATCCCATCACATTACTTTAAAAATCATTATTATCATATCATGTACATCTCAATCAATATTATCTCGTTAAAAAAAAAAAATTCACAAACATGAAATTTCAAATAGGATGCAAGTCAAAGCTTGAGCAATTGTTTGTACTTGAAAGATCTATCATCTTTCAAGTAGATGATAGATCTTTCAAGTTTTCATTTGGAAATTATGTCTATTCCTCAGAATCCGCAAATTATGCAAGTCTGTAAGCACATATTATGATTTTTTTTTAATTATAACTCCTTTGTGAAATTCATAAAATGCCTCTACATAGCACAAACTTGGTCTAACTTTATCATTGTGTAAATCTAAATCTTGTTACTCTTGTGTCATAATTATTATCAATTAAGACTGTTTAGTCATTTGCAATAGATACATTATTGATCCATTTTCTAACTGCTTAAACTTTTAGGAAAAAGGTTTGTCCAACAGGATATCAAAACACAGGTTGGCGGTTTGAATCCTCACACTCCCTCTCAGTTTTCTCCTATTTGTTATTCTTATCATTCCGTCTATTATCCTGTTTCACCAATTACCTTCTTAACATGGTTCCATCCACAACCAGCAATTATCTTCTTAACATGGTTCCATCCACAACCAGTCTTGCACATATAATGACCAGCTTACATGCTATGCTAAGTGTTAAATCATATGCTATATATACATTATGGCCCACTTTTTAATAACTTAAACTTTTAAGGGAAAACAGTTTGTCTAACAAAGATTAAGTTTTATACATAATAACTATTAAAACATGTGAAAACACAAATTAGTATTATAAACTGAAGCTAAAAAAAGAAACAAGCAAAAAAAATATGAAAGATGCAGCTTTGACACTCGGTACTACTTCACATGTTTTGAAAATAATAAACTATAAAATCAAAATACAGATGAAGAAACAAAACAAAGGACAATTATTCATTTGACACTTGACAAATTCATTAGCGGTATGAGTGTGTTTGGTTCAGCTTTCCCAAAGGGCTTTCAGCCTCAAGAGCCCCTTGAGAAAATGCTGGGGTATTTGGCAAATCTTCTCAAATGGCTTTCAGCATTTCGGGAATGCTGAAACAATGATTAAATATTTTTTTCTTCCAAACCGACCCTCACCAATTCTTTAGTTTTCCGAATTTGCCCCTCCCTATTAGTGTACATCTTCCTTGTGCAAGGGCAGCCAACGAAGGCCGACGAGAGGCCAGTGAGTGGTCAGTGAGGATCATACGACCTCAAGCGACCCTCACTTGGGGTCGCCTAAGGTCAGGCGACCTCAACCGATGGCCACCAACATCAAATCTGGCTCACTAGTGGCCCGAGCCGTGAAGGGTTTGAGGTTTTTTTTTTTTTTTTTAAAAAATTGCAACTAAAGCTCCTTATAATTTATTTATTTTTACCAAACACGACTTGAACTCAAAATCACTTTGCAAAGAATCATTTCCCAAAAAGCTTTGGCATTCAACATTTACATTACACCCAAAGCCCAGTTCAAAGTTAAACCAAACCCACCCTACATTGTTTAGACGAGTTTAGAGATAAAATTTGAGATTCTACTTGAAATTTGAGATGGTGATAAAATTCCTAATGATTAATTTTAAATGTATTGATCTTTTTCTTTAAATTTAATTTTCAAGAATTTATAATTAATTCCACTCCGCCTCATTTAATTTTATTAATCGATTGGTCTTTTGTCTCTTTCTTATGGGTTAAGTACAAATTTATTCCTTTAAGTTTCAACATTTATGCAATTTGGTCCTAACTTTTAATTTGTTCAATCAAATCATTTAACTTTTAAGATTTGCACAACTTAGTCTTGTGAGTTTTATTTCTACAATCAAGTCCTCTTAACTTTATCAAATTCATACAATCAAATCATTTGATCCAGCACTCTAATTAAATTGTCAAATTGACTAAAGCCATGGCATTGTTTTAGTGACAGAAAATGACGAGGGATACTACTTTGACGCCAAATGCATAGAAAATAAAAAAGAAACACAACAAAAAAAGAAAGAGGGTATGTCTACCAAGAGTTCTAAAACTTGCTATTAAAACTCGTCAAATTAAACTCCTACCTAATTGATTAACAGAAAATGCCAACATGATCTTTTTATTACGTTTTTATAGCTCTCAATCAGTAAATACTTCAACATTGAAGAAAGTAGGGGAAACCAGAGAACAACCATGTGCAAATAACCCTTCTTTTGAAAATCAATATGACTGTTTCGATATCAATCTCTTCAATCACAGTTAGGCAAGCTCGTTATCAGTAGGAATTTTGAACAAAGAAGGGATTTCAGCAGGGTTTTAGATTGCATTCGTTTCTTACCTCCTGTTTGACTTCTTCATCGTCTTCCTTCAAGAATGTTTAAACTTCCTTGCTCGTTCACTTCCTCCCCCACACCCCCCCCAAAAAAAAAAAAAAAAGCTTCTTCTTAATCTCTATTAATTTATATTGTTTAAGGCAAAACCACTTTAATCTCGCTTTTTGCTTTTCAAAATTACCCTTCCATGGAAAATTAAAACTACTCGTAACTCTATCTTCACTAAATAATCACCCAAGTCATACATCCTTAATAACTATTTACAGCATATCCACTCAATTAAACAATCATTCCTTTAAAACATGTTTCTTTTCTCTCCAAGTGTAACCCACCAATGATTAAATACACAAGCATACCATGTGTCTCGACACTAGTTTCTCTATTTATAGGATCTTTCATATTTGTTTAGACATGGTATTGACTTGTTGATTTCCTTTTCCTGATTTTAAAGGAATTTTGGCCACAAATAATCTTCTAGTTTATGCAGATGAGATTGAATAATCTGACATGATATCCATATATAATTCCTATGAAAAAGACAGGATAACATTCGGTGATCATCAATATCTCGAGGTGTTATTAATCTACTTGATATGTGTAAATGAACAGTTTTCCAAGCAGAACAATGAGTAAGTTAAACAAACGAATAATTCCCTCTAATCATTCTTGTTACCTAATATAGTCTGATAATGGATATAAATATATATTATCTATGTAAATTTTTTTGCGCAAATGGTTCCAAATTTTGCATATATAACTATTCTAATAACAAATCGAATTACAGAATGATTTTTCCTTATAGTTTCATCAATATTGCTTTGTTATACAATTTAATTAGTCCAAAAAGGTATACCACTGCATTCAAGTTTTTTTTTTTTGGTTATTTCCCTTTTCTACAGTTAAGTGCACTACAATTGACATGTGGTGTCAGCCGCTATTGCTTTGGCTGCATGAGTCAAATGGAAGATAATCATCTGCCCCCCCGTTTGTTACCATCTAGATCCATCCCTGAATTAAGCCTGTTTCATGATGAAGAAAAATAAGAAGGAAACGTACCTTGCCCTTACTGTTGGATGTGCACAAATCTGAATCAGACTTGATCTGTCCAAGAATCTTATCTTTATAGTACTTGTAAAACATGCCACCCAAAGGAGTTTCAACTAGTTTCGGACAACATTGAATTTCGACTTGGCATTCATCTGGTATCTTTGTGTCCAATGGATTTGTCCAAAATACTAAGGAGAGGCACGAATCCACTTTAAAGAGACTCAAACATCCTAACTCGTCAAGGCCTTCAAAACCCCGTAGCTTATTGCAGTGTGTGATTTCTAATCCCACCAACTTTTGCAGTTTTGACAGATCAACTAACATCAAAATTGACGGACATGAGTGGACCTTCAGGCTCTCCACTGTTTCCAATGCCCCCAGACCATGAATCTCTCTCAAATCTGGGCAGTCCTCCAGTTCCAATTCTTTTAGATTCTTCAGGCCTGATAGGGAGAAAATGATTGTTTCAAGGAGTTCAAAGCCGCTGACAGTTAAATGCCTCAACTGCTCTAGCCCGTCAAGTTGGATTTCTTTTTCCAAAGAGCGATGGAGCTTCAAAATCATTAGATTTCTCAAGTTGGATAAACCTGATACAGTTGTTATTGAGCTGGTATTTCCCTGCATTGCTGATTTAGGGGGCTGCAAGAGAAATTTTGGGCATAGGTGGCCAGACATGTAAAGTTTCCTTAGACGAAAAAGGGAAGCAAATGCAGTTGGTGACACGGTAATGTCCGGAAGGCATAGTTCCAAACTTTCCAGCTTGGATAACTTCCCAATCCACTCTAAGTTATGGGTTTCAAATCGGATTGATGAAGACCACCAATTATATTCACAGCCATCCGATAAGAGAAGAACAACTAGATTAGTGAGGTTTGAGACATCTGGAATAGATTGCAAGGACCGAGAACTAACAAGTAGATGAGTCAAACTTGTGGGAAGTGACGGCAACTCTTGCAGCTGATCACAAAACCTGAGGATCAGTTCTTCTAGGTGAGGGAGTGCAGCAATTGTTTCTGGCACTCGACAAATATGAGTGTATGATAGATCTAGGATTCTTAAAAAGGATGACTTGCCAATTTCACTTGAAACTTCACCTACAATAGAACAACATCTAGCACGTAACACTTCAAGCTTCATTGGCAACCTAATGGCTGAAGGAAACTCTGCTAGCCTGCAATCTTCCATCCTTGTCATGTTCAAAGTCTCTAGATTTCCAATGTTATGAGGTAACACTTCAATGCCTGAGTGTGACAGATCCAATTCCGTTAAAGACTCCAGGTTTCTGATCAAATACGGAAATTCCCTCATCCCTCTGCAGCCTGCAAGATATAAATACTTGAGATTTGCAAGATATCCAACAGAACAAGGTAATCTTTCAATTGATGTGTATGATAGATCCAACTTGATCAATGAATTTAGCTTTCCCATCAAGACCGGGAGTTCCCTTAAATTTGAGCAGTTACTTAAAGATAAATGCTTTAGCTTCACTAGCAGGCCAATTTCGCCAGGCAGATCTTTCAGTTGGTCGCAACCCTCAATTTTCAAGTAAGCCAGCCGTTTTAGTTCCCCAATGGAGCGATCAATTTGAACCAACTGTCGACATTCTTCAATGATCAATCTTTCCAGAGTAAAGCACCCAAACAAGTCGATTCTGACCATATTTAGACGTGTCAGCTCTAGAACTTTCAAATTGTGTAGCATCTGTGAAAAGAATAAATCATTATGCGGTGTTGTCAGACAATATAGCCGTAAGAAAAGTGCATGACAACAGACATACCTTAATTTGGCTCCACCCCTCCCAATCACTGGCATCACAAAATTCGGAGACGTGGAGGACAACCAAGTTTTGAGGGAACAGATTAGTTGCAATTAAATCTGGAGGACAATGGCACCAAGAAAACCATTTTAACTTGGAAAATACATAGCTAAAGTCCCCGATAAAGCTCCCCCCGTCTAATTCAAGAAATCTTAAATTTGGCAGCCTTGCAAAATCTTCATCAGTAAAGATGAGCGTAGTAGGATCTCCAGCAAGACTGAGTGCCTCAATATTCCCTTTATTCTGCCAAATACACACATATTTAGAAAATTTCTCTTCTTCACATATGTACAAACTTCATCGCAAATTCCTGACTCTATGCAAAGAAAGACAGAATTTGTGCTCTTAATGTATTACCTCTCTCGTTTTTACAATGTCCACAGCTTCCTCAGAAATCCACAACCTGCTATGCTTTCTCAGATCTCGGTTTTCCTCATGGACAATTTGGCGCCCAAAGTCTTTTAGCAAGTCATGCATCCATAACCCGCCATTCTCTCTAATATTTATCAATGACAGAGAACTGAGAACTTCAATTTCTATTTGCGGAAAAGAGTTGCAATCTTTCCACATGTAAGATATATTAATCTCCTCCTTATGGAAGGAAAAACATGCAATATCAAGAAAAATCTGCTTTTGCTTGAAATTTAAGGCGTCATAGCTAATTTTCAACTTCCGGTGAACATCTCGATGAGCAATGCTCCTTAACTTTTCTAGTGTATCTTTCCATACAGTTTTGTGCTTCCAATGAAGAAATGAACCTATGACCTTAACAACCAAAGGAAGTCCTCCAATAGTAGAAACAACATCCATAGAAAGCTTGTTATAATAATCGTCTCTAGGAGAGTTTCTTTTGAATGCATGACTTATATAAAGCTGAAGTGCTTGATCAGAATTCATTTCTCTTAGTTCATAAAGTATGATTTTCTCTCCAATCTCTAGGATACATTTGTTCCTAGTCGTAATTATGACTCTACTTCCTCTAGCAAACCAACTGATCTTGCCAATTAGTTTTGCAAGCTGTTCCTTATGGCCCACATCATCTAGAACAATTAAAACCTTCTTATCATGGAGTTTTTCCCTAATAACCTTAATTCCATCGTCAATGTCATTGATGTCATCCATAGGCATTAAATAATCAATGTAATCAATATCAACCATAGGCTCATTTTTACTGAGGATGTCAGATAACAGCTTCTTTTGCAGAAATACTAGGCCATCATGGCGTGACGATTCACAGACATCTGGCAAGAAGCAATACCAACAAAAGTTAGAAATGAGCTTGTTGAAGAGAGCCTTGGCAAGGGTTGTCTTTCCAATGCCAGCTGGGCCATGAATTCCAAGAAACCGTGCACAACCAAAGTCATAGTCCAACAAGTCCATTACGGCTTCCACTTGACTATCTATCCCGACCAAATGGTCAGTTGCACAATCATCTTCTGCCTTCATTTTGATTGTGATATCTTCAATGTCCAACGCAGTAAGTCCGCGTTGCAATGATGGGCAATGATTTCCACGCAAAAGCCAAGGGAACACTACAAAATAGCAGGGGCTGCAAAAATAAAAGACTTGAGTGATGAGTGATGTCCATTGCCTCCCTAAGCAATCCCGTCAAACGTATTCACTCCCTATAATTTATGCCTAGATGTCTAATATATTCCTTTTTTCCCACAGCATTTTACAAGATATATTAGGTGACTAGCACATGTATTAAAATGCACTTTGACAGGTGGATTTTAGCACACGTCTCTAACTCAATCATGCAAATCAAAAGAAAATGAAATGACAATAGTAGACTGAAAAAATTTGCTTTAATATGCACTGACATACCTAAATTTTTAATTCATTCATTAAAATCTTAAACTATTCCTAAGGTTCCATTGTTTCACATGAAAATAAGTGAACGAAAAACTTATATTTAAATTAAGATGATTTTTCCAATTTTTCAAAGAAGAAATCATCTTCCAAAATATGACTCAGTATTGGCAATTAGATCAGAAACTTTACGTTTGGGCATGAAAACCCCAATGCTCATTTCCTGACCCTTGGCAATGGGCCCAAGTCTAGAGGTCAAGGCCGGGACCACCGGGTTTCACCGGGGCAAGCCTGGGTCCATTGAGGCAAGACCCAATACCTCGATGCCTGTGCTCAAGCCTCTAGTGCCTGTGCCTAGGAACAACTAGGCCAAGCTCAAGACTTTCATGCCCGCGTCTAGGTCCATCAAAGCTAGCCCAAGACCCTAGTGCCCGGGACCAAGTCCTAGACACCCGCTCTCAGGTCCATCCAAGTCGAGTCCCCAGCACCTTTCTCGGAGTGTAGGCCTTTCCCGTGACCCCAACACCCGCACTTGGGTCCATCAAGGCTTGGCCCGGGACCTCAATGCCTACACCTAGGTACTTGGATGTCTAGCTTGGGTTCATTGAGGTTGGGCCCAGGACCTTGACCCTAGTGCCCAAGTCCTAGCATCAAGCCCAAGTCCATCAAGGCCATGCCTAGGATCCCGATGCCCACGCTTAAGTCCATTGAGGCTAGGTCCGTTGAGTTCGGTTCCAAGAACTTGGTGCCCGAGATCGGGTACCCTCCACTCGAGCCTAGGTAACATCAAGGCCAAGCTCGGGACCCTGACACCTGTGCCTCACACTTGAGCTCGAGTGCATCAAGGCCATGTCTGGGACCCGGTGCATAAGCCCCAATCCACCGAGGCCAGCATTGGTGCATCGAGGCCAAGCCCGAGGCCCTAGCACCCATGCCTAGGTCCATCGAGGTTGGGCCCATGACCTTGGCACCCATAAGCAGGTCCTTCGATGCCAAGTTCAATATTATCAAGGCCAGGCTAGACACCTAGCACTTAAGCTTGATCCACTGAGGCCAAGCCTAAAACCCCGACTCATGTGCCTTGGTCCATTTACGACCGAGATCTCAACACTCGTGAAAAGGTCCTAGGCTTGGCCTCAATGGACCCGAGTCTAGGCACTAGAGACCTAGTCCTAGGTGCGGGGTCCACCCTTGATGGACCAAGGTAGGACTACCGAAGTCCCAAGCTTGCCCTTGATGGTCCCAAGCCAAGGCGCCAACTGGGCACAACTTCAATGTAATAATTGAAAGTTGAGTATAAACTGTACAATCTTTAGAGTTTGAATAAGAGAGGTTGGCATTGGCCTTCTAGGGGCTTTTGGGGGTGAGAGCAGTGCCGCCCCTGCATCACCAGCAAGGGTCGACAATTCTCACCCAAGGTAAGCAGTTCCAAGTTCCTTACAAGTTCCGCCTGGAACTGGAACTTATCCTCGCGTACAGGTTCCTTATTTTTTTGGAATCTAAAACCTACTCATCGGAACCTGGAACCCACCCTATCATAGGTTCCAAGGTCCGTTACAAGATCCAACAAGTTTTTTTTTTAGTTAAACAAAACGAAAATGAATGCAATAATAATAAACAAGCTTGTCATTCATCAAAGAGAATACAAAACAAACAAAACTAGACCATAGAAACAAGAGCATTAAAATTGCAAATATGAGTACCGGTAAGCAAGAGCAAGGCCCAGCAAGAACAAGGTCATAACAAAACAGTATTATTATGTCTAAGTTGCTCATGGGACTCTTTTCCATGGAGATTCAAGAAATTAAAATATCATTTCCTTCTCTTGCCGAGGATTTTTTTTGATTAAAATTAGAGAAAACATAAGAACTGTATTATTTCCATGGGGTTTACAGCAGGTTCCCCTACTTTATTAAATACAGTAGAAATAAGATTATGATAAGAATTTGAAAATTTAGAATGCTATCAAATGAATTTAAAATCTCAAGTTTCTCACGTACTATCCTTAAGAAAAAATAGTAATTGACGATTGATTATCATACTGCAGTAACAGCATGTCCTGTTTTGTAATCAAGAGATTGCCAAACCTTTTGACTAAGTGTAAATGAAAAAATGGTTGGCTTGTACACTCACATACAAAGAAAATCAAGGAATCCTGAAGTGGCAACCCAAGACACTCCACAGAAACAAGGTATGACCTACCAACTCAATGCACAGAGAACGGAAACAACATTCCAGAAAGCACACGCATCAGAAATGTTAGGCTAGAGGATCTACCCAATATTTTCGATCCTTCCAACTAAAGAGCTGCTCAGGGGCAACTGGAGCGCCTCCTTCACACCGCTCTTCCTTTTAGCTTCCGTCTGTCTTCAGTGGTAAACATTAAAAAGGCTCACCTACCACTCTATCACATATCCTAGTAAAATAACAAAAAGGTCGTTGAACAACCAGCAATTACAAGAAGTAACGTTCATTAAGGCAGGAATTTGGAATTGACTCACGTTCGGCCAGTAATTACATGGACTAAATCTCGCAGCTGAGCTGAGTCGCGGCCGCCAGCGGTGAGTCACTGACGGCAAACAGAACCAACGCTCGGCGAGCTTGGGGTTTAGTTCTGGGTCGAACCAACGTTCGGCCAGCTCAAGCAACGTTGGGCGCGACGCGAGCCACGCCGGATTCGGCACAGATCGGCAACAAGGACGCCGAGGCAGCAGCTGGTTCTGTCCTAGTCGCGGCAACAGCGAGCGGCGGCAGCGAACAGCAGCAGCTCATCGTCGGGAGGCTGAGATGCAGCGGCTCGTCCACACGCGGGCTGCTCGTCATCGAAGTCTGAACAGCGGCGGCGTCGTCGACGGCAGAACAGCGACGGTGGAACAACAGCAGCGTCGCGGTGGCGCCCGGCAGCAGCTCGTCGTCGGGACGCGGCAAGCGCGATGGCGAGAGTCGGCAGCGTCGTCAAACGGTGCAGCGGCGACGTCGTGGGTAGTGACGGCGGCGTCGAAGGCGGCGAGCAGCGTCGGGTCGTCGTCGGGGGGGTGGAGCGTTGCAGAGAGGAAATGGAAAGAAAAGGGAAAGTGAAAACTGAAGATTGAAGGAAAAATTAGGGTTTCCATAGGAATCCCGGTTCCCGGTTCCGGTTCCGGTTCGGTTCAAGAACTGCCGGTTCCCTTCCGAAATCGTCGCCAAAGGCAGGAAGCTAAAAATAATTAAAATTGGAATTTTTAAAATGAAATAAAAAATAGAAAAATAAAAATAAAAAAAATAATCAAAAGAAGTATACGAAGGAAAATCAAATCAAGTATCAAATGACAGAAAATATTTTTCACTTCTATTTTAGGTTTTAATCGAACATCAAAAATATTATCATTTTCTTTAAAAAAGACTTCCTTCGAAAAAAGCTACATTTATCATAAAAAGAATGAAGCCTTAACTTGTTCGACTTAATTCAATAAAAAATATTAACTTTTCATCAAATCTCAAATTCATCCCGAATTTTATTTTATCTAAAAAAAACATCAACTTTCAATTTATTCTCAAATCTATCCCCATTGTCCAATTCTTGATGTGGCATTTCCATATTAATAACATATCTACATTACATGAAAAATTATCTCTAAAATAAAAATCATTCTAGGATATGAAAATTAGGAATGGCTAATGGCAATTTTTGGATAGAGAACTAATGGGGGTAAATGTGGGAAGTGAAAATTAGTAATTTTTCTATTCGACAAAAAAAAAATTAGGATTGGACCTAAAGTTTAGGTTTTTTTTATACAAAAAAATTCAGAAAAAAATTAGAGTAGACCCAACATTTAGGTTTTTTTAGACAAATTTTAAGTTTAATTAGGACTAGACCTAAAGTTTGGGTTCCTTAGGGAACTATGCTTAATTTGTTTAATATGGTTTCTAAAATTTTGGTAAATAATTAAATTAGTTCTTAAATTATATGAAATTATAAAATGTTATCTTTTCATTTATATAAGCTCATGAATAATATTAAACATTTGGATTAATACCATGAAAAACCCCAAAGTAGTATATATATAATAAATTTATCTCAAATTAATTTTTTGTCCACATAAATTTCAAATTAGTGTATCTATGATAAATTTACCCTAAATGACCACAAAAAATCATAAATTAGTACACTTATAATAAATTTACCACAAATTAATTTTTTGATCGCAAAAAATCCTAAATTAATACATTTGTGATAAATATACCATGTTAAATTGTATTAATATCACAAAAAGCACAAAACTAGTACAACGATGTGACAAATGAAGAGTAAAATTATAAATTTGTCACAAATATATCAATTTGGGAAAAATCGGTCAAATGTGTACCAATTTGAGGTTTTTGGTGGTTAACAAATTAATTTTGAGTAAATTTATCACATACGTCTGCATTTGAGATTTTTCGTAGTATTAACCCTAAACATTTTAATATAACCCCTTCTAGGACTAATTTGAATATATATAAAAAATTTATTGAATGTATTAAATAAATTAAAAGTTTAGAAAGGATATTAGGTTAAAGTTCAAGATTACATAAAATTAGATATTGAGTCAAACTTTAAAACCATTTGTTCCACTTCCCGAGACGGAAAAAAAAAAAAAGGTCGTAGAAGAGCATGAGAACATCTTCTTCCAAGGTCGGAGTCAACCCTTTTGTGTAGATCCTTTCGCCAGTTGTTTCGCTCGTTCCGATCAACAAAAAAGCTCCTCCCAATCCCGCAAGCGGAGCAGAGGAAGAAGATGGAATGGAGGACTGTGAAGCTGGCCGTGTTCTTCTTATTTCTCGGGAGTGTTTCGACGCTTCGATTTAGGATACTGCTTGCGATGACTCTTGGCGCGATCGCCATCGCTGCTTCCCTAAAGAGGCGGAGGACTACCACGGTCAGATTCTTTGACTTCGCGTCTTGATCCTGTACTGGCCCTTGTATTTCTTTCTCTCTGTTCATTCTTCTGGCCTGGATGTTTGGTTCATCAATCATTACAGTGCATCTACTTCATGCCAATACCGGGTGTAAATGTAGAATAGAATATGTTTCGGAACAAAAACATACCCATCTACAAAATTTGGGAGAGCCATACTTCTATTGTATGTAACGAGATTCAACTTTCATATCTTGTAACTAGGATCATTATAATATATCAGTATTAGATTAGATTAGCAATTAGCATTTACAGAGCATGGATATATTTCGAGTCGAATGCATAATTGAGGCAATCTTTCCTGAGCCCAAGTTTCAATATCTCCTTTCTTGCTACAATTGACGTAGTCAACTTGAATGTGATAAACTCAATTTACTCATTTGACAGGAATCCCCCTCTGCATCGTCGTCACCAAGCTCTGACTTGGCTGGAAACAACTATGATGTGTTCTTAAGTTTTAGAGGACCGGATACTCGCAAGGGTTTTACAGATATCCTCTACGATAGCTTGACACATGCTGGGATACACGTATATCGTGACGATGATGAGCTGTCTGTCGGAGAAGAGATCAAGCCCGCGCTGATTGAAGCAATCAAACAGTCGAAGGTTTTGATTGCCATCATCTCCAGGAATTATGCTTTCAGCAAAAGCTGCCTTAGGGAGTTGGTCCAAATATTAGAATGCAAGAAAACAATGAGTCGAGACATCATTCCCATTTTCTATGAGATCGAGCCCTCAGATGTGAAAGACCAGAAAAATTCTTTCGAGAAGAGCTTTCTCGAACACAAGAGGAATGGGGTTGACAGCGAGACCATAAAGAAGTGGAAGCTGGCTCTCAAAGAGATTGGAAGGTTAAAGGGATTTGAAACGGCAAAAATACATAACGGGTAATCCAATTCAGTTTAAAATTGATGTGCCAGATCGTAAATCAGTCAAGCTATCGCTGACATTATTCTTCTTTTTCAAGCTTTTACGTTTCGCAACTCCAGTTAAGCATTTGCTTTCAGACCAAGTTAGAACATTGAAATGCAGGATCTTTGGACGTACATTTCAATGCCTCCTTTGTTCCTGCTTCATGATCTATTGCTCCTGGTTTAACACTGCACTTTCTGCTTTGCTCTGCTGTATTACTATTGTTCTGATTCACTTTCTCATAATTTGATTTCTGTAGGCATCATTCCAAGCTCATAGACGAACTCATCCCAATTGTTTACCAAAAGCTGAAGAAGGGTCGACTGTTTGTGCAAAAATGTTTAGTTGGAGTTGACCATCACGTGCAAGAGATCATGAGAAAGCTCGGTGTTGTGCATCGCAATGGACAAGTAATTGAAATGTGTGGCGGCAATGTTCGAGTCATTGGAATATATGGTATTGGGGGGGTTGGCAAGACTACGCTTGCAAAAGTTGTTTACAATCAACTCTATGATCGCTTTCAAGGTTATAGTTATCTTCAGAAAATTCGAGAATTACATCAACATGATATCTTGTCCTTGCAAACTCAATTAATTTCAGACCTCCGAAAAAAAAGTGCAACATTCAGATGTTCTGATGATGCTAGGGAAGTTCTTGCTAACAGATTTCGTAATAAGCAGGTCCTCATTCTCCTTGACGACGTGGAAGATGTTGACCATCTTGATGTAGTTGTTGGGGAGCTTAGTTGGTTTGGTCCAGGAAGCAGGATTATTGTGACTTCTAGAAAGAGTGACATCCTTTTGAAGTTCAAAGAGGCTGAAACTTATGAGGTTGAACCAATGGAAGAAGATGAAGCTCTTCAACTTTTTTCAAAGCAGGCTTTTCAAAGTAATTCTCCTAGCAAGGGCTTTGAAAGCATTTCCCGGGACATTGTATCAGCTACCGGACGACTTCCTTTAGCACTTGAGGTGACAGGTTCGAGTTTGTTTCGAAAATCGGTGGGTACATGGAAAGATACGTGGCAAAAATTGAAAGATGCTCCTAATGAGAAAGTTGAACCTGTGTTGAAGATAAGTTACGATGCTTTAGATATATATGCAAAGCAAATATTTCTGGATATAGCATGTCTTCTGGTTGGAAAGGATGGGAGAATTGCCTTTTACATGTGGGAAGACTGTACACTTTATCCTGATAGTGGGATCGAAGCGCTCCTTGTCATGTCTTTGGTGAAAATTGGAGAAAACAATGAGCTATTGATGCATGATCTGCTGAGAACTTTAGGCAGAAAAATTGTGTTAGATGAAGATCCTATCCCTCGTAATCGAAGTAGGTTGTGGGTGCACGATGAAGCCGTATCCACCCTATCAACGAAAGAGGTAAACCTGAAAGCCAGAACTATTTTCTTTTCTACCTGCAGTTAATTTTCTTTGTAAGTTACCTGATTCTCTTTTGAATTTAATTTGTAGAAGAACTGTAGAAAACACAAAGTTTTATGTCAAAGTTTAAAGTCCTATTCATTACCTTTATGTTCAAACTGGTAGGGTGCTCCAAATGTTCAAGCCCTTGCTCTCACCTTTTACAAAGAATCCAGTGACTGTTTCACATCTGACGAAGCTGGCCCGCTATCAAACTTAAGGTTCCTTAAGTTGGATCGAGCCAACATGAGAGGAAATTTTACTAGTCTTCTTTTAAAATTAAGATGGCTTGATTGGCGTGGCTGCTGCAAGAGCTCCGAGCCTCTTGTATTGTGTGTAGAGAACTTGGTCATCCTTGATCTTTCCAGGAGCGCTGTGGCAGATGACTGGGAAGGTTGGAAACAGATAATGGAGGTATTGGACGCTGTCCTTTTTTGACTTTTTGTGAAGATTAGCTAAGAGATCTGAACCTTTTTTTGTCTCTTTCTTACACAGAAGGCAAACAAATTGAAAGTTTTGGAGCTAACTGGTTGCAGTCAATTATGTAAAACGCCATGCTTCCCAGCTGATAGCAAATTAGAAAGACTGATTCTTGAAGGATGTTCTCATTTGTCACTTATTGACAGATCCATTGGCAATTTGAAACAGTTGAAGTCCTTGAACATCAAGTCCACTCTGATTGCCCTGCTCCCCGAGGAGATGGGTTCCTTGGATAATTTGGAAGAGCTTTTGATTGATAAAACTGCCATACGTCACCTTCGTTTCTTAAAAGGTTCTATGCAGCAACTTAAAACTCTTAGCGCTTCCGGCTGCAAAAATTTGGCTGAAATATCTGAGTCTATTGGTTGTTTACATACTCTGTCATATCTTGCATTGGGTGAAGCCATTATCCCAGGACTCCCAAATTCTGTTAAGTTGTTGGAGGGACTTGCAGAGCTGTCTTTAAGAGACTGTCGGCGGATAACTGCACTTCCGGACTCCATTGGGATGCTTAAGTCACTTCAGATAATGGATCTGTCAAACACCAGAATTAAGATATTGCCAGAATCAATAAAAAAATTGGATAGATTGGAGGTGCTGAGAATGGAGAATACTCACATCAGTAAATTCCCCAATGAAGTTACAAATCTAAGGAAGTTGCAAGTTCTAACGTTTTCTGATTGCCGGAGTTTGAATGGGAATATTTTGTGTGATATTTCAGGGTTATCATCTTTGAGAATCTTGGAGTTATCATTTACCCTGATTTGTAACCTACCTGAGAGCATTTGTCAGCTTTCTCTTCTCCAGACTCTCCACTTGGTCGAGTGTGACGAACTTCATACTCTACCAAGATTACCTTCTTGTTTAGTGAGCTTGCGCTGGGGAACCAAAAACATGATAGTTCAGGATTTTTCATATTTGAGAGATTTGAAAGTGCTGGAATTAGTTGATGATCCTGATGAGGAGGAAAAATCTTCCTTTGAGATGTCCCAAATGGAAAGCTTTGGCTGGATATCAAGTTTATCCAACCTAGAAACCCTAAAGCTGTGCCTTCCAAATGTTACTAGTCCACCAGAAGACTTTAGTGCTCTTACTCGGCTTAAAAAACTTGATTTGTCCTGCATAAACCTGCTAGACCTCCTACAACTTCCCTCAAGCTTATCAAAACTACTTCTCAAGAATTGCCAGATCCAAGGAATGAATTTCTCTTATCTGGAATTTCTATCCGAATTGGAGCTCCGTAACTGCAATGCATTGGAAATTCTTGGTCTTGGGAACCTGAGGCTCCTGCAAGTGTTCAAAATATCTGGCTGCAACATGAAGAACCTTGATGGTCTCGAACAAGCATCACAATTGAGAAGGTTTTCTTTGTCTGAATGCCATTCTCTTGACAGGTTGCCAGACTTATCAAAGTGTGCAAGTCTGGAATTTAAGGATATTTGCAATAATCAGGATTAGCCCTGTGAGAGGCACTATAAAAATTGCTCGTCGAGGAACCGTGATTGTCTGTACCAATATCAATGTAGTATGTTGTGATCTTAACAAGTAGTTGCGAAGGGTGCTCTCTACTTCCAATTGAAGGAGGTTGGAGTTTATTTCTTTCTCCAAGGTAGGTACTGCACTTTTTCTCTGCATCAACAATTGGTAGGCCATATTATTTCCGACAGTGTCTCCAAGGTGAATATTTCAATTTTGTTGTTTTTCTTTGGTTCTTTTTTCCTGTTTCCTGCGGCAACATTTCTCTTTCCCATTGTCATAATCTACTTAATCTGTGCTTCTTCTCTGGGGCAAAGATGAGATTCAAAAAATAATTATCATAAAGACTGCGAAAATGTGGTTAGTTTTGAAGTACCCAGCTTAACGCACTGTATGATTCCTCATTGATCTACAAACCATCAGCATGAACCAACTCCAGAAGTTCTTTTTCTGTTGAGAGCGAGAACTATTTGCGAGAAACTTAGATCTACAAGTTGATGGATTCACCAAGCTGGACTTGGTAAATTTTCGTGGCATAAGAATCTACACGCTACTACTTTTATTTGTTTGCGGCTCCAAAACTCCAGGAGAAACCCAATGCTCCAAATTTCCGGACTGTGTTACAGACATGTCATGCTGGATCGGACAAGGAGTAAATCTTGAGAAAATCAATTGCATAGTAAACTTTTCTTATTTCATGCAATATACGCCCTTGTCCTAACCAAGTTTCCAAATTTTATCTTATCTTTTGGATGCAATATGGCACCGCTAATGTGAGTAAGCAAGCACATCCAAATTGTTTAAGTTAAATTTTCATGATAGAATCAGACTCATCGACTATGTCCGAAATAAAACCTGTAAGGAAACATGAAAAACGGATTAGTTATTGAATGACAATTTAGTTTGCAAGTCACACAACGTATTGTACTGTTAAGTTGACATTTGAGAACGTCCCTGTTTGTATATTTTTATGCTCACACCCCGTTGCATAAAATAGTATCATGCTCCGATGAAGATTTCCATGAAACTAAAATAAAAAACATGCATGTGATACATAAATACATAAGTAATTTTCATGTGAATACGAAATTCCTCGTATGCCACATGCTAGTAGTTAAATGTCAAACCAATGACCCATGATTGAATGAGCCATTATTTGCTATTGGTGTCATATCAATTTATCGGTAATTTGATCGCTGGTAACTCAATCAAGAGATTGTGTTACTTCAACATATCTGCTTGCTGAAACATTAGCTAGGCGGTAGCTCATGTTCCTAGTGAATAATGAAATGATGATTTAGAATCAACGTTTCTTCAGATTACTCAAGGGATCAAATTGGGAAAGGAGTTTGATTTCGAACTTCCTCAGGACGACACGTGAGTTGAAGATCAAGGGCTTTGGTGAAGATAGCCTGAGATGGCACACCTTATAAATCAGTGATCGACAGCATTCCAGTATGGGGATGCCATGGTTAGACAGAAGCCGAGGGGCTTTTGACAGGACAGAAGTGCCGTTTTATCAACCTTGCGGCCTTAGTTGTGATTTCTGCAAGTTTTATTCCGACTTCTGTGAGATTTTTCTTCTTCTTGATGCTGTGTGACGAGGTGTCTTCAGTTCATGAAGGAAGGCCCATCAGTCTGTTCATCCAGGACTTGTATGAAGTGGAGATTTTGCTTTCTCCATGTTGCTAAACACTACTGTACATCATATTCGGCATCTTTCGACCTGTAACCAGCCTCTTGGTTAGTCCATGGTCATTTTGTCTCCGTTTCTTTCTGCAAAACGGAGACCATCAATTACGATTTCCGAACGTTAATCGGACTATTGTGGGGAGCATGTCACAGGGATATTAATTGGATGGACTAACTTCAAGCAGTTTGGCAATGAGTCCATACATTGATTTGGCAGAATTCTAAAATTGAAGCAGTTTGTTCCGCAAATGGTAAATATGTAATGTTGGTAGTAAATTTGAAATTGAGGGTAAGTAAAAGGATCGTAAAAAGTGACTGGCGATTTGTCAATCTAGTCAACCATTTATAAGTTACCGATGAAATAATAATTTTTCCATCAATAGTAGATTACCCCTTGCTGTTAGATTTTACAAGGGCACGTAACTAGTTGTAAGTTATTAATGGGAAAAAAAAAACTTACTATAGACAAATCCAGTAGCAAATTACTAGCAATGGTTCTGATGTAATTTTGAGTGATAAATATATTCATAGTTAGTAAGTTACTGGAATATTGATGATCGTAATTTACTAAAGGTATTGGTAAATTACATCAATATATATGACCGGCTGGTAACAAATTACGTGATTGTATCATCTTTATTTAGATTTTACAAATAGTGTTACAAATCTATTACTGAACGGAACTTTATCAAAGGACTTTTGCAGATGTGCGGATCCCTGAAGTGCCAATATTTGGCACGGGGGACACTTAAGTGCCAAAAGTTCGAAAATGTACACTTAAGTGCCAAAATCAAAGTAAAAAGGATTAATTAAGCACTAACGGCGAAAAAATCCAACCAAATTGCCACATGTCATTTTTCGATGATTTTATTTGTTGACGGAGCAATTTTTCGAATAAAATATCCACGTGGCAATTTAAAAAGAAAAAGAAATTGTCCAAGTCATACCAAAAAAAATTAAAAATCAATTTTATTTAAAAACAAAAAAACAAAAAAAAGAGGGGAAGGGGAGGGTTTAGGTGAGGGTTGTGTAGCCCTCACCGCCGTTGGCGACGATCAGCGAGGGTCGGCCAAGGTCGCTGGGCCTTAGCCAATAGTCGGTGACCCCGGCCGACCTACAATGAGGGTCGTCGACCCTCGCCCAGCTAGGTTTCCGAGCCCTGGCCAATGGCCGGCAGCCCTTGGCCCAACTGGGCAAGGGCCAGCAACCCTCACCCACCGTTGCCGACCCTTCCCAGTGATGGTGGGGCAGGGATGGTGGCGGCAGTGAGGGCTGCACAGCCTTTGCCCGAACCCTCCATTTCCTCCTTTTTTTTTAACCAATCAATTTTATAATAATATATTTTTTAAGTTATTTAATATTACTTAATTAATATATTTTTTTAAATGCTACGTCAACACAAAAACGACATCGTTTTGGCTAAGTTTTTGTTGATTCATCTTCTGATGATCCACGTAAGAGAATTATATTATTAAAATAAACTACATCGAATTTCTAACAACCTTCTTAAATGATCCAATTTTTAAAAAAATAGCACTTAAATATACATTTCTAACTTTTGACACTTAAATATCCTCTCATGTCAAGTTTTGGCATTTAAGCAGTACTTTTGCCGACTTTCGCAAGATCATTGATGAAATTTGGGTGCATCACACTGGATGGAAAAATCTGGCAATCTTGAGAGTTGAGTCGACTCTGAGGTGTTTGATTTAAGTTCAAGTGTGTTCCTTCTCGTCTTGTGATCGTTTTTTTTTTCTTCGGAATATTCCTCAATATTCATTGAAATTCAAGAATTTGTAAACAAAAAACCAGACATATGAGTGTCCAAACATAAAAGATCCCAAAGAGATTATGGGCTAGCACTCCGAAAGGATGAAAGGGAATTTGAACGATGTACTTTCACGACCCAATCAACCACTTTGTTTGCAAACGCAAAATAATGAGCCAACGAGATAGACTTAAAATGGGCCATTCCGATCCAAGCCTCTTCAATCAGCGTCTCCACTGCACATGCATCTTCCCCGTCAATTCGTCTACTACCTCGCCGGTCTCAATCTCCATATCACTCTCTCTCCTCGGCTCAAACCGCTTCAGAGCTTCAATCAGAGCCAAAATTTTAGTTTGAACCGACGACAGAGACAGAAGGGTAGTCACTGGGACAAACCTCAATGGTTCGTTAAGCATGGAGTTGGCCTTGTTAAATAAGCTCCTTCTCTTTGGGAGATTGAAGACTTTCCTTCAACTTATTTGGCTTTTTATTTTTCCTTTTGAGTTATCAAAGGGGATTAATTTGGATGAGAATGTGAACGGAAGCTGCGGGTGAAAAACGTTATCACAGATTTCTGTCTTGATCTCAGATTGTTTCTTTATTTTCACTACTAAAAACATTTTCTTTAGATAATTCAATTCTCAAAGTATTGATTATGCATAACACAAGAAAAATCAATGTATTAAAAACAATGAAATTTCCTTAATCAATTATTTAACTATTATCGATGAGACACCTCTTAAGAAAATCTTTGCTCTAACGGCGAGGAGCAATGTCAGCGACCAGGAATGATAGAAATGTTAGATTATTAAGGATGCTTAAACTTCGGTTAATCGTGAAAATCAAGGAATTTAAACTAAAATCGTACGGAACATGATAAATAATTACTGAAAACAGCATCGACCATGGAGGGATGGAGAGCGATGGCCCTCCAACAACTCTGTCGAAACAAGAACAATGTCCGCAACCAGTAACTATACATCATTTCGAGTGAATATTTTCGTTTCTTTTTGTTTTAATAGTCGCTTTTGTTAATACATAATTTACAAAATATTTTCCTAAAAATAATGACTTGTATTGGTTGAAATAATTAGTTAACTAGAAACATTTTTCATTATCGACAACAATATATATCTCAGAATTTTTGTAGACGATGAAAATATTTTACAAATTTGTTTATTTTTGTACCTGACACAAATAAGAAAACATTTTTAAAACCACTCATTTTCCATGGAATAAATGAAATATTTGTAAAAAAAAAAAAACAAATAGAAACCTGACTACTGTTCTTTTGAACAACCTTGCATCTACTCAAGCATTCTTATTTACGAACCTATCATTTTTCAAAAAGTTATCAATCATAAATTCTTATGTCCACTCAAGATGTTCAATTATTAAGTAAAACGAAAATACTACTAAAAATCCTAAATTATGCCACTTGTGACAAATTTATCCAAAACCTTTTTTTTACGACACAAAAATTCCTAAATTATGTCACATGTGATAGTACTCTAATAATACATTTATCCCCAAACTCTTTGATCAAATGGCATTTTCATCTTTTTCCTTTTTTTCTTTTTTTTCTCCTTCTCTCTTCCCTCCACCATGGCCAGTGGAAGGAAGCCTGTAAGGGCCACCCTCACCAAAATCGGAGTCCCGCGAAGGCGACCCCCCATAGATCTGGCAAGGGAGGCCCTCACCCTCACCCTCGCCCTCACCCTAGCAAGGGCAACCCTCCCACAACTCAAGCAAGGGTCGCCCTCACTTGATTTGGTGAGGGTAGGCAAGGACTACCCTCACTCGACTTCGACGCCAATGAGGGTGGCCCTCGTCGCCATGATGGAGGGAAGAGAGAAAAAGGAAGAAAAATAGAAAAATAGAAAAATAGAAAAACGAAATTAAAAATAAAAAGACAAAAACGCCATTTAGTCAAAAAGTTTGGAAGTAAATGTGCCACTTGAGTACAAGTTCGAGATTTTTTGTGTCACAAGAGAAAATTTAGGGTAAATGTGTCAAAATGAGCATAGTTTGAAGTTTTTAGTATCACAAAAAAATTCAGAGTAAATTTATTATAAATGGCATAGTTTGGAGTTTTTTGTGTTGTAGAAAAAAAGTTCATGATAAATTTGTTATAAGTAATATAGTTTAAGATTTTTTGTGTCATTCTCCCTTAACTAATAGCCAAATCACTTGAACCCGAAGCAAGAAGCTAAGATGACTGTGCAGGGAGACTGTGCAGGGAGGAGCAATCTGGCCTATTGAATGTAGGGTTTTGCCTCGACTTACAATGAAGAGGTATTTTAAAAATAAAGGTAGGTAAGTCATCATTTGATTAAATTTGGGATATTTTTTCTGAAAATTAAAAATCATAAAGCAATATTAGTGATTGGAAATTAATATACTCCAATGGGACCCGACCTGAATTCATGGCATAGCAATATTTGGACCTAAATATCAAAAGTTCTTATTAGACCTGTCAAACGAGATGGGCCGAGTTGAAAATGATCCGACCCAAATTGATACATTTTAACCCATTTTGACTTATCTTCAAGTGATACAAATGTAATAACTTATACTCATTCAATATTTTGCTAAAACACTTACATATCTAACCTAATGTAAGAAAAATTAAAACTAAACCAAGGTAAAAGCGCGGAGTGAGCGAAGGCGAGATCTAATGAGGAGAGAGAGAATGAAGAGAGAGTTATATTAGTGGGTTGAGTATAAGTGAGTTGTGAACCTATTTAATATCCATTTTATCTCGAGTGTTATTATTCTAAACTCATTTATCACTTATTTATTGAACATAATTAACTCACATAACAACTCAGCCCGTCAAATGTGAATTAAGAAATTGGCATATGATCAATTTTGACAAGCCTACTTTGATTAGGGTTGATTAGTTCCGATTCAGTTCGATCCCACCAAGGAACTGGGAGTTAGACCACTTGGCCGTGGAACCAATTTGGTCCAATTCCTGGGCAATCCAAATTAGTGGATTCACATATCTTGATCGAAAGTTTTGGATTAATTATTAATCCATGTCGTAATTCAAAAGTGAGATTTCATCCAAGATTTGTGAAGAAGACTAAGAAATTATGGGGCTATGATGTAGGAGCATGTTCAAAATAAGGATGAGGGGGATTTAGAGGATTCTTTTCCATAAACGATGGACTCACAAATTCAAGGAGGTGCGAGGAAGCAAGGAAAGTAAAATTAGCGAATTTTGTAAGGAAAAAAAGAAACTAAAAATAAAGAAAGTAACAAGAGACAAAATGAACAAGCTGTATGAATCTGTGCAGCAATACGAAAGAAACAAATATTTGCTTCATCATCTCGAATAAGTGAGAAGTGAGAAAAGATCAGGGTTTAATTTATACTTTACTTCTTTATAGAAATAAAAATATTAAATTAATTTGATTCGGTCGATCCGGTAATCATTTTAGAAAATAGGAACCGGACTAAAAATCATTAATTCTAATTTTATGAAACTGAAAATTTGGCCGACATTCCTTAGAACAGTCCAAAATTGGCTGTTCCGGTCTGGTCCGGCTATTCCCAATTCATGCGGTTGCATATGCGGCTGTATATACTCACCCATAGTTTAGATGGATTCCGACGTTCCTCCCCATGTTTGCTGCTCAGGGCAAGTGGATCCAGCTAGCTAAGCAGCCTGTAAACCGTCAAACCCATCGAGAGGAGAGAGACAGAAAGACAGACAGACAGAATATGGGAGGCCAGTTTTGAATTTGATTGGTCCTCGCGAGTCACTGCGTAAATAACGTCCATTTCTGCTTATTTTCATACCTGGAATTCCCTTTACCCTTTTTGTCCTTTTCCTTTTTACCTTTTTTGGGTTCTTTGGCTGGATCCTGCACATCCTCATTGCGGGACCTACGCAGGAGCTGAAATGGCGGAAACGGCATAAAAAGATATATACCCAGAACTCAAAACTCCATCCCAACTGAACCACAGAGAGACCCTGCACCGGAGTGAGAGAGAGAGAGAGGAGAGAGAGAGGAGAGAGGAGGAGAGATGGTGGCTGTGATGGAGGATCAAGAAGAGGGCGTGATGGCGACGGACTTCTTCTGGTCCTACACCGACGAGCCCCACACGTCGCGGCGGCGCCAGATCCTCTCTCAGTACCCTCAGATCAGGCAGCTCTTCGGCCCCGACCCCTGGGCATTCCTCAAGGTCGGCCCCCTTCGCCGTCAAAATTCGTCCTTGATTTGGCTTTCTTGATTGGGTTCGGGTGTGTTGAAGTGGGAAGTTCTTGATTCGTCAGGGGACTGGAGTCTTTGTGTTGGTTTAGTCCCTCGTGGGTTGGTTTCGCTTGCATTGCATCTGCATTATTCCTTCTGGCGATGATTTGGTCGCGGTTCTCGCGTCGCTGTCCATCTCAATCTGAGTGACAGTGGATCTTTCTCTTTGGTTTTGCTGCGTTCGTGGGTAATTATGAGTGGACATGATGTCGCCATCCGAATCCACCTAGGCTGAAGTGGGCGCGGCGATTCGCAGCTTTTTAAATGTTTGAAGAAATTCCTCAGCGTGATTCCCTTGTGGGTCTTCCTCTTTTGCAGATCTTGATTACCGTGTTTTCCATTGTTGCTTTCTTGTAAAGAAAAGGAAAATGAGTTCTTTTTCCGAGCTTTTAGCCTTCTATTGGCCTATCATATTCGCCATATTCGCAAAACCTTGGTTTTATTTGGTTAAGGGTTTCTCCTCCATTTCCATTTAATTTGAAAGGGCTAATTCAATTATGATTCTTGGTCCTCCATTGCTGATTGCACATGCTTTTCCGCGATTCTTTTTATCTCCTAATCTCTTGAGAGGGTGTAGTGGGATGAGTTCATTGGCCCTTGTTGCCCTGAGAATTGAAAATTTAAATAACTGGTCTTTGGTAAGTTCATTGATATTATTATTTCTTTTCGTGCAATTGTGTATGCATCAGAAACCACAGGAGAACACGGGCGAATCTACAGTATCCTGATTTGTGGAAAGGTGGTCGCTTTTGAGATGTTTTGATGAATGTGACTTGTTGAAAGCACCTTAATGCATATGCTTATGAAACGGAGTAATGTGCCAATTTGTGCAATATATGTCAGCTACGGCTTTTAACTTTGATCATCTTATATATTGTCTTTAACATTTTGTGCAGATTACTGTCGCAGTGCTGCTACAGCTAGGAACGGCTACTTTGCTCCATGATGCGGGGTGGCTAAAGATTCTGGTTGTCTCCTATTTCTTTGGCTCTTTTCTCAACCACAATCTCTTTCTAGCCATCCATGAACTCAGCCACAATCTTGCCTTCTCAACTCCGGTATACAACCGCTGGCTTGGGATATTCGCCAATCTCCCCATTGGTGTTCCCATGTCTGTAACCTTCCAAAAGTATCACCTGGAGCACCATCGCTACCAGGGAGTTGATGGGATAGATATGGACGTTCCGAGCCTCGCTGAAGCCTATCTTGTGAGAAATGCTTTCACAAAATCCATATGGGTAGTCTTACAACTCTTCTTCTATGCTCTGCGGCCTCTGTTTCTCAAACCTAAACCTCCTGGTATTTGGGAGTTCACCAATTTAGTCATTCAGGTAGCCCTCGACGTGTCCATGGTTTATTACTGGGGTTGGAAGTCTTTTGCTTATTTGATCCTTTCTACATTTGTTGGGGGTGGAATGCACCCAATGGCTGGTCACTTCATCTCGGAACACTATGTTTTCAAGCCAGACCAAGAGACATATTCCTACTATGGTCCCCTGAATCTTATGACATGGAGCGTGGGATACCACAATGAGCACCATGATTTCCCTAGGATTCCAGGAAGCAAACTTTATAAGGTGAAGGAGATTGCACCAGAGTATTACGAGGGGCTTGATTCATATAAATCTTGGAGCCAAGTCATTTACATGTATGTTATGGACTGCACTGTGGGGCCTTTCAGCCGAATGAAGCGGAAACCATCGGTGACTTCCAAGAAATCTGAATAGGTTCACCTTCACTTCTCTCTTCTTGGTCCTCTGTACTGGTTACTGCAATACTTCTCTCTGTGATTATGTACACTTCGGCAATTAGTGTTTATGTAGCTGAAGAATGAAAAGACCGAGTTATTTGTTGATTGATTAACTTAAACATCAGATAATTTATTGATTATGTTGATGAGGCACCTGGAATATGAGGCCTTTGGGAAGGATCCTTTAGATACCATTACACTTGTCATTAAAAATTTGAAATAGGGATGGCAGTGGGCAAACCTGCACGGGAAAAGCCATTACATTGGTGATGAGATAAGATCTTCCTCTTTACAATTTTACCCCTATTTGTGGACCGGTATTATTCAGCCATTCTGCGTGAAAACTGCCAGTCATTTGTGTAAATATTGAAGGCTAAGTCATTCTTGTAGAGAGTATCCACTTCACTGACTGTCACGGGCTGATTAGGTTCCAAGAACTCGAAACCTTTGACTTTTGAATTGTAGTGAGTAGTGATTTTGGGCCCTGAGAGTTTGTACGTCTGAGCTTAATTGATGTTTAACTCTTTGACAATGATTTTGACATTCCTTACATTCATTATAGTCAAAGCCAAAAGAAGGAAAAGGTACTTTGTTTTATGGTCACACGATTGGCATGGTGTGACCAACAAAATCATGCATTCCAATCAATTTTTCGTTTGCATTTCAGAACTCTTACCGAACAGCGCCAGTAAGAATCAAGCAAAGATCAACATCAAAGCTGTTCTCGTCTTTCTGTCAATTTCTTGCTTCATGGCTTCTGCGCTAAATCCTTATCAAATTATCAACTACCATAAGGTATAGAAAAGCTCAAGCAGCAAAAGCTCCCCCAACGGTTAAATGGAATGCTATCGAACGTAGCTATCTGCTAGGAGTTCTAATATGTATTTAGTAATCTGAAGCTTTAAACACGGAGTCCTAAATCAAAGTGGTTTGTTGCGTTTTAAATTCAAGGGCAACACCACTTCGTTGATTAGTGACTACTAGTAAATTTCTTGACTCAAAGGTTTTCTTCCAGCCCGTGGTTGATTGACTTTTCGATTAATTCCAAAGTGACTTTTCGATTAATTCTAAAGTTTCAATAAATTTGTCAATGACCTGCTCTAATTATTCAAACTGTACAATGTTTAACTGGTCCTGGTTTTCAATCGATTTATATGCGCTCAGTGATTGCTACCTAAGTAAATTGCAATAACAGAAAACATGCGACGGATACCAGCCAAAGGATATGGTTGTTACTCTATTAAACTTCATTCAGCTTGATCTAAGCACAGTCGCATCAGTCATGACAGCAATCACCACCTTCCATTTCTATGAGAACCAACCTTAATCCAATTTACATTATCAAATAAGTTAATCCTTTTTCAAAACTTCGCAGGTTGACTCAAAATTTTCTAGGTAACCCGCTTCATGATGTTAGCTTGCCCTAATTTACACAATTTGTACACTGTTTTCCCTTCCCGATCATTGCAAGGCATCAAATTGCAATCATCTTCAACTGTTATTGCGATCGCTCACCAGTTTTGCTGATCTTGGACATCCACTAACAAGCTTATTGGAGCAAAATCAACAAATCTGAAATGCACAGTAAAATTTCCGCAATCTAATTTCAGCACATCCATTTGGGCCCTCGTTGAATTAGATTGCTTCACATTTCACTCTTGAGCTTCAATCACATATAAGCAACAAAGTTCTGGCTTATTGCCTCTGGCGGCGAAGATGCTCTCTCATGTGCATGTGCACATCTGTCTTCACTACTAGCCTCATTTTCTTTGAATCCTCCCATAACAAACCACCATACTCCCGTGCAAAGTCGCAGGCAGCCTCAAAAACATCCTGAAGAATTAGAGAGACCAGACCTCAAAAATAATCCTGGTACTGGAAGATGAATATATTACTTGAAGTTCATCGATTTTTACCCGAGAAGGGAATTCATCATAGAAATGTGCAGGAGTCATCTCAACCCGGTTAAGATCCGATTCCCACAATCTAATCTGTCAAAAACCTGGAAAATGAGAAAGGAAATGGCTTTGCCAACTATTGAAACTTCACAAAGAGCACGCCAGGATTGATGTTTCAAAAACGGATTATAAGCTGAGTTAATAATATTAAAGCAGTCGCTCTTCCAAAGTCATGGGTGGTCATCATACAAATGACATACACCTAATTTGGGTACCTCACTGAGAAGCAACATAACCAAGTCATTGCCTCAGTCACAAGTCTGGTTCTCTTCAACTTTGAAAAAGTTAAACAAACTAAAGCAGATAGCTGAGATGTGATCAATTTGTGGGATGGAAGCATGACTGATAGGAGCAAGACTTAACTGATACCTGACAGAACTGTTTTATGTTAATTGGGCAATTTTAAGGGGGGGTACTGCAGATTAAGTAGCAGCATTCAAGTAAGTATGTTATGTTGTTTGCGGATGAAAATAGCAACCATCTTCTCTTTAATTGATGTTTCTCGTAGGTCCGTATGGTCCAGATGTCAAGCCATGTGGCGATGCTAGGAAACAAGTAGAACCGAGTCTGAATTAATTAGCTAGCTTAAGAACATTATATGATGGAATCCTCCAAACTCATGATTAACATGGTTTGGATTGCTCATCTATACCACATGCAAGATGAGAAATGAAGCAAATCATTATCCAAAGTTACCTAATGTTGATTGCTTTACTAAAAGCCATGGCTAAGATGAAGTACAGAAATGAGGACTTTGATGCTTAGAGCAGTCAATTAATTTTAAAACGCTGTTAGCATTTGCAAACGGCACTTGTGAATTTATTCTGTCCTATCTCATTGAACCTTTATAAAAGCCCGTAGCAGGGAGCACCTGATGCTTCCTCGCTTGAACTTTATGAAATGCAATGATTTACTTGTCTTAAGAAAAGAAGGAAAAAAGTAATGTCAACTAAGGATTGGACCTGATCTGTAACATTTTCGGGAACAGATGGTATTCTCTCTGCAACACGGGCATGTGCATTTTGTTGGAGAAAAGAAATAATCTGCAACACCAAAAAAAAAAAAAAAAATATGATGAATGGCAGGTATTTTCCTCTCGTTGAAATTCAATTATGTAAACATTCATCCACAATAAGCTATGCCCGCATCCATTCTTGAAGCAATGATATTGACACAATATCTAAATCAGGTGTGTATAACAGCACTATCTGATTACTGATGATGGATGTCAAAGAAAAATTTCATCATCAGAAAATTGAAGAGATATTGGTAATCCCAATACAAGTAACGATAATAGGCCAAAAACTAAGTACGCTTTCACAACGCATCAGATTTTAAGTAACTAAATAACACCATCAGATGCCTCTTTCTAAGTATCAATCATCCATAAGGCAAGCCTTAGCAAGGAGCTCCATGAAATTAAAGCAGGCACATGAAATCAGAAACCTTGCAAGTCAGTCAAATTCACTCATAATGATAGGGCCTCTAAGAGGGAAATAAGTCCTTACAGAAACAATTATTATGTTCACTCTATAGTCCACAAAAATTTTTATAAAGATGAAAGTTGCCCAACTAAGCAACAAAAAAATATACCTGCTCCGATGTGATCCCATTCTCAAATGCATTGTACAAGCTTTCTTTAGTTATAGCCCCGACTATAAGGTTTGGGAGCTGATACTCAATTCTGCAATGTAAGCATTGTTTAGTACCTCTGCAGTTGGTGACAACCAGAAATAAGTTTGTAGAATGCAACTATGAGAAGTAAAGAGAATCGACCAATAGAAAAGAGCAGATGACTTGAGAGAGAGAGAGAGAGAGAGAAAACTATGTGCAAATGACAAGCAATAAAAATGGCAGTCTAATCCGGATACCGCTTTTGTGTCGTGTGGGATCAAGCAAACATCTAATTGTCCATTCTGTACCTTGCTAATTCACATCTATGGATTCATTGACCAGGATATAATCTTCATATTACTTTTAACCCTTTTAGCACTATGCTAAGAAGACATGCAGTTTGATTCTATTCTCAAATAAAACAAATATTGGGACCCTGAGATTCTACAGATCTATTTTATGAGGGATTATGTTTGAAGGGCAATAAATTGCTCACTTTTCCATCTATCACACAATTGTCAAGTTCTCAAATTTAGGACGTGCAAAAAATTATATTGTGACAGGTTTCAATTGAACTATGAAAAAAATCTAAAGATTCGCCCAAAACAGTTATTGTTATTTCCATGCAGACAGTAGTCTTTATATTGCCAAAGTGGGCACGAGATTGTAGCTTTGAAAAGAAAGTTCTCCTGTAATACTGGATAGATAATCACAAGCAATATAATGCTTGTCATCTTGAACTCAAGACATACTTCACTTGATTTGCCCACAAGGGAAGACATACTTCACTGGATTTGCCCACAAGGGATCCAGCAACACTAAAGTAAGTAGAGCAAGTGGCTGCTCCACATGAACACCTTAAACAAAACATGATTTGAGATTGGGGTTTCTGCATATCAAGCTGTAGATAAGTATATTGGCCCAGGGTCCAGTAAAGGAAAGATGATGAAGATTGATTCCTTTTCCTGGAAAGATTGCAGGTTTCCAGCCCATATAACAGTCCACAATTCAAATGGTGAACAAAATGAGATCAGAAACTTCCACGACCAGACAGAATAGAAAAGTTGGAAAGAAGATAGCAGGCAGAAAGTGAGATGAGGAAAAACATGAACATGGCATAAAAGTAACCAGTGGCACAATTTCAACTGGATGTAATTGTCTTGATCAAGATGCAATTATGTCTGACAGTCTAAGACTGCTATTTCTTTAAAAAGGAAAAAAAAAGGTCTCCACCTAGACAACCTCTTTCATTTGAAATTTCACATGCTTGCTCAAATCCAGTTTGTTTCTGTCTCCTAATCCAAACTTGTTTATGACATACCTTGAGAAAAGTCGCAGAATTTCACAATGTAACTTAGATGTCGAGTATGCATACATCCTAAAATTTGTTTCCACAACAACAAATCCCTGCAGAGAGAACAAACCAAATTAAAAATTTAACAGCATAACATGCATAATACTGGAGGTCTAATCTCCCAAAGGAGAATACATGGAACTTCCAAAAGTAATAGTGGTTCAAATTCAAAGGAGAACATAGAACTTTCTAAGACATAGACAGATCGGTGGCAGCATTTGGACAAATCCAAAGCCCTTCCACAAGTGCTGGAAAAACTTGCAGGTAAAGAAAAGGTCCAGAGTTGGTCTAATGTTTGCAACTGGAAAAAAGCATGTCTTCCAATTACTGTCCTCGAGACCTGGCCTGACTATTAGTAGCAGTTAATCAATCAATATAGCAATTAGTAATTCAAGAGGTGGGGTAATATGAGTATTCAGTTGTTGAATTATGGTTGTGCAGTGTTAAATTATAGAAAACATAACAAAAACAACTACACCTTTTCACAAATCAACAAAGAAGCTACTGTTCGCAAACTAAAGAGGAAAAAGACAGTGCCCACAGTCATATCAAATATGCAAAGGAAATACCTCTTTTCGAGATGATGAATCAGTCAAGCTCACGGAGAGATTAGTAGCTAATTTGGTTGGTATGAACCAACTATCTTTTCTTCCCTGGGAAAATACACATGAAAATAGCAATAAATCTGTTCAAAGGTTTTATTCATAAAGCAAGCGCTACATCTTGCACCAATGTAAGAGAAATAAAAAGCTGCCATACCTGTTGAAGTTTGACTAAGCCCAAGTCAGCTAGGTCCTTGAGTGTGTTCCTCTGGACTTCAGTCAATGTATTCATATTATATGCCTAGCACACGTTCGACAAGCATGACAGAGTCACAGTGAGTCACCTAAGCAACCTTTTCAGGCAAAATTTCACAACCTGATGAGATTTATCTTATAGAAAACTTATGTCCTGTGAAACTTTGTGCATGAACATAACACATGCAAACTACTGTACCTCTCCTGTAGCATGAAAACTAAGCTCAAGCAGAAATGAAATCAGATCAGCTGAATCTACATCTCGCTCCTGCACCAAATTGAGACTCCATTTAGAAAGAGTGGCAGATACTGTGAATAAATGAACATGTGATATCCATAGAATGCCATTTCATCAGCAAAGTGTTTTTGACCAGAAAATCAACAAAATGTCAGGTTGGCAGGCCAACAGACAAACTCAATGACGCTAACGATGTCAACTATTGGGGTAGAGCACTATCCTATTCTTGAGTAACTATAAATTTTTTTATTATTTTTCTGAGAAAGAGAGGCCCATGATGAAAGATGAAAAGGAAGCTATCGCTGTAGGTAATGCTTTAAAATACATCAGACTTAAAGCTAAACACCATTGAAGAAGAGATGACAGGAGAAGCAAGTTGAGACCCCCTTATGCTCTTCTGCGATTCCACCAGACAGCACTACACTCTCAATCCCTTAAACCAGTGAAGTTGGTGAAACGAGAAAAGTTTCTACTTTGAACGTCCAAAGAAAGGACGGTATTATCTTTAATTAGTCCAACTCTAAATTAGCCACTGCAATAATGGACCTCCTAACTATACTTGTGAAGAAGCTAGAAGATGTATATCTATCAATGGCCTCATCTCCTGGAACCATGTTGATCAAGATGTGAATTTTCAAGAGCCCATACACCCACTACAGTAAGATCACAAATTCCACTTGGACAAACAATATCCAAATGCAAGCAGTCACCAACAGAGTTAAGTGAAAAGACAATTACTTCTCAGAGCTCTGAGATTGTGTCACTATAGAGCCCATCATGGTTTATGCTGTTGAATAGCTAAAATCCTCTTAGAATCAGCCAATAACTCTGAGTTATTCTTATTCCATGGATATAGGCTTCACAGAACGACTTGGAAAGGAGGATTATATTTGGTCACATAAAGAAGATATAAAAGAAATAAGGTGGATGTACATATATGAATAAGATTCACTATACAATCATACCTCAGCATTTGATATGTATTCTCTGATGATGTACCAAAGTTGTGCATTTGTATCCATCAACTGCAGTTCATACGAAGCAACTAATATTAAAGAATATGCCAACAGACTTAAAAGTGGGTCATGATTCTTTTATGCATACCAAGAACTGGAAGCCACTCTCAGTTAACCTTGGAGGTTCTTTTTCCCTGTAGAAATGGCACAGACAAATCACCGCTCAACCAGATTCGCAACCATCCAAAAAGACCTCCAAACATATTACATATGCAAAGAGAAATAACTAACCTCTGAGTTAGAAGACCCCTTTGGAAGACTCTCATCATAGAGGAGCTTATATTTGTCATCTTTTCAGCTTGGGCTGAGTTTATAAGTTGCAGAAGAAAACACTGTTTTATCAAATGAAGCAACAAAACGAATTAATGGTGGCTAACTGAACTGATAAATTCAGTCAAAGGAAGAAAGATAAGCAAGATGCTGTGAAGAGTCAATGCAGCCATCTGGAAGAAAAAAGACCAAAGAAGAAGAAGGAGAAAAAGAACATTTGCACCTCCCATTGTTCAAGAGCATAGGCCTCAAGATCCTCCAAGCTTGGGAGCCTGTTGGTGATGGTTAATGGCATTGGTTCCCTCGGCAAAACTCCTCTGCATGGTTCAACTTTCAATCATGCACTAAGGATTGTGTCCAGAAATGAACTAAGCTGAAATCCAATATATGACAATTTACAGGAAAAAATACTTGGGTGACAGAAGATATCCCAATAAATCTAATGCCATGAATACACCTTCCCCGGATGGCCTATTAACATGTGTCAGTACTATATGTATCCATCCCTCTTCAGCCATGATTTGATGCAGTAATATGAGAAAAAACAGAAGCAAAAAACACCTTCCCCGGATGGCCTATTAACATGTGTCAGTACTATATGTATCCATCCCTCTTCAGCCATGATTTGATGCAGTAATATGAGAAAAAACAGAAGCAAATAGAATTGAGCAATGGAGACAGGCTACCATGCATGTGATGGTATGTTCTTAGATTGGCAAAGGCAAAAATAGTGATATACAAGACAAAAAGAGGGGACTATATGATCCTTAATTAGGAAAGAACAAGATAACACACAAAAAAGAACTATGTATTATAGTTTTCATCAGTCTGACTTAAATCAAAATGAATGCTTAAGGTTATATTTCAAATTGGTGATCCAGAACCTGTGAAGCATTGCAAAGTTTTTCATTTTTCTGCAATGGATGATAAATGGAAATTCCAGCAGAAGCTAGACAATAAAAATCATTTCTTATCATCTGGCTTCAAGTGCTACTAGTTCTCAACAAAATCTTTAAACATACTGATGTCCCAATGCAAACCCAAGCTGCATATTACCCAAGATAAATTCAAATAAAGCATCATTCCTCTTTATCCCACCAGATCCCAAAAGAAAATCATTGAAAGAAATAAATGCCACATACAAATCCATAACTTACCCACAGGTTATCTGTTTCTGGAGATTAGACTGAAAGGTTGGATTTAGGCTGTAGCTGGTACCACTACTTCTGCCATTACAATTTTAAATTTAGAAACTGACATAGTAAAGAAACAATCAAAATGTTTATAATATGAAATTCTCTCTTGAATTTCCACAAAGTGCAAATGCTTATTCTGATTACCCTCACAACCGAGAGAGAGAGAGAGAGAGAGAGAGAGAGAGAGAGAGAGAGAGAGAGAGAGAGAATTAACAATGCATCTCTGAACCGCATTTAATGTCCACAGGTATAGGACGTAGCACAAAGATAATATAACAATAAAGAAAACAAGTAAATTGACATGCCAAAATCCAAGGAAAAATAAATAAATTTCTGTTTCCAGTGCACGCAGATTTTTCACAAAATAATGGAGGAAGTGAACAACTGCAAAGAAAAGATGCGTATATGAAAACATGTACTTAGTAGATATGAAGAACTAAAAATTGCTCAACCAACTTCCTCCTAAAACCTTATGCCGTGGAAGCCATTTATTATGGGCAGCTCATGAGGTAATTAGATTAGCCTACAGACAAGCATTTCCCTATTCCACAGACTGAAGAAGCATATAGTTATAGTTACCAACTAACGTACTTATCCTAGAAGTCTTGATTTGTTTGTAGGGTTTACAAAGCTAAAGAGGCAAAAGAAGGGCCAGAGAAGGCATTTCTACCCAAAAAGGGTGTACCTTCACAATGTCTACTTCCCTTTCAGTTTGACATATATAAAACAGGAGCACACGTATAATTGGCTCCCTTCAATCCAAGAAAGAGAGAACTAGCTTAAAGAAAAAGAGCTAGCATAAGGAAGCCAAAATTCTTTTAAATTTGAGTGTCAAATTTCCCACTTCTCCAACTGTTCTTTATTGCTAAAATAGGAACATATTTAGGCAGGGACAAAATACTAGGAATATAAAGCTAAACATATAATCCATCGAAAACCTCATCTCGGGCAATAGATATAGATAAACCTCAGGCAACAGTTATGAACAGAAAATCGAACAGAAGACCCAATTCACCTGTCGAAAGTATCGGAGAAGATCCTCAACTGAAGCAACCTGTCAATTGCAACTTTATGCTTGGACATTCCATCCGGAAGGACCCACTCCTCCATTGACTTGGCTGTCACCGCCTCTTCGATGAACAGCATTTGTATCACGTACTTCTTCGCCAGTGGGGGCAGCGACCTGAACGCAACAAGAATGAAATTACAATGGCGACTCGAAAGTTAAAAAGTTGCTTCTTTCTCAATGCTCGCTATTCCGCAATGACGCCATTAGAACGAGAGAAAAGATGACAAAAAAGGGCATTCGAGCTAATGCAGTAAACTGTTCGCGATCAGCCAGAAGCAGACGATCTCTTATTCGTTCAAGTTCATTCTCAGCACCCCGAATTCACAAACACGATGAGCACGGGCAGTTCCTCTGCTGTATACCGCAGACAGACAGACCGAGCGAGCGAGCGAGACCGACCTGAGAATCGCCTCGCAGATGAAGGCGTTCTGGTAAAGCTGGTCGAGCTTCATGGCAGGCAGAGCCGCGACCATGTCCATGAAATTCCTGGCGATTATCTTCACCTGCGGCATCTTTCTCCGCTCGAATTCGATCTCCCCGAGCCCTTCCCAAAGTCGCCGGAACCGGTCGCCGCTGCCGCCGATCGGAACTCCGTAGGCTTTAGCGATTCCGGCTCTTCCAAAACCTCCGCAGACGCGCTCTCTTCCGATCGCTTTTGTCAGTCGTCAGTGAGAATTTAAAGGACATGGGAGCTGTGCACTCCTGCTTTAAGGGTGATGGCGCCATGGGAAGCTCAAGCCCGTGGGCTTAGGTTGGGGAAGATGGGCTTTTACGCTCATGGGCCTTTTAGGCAGGGGTGGCAAAAATGCCCAGCCCAGCCCAAACCGAATCGATCCAACCTGACCCAACCCGGAAATTATGGATATTTTGGGGTTTGGGCTTAGTTTTGTTTGGGTAGGGTTTTTTGGTTTGGGTATTATTAGAGTTGGGTTGGGTCAAATAATAAAACTACCCATTGCACATTACTCAAATCAAAACATTTTTTCCCCTCTCTATCGATACGATCTCCCCCTTCTCTCTCTCTCTCTCTCAATCAAAGATGGTGAGTCCCTCACCATTGTCGCCGGCGAATCCCAGCCACCGTCATTGCCGTCGGAGTGCAGCAACCACTATCGCCACCAAATCTGGCCAAAACCGTAGAGGACTTACTCGAAGAACAAAACATTGAAGTTGCGCAATGAGAATCGCTGAGCAAATATGAGAAATTGAAGTAGCGGGTAATTACCTCATTTTCTCCTTCTAGAAAACATGATTTAAGGCTAGGGACGAGGGATATTAGGAATAGAGTAGAAGCCATCGCTGCTGAAGGGAGGGATTTTAGGAGAAAGGATGAGTTTTGAGCTTAGGAAAGGATGCATGAGCAAGCCAATAGAGGCAACTAGTCTAGTATTATATATGATTCTTCAAATCTCAATAGCTCTCATGTACGTTCTTTGTGTGCGCTCAATTGTTCTGATCACTTATATATGTTAACATCAATGATGTCTATAGCTTATGAATAGAGGGCATGTTCAGTCCTGTGCTGTACTTTGATATGCATTCTCTCTTTGTAGGTTCTATATGGTAAAGGGAACTTAGAATTAGAATTCTCTTTCACACTGCTTAGTTATTACTCACGCATGCCATCCCCCTTATTAAAAATGAACTTTGCTCTCTCCTAGATTTCTTTGCAGAGAAAAGAAATCATCAATCCTTCTTTGAGCCATACCTTCACTCTTGAGAACTTACAAGTTGTACCGGATGACCAACCAACCAAGCATAAACCACTTGGAGAAGGTTATTCCAAAAAATGAACGTGCAAATAGCCTACATAGACCTTAGACATGTGGATATAGGAAGCATAAGTGAAATGTCATGACGTGGTTGCTTGGGAGATGGAAGAAACTTGAGTAAAAAAGTGGAGGATCATTGACTATGATCAAGCGGCATGTCCATTTTTCTTCTTGGACAGCCCAGACTTCCTATAAGCAAAATATCCCGAGGTACGGACCTCTGGAGTGCCAAAAGTTGGCACAAAGGGATACTTAAGTGCCAAAAGTTACAAAAGGTACACTTAAGTGCCAAAATCGAGCAAAAAATGGATCACTTAAGTGCCAACGGCGAAAATTCCGACCAAATTGCCACGTGTCCATTTTCTGGCGACTTCATTTGCTTGACGAGCATTTTTTTCAAAATAAAAATCCATGTGGCAATTTAAAAAAAAAAATTGTCCAAAATTGTCCACGATTTTTAAAAAAAAATAAAATCAATTTTAAAAAAAAAAAAGGGGAGGAGGGGATCGGTGAGGGCTGCCCTCACCGATCCCCTCCTCCCCCTTTTAATAAAATCAATTTTATAATAATATTTTTTAATTATTTAATATTATTTAATTAATAATTTTTAAATCCGCGTTAGCCAAAACGACGTCGTTGGCTAATTTTTGGCCGATTCAGTTTCCGGTGAGCCACGTAGGTAAGAAAATTAATAAAAAATTGCCACGTAAGATTTCCGGCAAGGTTCCGGCGAATTGGCACTTAAGTGATCCATTTTTTTTTAAAAGTGGCACTTAAGTGTCCTTTTTGTAACTTTTGGCACTTAAGTGTCCCTCTGTGCCAACTTTTGGCACTCCTGCTGTACTTATGCCAAAATATCCCCATAGTCTCCATATAGTTGCCTGCTCTTTTTATTGGTTGTTTTTCATTTTAAATGATGCTCGAGTTAGTGTGGCCAGGACATCACAATTCTAGACATAATAATCAAATTATGCTATTCTAGTCCAATTAATGAATAGTGTTAGGAATTAGGATACAAGTATGGTGGTGATTTGTGCTAAACTGGTGATCCTCTTCATATATGATGATGCAGCATGTATTGCTTTTCTGCCTTTGCGTATGTGTTTGATGGCTTAAACTGGTAAATTTTGTTTGCAAGACTGAAACTGCACTCATGGGGTATTCTTCCACATTATCATATCCATATCCTATTTGGTCCTACCAAATAATTTTAGTTGCTTCGTGATGCAAATTCTGCCAAATCTTTGACTTGGTATCTGAATATGTGCATAATTGCACCATTATGGTAGTGGGCTTGTGGAGTATGAGGCGAGAGATTTTACTTCATCACCTGCTAATCCAAAACAGGGAGGAGCCTCTTCAAAAACTCTAACAAACACTGCAGTTGCATCAATGGTCTCGGTTCCTCATATAGATGCATACCACATGGGAGTTCCACCACAAAGATCAACAGTCATAATACAGAGGCCAGGACAGAGAACTCATCAGAAATGGAAGGGTCCAAACAAGAGCAGCAGGATATATGGCGACTAGATTGATGACATCGAGTGACATTGGGAAAGCTCACCAAGGCTGCAGAAGTTACCTGATAATTATCCTACTTGCAAGATGGTTTGAACAAGAAACATCAGAGGCACGAGAGTATCATTGAGCTTCGTCTTGAGTGTCGACTAGTAAGCTATTAGTTTTAGCTGCTTAGGAGATACACCGCTCTGAGGGGGGGCGAAGGAAAAGGAAGAGGAAAAAAAATTAATGTCTAAAGCATTCAAAGGACAAGGTGGACAGAATTTAAATTCTGAGGTATTCATTTGGGGGGGGGGTAAATTTAAGATACCTAACTAAGTAAAAATTAACGTCTAAAGTCTACAATCCTAACTTTATCACTAAACAAAACATGAGATAATTCTCTAGAGGCAATTCTGAGGTATTCTTAGGGAAAAGAATGATACCCACCTGTTGGCCTTTCAAATTAACATATACCTCAAGTTGGCTTCTCATGGAAGAAGACATCCTAGAGATTTTTGAATCATTCTTCATCCGTTTTCACTTCTAATCATTACTATCTGCAAGTTGCACAGGGATAACTGTATCAACAAGAAGTTGAAACAGAAAGATTTCCCTAGTGGGCAATTTAATCAATAAAGAGTTTGTGGCAATGCATCTTGTTCATTGGCGTATCCCTCACTTACAAGCACAACTATTGAAAATATCTACAGCAAGTAGCAACTTCAAATGGTGAGCTATGATTATCTTCAGACGAGTTGTGAACATTAAGCTAACACATCTCACAAATTTCATGTGTATCTCTTTCTAATAGTTGCTTGTGCAAAGGCAAAAAGGTCCTAAATAGCAAGTAGTTTGGATACTCTGCCTCAAAGTAGGAGCACTAGCATGCCATGGAATATAGAGTATTGAATTTGTAGTTAAAACATAAGTGAAACTCAGGTTAACTCCCTTCGATTTTATATTGCAAAAGTTCCATAAATAGAATCAGTGATCCAAAATAAAAGCAATGTAATTTTGCAATTGCATATTTGTTCGGATAGTGAATGAATACACTTGATCTATATCCATGATATTTACGTGTTTAACATATTGTTATGCTATAAAGAAAACTCTTATATGTATGTGTATGTGTGACTCCGGATTGGCTGTTCGGCTAATTTTGACTATCATTTTATACGTGTTAATATTAATACATCGATTTGTTTTGCAAGTTCTCCTGTTTATGAGGAACCTCACCTTTAATTTGTCAAGACTAGATTTTGTACCAGCTGTGAGTACTTTTGTCTTGAATGATAATCACTTCTCTCTTTTAGCCATAAATTTTCTAAGGAACATTTATGTTCTAGATTTATTTTCTCCACCAGAGCATCTCTTGTTTCAATTCTTTCACAATTCAATATTGCTCTTTTATATTCAATAGAGCTTTTCATAATCTCATCCATCCATGAATAACAATATGAAAGCAGTAGTTTCACAATTAGTGAATCATCCATCTTAGGAAAGAGCATTATCACTTATTAATTTTCTGCTTGAGTGATTAAAATTTTCAGGCTTTAAGTGTCATAGATAGAATGATTCCAAATGTCTGAAATGAGTGATTCTAGTGCCACGGAAAAAAAGAAAAAAGACAAGGTCTATAGTGTGGGAACTCTTTAAACGGAGTGTTGATCAAGGAAAGACAGAATGTATATATCGTGGGGCCCTAATTGGTTGTGCTAGTAGTCATAGGACTAGTTTTATACATTATCATTTAGTTAGATGCAAGGTATACCCTTACACAAATGTTGAAAAAAGGCAAAAGAGTGGCTCAGGTACCCTTGTAGGAGTTGGTAGTTCTTCAAGTCCATGGAAATTCAAACAAGACGCTAGTAGAAGAGACCTAGCAACCATGTTCATTATTAGTGAATTACCATTCAAATTTGTAGAAATTAAGGAATTTTGGATATTTGTGAATAGAATACAACCAAAGTTTGTAATCCCGTGTCAAAATACGTTGAGGCATGACTATTATAAGTCATACTTAGAGGAAAGAAGTAAATTGAAGAAATATTTTTTGCGAAACATCACCAAAAGTTTGCCTAACGACGACACTTGGACCTCATGTCAGAATTTAAGTTATATGTGTTTCACTAAACATTTTATTTATGATGATTGGAAACTACACAAGAAAATATTGAATTTTTGTCAAATCCTTAGCAGTTGAGAAATGCTTGATTGAATGGGGGATTCAAAGCGTTATTTGTATTACTATAAATAATGTAAACTCAAATGACCTAAGATTCAACATTTGAAAAGAAGACTTAATTCTTGAAATTTTTTGGTATTGAAAGGTGAGTTACTCCACATGAGGTGTCGTGAAGATCGTGAGAGAGGGCTTGAAATAAATAAATGATTCTATTATTAAATACGTTCGGCTATACGTTATGTAAGATCTTTCTCCTAAGAGGTTGAGTTGGTTTAAGAATTGTATTGAGCAAGTGAATATTGAGTCCAAAAGTCTTGTTTGTTTGGATGTGGAAACTCGTTGGAACTCAACATATATGATGTTGGAAGTAGACATTAAATTTGATAAAACTTTTGGCTTATTGGAATTTTGAGATAGCACATTTGTTGAAGAGCTTTCTAAGGTAAGAGAATTGCCCACTACAGATGATTAGAATTATACCCATCAATTTCTTCCTTTCCTGAAGTTGTTCTTTGATACAACTTAAAAAGTTTCAAGTTCTTTTATATCACTAGTAATGATTTGGCTAAGGATGTGTATGGAATTTATGGAGTCATCGACGAATATTGTGAGAATGAAGATCAAAGATTGCAAAAAATGGCTAAGAGAATGAAGAACAAATTTAACAAGTATTTTGGCAATGTAAACAATATCAATCTTACTTTATTCATTGATTGTATACTTGACCCATAACATAAGTTGGCATGTGGAGTGGATGATTAACGATATTCATGAAAACAATCAAGTTGAAACTTTACAAAGAAGAGTGACAACATCCCTAACATCATTGTTTGAGCAATATTGCACTAGTATATGCCCCCAAAGCAACTTGAAATTAAAAGGTATAATGGTTGTAAATGTGTCAAAGTCTCATATGATTAGTATTGATTTTATGACTGCAAAGTATCTTAGCCAAATCGGACAACAATATTTGAAAGAAAAATTTGAATTGGACAAATATTTGGAAAAGAACGTGAATGTTATAATGCTACATTTGATATCTTAAGTTGGTAGAAAGCAAACTTTTCAAGATATCCTGTCATTTCTTCCATTATTTAAGATATTTTGGCCATACATGTCTCGACTGTAGCATCAGAGGCAATATTTAGCACAAGAGATCGTGTGCTTGATGTGTTTCGTAGCTCTTTGACCCCAAGAATAGTGAAGGCTCTATATTTTAAGATTTGTTATGATTTGCACCACTTTCGCGTTCGATTGAGAATGTAATATATGAACCCCAAACTAGCCTAGCCTTTTTCCCTTTAAGTCAACCCAGCCCACATTTATTTATTTCTTCTTGCTGCATTGAGCTGTTGAAGACAGAAACAGAATAGAAAACAGAGTAGAAACAGAAACGGGAAAGGAGAGAAAGAGAAGGAAAAGAGGAAAATGGGCAAAATGAGAGAATTTTTAGTGCACCCACGATCCGGACAACTCACCAAGCTAACTCGACACTATCCTATGGCGCCGATAAGTGATTAAGACTTCTAATCATTCTTAGAAAGGATTATAGCAATTAGGGTTGAAATTCGGAGTTGGTGGAGATTTGTGTGGCGAAATCTGATTTTCCGATCGTTGAGTTGCAAATTTTTATGAAAATGATAATTTAGGATGTTATGAAGCTATAGCATTTTGCGAAATTGAATTTGAGCTTGCGGTTTGTCCATAATGGATTTTTAAAGTTTGGCGCGCATTCTGTTACTATTGCGAACAATAGCTTCGGACTGATTTTCTGCTGTTTTTAGCGAGGTTTTGAGGCGACTGTTATGGGATTGTTGTAGTGCATCAAAAGGGCTTTCTAATGACTATAAGTTGGCTTGAAACCGATTTTTGTGGAGGGAGTTATGGGGTGACAAAGTTGAGTGTGTGTCCATGTCTCGCGGATAACCATAGGTTTCGTTTGAGGCGAGCTTTCCGTTGACACGTAGGTGTCGTGTTATCAATAAATAGGCATAGTATAACCAAGTCATTATTTAGAATGTTCATTTACTCTGTTTTTGTATTATTTTTGAATTAATTGTTTGAAATTCAAATGCATCGGCTCAATTAAGAGCTTAATTGGTTTTTGGCTTTTCTCAAGTGAGTTAAACTCATATTTGAAGGATATTATGGGTAATATATGTTATTAGTTGAAAAATAACATTATTTGTTGCATAAAAACAGGATTGGGCTTTTATTGCCATTTGTTGTCTGAGTGAGAAAATTGTAATTTGATTTTAGTTGAGATATTTGCTTAAAAGTGGTTTGCGAAACATTTATCAAAGGATTTAAAGTTATTGGTTTATATGAAGCATTTCAATATTTATTAAATGTTTGAATTGTGAGATGATTTTGATTCTGTTGTGGATTATTGGGAATTTGTGATTGTTGGATTGCTACTCAATGTCTCTATGAACCCTGAGGGGTGTGTAGGTATGCGCATACTAATCTAGAATATCCTTGTGGGTCGAGCCACCGGCTTATAATAGGTGAAGACCTTGCTAAGGGGGGAATTTTGATCGTCTTGTCACGGACGTTAAGCGTGACCATGATTGGACATTTGATTTGAATTTGGTCAGTGGAATGAACTATTGACCCGTGGTTTTGACGAGTTTAGCTAATGGGATGGACCATTGGCATGTGTTTGATGAGATTGACAAATGGATTTGACCATTGGTACCTATTTTGTTGTTTTCTTGAAATATTTGTAATATATACATACATACATATATATATATATATATATTATGTTCAAAGTAGATTATATTGGTGTTGTAAATGTGCATAGTGATTTCCCAATCTGCTTTGAAGAAATGTGTTACTCATTGAGCCGTGATAGCTCACTCCACTCATCTTTATATTTTTCAGGTTCCTTAGTGAGCTGCTAGTAGGATGTGAGCATTCGTATTGGGAATGACTTTTTGATTGTGGGAAATTTTTGGTATGAGCTAGCTTAGTCAATGTACTTATGAGCTAGTTGTTTAGAATATGTATGTATCTCTTTGGTGATTTTAGACAACTTTGATATTGTAGCCATATGCCTTTTGTCATATATATATATATAAGTAGTTGTATATATGTTGTTATAAGGTTATATGTTGATTTGTTGAGGCTTCATCCTTTGGTTAAAGGATTGCCGTGTCATGCCCTGATTCTTGTGATTTGGATTGTGACAAAAGAGGACTTAAAAGAGCTTGAAATCTTTGAGTCAAGTGAAAAATATGGTTATAAAATATTAATACATTTCTATATTTTAATACATATTTTAGTTATCATTTTCGTTGTGAATTTATTGCAGACCACGAAGCCAAACTCAATATTGATTTCTCTCAATGATTGACATTCCTGTGAGCAATTGCTAAATGTGCATGGAGGGTTTTGTTTGGAGGTATGTTATTCATATTTTGATAGCAGTTGCAACTCCTATCTTAAGTATGTTAAGATATTTCGACTCTTGTCTTAAGTATGATGGCTTACACTTGTACAATTTGTTCATATCCTTGGCTATGTTTTTACTTTTGTTATTGAGCACTTTATGGTGACTATGTTTAGTTTGCTTGTTTGGATGTTTCTTTAGCCAGCAGCCCAGCATGTTTTAGAGTCTCATTTTACATATTATGTAAAGAAAAATAGTAAAAAGTTACAGTTTTAACAAATCGTGTGACACGTGCTGTGCTTGCGCTCCATTGATTATCATTCTTGTTGTATGGTGCAATGTTTCACGAGCATGAGGTAATTAGATGTTTTCCCATGGTGCTTGCCATATGTTTGCTAGTTTTAACCAAATAATGGCATGGGTATGACAACTTCATACTTCTTGACGTCATATTTGTTTGGACTTAAATAAAAGATTTCCTGCCTAAATTTAATATTATGATGTCAACATTTGAGTGATGTGAAATTTTCATGAGTTTCGCATTTTTAAAAAGTTAAAGTAGTGTGAGCTGCAAGTTCCCGGCATGCTTGAGCTTGGACAGTTTTTACAACTTTTTCTCCTAATTTTGCCTAAGTTTCTCAAAGCTTGCTTGAATTTTCCCCCACCTTGGTTCAATCGTAGAGGACCTCCAATCCAATTGCTAAATTGGGTTATTTGCTTTTCTGTCTTTTTAACTTGGTTGAATTCTAGCTCTTTGGTCTTGGTACATAAAAATGAGCCTTCAGATAAAGTTTCTTTGTTTGGAGAATTGATAGCAACTTCTTTTGGTGAATGGTCATGAGAGTACTTGGAGTGTCATTTTTGGTTCTGGCTGCTTTGTCGCTCTGTACGGATGATAAACATGACTATGTATGATGCTTGTCATCTCTAAACTAATGTTTTTATTCTTTGTGGGATAGTTCTACTTCCATAGGATGGGACGATAAAATCGTCAAATAGCCAAGAGAGAAAACTCATAAATTGTGGACCCTAACTCTACACTATGTATGATTTATCCCACATTTCGCCAATTGTATTCTTGTACCTCATTAAAGAATGTTATGCTTATGGTATAAGAATGCCTTCCCCTTCAAAAGTCTATTTCCATGTTTACTTTCTAGGTTTCAAATTTCTAGTACAAAGTTATGTTTCTCATGTAGAGTTGAAAAGACCTTAGTAGATAATGGTAAACTAACATCAAACTTCCTTGTGCAAAATCATGTTTCCTAGTGTCACTACTTGGATGATAATGCTTGGTCAACCTACCTCCTGCTTCTTTTTATTTCTCATTTGATCACTACAATAAAATTGGTGCAATATGCTCTTATTGTATGTTGAATTCTATTATCTAATCAAAATTTAGTTCATCGTCGGCATCAAGTAGGTGTTGAAAACATGGTGCTTGAGCAATTGCCTATGTATAAATACATGAATTAGTACACTTAGAATGTGTTTGGCAATGATTCAACTCCTGGGAATAATTTTTGATTAGAAATGATTTTTTTATTCTACTCCCGAAAATAATTTCTGAGTATTTAAGGTGTTTGATAAAAATTTTAAAATTTTTATTCCGGGAATAAAAATGCGTTTGGTAAAAATTTTTGATCTTTTGATTTTTTTAATTTTTAATATTTTTTGTAATAATTTTCTTTTTTTCTTTTTCTTTTTTTTCCATTTCTTCCTCTTGGTCGCTGCCACCAATGGTGGCAGACGAGCAATCGGGCAAGGTTCAACGAGCTCGCCGGAGCCTCGCCAAGCCAGGGCAAGGTTTGACAAGCTCACCGAAGGCTCGCTTGGCCATCGGCGAGGCTCAGCCTTGCCAGGCCAAGGTGAAGCCCAACCTCACGCCGCCAGGGCGAGCTTGAACCTCGCTAGGCTAAGGCAAGACTCGGCCTCATGCCACCTGAGTGAGCTTGAGTCTTGCCCGGCCACTGGTGAGCTTGTCGGACCTCGCCCGGCCGCTCGCCGGCAGCAGCCTAGGGGTGACTATGGGGTGGTGATGGGTGGGAGGAGGAAGAGGAAGAAGAAGAAGAAAGGGAAGGGAAAAAAAGAAAAGAGAGAAAAAAAAAAAACGGATTTTCAAAATTGTTCCCGGGAGTGATAAGCAACTTTTTTTTGCTTATTGATTATATTCCAAATCTATTCCTCGAAACAAATTTGTTCCCTGAAATAAAAAATTTACCAAATGAATTTATGTTCCAAATTTGCTCTCGAGAATAAAAGAACATAATCAATTATTATCGGGAGTGTTAACAAACAAGCTCTTACTTTTCCCATTGAATCATATCATACTATGTTCATTTTAAGATCATGAGTTTGTAATGTCTAAGGCTTCCGATCGTAGCCTTATATTGTTGGCTGAACTTTTTGTACAAGTATCTAAATAACCAGTCAAGGGTTCAAGCGGATTAATAGCAAAAAGCATCCAAAGTATGCATTTAGATTAAACCAACATACAGAAGCTCAAGTTAGTATTACTTGGTGTGGTACAATTACAAACACACCTCTTCTATTCTTAAAAAATCTAAAATTTTCAGCTCGTGGATGACTCCTCCTGGCTTTGCCATCATGGTTGCCCCTTTATTCTCTGTTCCGTTTTCTTCAATGATTTCTCCCAACTGTTTTGGCTTGTTGCATGCCTAGGACATCATGCTCTAGACCATTTGTTTGTATGTCACTCCATGTTGGTCGCAAACATGCTTGGGACCAACGTTTCAGTACGTGTGCTCCTTGTCAGCAGCTTCGTGCACTTTTGTACTAACACATCAGAAAATTAGAACAGAGCTAGAAAAACAAAACTTAAAATCCATAAATAATCTCAAAATTATATAAAGGAAATTAGATAGTAGATGAAGGATTGTGGAGGCGGTCCAAAGGGTGGTGGCAATGTCGGCCTTGCCATCATCTTTTTATTTTATTTCTAGTCATCTTTTTGTATTTTTCAGATATTTGTTACAACATCTTAAATTTTTTTTCCTAATTGCGATTTTTTTAATATTTTGAAAATGGTGCCGAAAGATAAGATGTCGTAAATCCACCTCAAAGGAGTTAAAGGAGAAATATACTAAAATTTTTAATATTGTTTAATAAAAAATCCGAAACCCAGCCTGACCCAATCCAACCCAATTTTTTGGTTCATGTTTTATGCATTTCAGGTCGAGTTGGGTCAGGTTAGAGGACATGACCCTTTTTGTTTGGGTCGGGTCGGGTAACATCAAGAACCAACCCAACCCGTTGACACCCCTACTTTTAGGGTTTTACTTCACGCCAAGTTAATCGTAATCCAAATCGTTAAACCGAACTAAACCGAATTAAATTACGGCCGCAAAAAAAAGATAATTGAAAAACATTATCTTAAAAATTAATTGTTCATGTTGCTTACAAAAATTAATGAACGAGAAATTTTTTTGACCGTTCACGAAAATATTTAAATATAAATTATTGTCAATAGAAAAGAATTTTTATTGACAATTATTCCAAACAATATAAATAATCATTATTAGGAAAATTTGTTTCAAATCATTTATTTTTCTAGAAAGCAACCAAGTTGCTTGAATCGATAAGCTCAGCTTATTTTAGTTTATAATTTTTTTTGTCGATTTGGGTTTTGTTTATAACTTCCAGAATCAATAAAATTGAACAAAGCCGATAAATTTAGTACATATTAAAAGAGGCATTTTTTTTTTCTGAAGTCCACCATTATTAAGTTGATTTTTAGTCCCAAGCAAAACTACCGAAAGAGTTTGCTACGATTGTTTGTCCTTTTACGTTTAGTCAAATAATTTTTTTAGTGCTGTCGACATTGTGATTGAATCTTTTTTTTTTTTTGGGAGATGCACACTAAAAGTTCTAAAATTTGTCACGAAAATACAATTAATTTTTAAATTTTGTAAAAAGTGTAATCAAGTTTTAAAACTAGTCAAATTAGTTCAATTGAATCCTTTCATTACTCCGTTTAACTTAGCTAATATAAATGCATATGTGACTTTTTTTTAAATACTTTCTTCTCCTATGTGGCGATAGCGTGAGAAAAACACAAAACATAAGACTAAAACAATATTGTTGCAATCCAAATATGATTTTTAATACAAACTTTATTTAAATTAAATTCTAAAAATAAGTTAAAATTTTTAAAAGGTAAAAAAAGAAAAAAAGAGGAAGAAGAAAGAGGGACAAAGGCTTTGTAGCCCTCACCGCCACCCCCTAATCATCGTCGCCCTTCCCAATGATGGTGGAGCGGCAGCGACAAGGGTTGCCCTTGCGGTATGCTTCTTTATTAAATTTTAACTTTTTAAAAGTTGTATTAAAAATCATATTTGGATCAAAACGACGTCATTTTAGCCACGTCATACTATGTAGAAGAGAAATATATATATAAGTTAACATTTTTCATCAGCCAAGTTGTATAGAATTAATAGAATGACGCAATTACACAAATTTGATAAATTTTAGAATTTGATTGTAATTTTTGTAATTTTTAGAATTCAATTGTACATTTGTGACAAATTTTAGGACTTTCAAAGAACATATCTTTTTTTTCAACGAATGTGTAGAAAATATGCACTCTTTTTTTTTTTTTTCTTGTTAATTCGCATTGAACACCGAATGTAAAACAGCCCAATTTTGTCATCCGGTGGACTAGAAATTGCAACCACAAGTTTTCTACCCTCCTTCGTGTAAGTCTCCCCTTCTCTTTTGGTCCATCAAATCTAATTTTACTAGTTCTTGGTGAAGAAATTAATGTTAATGATCTTTTGTAGCTTAAATGTTTCCCTAATTTTGGAGTTTGTTTTACTTTATTCCCTAGATTTCGTTTTCCACAATGTACCCTATGTATCACGATTTCTCCGGACAAAGCAAATGGCTCTAAGTTTTTACCACACTTTAATGCATGGCCTGTTGTGCTCATGTGGGACTGAACTGTTATTTTCTACACTTGATTCATTCGAATAGTTGACTTTTGGCCTTTGAATTTATTCACTTCATTACAAGAACTTTCTAACAATGAAACCTATTTGAGTACAAGGATGATTAGAATTGAGTAATTCAACTACATTCCAATAATTCATAAAACTTTGGAAGAAAAAAAAACAATTCACATCCTAAACTTGTGTTTCAAATCGTATCAGAAGAAAAAAAAAAAACTTGGGGGAATCGTGTGTTATGAGAAGTAAGAGTTAGTAGAGGAGAGATGACTATATTTTTTTCATTCCCCTTTATTATTTTTTACATATTTACACCCTCATTTATTAAAAAATTTAAAATTAACCATTGTATGTTGAAATCGCGTGTTGGGAGAGTTGATTATGTGTCGGATTTTTTTACACTTGTTAACCGCGTGTTAGAGAGTGTTGGACATGTATCAAAGTGTCAAACACAACATAAAATCTCCTAGAAACCGTCAATGCTTTTTAAGCGGCGACCCACTTCTAAATCTAAGCAAGGGTCGTTGGCCATCACCTAGCACCCCTAGCCCTTCTCTCATCTCTAGCAAAGGCCTATTAGCCCTCACCTAGGTACAATGATCTCACGAGCCATTGCATCACCCCACTAGCGAATGGGGCGACGACCACAAGTGGGAGCCTTCCCACATGTATTTTTCTTTTAAATTTTTATTCTATAAATTTTAATCTAATTTAATTTAAATTTAAACTAAAATTATGTTTGAACAAAAATATCTTTAATCAATTAGAATTTTTTACCGATCGGCTAGCCAACAAAACTAGGCTTTCATTTGAAATAGTTATAATCACTTCATACCATCATTTGAGATTAATATTGCAACTACATATCTTTATTTAAAAAATTAGATCACTTTGAGTATTTATTAAAAAATTTTCTCTTAAATATAATATAGAATGATATCGAGCAAATAATAATATTTCACTAATGGGAGAGAAGTGGGTTTACACGCACGCACCCACGCTCCCACGCTCCCACGCTCCACTTCGGAAAAAGCCATCGCGAGTCGAATCAAAGCACTGGCCCTGCCAAGAAAAAGACACAATAATTATCCTTCTTTTTTTTTGGGGTCGAAATTCTCTTTTCTTTATTAAATTGCTCTGGGGAACCTCACACGTGGCGCAGAACTATAAAACAGGAAAGATCACGGGCCCGCGGCCGCCGCACTCGATTGCCACGTGTCGGGTTTCCATTGGTCCCTAGGTAAATATTCTTCCACGCCCATGCTGCGCCCGTGGAATGGAATCTCGAGCGATTCCCTTACCCTGAAAAATCCAAACGTAACGGAAAGCGAGGGAAGAGAAAACGACAAGAGGAGCTGACTCCTGGTGAGAGCGCCAATATCTGTGAAGCTCTCTCTCTCCTCTCTGCGTCATCGAGATTCTAGAGAGAGAAAGAGGAAGGGCATGGAGCATCTGCAATGGCGGATCCTCCCGGCGCTGATCCTGCTGGCTTCCTTCGCCGCCTATCTCTACGTGAAGGCGCCGCCCAAGGTCAGGCTCTCGCGTTGCTCCCGCGCCTTCTTCTTTTTCTTATCTCTTCGTCCGATCGTCGCCGTCGCCGTCGCCGTCGTTCTCGCGAGTTCATCATTTCCGAGAGATGATTACGTTCGTTTTTCTTGGAATGAGATTGCGCGACGGAGCGATCGGTTCGGTGAAGAAGTTTCTGCTAGGCCTTTGCTGGACATACAGAGCGTTTGTTCGGCGTTCTGATGCTCGATATCGCGCTCGCTTCGAACATGCAGCGTCACGGATTAGCGGACGGGAATGGTCTTTCTGGTTGCGATTAAGGTTTCTAGGACTCAGCACGTCGGCTGCTTTGCGGAAAATACTCAACGACTACGAGATTGTTAATTTCTAATTGTGTTCGTTTTCTGGAAATGAGATTGTGCAAGAAGCGATCGGTTTGGTGTAGAAGTTTCTGCTCGAGCTTTGTCAGACAAACAGAGCGTCGTTTGGCATTCCGATGCTCGATCACGCGCTCGCTCTGAACATGCAGCGTCATGGATTTAGCGGAAGGAAATGGACTTTGTGGTTGCGATCGAGGTTTCTAGGACTCTGCGCCTCGGCTGCTTAGCCGGTAAATCGGCGAAACAATATGCTAATGGAAGTTTTTGGTGATGTGTTTTGGAATGAGATTGTGCGACGAAGCAATCTGTTTGGTGTAGAAGTTTCTACTCAGCCTTTGTTGGACAAACGCAGAGCGTTGTTCAGCATTCTGATGCTCGATCACGCGCTCGCTCCGAACGTGCAGTGTCACGGATTAGCGAATGGAAAGGGACTTTCTTGTTGTGATTGAGGTTTCTAGGACTTGCGTTTCGGCTGCTTTGCCTGTAATCGGCAAAAGGATATGCTGATGGACGTATTGGTGATGTGCTTTGGAATGAGATTGTGAACCGAAGCAATGGGTTCGGTGTAGAAGTTTCCATTTGGCCTTTGTCAGACAAACAGAGCGTCCTTTAGCATTCTGATGCTCCAATGCGCGCTGGCTTTGAACACGCACTGTCTCGGGTTAACGAACGAAAATGGACTTTCTTGTTGCGATTTTGGTTTTTAGGACTTTGCACATTGGCTGCTTCGCCAGTAAATTGGCGAAACGATATGCTAATGCAAGTTTTTGGTGATGCCCGTTGCAGGTTTCTCGCAATGATTGCAGCCTTTTGCCGCACTATCATTATTGGATAAAGAGCAAGCGCATAGTGATGCCAGATGGAGTCATTTCCGGTGCAGGTTTGTTGCTTGGTGTGCGATTGCTTTATAGTCTTCCATAGCTGAATTATTTGCTCCAAAATGGTGTCGAACTAGTCTGCAACTCGAAGTGAGCGACAAAGTTTTCTTTTTGTGAGGTAGAAGATGTAACGGCCTTATCAGCTTTGTGCTTATTGGGAAAACCTTATTTGGCTGTTCTTATAAATTTATGACAAAGTTTTTGGTTTAACGTCTAAATTGTTTGTGTTTGTAATGTATGTTTGTGAGCAGTCGAGGTGAAGGGTAAATTCATTACCTCTGTTGTAATGGAGAATGATTGGCAAGGGACTTCCAAAGGAGAGGAAGTAATTGATTATGGAGAGGCTGTCGTCATGCCTGGCTTTATTGATGTGTAAGATGCATTTCTGCTCCAGATAGTGGTTATCTTATCACTTTCAACTGGAAAAAAGGTTTTAGGAGATATTATATAGGAAATTCATATGAAAAACAGAGAGGGACTGATAAAAGCAACATGGCCATGGTACCTCCTTTACCTCCACGCTTCAAGTCCTGCCGTCATCTTCGGCACGATGGAAGGGTGAATGTGAAATGGATGACTGAAATAGTGGTCAATTTAAATTAAGTAGAGGGTGCTCAATTTTCAGCAATTTGGTCATATTAAATTTTAACTGCCAAATTATGCATCAGATCCTTCTATGAACTTATGTAATTATGCTTGAGAGTTGAGTAATCATATCCTTTCTAGAAAAACTTACACCCATATACATTTTTTAAAATGTCTGGGGCAGGCATGCACATCTTGATGACCCTGGAAGAGCTGATTGGGAAGGATTTCCTTCAGGGACTAAAGCAGCTGCTGCTGGTAAATTAGACTCCCTTCAAGTTTCTGCCCTTCAGTGATGCCTTAGATGATGAATTTCCTCAAATGCTAGAGAAGAGCAGCTGACGCTTCATCTACTAGATCATCTTTCTTTAGGAGAAAAGTCTCTTGAATTTCACATAGAGTGCTTTCTCTTGCTAATTTGTGGTGGATGAGATTATCGTAACATTCTGAGCCCTATATAAACAGAAATTGAAGCTGAGTCTACTTTTCTGTATCATTTTACTCTGTCAAAGATTGCCCTGTAGAACATCTAATGTGAAAACTAGAAGTATAGAACTATGATCATTCTTGTATGGCAAGATTTTCTAGAGTGATTACTTCTTTTTTTCCTTATTCAGGTGGAATAACAACATTGATTGATATGCCCCTCAATAGTGATCCCTCAACTACTTCCACAGACAGCCTGGAACTGAAGGTACGATAAGTAGGGAGGTTAATTAGCTCTTTTTATCTGGTGAGTAACCACGTGTTTCTGAAAACTACACACTGCATATTTTAAGTCCCTTCAGTCTGGATTTTTCTTCTAGCCCTTATCCTGGCCACATAAATAGAAATATGAGGCTTTTGCATCCAGTTTCTGTTCTCTTTATGATATGTAAGTTCACAGTTTCCATTCATGATTTTCCACCTTCCTTGGCAGATGAAGGCTGCAGAGAAGAACATTTATGTCGATGTTGGTATGAACTGAAAATGACACATGAGCAGGCTAGATTTCATTTGTGAGGTGCATGTGAATTCTCACCTTGGTTTCCACAGGTTTCTGGGGAGGTTTAGTTCCTGATAATGCATTCAACTCAAGTGCACTGGAAGCTCTCCTAGACGCTGGTGTTCTTGGTCTGAAGGTAATTACCAGAATCTTGGTTTCATCAGTTACTTCTTTATTGAATTTTTGCCACTGTCTCCTTATGGTAAGTTTTTGAAAGTCCCCAGTTGCAAAGATTTGATGTGAAAATCCAACTGGACCTGGACTTATTTTGTCTGATGCACTATGTCATTATTTACATGGTTTAAGATATGTGCATTGCAAGTACTATTAAACAGAAAGTTTCTAAGTTCTTAACGAAATGATAACAAGAGGTGGTGAATTAAAAGAAGTAAATTTTTTTTCTTTGTGCCAATTTGTAATCTGACAATTTCACTGTCCTTGTTTTGTAGTCCTTTATGTGTCCCTCAGGAATCAATGACTTTCCCATGACAAATGCCAATCATATCAAGGTGCGTCACATGACACTCATTTTTACTTTTGAGCCTCAATATTCTAGCAGAGGACTCAAACTGCTTGTTACAACTTGGATTTTCGTATATATGCGGTATGTGTTGATAGATCAATGCTTTGTAGTCCTTTAACCCGACTTGAGATCAAGCTGTGCTTGTGCAATATTATCTTTTCACTATAGTCATGGGTCAATGATTAGTTATCGATTATTTATGCAGGAAGGATTGTCAGTGTTAGCAAAATATAGAAGACCACTGCTCGTTCATGCAGAAATAGAACTAGATTCTGAAAGCCACTCGGATCTAAATACAGAAGATGCCCGATCTTATTCCACCTATCTGAAGACAAGGCCTCCTGCATGGCAAGATTTCCTTTCAAATTGATTAGAAACACACAACTATTTATTTATGAAATTTGGAGTTAGCTTTTTAATGTTCTTTCGGGAGCGATTGGCATGGAGTAGCTGATGTTCCATTAAGACGGTTAAGTTATCTGGACCTATGATCTAGCTAATTGCTCTCCAAAAATATACCCTCAGATTCATAGCTACTGGTTTCCAATCCACATGATTCTAGATTTTGTTGGTTTAATCGATGTGTTCACTTATGAGAGGTGCAATGGTAGTATGTAAATATTTTTCAAATTCCAAAGAGTAGATTATCTTCCATAATAGGAATCCAGAAAATGCTTTGTCACGTTTAGTGTCTGTCATTTTATCGAATTCAGCCATTTACAGGCACAAAATTAAGGAGAAAGGCCTTGCTTGAAGAAGATATTACTGCTTGATATGTTTGTAAAGTTTTGCCAGCCTAGTGTAAGAGGATAATCATGTCAAAGTCTTCACCCAATCAAGTTAAATCATGAGCTCATCTTCCTCTTATCTTTAACAGATCTCTTGCAGCAGTGTTAGATGAAACATGTGACTTGGAAATTCTTGTCAACTAATTTTTATAAACAGGGAGGAGGCAGCTATTCGTGAGCTTCTAACCGTGACAAAGGACACAAGGATCGGTGGCTCTGCTGAAGGAGCTCATCTTCACATTGTTCATTTGTCTGATGCAAGTTCGTCCTTGGATCTGATAAAGGTATATCATCTTTATCACCTTTTGTAAATAAGATCTCCTGGGAAGTTTCTCATCCAGTGGATATACAAAAAATACCAAAAGTGTGGAAAATTCCTGGAAAATTTCTTTAAGCTTTGCTCGACAATGATGTGTGGCGTGCTTAAAAGCAGATCATATATGTCCCCATATTGCATTTTAAGTTCAGTTGGAGGTTTCTAACACAAATTGTTGAATTCAGCTGGTTTTGGGATTGTGATTTCCTATAATGAAAAGTTTGATGATTAGTTACAGGCACCTTTTTGACCAAAGCTAGTTTCTTGAACCTTTTTTCCATCTCTTGTTTGTAGAAAAAATGTTCATAAATCAATTTTATAGAATGAATATGCAAGATTTTTTCAGTGAAAGATTAGTAGCACTTATTTCTGGGTCAGTTGTGATCAGTCTGCTATGCTATTAGTTGTGGTATTGTTTTATGAATGCAACACAAAGTTTTCTGTCTTATGCAGAAGAACCAAACCTTATTTTATTTTCTGTTTTGCACAGGAAGCAAAAGTTAATGGTGACAGTTTAAGTGTTGAGACTTGTACCCATTACCTAGCTTTCACAGCAGAAGAAATTCAGGATGGAGATACACGCTTTAAATGTGCTCCACCCATCCGTGATGCACCTAATAGAGAGAAGTTGTGGGAGGCTTTAATGGTACTTATATTTTTTTGGATTCTCTATGTGACACATAACCCATCCTCTTAATTAGCTGCTCTATGTATCAGGATGGCCACATTGACATGCTGAGTTCTGACCATTCCCCAACAGTTCCAGAGCTGAAACTTCTAGGTGAAGGCAATTTTTTGAGAGCTTGGGGTGGAATTTCTGGCTTGCAGGTTGGTCTATTTTTATAGTGTACTTTGACTAATGTAAGCCTGTATTCTCATTATGTCCTATACCTGCTAAAGCTTGCCTGACTCAGCTGTGATTATTTGATTGATAAGAATCTGTAATGCCATTGGCTTAGATGTGCCTAAATCTGTAATACCACTGCCTCATAAGAAACTACTGACCAATACTTATTTTTTGTTTAATGGAGGAGGTGAGGTGTTATAAATTATAACTGAGGATTGAATTTGATTACTTTTATCAGATTCAGGGTTCTGTCATTAATCTCTATAGCATTGCAAAAGCACTTTGCAGTGTCATGTGGCACTTTCAAACCAGGACTGCTTTATCACTTATTGTTGTAGGCATTAACAGAGGGTTCTATGTCAGGACATTATGGTTTTATTTCCTACTCAAATTGTTTAAGCAGATGACGTTTTAGCATTAGATAAATTAAGGATGCACATGCATAATTGGCTGTAGAGAGTTATATGGTTTTGGCATTTCATTCATGAGGATCTTCCTCAGGGTAGTTTGTTTATAGAGCATTTACTAGGCTATGGCAGTTGATCTACTCACTGAGTTGTGTTCTGTAGATGCATAGAAGTGCAGATGATCTGTCATTAAGTTAACTCCTCTAGTTGAACTCTTAAGACTTTTCTTCAATATTGAGAAATCATGTATCTCTTCTAAATGTCATCTAAAAGTAATTTGTAAAAATCTGCAGTTTGTTCTTCCTGTCACCTGGTCATATGGCAAAAAATATGGGGTTACTTTGGAACAGCTTGCTTTATGGTGGAGTGAGAGGCCTGCAAAAATTGCTGGACAAAAGTTGAAGGTAATAGCTTTCATCATCATCAATTTCCCTTCTAATTTAAGATTATGAAATTATCATGTTACATTTTAGAAGAACTTTTCACAGAATCGACTTGTTTCAAAGACCTTACAAAATGACTACCTTTTCTTGGTAAAAACTGATCAAAGTAGTTATTCTCAGAAAAGCAACTCTTATTTAAGATGTCTCTTAAAATGACTATTTTTTTTCAATTAAACAAATGGAACTTTGGTTTATTTTTACATGGTGCCAATCAGATCTAGTTTCCCCATCTCCATACGCTCTTAAAGAACATGCAATGAATAGAATAGGCTCGTGCTTTCAGCTTACAGTCTTCATGATGAAAAGAGTGACAATGCTTTTTGCAGGGAGCCATTGCAAGTGGAAACTTTGCAGATATTGTAGTATGGGATCCCAGTGCGGAATTTGACCTCACCAATGAGTACCCTGTATATATTAAACACCCGGTATGTAGGCTGGTTTACCATTGAAAATATACAGATTCAATAATGTACAATTGGCACCTCATTTTTCTTCAAAAGCATCAGTTGAAAATAATATTCTGAGGTTTAAATTAATCAAGAAACTGGTGGTCAACAATCTTTCAGATGACTTGCTGCAGCTACACCTGTCAAAATGGATGTATAACCCATTTAATCTTTAAAGAAAGCTTGACAGATGACTTGCAAAAAACTAAAATACATGCAAAATCTTTAAAAAAGATTATAAAAATAAGTTTTCTTTTAGATCTTAGATAGATAAATATTTTAACAATATGTGTCGGGTTATCTCTGCAGAAATCGCAAAACAAAGCATTTTTAGGGGCTCTTTTGGGAGTAGAGTTACACAACTAATGTTTTACTCAGAACATCCAGATGACATTTTGAATCTACTTATAGGTTGAACCTATTTCCTTCCCTTAACTACAAAGCATAGATGGATTATCGTTTTGTCCAGTGCTTTCCAAGCTTTGTCTGGTTATTAAATTGACATATGAACAATCTTGTGACCAGTCTATCTCAGCCTACATGGGAAAAAGATTAACTGGAAAAGTTTTTACTACTTTTGTTGGAGGAAATCTTGTGTATAAAGAGGGAAAGCATGCTCCCGCTGCCTGTGGTGTTCAGATCCTTGCCAAAAGATGAATAACAGGTAATCACATAGTTCTTCCCCAAATAATCTTCTTTCAACTTCTTTCCTTTCAGATATGTGTTTTAGTGCAACTTTCACTTTTCTTTATGTCATTATACCTGTTTACTCTTCACTAGCTATATTCATAGTCATGGGAAAGGCTCAATTAGCTGAAACTGGGTAAATTTTTTTCAGCCGGAGGGATGGTGTAATAAGATTGCATCCATGAGGAGATTTGCATGCTGGTTTCACTCAGGTCGACCTGCTGGTTTTAAGGACATAGCAATTCCATAACTTGTAATGTTAGGTTAAAAAACTGATTATACGGACATCTAGATGATTAATCCTGCTGAACATTGATGCTTAGTCATACCAATAAACTTGCATTTAAAACATCATGGAGAATTAGCGGAAACTCCTAAATGGCAGTGTTATGTCCTTGTCTTCACTGAACACGTGAATAGACGACTTTGCGCTGATATTGTTGGAGCCACATGCTGAAGTTTAAAAAGGTCTCATTCTTCAAAAAAGGACTACCAGCCATATAAATTGGGGTAACAATGTTCTTTGGATTGATGAATCACATCCTTATGGCAGTGGTGTATCTTGAACAGGCCTATTACGACCTCTGCACATTTTGTGAAGTATCAATGACCCATCTTAGGAAAAGGCAAAGCAAAGAAATCTCACTCGGCCGGGAGATTTGTGGTTTGGAACTGAACAAGGACTTGGGACAAGGATAGAAGAGAGAGATTACTATGTGAATTTACGCCATGCTAATGGAATGAAGAGATAAGATGACACTTGACAATCTACTGCTTTAGCATCTCTGGTTGGCCCCGGTTCTGTATAGTTCGTTCTGTAGATAGTGGCTTTTGAAGTTTGAAACGTCCAGTGTTTTATCATCATGCTTCTTTTAATTTAACTCGAATATTTTATGTCAATCTGACATGGAAATCAACACTCTGTCTCTCTCTCTCTCTCTAAATGGATTTAATCGAACAAATATTGATAGATCTTTCTAGTGTTTGTATCCGTGACCACTCGAGCTAGCTTAGCATGTCTTGTGCATTGGGTCGACACATCATTGGATTGATGCTCCGATTCAGTGATAATTGCTTGTCATCAAACTAAATCGAGACTGATGAAAGGCTGAGCTTTGTGTCGATAATGAAGCGGTTGCTGGTTTCTGAAACTCTCCCAGAAGAGAAGAATGAAGCTAAATGCTATCCATCTCGATGATCAACGTCCTCTTGTGTGCTAATAATAGTCATGGAGCTGGCGAAAGGAATTCTCCCTAGCTCTATTTACCGGTGGGAATATACAGAAGATTATGTTTGTTTAACGAGGAATTCAGCAAGCTCGGATGATTTAGTTACACTCAAGAGATAACATCGTATGTACATTTCTTTGCTAATCCTGATAAAGAGTAATAAATTTGTTATCGTTGGACATCAGGGTTTGCAGCATCAGGCTACATCCGCGAGTCGCCAAAGTACGTGACATGTCCTCGGTTCGGTCTAATGGGTTGTGATCTCGCTCTTCGTGAGAGAGCAACTACGGGAAAAATGTTCTGTTTCAATTCCTCTAGTTTTCCAGATCTCGCTCTTATTTCATTTTTTTTTCTGACGACTTCACGGATTCTCGATATGATCCGCGATGAAATCACTTAAGAAAAAAAAAATATCGCAGCAACTGGTTTTAGGTCATGGAGTAATTGCATCTGATCTCGGTGATGGAGATTCCACCACTGCCCCACAACCCGTGCGTGATTGAGCGTGACTTTGGGCAAGAGCATGGCATACAACAAGCGCAATACTAAGGTACTACAAACAGAAATATTCCCATTTTGTGCGAGGTTTCTGAGCTTTCGGTTAAGGCATGAAAGGTTTGTGTCTATTTTGACTGGGACCACCATTGGGAAGCGATACAGCAAAACGTCCATACAAATTTAATTTATGAGTGATATAATGGATAGAACCAATCACGGTGCATAAATTGTATAAAACTAGTGCTTTTCAGCGGGGATTAGTATGAGCCCAGTGGATTCTTGTAATATGATTGGTTTGGTATATTATGCTTAATTTATATAGAGATTTTTTTAACGAGTACCCTTCCGGGTATCAATTAAGCAACCAATTAATAAAATTTTATGATTTTCAGTATATTAATCATCCTCGTGTTATGAGCCGTGGATGCCTTGAAATTGAATTATTCAAAGATATTTAACTAGCGCCATAAGGGCACTCTTTAACAACGCCTTTAATACAATACTGGTCAAAAGTGCTCTCTTTGATCTATGCCATTGACATGCTTCCTCCTTACCAGTATCGCCTCTATATCGTAGTGGCCACAAAGGTGCGAATGATAACATTTCTATTCCAGAAATCGTTTCTGAAATAGAAATTTCTGGAATAGAAATAGATTTTTCTATTTTTACTTTCGGATGAGTTTTTGGAGCAAAAAACGCGTTTGATAGCGACAAAAAAATTTCTATTCTTGGAATAGAAATTCGTTTGATAATCAAAAAAATTTTACTTTTTTAAATGGCGGCGATAATGGGAAGAGCGGTGACTGGAGGTGGCAAACGGCGGGCAGCGGACGACGACCGGCGGACGACAACCGGCGGCCGACGGTGGGTCGCTGGTCGCCGATCGTTGTTCGCCGGCCATGGTGGATAGGGGTGGGCGGAGGTGGTGGTGGTGAGCGGCAACCAGAAGAAAACTTTTTCGGGTGAGAAGTAAGAAAGAGAAAAATAATTTTTGATTTTTATTCCAGAAATAGAAAAGTAAAAAATTTTTGTTTTTGATTTATGCTCCAAACCTATTTCTGAAATAGAAATTTGTTCTAGAAATAGAAATGAAATTTTTTTTACTAAATGGATTTCTATTCCAAAAATAGGTCTGGAATAAAAATCTATTCTAGAAACATAATAATTACCATGCACAATCAAAGAGGCTTAGCCATCGTTGCGTACCTTGCGGCCACTTTTATCGCGACGACTGTTCATCTCGCTACAATTGCTAATAATTAGTAGCAAGATTGCATTGTGTAATAAAGAAGGTTGTGTTATTTAATCTTGTCAACCAAAATGGTCTATTTACAGAAGACATTTTACGTGATTTTGTCTAATGCATTTTTTATTTATGTTCACGCATCTTGATCCGGTGGAAACTCAAGGCCAACACGAACCGCTATGCATCTGCTCTTAAAACTACAAAAGAGATTGTAATTACATCTGCATGTCGCAACCAAATTCACTTCTGTTGACTGTGTTTCGACATTAGATAAGATTCACCATGGATTGAGGCGATCCTGATTATTATTGTCGACTGATTTCATGTGAATCTCACATGATCCGTTAAACAGTGATAATACAAAAGTTCATATCTATAGGAGTGTAACAATTCAGTTCGATTCGGATTTTAGGAAAACCTAATCGATAAGATGAAATACCAAACTGAACCGAATCTTACCCGAACTAAACCATTCGGTTTGATTTTTTTGGTTTTCATATTTTTGCCTTGGTTATTGGAATCGAAGTGAAGAAAATGTGGGAAATAAGAGAAAGTTGAAGTTGATTGTCCAATTTTTGTTGAAAATTTCGGTTTAAATTGGTTAACCGAACCGAACCGAACTAAAAAAATTAACAATCGTTTTGGGTTATCCGAGTCAAAACCGAACATAATCAAAAAAGTAGAACTTTCGGTTCGGTTCGGTTTCAGTTTTGATTATGGTCCGACACCCCTACATATCTGGCCTACGTAAATGCCTCCCTCCGATAAGGCTTCCTCTCTAGTTCAAGCTTATGATAAGTCGGTTCAATTTCGATTCATTCCGACGTCCCTACATATGGAGCCCATATGAATGCCTCCTCCGATAAGGCTTCCTCCAGGGAAGACTGATGACTTGTCATAAATTAAACAGGTAACCTCAAACCTGTCGTGGCTACCGACAGGTTTGAGGTTACCCAGCGAAGAAGCCTTCCCTTTCAAACCACCCACGACAAGTTCTTTTCGATGGCCCAAAAGGCCAAAAAACGAATCTTTTCATCGACGACTTTAAGGAGTCGAGCTGCGGGCGAAAGCGACGAGCTCCCCAATTGGAATCTCCGGCCTGAAGAAAGAACCTCCCCTCGGAAGTTTAATATGCTAACATGGGCGAGTTTGCTTAAGCTTCAGGGAAAGCTTAAAATAGTAGTGCCTTTCCCGCTGAAGTTTAAAGTATTATTTGAATTTCAAAAAAATTAGGTATGAATCAACCTATGAAAGATTTGTATATTATATAGGATTAATATCATGAAAAATATCAAATTGGTACACATGTAATAAATTTACCAAAAACTAATTTTTCACCACTAAAAAACCCAGAATTTGTATTTGTAACTAAATTTCCATCCATTAATTTGAGTTTAAATTGGATTAATACTATGGAAAATCATAAATTGGTACATTTATAAATTGAGAGTAAAATCTCAAACTGGTATACCGTCAATTACCACATGTTATTTAACTCAGTAAGTTAATAATAAAATTTAATAAAAACTAAATGAGGATAAACTTGTTACGAGTATATTAATTTAAGATTTTTGATGATAAAAAATTAATCTACAGTGAATTTATCGTAAATATCGATTGAATGGATAAGAACGATCCCAAGGGCTAAGAAAAAGCTAAAGTGCATCCATCTCAACTTTTGAATTGAGCAAAAAGTAAAAGCCTATATAATTTAAACATTTATGAAAATCAATTATTTATTAAACATTTCTAAACAAATGATAAGATATATTGTAAATATAAATAATAAGATCAAAATGAGTGATCAGCGTTCAATGATCTCGTTCGAGCATCACCACAGGAGCTTTACATCAGGGGACAAAATATTTGATTCAAACCCTAAGCAAGCCTCTCGTCTCCGCCCTATCGCGATACTAGTGGAAATATAGTCGGGATTATCCTATGCCATGACGAGGCCTAAATTTATGCCACGGACGAACCAAAACTTCTTTAAGGCCTAGTAGCAATCCCCTTGATCACTCGAGAGCAAGCCTCTCACCCCAAGATCGTCTATCGTGGTGTCACTTAAAAAAGATCAATTAATAGGAATCATTTGCATTATTAACAATAGTGGCGTATTCCTAAATACCTATACTGACAATGAAAATATCTGTCTTTTTTGTATATTATTTTTGTTGGACCATTTTCATGACCAATTTTCCAAACAGTTACTACGAATAGAAGAAAAGAGAAGAGATGATGAACACAAATGTTTTTAAATTTTAGTCAAATATGTAATGTGACCTATAAAATTTTTAATTTTTTTAACTTGATATTTGAACTTATTAAATTATTTAATTAAAAAATGTTCAATATCTTTTTCTTATTAAGTCGACTTCGGAAGAACATCGAATAATTTTATTGTGTAATGATCAGATTAAATAAATTAAAAAAATTATGAATTATATTATATATTAAGTTATAGATGATGATTATTTCTATTATTATTTCAAGAGCGAGGGAAGGAAAAGCTTGCGAGAGAAGATGCGTAGGGGTTAGTTTTGGAGGAATAAAAAAGAAAAAGAAAAAAAAGAGCCCTTCACTAAGAGCGCGCCCCACTCTCTCTCTCTCTCTCTCTCTCTCTGCTCGGTCAATCCATCGTTGACCATCGCCGTCTCTCTCTCTCTATAAATACCTGCAGCCGATCGCCATCGGCTCTTGCACACCGAGAATCGCTCGATTGGCGACTGCTGCTGGTCATCCTCCTCGTCCGTCGCCATTGCCTCCTCTCTCTCTCTCTCTCTCTCTCTCTCTCTCTCTAGAATCTCGTCGCCAGCTAGAGGGCTAAACGCGGAGGCATTTCCGGCCGAATAGCCGCCGTCCCGTGCCGCAGCTCCGACCTCCTCCGATCATTCGAGGTGCTCCCCTTCCCGTTGTCTGTCTGTCTGTCGGTCTCTGTGGCTTGATCGGCGTGGTTGTGTCGTGGTCAGCTGGTGGCACCGGAATTTTCGTGCGTTCGTGCTGTTTTACTGCTTGATTGGACGGGGTTTTCTGCTGCCCCGGCAGCTCTGTGGCATTGTGCGTTGCGTGATCGTTCGTGGGTGCGTTTAAATGTCTCGACTTTTTGCCCACATTGCCCGGATGGGTTCAGCTCCCCTCTCGTATGATCAAAACTTGGGTTTGCAGCATGTTTTTCCAGTGAAAATTACTGGTTGTCAGGTGTTCTTTGTCATTGCTGGGTGCCCAAAAGAAAAGTATGAGTAATTGTTAGAATTAGTTTCCTTCTTGTTATTCTAGACTGGTTCTTTTCTTTGGTGTCAAGGCTTCTTTTGCCAGAACCATACTAATCGTCGTGCAGTGCAAAGATTCTTGCGAGGCGTGATGTCGGCTTTACTTGATTCAGTTAGTACAGTTCGTTTGTTGTTGTTGTCTTGCTGGAGAAGTATTGAGTAGTGTGTTTGTGGAAAACGCTCTGACAGCCAGAATTTTGATTATATAAGGAATGGATGTATCTGCACTGAATGTCTTAGGCCTTCCAAATCAAAGCACCATGTTTATTGGACAATGGTGAAATTTCTGCCTTCAGAATAGATTTGCATTGACCTGTCCTGTGCAAGGTTTGGTGCAGATGGATGATACTTGCTGGTTACAAGAGACTAAGGAAAAAAAAAAAAAAAAAAAGAATAGGCAAAGATTCCTTCCTTGCTAGCTATGGTTATTAAAATGCTCTTCTAGTGTGGCACTGAAGTTTGCTTCATGTTGTGGATTCTCACTCACTTCGTCCTCAGTACTCGGTGGGAACTTGGTCTTAGTTATGTTAGAGAAGAGCCAAAGAAAAATTCATGATAAATAGCGAGGTGGGTGGTAATTTGGATGTATTATGAAGTTGTTGGATTGCGATTGAGATAATGATCCATTTAGGATGTGAGAGTAAGATGGATGTTTTGAAGGTCTGATCAGGCCGTTCAATCCAACTGTTCGACTGCGATGAGGTCTAAGGATCCCAATTAAAATCATTAAATCTTGTATAGTGAAAACAACTAACCAAACTGCCATTTCCCCATTTGATCAGGTTCTATTGGATGGAGAACGAAAAAGGAATGAAAAGGCGACATTCCCGGTGTCTTAGACTGCGGTTCTGTTCTTGAAAATGCAAATGTCACACTTCCTCATAGTTATAATTATGAATTAAAACATTAAACAGAAACCAAGCTATTAAAGACAGAATACACAGATGAAACTGGGGTTATGGAAGCACATTTGATGGCTGTGAGCAAGGACTACTCATTTGAGCTTTCTCATGTGTAGCAGCTTAGAGATATATCCACTGTATTTGAATTGGCAATGTTGCCTCGGAAAACTTGATAACATGGAGATTGACATGGCAATATAATTTTATGAGTGGCATTTTTAACTTAGCTTAAGGAGTATCCTCAAAATGCAGCATACAATAAAGAGAGCTAAGTAGTAATGATGATTAATAAGGGATACTCATGTTGCGATCACACACGACATGGGGTTTATAGTATGCAGGGCAGAGGATGATCCCATCCCCTCTCTGTGGACTGCACTGGGCAACAAGCTAATTCCTGTCCCTACCCCAACTGTCATTGGTAGAGCCGCCCCTCCCCACGTGGAGAGGGTTTGATAGGTCACCACTAGTGTAGTCTTTTCCCCCATTCTTAGTTCACTTAAGTGGTCCATCATTGGTCTGGGTAATAACCATTGGCAGGTTGGGAAGGGTGGGTAAAGCATGGGGAAGGAAATTTCGGTGAGTTCATTGATGGTTGAAATGTTTTCATTTATTCTTCTAATAGCCAATAATGATGGATGTTGGTCTTTTATGTAATCATAGTGGTAGCTACCGTGAATGTATGCTTTATTTCCCCTTTATTCCTTGTCATAATTGTATGCTTTATTGACTTGAAACTGACTATTGTTTCTTCTTAGTAGATTCGGGATGGATGCGTCTGGTTTAATAGTACAGAAATGTGATGATGAACAAAAAGGATTGAAGGTTCTGCTTGATGCATTTGGTTCTGTCTTTTCTCTGGAAGAGATTGCTTCTGCTTACTGCAAGGTGGGCAGGAATGCAGATGATGCAGGTTATTTGTTGAGTGACATGATGGGAAGCTCCTTTGCATCTACCACCGATGATACTCATTGTGTTGCAAAAAGCGAATTGTCTGAAGAACTTTCCTGTGGTAACTTTTCTGAGAAGTTGATTCGGGCTGATGGAAATCCCAGATCTTCGAAACAAAAGTGTCGTCCTATTTCTGTTGGTACTGTTTCAAGTGTTATTGGTAAAGATTATGTCAGGTCCACATCCTTGGCAAATGGATCTTGTATGGCAGCAAAACCTTCGAAACTGGACCCCAAGGTGTTGCCAGCATCTGAGATTTTAGGCAAAGATTCCAAAATGGATGCTTTTAAGAATAATCAAATGCACCAGGAATTGGAAGATTTTCTGTTCAAAATGCTAGGAGATGGATTTCAGCTGGAAAGGGATGTCATTCGAGAAGTTCTTGGTAAGCATTATCTTGGGTAATGCCATACAAGTAATATTTAGTTGTCTACAAACTTTAATAATTTATTGTTTTCTTTCTTGATATATCTAATAGCTCATATGCAACTTACTTTGAGTTGAGGAAAATGGGAAGAGAACTGGGAAACAAACACATAGATTTATTTGATAAGATGTTGATGGAGAGATTGGTAAATTTTCACTTGTGCCGCTAGGTCTGTTTGAAGAAGCCCTTGCACGACTTCTACTGGAGCAAAACCTCTGTAACTAGGTGACATGATGAAGCTGCAGCTTAGTATCTTAAGTGTCCAAAGTTTCCCAATGAATTAGCAAAAACAGAGATGTGTGATGAATATAGTTTGACCTTTGCCACATGAGTTCATAATGGAATTGTGCTTCATCAATGGTAGCATCAGCCAACTACCTCCTGGCTCTTTTATTTTTTTTCTCAATTGAGCTCCCAGTTGTGCAAACTTTTGAATAATGAGATACTCCTCTATTTAGATATTAGAGTTTATGGTGACCTAGTTTCATTATGAGTTTGCCTTTGTGGGCTTTTAGGTTGTGTACTGACAACCTTGCCTTGGATGCAGGTAAATGTGGATATAATATGGAAAAGGTATGCATGATTTGATTTTACTTCTTAAAAAAAGGTGTGAATACCGTCTTTTCAAGAAAAAGTTCTCTTGTGCTATATAGCATCCTCTGTCACTTACATGATATTTATTCTGATGGAGAATTATAGGATATTAATTACTTCTATTTCTTGTTGGGTCATTTAGAGCATGGACAAGCTAATTGATTTGTCAGCTGCAGTTTCAAGGAGAGGAAACAACTTTCTCATCAAGTCTAAAAAGGTTGGTCTGATGGTTTGTCTGATCATAATGCTTCTCACACCAAGTGAATTCATAATATGCTTGGTCAATAAAATTCAATGTATTTCCATGTTAATTATTTCGCATTTGACTTGTTGAAGGATTAATCAGTCTGCAATGACAACCATTTGTTTTTGATAGTAGAAGTAATGGATTCCATTGAGTATGAGTTCTCCAATCACACTTTGAGTGGTGTTCAAATTGCCATAACATTTTGCTTGGATCTTATTTGGGTTGACTTTTCCCTATCTGATGTAATAGTATGTGTTCTCATAAATGACTCAATATAAAAATGTGCCTAACACATATATTCTCTATGGGATGCATATTCAGCTGGGGCCCTTCCCCTTTTGCTTGATGATAAATATGAGCCTCAAATTCTCTAAACTCTTGGCAGCAGCTGATACAAGTTCTGAGCGGAATAGTTGTTACATCCATATTAAAGCTTTTGAAATATTAGTAACTGGCAATATTTATCATGATACTTTGCCACATTTCAATTTCAAATGTTGCATCTTTTTGTGTGCCTTCATCCGGCAAAGTCTAGAATTGACGATGCTATATGAAACCATGTGTTTGACATAGTCATTTTTCCCTGCCCTTCCAACAAAGAAGACAATGTATGCACTAACTGCATTTTTCTGCAAGCTTGTTTAGAACAGCTATAGCATGACCAAATACTTGGTTATTGGCTTTGTGGAATTTACTTGATTTTCTTTTCCAATCGAGCCATGTGTAAATTGGGCTTGTCTGCATTGCCTTTTGGGAATATAGATCACTTGGGATGATAATGTATATAGTCCTCAAGTCCTATTGGTGGCTAGATGATATTCAACCCATAGGTTCTATACTTTTGGTCAAATATACATTTCTAATGGTTGGCTTACATATAGTCCTTCATGTCCTTCTCTGGCTTAATTTTGCAGGAGGTACTTCAAAGTCAAAAAGAGATGCAAAGTGCAGATAATTCAGAAGGGTGTGTTTATTTTCTCTTCTCCTCCACTTCTCTTGTTTAATTCAATAGATACAACAGTTTTATGGAGAGAAGGGGAAAAATCAATGCATATCACAAATTTTTTTTTTCCATAGTGTTCCAGGTACATATGGAGGCAAATTGAATAGACAGCAGAGACAGAGAAACATTCTTGAAGAAGAAGTTCTGGCTGCATTATTCAATAATTCTGGGAGACAAACGGAAACGGAATCATCTAACCCTGTAAAAGCTGTCAAGAGGTCTAAAGCATATGGTGAAGTGGTGGCTACACCTCTTCCAGATTCTTTTCTACTTGACAAGGAGGATGTAGTAGATTTTCGACAAGATAATAATGAGGATGGTATGCAGTTTTCTCCAGATAGCTGGAAAAGTTCCTTATGCTGTCATTATTATGTAAATTCTGCAGTCTGCCTATTTGTTGAAACTATGAAGCAAATATGGACAGACAGTAAGATTCTTTTTCACATATTAAACCTCCCGTTGCTCTTGCACCCTGCCTTCTTGTAATGGGCTTGCAACTGGACAGTTGTATCTCAGTACAAAGGATTTCAAATGTCATCATTTTCTTGATTGCTTACCCAAAATATTGCTAGGCAGATGTTTGTTCAATATATGTAATCTTCATTTTCTTGCCTTTTCCTTTATATATACTTTTTTCTCCAGTGGAAAATCTAGATGAAGAGGATGGCTACGAGGTTCTTCGTAGAGCTGTAGAGGAACACAGGGCGACGACAAGGGAGTATTATAAGGCTGTGAGTTCCTTTTCAAGAACCTTCACTTCATAATTATTTAATAGTTGTATATCCTGATATGGTCATGCTTGTCTGCTTAAAGTTTGGTACCTCCTCTTGTTAGGCTATTGAAGCATTTGCTAAAGGTGAACGTGCTCGGGCAGGCAAACTTTTAGAAAAGGTAAGAAAAGTTGAAATTCTCAGCTGAGACTTTTCCTTTTTCAGAATAATTTGGATGTGATGTTTTCACAAGTTCAGTGATGCGACATGTAAATGTAGAACCAACATCCATTTGTTAAGCCGATGGAAATGGATGGCATTATTAAATTTATGAGCAAAGCCCATAATATCTTCTAATATCTCTAACCATTTTCAGTAATTTCTTTGGTATGGTCCTATATAGTTGTTCCTATGAACAAGAGAAAGATGTATTCTTCCCAATTTTTCTGAATTGAGATACTTCATTATCATCCCTTTTAGCTAGAAAGTTGTATCTCTGATAGAAAGTGCCACATAATATATTTATCTGCTAAAATGGATTTCTCCAATGATAGGGACGCTTCTTTTGTGAAAAGGCTCGTGAAGCTGATGAAGAGTCCTATCAGAAGATATTTGAAACAAGGTTAGTAGCCTATCAAACATAACCAGTGTCTATAGTTAACTGGCGGTGTCGGTATCTTTTCTAATACTCAGTAGTTTTCTTTTTATATGAGAGGTAAGTTGGCTCCCTCCCTCCCCTATGTCCAGTTTGTGTAACGTCTTGTGTTGCTCTTTACAATGATGTGCAGAAACAAGGATACGGCAGACTTTATGTTGCTTGACTTGCATAACCATGGTGCCCATGCAGCAATACGTCTTCTTAAGCGCCACCTTTTGCAACTGGCTGGCATCCCAAGTACGTATCTGTTCTGCAGGTTAAACCTTGCTTTTGATTTTCTACATGGTAAATGATCTTTTGTGTTCTAAAAGCAGCATTCAACTATCTTAAAGTTATCATCGGAACAAATGAAGAAGATGCCTCAAAAGTGGCTCGTAAGCGGCTGCTGGTAAGATATGCTGTTCTGCTTGTGTGACTCTAATTCTGGAGAGTGAAAATTCTAACAAGGCTAGTCTTTTCAATAGCTACAAACTCCCTCTATCTACATGGTAAATATTAATAAATCCAAGTGGAACTATGATCTTTGAGATGAGAACATTGCTTTCTCGCCACCTTTTCCATCTTGTATCCCAGCTTTTTAGATGTAAGACAGTTTTAGTCTTACTTAGCCCAAGGATTTTCTTTATGTTCAAACAGGTTGTGGAATTATTGGAGCAGGAATCAATTCAATGGAGTGAAGAAGGAAATGCTGGAATACTACTTATTCCCCTGACCAATATAAATCCAAAACTTTTGAGTTTTGCCAAAAAATAGATTTTTGCTTGGACTTTGGTTGGTTGTAAAAACACACGATGAAGGTAAACAAGGAAGTACATTATTTAAGTGAAAGAGGATTGGGGTCTCTCTATTTTGCCAAGGGCCTCTCATTAAGAGGGATTAAAGTTGAAACTCTTAGGCATCATTGGCGGGTGGCACTTAATTTTGGTCCTGTTTTCTAGGACACTGATTTGCTGTTTGTATTTGTAGGCAGAAACCGAGTTTAGAGGTCTGCCATTCACTTCTGTTTTCTTTTTCTTTAAGTTGAGGGAATTAGAGAATTAGAGTTCAAAATGAAGTTATTGAGGATGGTGTTGAAGCTTATTCATGTCAAACGGTTCAATCAAGTTAAAGAAAGGCATTCTTCATTCAGTATCTTTTATGTAGATGATCTTCAGCTTTTGTGGAGCACTATATGGATAATCTTTTATATTCTGTTGAAAAATCTTTTGTGTAGGTGACTCGTGCCATGCTCCATATGGAGTTTTAAGTTTTTGCCATCGTTTAAATGAGAAATTTTGGATTTTTGCCTTCTGATGCATTGCACGCTAGAAATGAATTGAGAAAGGATAAGGATTGTAGTGAAGTAATGCCTCCGAACCAGGAAGAACCGGAGCTATACATGGAATGCAGTGAGTTACCACGTCCTCATGAAATTGCTAAGAAGAAGAAAACATAAATAAATGGGCTAGGAACTTATCGCAAATTCGAAAATCAGCTATCTGTGGCTAGTGAATTTGCATTTCATCTTAGTTGAGTCCGAGATATGCATTGGGAATTTGGGATGTTTAAATGAGTCCATTACTTAGCTGCGACCGTTCGTCTCCAATGTTGGACTGTTCCTCTGCATCTTCGATGTCGAAAAAGAGACAGGTTGGGCTTGGAATTCTGCACGTTCAAGGGTTGAACCTGCAATTTGTGTGGTTTCTCCTACGTGCTCGGGTGTGCCCACCGGCTTGTACGCCATTAGGTTCGGCTGTTTGCTTGCTCGAGCTCAAATCAAGATTGAGATCTTGCGAGACTAATTGGGTATTTCCATTTTAGTTTTATCTTCAGAGCAGCCCCCATATATTTTAGGACTGTATGATGAGTCCAGTCGTACCTTGAAATCAGACTGGACCTCACATAGAAACAAGTCAGATTCTCGAATTTAGTGGAAATAGGTCTGGTCCCAAATTTTTTGAATCGGTACTGTGTGGGTAGGTTTCAAGTTTTGGGTATTGAACTTATTTTTTAAAGTTGGAAGAAGAAGATTTATTATTCTTAAATGAGCTAAGCTTGGCTATTGCTTCATATTTTTGTTCATTTTGTATTATTTTTTACTTAAAGCCATTTTGTGTTTGTACAATTTCCTTAAGTGCTATGTATCTTGGTTTTTAAGAAAAATGAAGCCAAAAAAAAAAGAAATTCAATTCTCAAGCATATTTTGGAACTGGATCAAACAAATAGGATAAAGTTTCAAGATTAGTTCCTCTAGGTTCCAAAAACTAGGAGCCTATTTTCAGAATCTATCTATCCTGAAATCGATTATTCTTAATATATTTGGAAATTGTTGCTTCATCTATAAAAATATCGCTTCTTGTAGTTTACCATTTTATTCTAGCCATGGCTTCTTTCAGACAATAATGTTCTTTTCTTGTGGCTTTAGATTCATCCCAGACGCTTGACTAAAGCCTCCTCTTTGACGACTTCTTTTTCCTCTTTGTTGTTCTGTGCTCCCGTCGATCTTGAATAACCTTTAGTTGCGTCCCTTTCTCTTCTATCTTTTGTTTTGAATTGGTAAGAGCCGTCTGAAGATGTAGATTCACCTAAATGCTTTACTTTGTTGATGTGAACGTGACCGACCATAAGTGGATATTCAAATATATCGGTCATATTCATCACGAAATTGAAGTATATCACATTGAATAATATATGAATTTTAGAGCTAAATCATTATAGCAAGCATCATTCGATTTTCCATAAGCATTGAACCATAGATTGCTCATTTTGGACAGATATTGCTACACACTTGGATGTGGACGTGCTGATCAAGAACCTAATTTAGGAAATCTCATACTCATTTTTTTGGAACATAATATTTTTAAAGTAGGTTTCGCAACTGATTTTGGACTTACCTAACGGGCCGGTAAAAATAATTCATTTTTGGAGGATCATAAGCATCATTTGCCTTTGCTTTTATTCTGGATTTTTTAAAATATTTTTGTGTTGAGATGGTCTATATCAAATGTTGGCTGTCAAACCAAGGAAAACTTCGGCTTGGTTAGGCAATCGTCTTGAGACTCTGACCAAGGAATAGTCTCTATGTTTACTTGAACTTCATGTCCAGCTACACGCATCCGGCTTCCGGATCGAGCAAGCCGCCTTGACCCGCGTAAGTCCACAGGTCGATAAGATCTTGGAGGCGTGTGCAAGTCGTCCGGTATCGACAAATCTTCCAAGATTAGAAAGCCAAGCCTTGCCAGTGTCAAATCGAGCATGCTAACACTATTATTTTGGCTTGTGGGTGACACAAGATTCCACCATTTTCCTTCAGCAATGGAACTCCTGGTGCTCCACACGATTGAAGCGGATAAGATTTGCATAAGAAAAGGCAATCAACGACTAGACCATGCATCAAAGCAACTGAGCACTTTAGGGCAGAGAGAGACGCAGGACAGTCACAAACACAAGCTGGCTCCAACAATGAAAAGCATATGGAGACGTGATATGTAATTTGACATCTTGATATAGACAAAAGGGCCCGAAGGGTATATCAAAAGTGAGATGCTGGATCAAGCACGTTCATCACTAGTGCATCGCACGATGATTTCTTTGGATTGGAAATGAGCTAAAGTGGTCAAAAAGGCAAGCATTTCGAGGTTGCTTCCTTGCGGAAAATTTAACGTGGAAATGGATGGTTTGTATCGAAATGCTTGTCAAGAGGCCTGGGTGAGGCCGACCTTTGCTAGGGCTCGCCCTCACCCGGTCGGGCCTCACCTATGGCAAGTGAGGTTAGCCTAACTGATCATGGCCAATGGCTAGTGACTTGTCATCGGCAAAAAGAAGAAGAAATGAGAGAAAAAACTCAGAAAAAAATAACAAAAAATAATAAAACTTTGACAAGTATTAAAATATTATTAAAACTTATTTATATCGGCACTCATTTGTGCCATATAGGATGGCTACCATTCATGTTAGTGAAATCCAGTTGAAATTGGCATGATGAACTCACTTAGCAAAATTGAAAAATGTTTTAAGACTGCATTGATAATATTGAAAGATTTATAATTAAAATAGTAAAAGTGTGATAAATTTAAGACTTTTTAGGTAATTTTCCTTGGATTTCTTTGGATTGGAGGTGAGCAAATGCGGTCAAAAGGCGAGCATTTCAAGGTTTCTTCTTTGTGGAAAAATTGATGCAAGAAAAAGGACAATTTGGATGGAAATGCTTATCGAATTGAGCTTTGCCAAACCAAACAACAGCACTTCCACACCGAGAGAATATAATTCCAAAACTCACGTGTTTTACGGTCGGTGAAAGACCCTGAAAATCCCATTTAGAGATGTCAAAATAATGGGGTGATCAGCCAATGCCATCAACCCTCAGGCCAATCTCTTCTATATTGAAACGCAATCTACGCATCATTTATTCGAATTAGTCTACTAGCTGACGCATCGCAGCTACAATATTATAAGGTGGTAGTTTGTTTCGTTCACTACATAGCACCGATACCTATCTTATTTGAATATCATATGGACTTGAGCAAGTCCTTAAACAAATTCATTTGATCTCAAGGACTTAAAACTCGGGGATATTTCCTGAAGAACAGGGAAGAAAAATATCTCTTCAATTGGGGATACAAAGAGTTGGATCCTTGAGACATTATATCAAGAGAATCTAGGTAGTTTGCCATCATTGCATGTCAAACATATAGTCACTAATAGACCTTGCAGAGACCAATCCCCCTTATAGTATATCTCATTTAACTATACTATCCAAATTTTTTGTACCCGTCTTAATCATCTTCACAATCCCACTGTTACTTGACTAATATATTTCGTCCATCGATTGGCTCGAATTTTATATCATGGTAGTTCGTTTCATTTATTATATGACACTGATACATATCTTGTCTGAATATCATATAATATCTGTCATCTAATTATAGTATCCCAATATTTTCAACCCGTCTCAATAATCTTTGCATTCCCACCGTTACCCGATTAATATATGTCATCTATCGATTGGCTTGAGGAGAAAGAGAGTTGATTGGGACTTGGCATCTAACTTTAACGGAACTCAATTTAAATTGTACGATCGATCTGCAAATTCTATTGGACCACCTGCCGGCACTCCTCATCCCCCGTTTTTCCAGATTCGTTGGACTAACTGGAACCAATCCAATTTACAAGGACGAGAGATTAGCGCGCGTCTGTACCGCAAGAGTACCTTGTTGCTTCAAGCTCATAAAGAGATAAAACTCAATTTCAGTGGAGAATCCAGAGAAAAATTGGTGGGTCCGCTGCTGTTCAGTTCTTAGATCTCTATAGTTCAGTGGAGTGTGATTGATTTGACCTTATTCGTTTTTGTTTTGGTAAATTAGGCATATGCCGAGCATAATTTTCGTAAAGATTTCATTAACAAGCGCCTCAAGGATATCAATTGAGCGCACTGAAAATTATAATAATGTATACCGACACATTCTAAAATTGGAGCAGGAGGTGGCCCTTAAATAGTACCGTGGGGACGCTCTTTGCAATATCTTTTTTCTATAATTCCATCAGTGAAACTAGAGAAGGTTACTTCTATTGTGATTTCTAGGAAGTATCGATCCGCATCCCGACAATAGGCAATAGTACAAGCTTTGACTGATGAAACAAGGATGCAATTGTCTTATATGATCTGAAACAGCGTGTAAGCAAACTGGTAACAAAATCCAATATGATTTCTCATTACTGTAATAATCTTCTATCATTCCATAGGTGAAACTAGAGAATGCTACTTTTTCGCGATTTCTAGGAAGTGTCGAGTCCGCATCCTGACAATAGGCAAGAGTACAGGCTTTGGCTGATGAAACAAGGATGCAATTGTCTTATATGATCTAAAACAGTGTGTAAGCAAACTGGTAAGAAAATCCAATATTATTTCTCATTACTGTAATAATCTGCTAAACAGGCTGAGATATGCGGTCCTCTCAAACATTCAAAGACCAACTAATTTAGACAAGATAAGATTCAGGATACTGCATCGGGTTGCTTCACATATGGATGGAGGTTCAAAGGTACAACACTCATTTACAAGCAGCCTATATAGCAAGGCTAAATTTGCATAGCTCACTCAGAATACAATAAGGCAGAGCAGGAAGCAGCAGAAAAGGAAAATCGAAACTCGGTTCAGTGACTTATCCGCCTGCATCTCCTGCCTTCTCAGCCTGGGGCTGTGCCCCCCGACAAGGTGATAAGAGTTAGGGTAACCGTACAAACTCAACGAGTTGCCAAACACCCTCGCGTACACCATCTCACCAAACATACCCCCCATCATATTCTGAAAGCTTGTGCTTCCGAAGTTGAGCAACGGTGATGAAGCTTCATCCTCATAACTGCTCAAAGGACCGTTATAGAAATGTCGGTTTTGATAAGGGTTTCGATACGGAAGCTGCTGAGCGGCAGGATCCACTGTAGGTGCCAGAGCTCGAGGTCCACAGGCAGCTGGTCTGGGGGGTATGACCACAGCACGATTCGAAGACTTCCCTTCGAGCTCAAGTTGACTGGAGCATTGGCCCCGGCCATAGAGGGGGACCATGGCTGTATGTGAAATCTCAGACTTGCAGACAGGGCATTGTGGGTGCTCATCTGAAGCGAGAGATGCACTTTGTACGTGGAGCCATTTATAGATGCAGGGCCAGCAGTATAGGTGACCACAGAGGGTGACCACGGGTTCGTGGGCAGATTCCAGGCAGATATTGCAGTCGAAGCAGCCGATGCTATTTCCAGGATCAATTGCCGCACTGTTGCCTGAGGTGGATTTCCATTCCTTAGCAAAATACTGCTCCAAGACCATGGATCTTTTCGAACAAAAATTGTTTAGGGACAAAAGGAGTCTGGGATTGACAAGGGAGAAAAAGAAGGTAAGAGACAGGAGCCGAATGTTGCAAGGAATGAAGCAAATGATCTACCCTCAAATCGCATAAAATACACTGACACTTTTCAACCTTTATCGGATTTGTCTAAGACAATGCCAAGAAAGCAAACAAGAAGGCCCCACAAATTCATTGAGAGACATGGAAAAAAGGCCAAAATGAGGATGCGCCTCAACAAAGAAAGCGAAATGAAGGGCCCACAACATTGCTTTTAAGTTCAAATTTCATATAAAGAAACTCGAGATATGCTATCTAGAATACAATTACTTTAAATGCAGCAACTGGACCTGTAGCCCCTGTGCAAGAACATTTTCATATGCTGGCAATTCTTTTTCAAAATTTGCTTTCATGTTTCACGGAAATTATTTTTTGACATTCACTTCTGCCCAAAGATATGTTTATAGAGCTTTACTGTGGTGCTTTGATACCATGAAAGATACTTTTGACTGTATAGTCCACAAATTAAATTATCCTAAATGTCTTTCATGAATAAGTTACGTAGAAGATAAGATCATACCCAAATAACATGAAAAGTCCAACTAGAGCAACATTGCATTTGATAGTCTGCTAAAAATTATTAAAGAAAAGGAGGAAAAAGTCAAATTAAAATATTTAAAAGGTCTTGGCTCAAGAAGACTAACAATGCCGTTCACGACTTGTACTCCCATAATCCAAGTCCATATTTCTCATCTCCACCAAATTACAGTGATGGTGACAGACGGAGTTCCAGGAAAACTCAAAAAGGACATACTCGGAATTAGCTAAGCACTAAACCTTTAATAAAGCACAAATTCAGAAACATCCATTTTCCCAGGAAAAATGCAGGCCTGAGAAAAATGTTTCACACGGTCATTCCAGATCTCATCTTGTAGGTATCACCAGAGGGAAAAGGTGAACACATCTAGAAGCTATCTGCCACTTACATGTTGAATTCCTAATTAGAACAAAAAAATTGATCACACTTTACTTCATGTTTCGTTTTCCAAAATATGGTTAAGAATATGCAGCTGGACTTACTAGACCTTTCCAAGTGTAGCCGAGAACCACAAATCCATAAGGCAATAAACGAAATGCAAAAGCTCCAAGAAGTTATTTGAGCAAGCAGAGAACAACTACACCAGATCCAACCCACATGTTTAAAATTTGTTGCTGCACTTGGAATGTCAAGTCTCTTCATCTAAATTACTTTATGGGAGGTTGTATTTGCAGTTTGTTTAATTTCAATTCTCACATTGGAATAGGACTGCAACCAATGGCAGGACTCGAAGCCTCTCTCCAAATACATGTGAAACGGCAAAACTAAACCCCTAGTACAAAGCATAAGCTGCGAAAAAAACTGAAGATATACTGGCATACAACTCGAGAGAATATTAAAGAAGATTTTCAAATGACATTTAGGACTCTTCCCCATATAACAACTGTTGAAAACTGGTCAGCCGAAGATCTGTTCCAGTTGCAGAGAATAAAGTTTAGTCCATCCGCGAAGCAACCCACTAGCAACAATGAAAGACTAACCACACAGACACACTTTCATAAGACAAAGCTTAACACTTGACTGTCATTTGGAGCAACTTAACCACTCTAGGAAATCATTTGCTCCAAATGTCAGCAGCCGTAGGAGAATCTAACATCTCCACCTTCCTACAGAATGCCCGAGCATACTTCCAAACCCAATTTGGGAGCTTAAAGAAGCAGCGTTAGGCAGGAATTCTGGAGAAGAAATCCCCGGAAGATGCGGCGAAAATTCTAGCCGATTCGGGTCTCAAATTCACCTTCAAATTCAACATAAAACTCCCACTTCTAGCCGGTCTTACATTCATTTCAAACCCAATACCAACAAATTCCCAAAATCACCAATACAATCACGACAAGACAACCATAATGCGCGACCGAGATGAGGACGAAATTCGAAACCATCCGAATCGATCGGGAGGACCCATGTCTCCAAATTTCTCTCGAAAGACAACCCACGAATGGAGGAGGCTTCATTGGTCGGTCGATTCTCCAGACCTCTCAGACAGCTATGTTAACCTCCGCACACGGCGGAGGAGATAGAGACGACTCACCAGAAGACAGAACGCCACGACGCGAAGATCATTCGAATGAGCGAGATGGGGATCGTTGCAGGGTGGCTGGACGGCGGAGCTTCAACGGAGAGAGAGAGGGAGGGAGAGAGAGAGAGAGAGAGGGGGGGGGAGCGATATGTACGGCATTCCTTTCTCTTCTTCCGCGTCTCTGCGTGGTCCCACGCCCACCCTCTTTACTGAAAATCACACAATGGTCCTTCAATTTTTGCTAAATACGCACCGTAATCCGTCAACTTTTAATTTATTTTATAATCTCTTGATTATATATTTGATGTGCAATGTGATTCGAACTTTCAATTTGTTAAATACAATCCTTGGATTTTTATACGTATTCAACTTAGTCTCGGAACTATATGAAAATGTTCAATATTATTCTTTCATTAATATATGTTCAGGGACAATATTATATATTTTCATATGATCTACGGAAAAAATTATCTAAGGGGAGTTCAGAGATTACATTAAATAGTATTTATTAAAATGAGTCATATATATATATTTTCAGCCCATATTAATTATGATTAATACATTGAAGAATCCCAAACTAGTACATCTCTAACAAATTTACCTCAAACTAATATTTTGACCATAAAAAATCTCAATACTTGTGATAAATTTACTTTATGTTAAGTTATATTAAATTTTACTTTTAAATTGCCTAGTTGGATGATATGTAATAATTGACTATGTACTAGTTTGGAATTTTACTATTCATTTATCATAGTTATATCATTTTTGTGGTATTAATCCAATTCAACGGATGGTATATCTGTCACAAATGTATTAGTTTAGGATTTTTAGCGGTAAAAAATTTAGTTTTGGAGTAAATTTATTACAAGTGTACCGGTTTGAGGTTTTTGGTGATAAAAAAAATTAATTTAGGATAAATTTATCACGCATATATTAATTTAAGTTTTCTCGGGACATTAATCTTATTAATTAAAACGTATACTAGATGAGTAGCTCAAGTTTATCATATAAATGAATTCTCAAAAGAAAAGTTCGAAATGAATAGATCTAAATGGGCCTGTTCGTAAAATCATTTTCAGCCCATATAACCAAAGGAGTCCTCATCGACGGAATTTCCGGAGAACGACGTGGGCGGCTCCAGCTTCCTTTCTTCCGTCAACCTCCCTATCTTTGCACCCTTCCTTCTCCTTCAAGGAATCCGAAACCTCCCTCTCTATTCCACTCGATCTCATTGTGCTCTCTCGATTTTTCTGTTCGAACTTGGACCTCGCGGCCTTTCAAAGAATCCTCAAGATGCACTATCGTTCTCACTTCCGACTTTTCTCTCAATCATCCGCGAGCTCATTGATTAGGAAAGATCTTTCATTTGTTCATTTCTGTTGTTGTTTGTCATCGGTGGTAGTTCCCTAAATGCTTTGAGAAATCATCTCGTTCTTGTTGGTGGAATAGACTTAGATCAGCAATAATCAATTTGGACAGCTTGGTTTATTACAGGCGGATGATTTACCAGGCGCTTGAAGAGACTCTGTACGTTGCAACAGACAGCTTGGGACAATATGTTAGATCCTTGTTGTGCTTTGTCATCAACACTTGAACCCTTTGAAAAATAAGTATAACGACGTAGTCAGCAGTGCACTGAGCTTGCTTGAAATGCTCATTTTTTAAAGTTTTTATGTAAGGAACGTAACAACGCAGTTAGTACTATGTTTTAATCATATGAATCAGGTTAGTAGAGTTATTAAAAATATATTGCATATGAATGAGTTATTTTGGTCGGACTATTATTGACCTGGACCCACCATTTGACAGCCCTACTTGCCATTGAGCAAGATCCACTATCCTTCGCCTCGTATAAATATTGAAGATATTAAAATGTATAGAAAGTTAGAAATTGTTAAGTATATTTAAAAACATAAATATATGTACATAGTGGGTATGGTTTTTCATAGGTTGGATGAAATATTAAAATATTTTAATGATGTGGGTTGAGTTGGGTTTGGGTCATTAAATTTGTATTGCGTATAAAAAGTCGATTTGAGTCGAACTATTTTCTACCCAACACGATCCACCCATTTGATGGCCCTATATATAATGAATAAAGTGCGGATTTCCACATGAGTTTGGAAGACGATAATAGCCCTAAATGCAGTCATTCCACATTTTTTCCCAAATATAAAACTTAACCCAGACAAATCAAGCAATTTCCCCAAATTCTTCAAACTCTAATTTGGAAGACAATTTGGTCCGAATATAGAGAGCACCATTTTACTAGTACGAGGCCATCCTTGATGTTGTCCAGCATGAAATGGGCTTATCCTAGCACCCACTCGTTTGGAATGGGCCCTCGCCTAGTGTTGGCAAGGGCTTTGCGATCCTTGCCCAAAGTCCACAAAGGTTGTGATGCCCTCACCCAGTGCCAACGAGTGCAAGGGTCAGCTTACACTCATGTGAGTGATTTTTAGCCAAAGTGATCAAATGTACACTAGGTAAAATGTGAAAATAGTTAGAGTTCAATTGGTATAATTGAAAAACTTAAGACTTATTGACATAAGTGTAATGGATTCATGATTTTTTTGATAATTGTCCCAAAAAATAACTCTAGGAAGCTGTGCCGTTCTTTTTCTATTAATGTTTCATTACACGTTTTTTTTACTCAGAAACTCGTTCATGAATAGAAATAGAAAAATGTATTTCTATTCTAGAAATTAATTTATGGCCAGAAATTTTATCATTTACGCCCTAAGTGTCCAATTTTCAATAAAAGTGGCATTAAGAGTAACTTTTGGAAGTTTTGGCACCTAGTGCCAAATTCTAGTGCCAAATTTCAGCATTTGAGGTGTTCTTCTCTCGCTTCTAGCTCACAAGGGGCTTCAGGCTCCAAGCGTAAGTGTCATGGTGGGTTCAAGAAATGGAAGGGCAATGGAGCAAATTCTTCAACAAAGAAACCAAAGGTTCAACCAACATGGGAAAGAAAAATGCTTTTCAAAAAGAACATCTCAAAAGTGAAATGTTTTAATTATGGCAAGAAGGGTTACTTTGCTTACGACTGTGGTAAGTTCAAAAGGTATAAACCTTTTGTACACTTGAGAGTACTACTTATGTATCCAATTTAGTTTTTCTAACAAAATCTCATTGTCGCAATGGGTGCACCACCTAGGGATTTGGCTATTAGATTATTGAGCTTATACTTAACTCAAGTTCTTCCAAGCTTATATCAATTCGCAACTTAGGATTTAGGTTCTTAACATTCAAACCATTTTCATTTATAAATCGCCACTAATTAGTTTACGGTGAGTTGATTAGAAACCCAAATAAAGTATCGGAAAAAATACTTTATTTCCATGAACTAGAGATTTTGGGTATGAGTACTTAATTACATTATATTTCTCTAATGCCATTTTGATACCATTCTTTTTATGAAAAAATTATTTAGCAGACAACTTAAATTCATTTTATTATTTCCCAACATGCAAGGTGACTATGTAAGTGTGCAAACTACCAATTTAACAATCAACAAAGCGATAAATATATTGTAGGAATTACCTTATAGCAACGAAAGCATCTTCAATGTTAGCTCAAATTTTCCATCAACAATCTTAGATATGATTTCAAATTAACACTCAATCACTCTTTTTTTTTAAATTTTCACTTATTTAAATTAAATCTAGAAACTACGTGCAGTGCAATGCAATAACATACAAAAATGCCTAACAAAAATGACATGTAATATGCAACCTAATAAATGAACTATATGTCACCCAACATTAATTAAATGACCTAATCTAATGATAGGCAAATGTTAATGTAACTATCCTAACATGTAACACATTTTAATTTAAATGACCCTAAACATGCGCCTACTAAATGACATGCAATAGTTGAATTAATTTTACATGACACGTGCATGATATTTTTTTATTTTCTTTTAATTTAAATTGGGAATTAAAAAATCCAATATTTAAACATGCAATTCAAATTAAAAAGGAAACCTAATTTACTCTATAACAATGTTTTTGGATTTTTTATTTTAAAAATTTGAAATTAAGAAATTACCTAAATCAAATATGCAATCTAATCTAAAACAGACAATATTATTGGCAGGAATAAAATCAAATTCTAATTATTTTTTGGTTTTTTTAATAAAGAAACAAATCAAACAATGAATAAATACTTAATTAGATAATGCAATCCACAAATTTATATTATTTATCTTTAAACTTGGTAACGAAAAAAAACAATGATCATATCTAGTGGTTATGCATATTGATGGAAGATTATCCATCAAATTTGAAAATGGTAAAATCAACGATTATATCCAAATGGTTACAGATAGGATTGGAGATTTGCCATGCCATCAGGCATCATATCTCGTAGTTAGAGATCGAACGGCTATCCAAGCGTATTATTAAGTTAGTGAAGTTTCATATTTTGAGGTGATTAGTGAAGTTTCATATTTTGAGGCGATTTCTTGGGGCATAGCAGATATGTATTATATAATGAAATATTTAACAAAATATAGAGAACCAAGCAAAATAGGAAAGTAAATATCCCAAATCAAATAAAGATAATCTTACCTAATTTGATAGATCAACTTTCCTAATTTGGACCAAACGCAATTGGAACAGGATCACGATCAGCTCCTCTAGGCAAATGGCGAGCGGTTGCAAGTGGCGACGTCAACGGCGAGCAGTGGCACACGGCCAAGGACCCACAGAACAGAAACTTCGCGGCCTCGCTCGGACGAGGTGTCCCTAGCCCAATTTGGGTGAAGGTTCCATGACCGATGAGGGTTGCCGGCCTAAAAAAAAAAAAAAAAAAGCAAAAAAAAAAAAATTCACAAAAAAATTATTAAAAAAAATTAAAAATTTAAAAATATTGTCTATCAACGGTTACGTCAGATTTCTAGTGGACACGTTAGCTTTTCCGATAGCCAAATCAAAAGTGGCACTAAAGTAATTGATTTTTCAAAATTTTGACATTCAAGTGCGCAAAAAAATATTTTTAGCACCAAAAATGAGTGTTGTACGAAGATTTTGGCACCAATAGTATGCTTAACCCACAAATAGAGGTAAAACCTTAAGCCGATATACCTGTTAATAGTCATGTATCATCCAACGTAGTAATTTGTTTGTAAAATTTAACGGAAACTAAGGAAGGGTAAATTTGTTATATGTGTATCGGTTTATGATTATTCGTGGTATTAACCCTATGATAAAAAAATAATAATCAGTTTTATGGCTTAACTACATTTTTTGAAAGTTTTAGAATTCGATTGCACTTTTATGATAAATTTTAGGACTTGATTATATTTATGCGACAAGTTTTAGGACTTCCAACGTACTTATATATACAAATTGTAAAAATGGGTCAACAATTTAAAATAAAAAGGTCTAAATAGCACTGTTCGGAATGTCACTTTCGGCCCATATAACCAAAAGATTTAAGTTGAATGGATTTATGGAGAACAACAGAGGCGGCTTTAGCTTCCGTCTTCTGCAACTTCCTCGCTTAGCACCACTCCTCCTTCATGGCGTCCAAGACCATCTTGCTTCATTCGCACCCTAACTTCAAGAGGCATATTCCCTCTTTCACTTATCCACGCGAAGCCAAATTTTTAATGGCTAACAGATGTAGTTCTAGTAAAGCCGGAACTAAAAATAAGAAAAAGCTCTAACAAATCCAACGGCAAGCAATCGTTGCTCGTGAATTGACTCAATGCTCCGATGCATTTGGTAGAACTTATAACAAATTCCTGGGATTCAATATCGAAATTAGCGTGGGAATTCGCTTATGTCAGTGGCTAAGCAGGGTTCTGTTTTAGAGCAATGAGGCAGCGACGAATTGATGCGCATTTCGGATTAACAACTATGGAGTATTTTTTGCAAAGTGCAAGTGATTAATGATTAGAGAGGACGTCCCATTAGAATAAGTAACTAATCCAACATTGTAAAATATGGACGACAAGGCAATTGAAAAATAATACGAAAGGGGGTGAAATATGAGAGAGCAGGTACAGAATTTTATTTTTTTTGTTGGGGAGGGGGTGATGTGAAGTGGCGCTATAATTAGAATGCAATGTTTTCAATTGGAAAAATAAACAGTTTTCCCTTACCATCAATGGTACTACGAAATATTTATAATATATTTACCGATGTATACCACATGTTGAAATGAATTGACAAAATTGAAATAAATATTCGATTATAATTGCAGTAGGAAATTATCAAAAAATTCCCAAATCTATAGTAATTGTGTCAATTCAAATCCTAAACCTTTTAATTATATCAATTGAATCTTAAAATTTTTCAATAAGTCCATTTAACTAATTTTGACTAGAAATCGCTAACGTAGATGCTGGCCGTTCTACATGACATGTCTCATGCTAACGTGGACATTTCTTAATGATATTTCAATATTTTTTTCTTTTTTCTTTTCTTTACTTTTTTTTTTAAAAAACTTAGGGGTGGCAAGGGTGGCTGGTGAGGGCCTGTAACGGCCTTGCCTAGTGCCGGCGGGGGTGTCCTAGCCCTTGCCTATGGCCATTGCGGCTAACGGTAACAAGTACCCCCATACACATAGGTGATTTTGAAATTTTCTCTCGCAAGATAAATTCCTTTTTATTTTTGTACCGGAGTCATGGGAACGAGTGCCCCTGATAATTGTCAAGTATATTAAATGAGAAATAATTACACTTCTTAGAGTAGGGATCACGCATAACCCAAGACCATCCATATGTTAAAAAATGCTAAACTTCTTTTAGATTGTTTCTTAAAGAGTGCCCATGGGTGCACAAGTTAGCAAGACTAACCAAAATACCTTTGCAACTTAGTAAGTTGTGTAATTGATACCAAAATCATTGCGTCATTACCTTAAATACTGTGAATCACTTAAATCTCTCATATAGCAGCATTTTGACGAGAGAACTAAGTTGTAAAAAAAAATGTCGTAACGATATTTTCTATGTTGATGCAGTGTCAAAGGCGAGTCTAGACACTTTTCATAAATTGGATTTTAATATATGTGAGTCGTTATACCTTTTTTAATATTATTAGACAAGTGATTTTAAGATCATCCAACTTGTAACACGTAGCATAACCATAGAAATTATTGATAAGCACGATTAATTTATATATATTTGTGTGTTTAATAAGTGAATTAATGTATTAGCTAATCTATTAGCTAGCGCATAGAAATGTTTGAAGCTCATAATCTATTAGCTAGCGCATAGAAATGTTTGAAGCTCATAATCAATTAGCTAGTATAGTTTATAGAACTTTATCAAGTCAATAAATAAAAGGGATCCTTATTTCCCTTTTCGAATTCTCCTCCGTTTTTATTCTCTTTCTTCCACTTGGTTCTCTCCTCTCTCTTTTAAAAAATTTACGCTCACTTTGTTTTCTTTTTTTGGCAATCCTAATCCCCACTTCTTTTTCATTAAAAGCTCCACCGATTTGGCCCTTAAAATCCAAGTGCACCTCAAAATCTATAGTTCAATCTCGACCCAGTTTCTCTCCTAATTCATTCTTTGCTGGGATTATTCTAGCTAGATCAATGACCTTCCAAATTCGGAGCATCGCGTATAGCATCACATGATTTTCGTTCAAGCAAAGGAATTAAAAGGGTTGGCCAAAATTCAATTAAATGGGCTTGATCTTGTTAATTCAATAAGATTAGGGCCTCCCTTTTTGAGCTCATTTAGCACTGGTCCAATTAAAATGAAATTCATCCGAGCCTATTATTATTACATGCCCATAATATGCAGATAAAATCTAACGATATATTTTATGATTTTGACAATTTAGTTAGTTAAAATTGATGAAATTCTATGATCGCATTCAAAAACTGTCTTGCTTAACATGTAATCAAATTTTCTTTTATTTCCAACAGAAAAAAAGGGAGAATTTTCAAGGCCTATGTCAAAGTACGAATCGGCAGCAAAAAGAAAGAAAAATAATGAAGAGGCACAAGATGATCTTATTCCAACTGATGAATAACGTAGACAAAATAAGGAAAAATAAGAGTTGGTTGATACGAAAGTAAAGGATTATGTCTTATTTCGGGCCCGTAATGATGCAACAAACACCATTTTTATCACTTTGTCTGTTCTGCATCACTCCAATAGCAGACGAGCTCTTGATCTCATGGAAGGTTGGATGTCTCCGGCTCGCAAGCTGAGGACTGGACCAGCTTCTCGAAAGCGTTCATGGCCGAAAATGGCAAACCAAACACCACCACAATGCCCTTCCTTTCCCTCCCTTCCCGCAGAAACATACCGCCTGGGGTTCGCAAGTTACCGGAGCCGAAATTCCTTGCCTTTCCCCATCCAAAGTCTATGGAGAAAAATCGAACCTTTGCAATGAATTCAACGTGAGCGAGCCCGGTGAGGAAGCCAAGTCCAATTTATGCATGCCCAAGTAGTCTATACACGACCGCACGTAGTCCTCATCCACCCTCTCCATCGCCTTCTTTATTCTCTCGGCGGTGGAAGAGAGCGTCTCGTTGATCAACTCTCCCGCGGTGCAGAGGCAGCAAGCTAGGACCACGGCATTTCCAAAGTATCCAGGCATTGGCGGTTTCAGCTTAGACCTGAAATCGATCGTGAAGAGAAGCTTCGACGGTTGGTGTGGTTTCATCTTGAGTGCCGTGCTTTGAGCCCGCCACAAGAAAGCTGCAAGTGCTACGAAGCTCGAGCAGCGGCTCTGTACCTGTTCATGTTGAATCATGAGTATTTTTCAATTTTTTGAGAAATGATTCCGAAATAAAAGATATCCACATTTCAAAAAAAAAAGTTACTCATTATTACATGTGGTTCTCTTTATTTATATTTAAAAAATGAGAGGGTTTTTTAATTTTACTGTGAGAATGAAAGTTTCTTATGGACCACAAAAAACTAAATAATAAAAAGAAATGATTTAGTTCTAATCTATTATAAGAATAACAGTTTGTTCCCCAAAAAATTAAATAATAAATAATTATAAATGACAAATGATTGATTGACAATCTTTAGGAATAACAGTTTATTCAGGACAAAAAAAAAATCAAACAACAAATAATTATAAATTATTGTGGAACCCATTCTTTTAAGAATTTATGACTCATAAGAAACCATTATTCTCATAGTAATTCACAAATTATTATGCTGGCAAAACCAATTATAAATTATTGTGGGGTCCATTCTTTCAAAAATTTATAACTCACAACAAGTTGTTGTTTTCACATTAACGAAAAACTATTATGCTAGCAAAGCCCAATAACAAATAATTATAAATTGTTGCAGGATCCATTTCTTCAAGAATTTATGGCTTACAACAAAACCTTTCGGAAACAATATTACAAAATTGTTATCATGTAAAAGGTCGTGCACCCATTATGACTATGGTAAGTGTTTAAAGGGTTCTATAGCATGAATGTTGTGCCTGTGTAATTTAAACTCTTATAGAATTGAATGCGAGTGATTGTACAATAAGTGATGAGGGGACTGATGTAATCCTAATCATTTGCAACACCAGCCCCAACTTTTAGTACCTTGTATTTTCATAATGCGTGTATGAAATGCCACCACTCCATTATCACAAGACAAAAATCGGCTAATAATAAAGGACGACATCTATATACCATAGAGGACGCAACATTCACCTGTGCATTAGCAGTTGCCATTTCCTGAAGGGTCGCCAACTTCTCACCATCGAAATGGAAAGATTTCCACACCATTTTCTCTTTTGTGTACAATGCCGTCAAGTTTGATACATCACTTACGGGAACGAAGATATCAGAATTATCGGTGATTTGAGGGGGAACCCTTGACTTTAGTATGGTCCTATCGTGATAAGGGGTAAGGGATAAAGGTCTACCTCTTGCTATTTCAGCCCACGAGTTCATGAAATTCATTACCGAGGAACCATCGGCCATGTAGTGGTGGATTCCTATCCCCAAAGTGAAACCTCCGCATTTGAACTTTGTGACCTGCTTAATCCATCTCTAGAGTTACTAACGGTATAGGGCAAAATGAAACAAATGGAATGTGCACGGGGTAAATTCTTGCATAGTCATTTTCCAAGTGCTGATAGCATGCTCCCAACGTCCATTTGAAGCTTCTTATATGATGCGCCCAATGTTAAACTTTGTGGGATCCACCAAATTCAACAATTATGTAATAACATATCAACTTTTGACCAAAGCAACAACCCTAGGAAGACGGGATAAATTAGATTTGTCATGTGGCGGATGAAATCCATGGGGTATCTTAATGATAATAAGTCGATATGGATAGTTGCTCCTATAACGAGAATAACTTCTTGTTGTAAGATTTGGAAGTTATCCTCGTATATAGAAAAAAATTGACAATTATATCTTGATTGTAAGTAATTGCTAGTTAGTTTTTCACCAGAAAAAGAAAACGTCTCACATTGAGAAAATATTAGTTACTAATATGTCGATACTTTGATTTTTTACGTGAAAAGTTGCTAACTATATTAAAGAAGTTCCAAAAGGTAAAAAATAGACAAAGTCAAAGCGTCCGTTGATTAGAGAAAGCTGAATTGAATGTAGAAAGTCCCGTTGAAGTTACTAGTTATGAATAAGTTGACGTTTGCTTTTGCTACAAGATGAAAATTTATCAACTAAAATGAGAAAGTTATCAAATTAAGGATAAGCAAGAGGTTTTCTTTTCTTACGCTAACTCACTAACTGCACCTGGAATGCATGTGGAACGTAACATTTACTAATTGAATGTGAATTAAGTCTACCAAAACTTTTTCACCATTATAATTGACGAGAAAGCCCAAAAAAATATAATAGATAAGAAAGAAAGAGATTGTTCTTAACCTGTGCTGTTAAAAGGGGTGCAACCTCTAGCATATTTTCAGTAGGATCTCTATAAATAAGCGGTTGTAAAACACTATAATCGAGAAGTGGCTTATTCCCCAGATTTTCGATGTCACAATTTGCCGATGCTACTACAAATGGCACTCCTGACTTCTTCCCGCAATCAACAGTCAACTTTCCTTGGGAGTTTTTGGCTATTCTCCCTGCAAGCGGATAGTAATGAACCAAAACTTTGGACAGAGCTTGCTTGATTTCATCTACTATGTTGCCGTCCTTTCTGTCGAAAGACCAAACGAGTAACATCAAATAATTTTGCAAATGATCAAGGTCACTTAAAAGAAGTGAACCCCCGGGTGTTTCTTGTTCCGGTAGGACGGCAACAGGGATGGATCTTTCTACTATTAGGTCATTATTCGTCGTGGTCTGGAAGGCCTCCATCGGTGCAGTCCGGAACTGTATATCCTGCTCTTGCTGAGAGGAAAAACAAAACTTGTTTGAAAGTTCAAACAAAATTATTCGGTAGAGAGATATCGCATATGAGTTATTAAGAGTTTCATTAATCCCGAACAGGAGCGAAGTGTAATTTAAGAACATCGATCTCATGTGCAATTCCCAATGGAATCAATTCATATGAATTTTGAAAAGAAAGCGGAGTCAAGGAAAATGAAATGAATGAGGATCACAAGCAAGTGACATGAAGACTCAAATATGGCGTTGGTTCCATGCACGGCAAAAAATTCAATCCGAAAGTTTAAACAATCTGCAAGTAGAGCGGGATACTCTAACACAAAGCGTAGTGCTTTCTTAACAAAGATATGAACGTGTCCAGTCAAATGAAGGAATAGCAGGAACAGATCGAGAGAGATATTAGAGATGGACATACCCTGAAATTGGATTGATTTGTCTCTGTGAATTTTGGATAAGGGCCGTTTGTGCGGGCCACTTAAATAGATCTAGAGTTTATGTTTATGGTTTTTAATATGAAAATTTGGTTGGTGGGTCGATAGCACCCCCAGTTACCCAGAAATTCTAATAATATGATTTCCCAAATTCTATGATCACTTCGAAAGGGCTTGTTGGAAGTTGGATCAGCATGTTTTAACAATTTTCATTGAATAGTTTTTCATTACAAGCGATCCAGCTGACAGTTTTAAAGTGGCCGTGCGTTGGACAATCTTTCCGTCAATTGCTAGAAAATGGCCTTGCGTTGCACGGCGACAAATACTCCATTAAATTTCATAAAATGAGATAATTGCAATTAAACAACTTGATCCGTATCAAGCCCCATTCTGACTTTTAAAAATTTATAATTAACATTTTCAATTTTGTCATTTGATTTGGAGTTGCATCCTGATTCCTGACATCTCCTCCACTCCTCCACTCATCTACCAACTCGCTATCTTTTCCTAACCGGCCTTTCTCCCTCTCTCCTCCATTATCTCTTTCTTATCCCACTGTAACCCGATCGCCGCTTCCCCGCCGAGCCCACTGTCGTCGTGACAGTCTTTGCCTCTGATCTAGTTCACATCCAGGTCCACCATGGCCACAACCATGAGAGACCGCGAGCCTTGTGACGGAGATCGCATGGCCCCGCTGGCTTTGTCCTATGCGAGCTCGGTCATGGAGTTCGTTGAGCTTGCATGAGCCCCACGAAGTCGAATTCATAGCTCGAGGGAGCTCAAGCTCCGAAGTCTGGTTCTCGCGAGTTCCAACACTCGCAGAGAGATGTTGGAGAAAGGATATGATTTGGTCCCTGGTTTCTATTCTAATCACACGGATTGCAAACTAATTGATTTAGTCAACTCACGAGATTAAAGATTTATACGATCAAATAGGAATACTTTATCATGTATACTATTTCCCATTTTCCTTCTTTCACTATAAATATACCCATGTTAATTTACAAATGAATATCGAGAAATACAACTACAATTCCTCCCAAATTTCTCTCCAATTTTTTTCATGGTATCAAAGAACTTACCAACAAATAGATTAATGGCGACTCTTAGTTAAATTGATTAAATCAAAAAACCCCAAAGTTGCCATTGGTATGAATTTGAGAGAGTCCGCCCTAAATTTTTGATTTAGTAATCCATTAGTTTTCTCTTGGTGGTTCGCCTCTAGGTAGGTTGCACAATGTGATTTAATTTTTCATTACATGCAAGCTATAAGTTATCTTAAATCTATATGCATTTAAAATTAACATGCATCATTCTAAATAGGAAAGCCCTCATTTATGGATTATGGATGTGTTCTTAAACTTAAAAATGTATGTGTTATATGGGATGCAACATATGCGTGGTGATTTTTATAAATCTTATAATGCACTTTGATATATGTCTTATTCGCGATTCATTGGTATAGCTTAATGATGGTATGACTAGGGATATAACCTAGAGGGGCTAAATAGTTTTAAGTGAATGTTGATACTTTTTGTGAAATTATTAAAATCAAGTATCACTATGCATGAACAATTTAATATATGCAAGAATAAATTGAAGATATCAAGTGCAGTATGTTTCTTCAAATAAATATGGAAATAAGTAAAGAGAGATAGAAGAGTTGGATGCAAATCTTTATAGTGGTTTGTCTTAAATCAAACCTACATCTACTATTCCAAACTAATAGCCACCAATGGGCCATATTCCACTAATAATCCTTTGAGAGGTTACAATGGGTAAAAAAAGAGCTTAAGTGCCAAAACTTGACACGATAAGGCACTTAAGTGTTAAAAGTTACGAAAGCTACATTTAAGTTCATTTTTCTTTTTAAATTGGATCATTCCAGTACCATTTTTGGCGAAGACTGCTAGAAATCCTATGTGTCATTTTTTAAATAATTTTACTCACCCACGAGACACGTTGGAAAGCTGAGTCAACTTTTAAGAGAAAAAAATGACTTTGTTTAGGATTTGAATTTAATATAAATATAAATATTTAAAATTAAATTTAAAAGAAGGGGGGGAGATAGCATTTGGCGAGGGCTTGCACAACCTTTGCTATTGCTGCTGCCACCACCCCACCATTGCCAGGAAGGGCCGGTAGTGGCTAGGTAGGGTCGGCCAGGGCCTGCAAGCCTTTGCCCAAATCTAGAGTGAGGGTTGTAGCCCTTCTACAGATCTGGCAAGGGTTGCTAGCCCTCACCTAGCTAGGCTAAGGGTCACCGGCCACTGGCTAGGGCCCGGTGGCCTTTGCCAACCATCGCCCAACCATCGCCAACCCTTCCTGACGATGGTGGGATGGTGACGACAAGGGCTTTCACAGCTATCACCGAACATTGCCTCTCCCACTTTTTTAAAAAAAAACTAGTTTAATTAATTTTTATATTAAAATTCTAAACCAATGCAAAACAACGTCATTTTGGGTAATTTAGCCATGTCAATGCCCCCAAAACAATGTTGTTATGGACTAATCTAGCTCTATCAATGCCCAAAACAATGTCGTTTTGAGCTTGACTAGTTAGAAAATTATCACGTTAGCTTTTTGGCAAGAATTTCTTGCTGTTGGCACTTAATTGATTCATTTTGCTTCGATTTTTACATTTAAATATACATTTTTGAACTTTTGGCACTTAAGTATCCTCTTGTGTCAAGTTTCAGGCACTTAAGTATACATTTCCATGCAGTGTAACAAGACTAGTACACTTCTTAGCAAAGATTACAATCAATGAATCACTCTAAGCAATAGTGAATAATTTGCTCAACAAGAATATGAGCATGAGGCTCTCAATCTATAAGATATTCTTGTAATTCATGTATGTGTTCCCTTTTCGCTGTATGTCGATCTTCTTATGTGGTCATCAAGATTCATAACAATGGTTGGAAAATCTTGAAGGTGATCAATTTAGCCATTGAGGGTAAGTCTCATAGTCACTAGGAGATATAGTGGCTCGTACAATCAAAGCTTCCTAATGACAGTATGGTTTCCACAAATAGAAACACTAATATTAAGAAATAATTCTTCTCACCAAAATGATCAATAGATTAAATTTATTTCTATATGCATATCTTTGAATTCCAAGGTCAAATATTGATATTCCTTGAGATTCAGACTTATTTCCGAAAAGAAACGTTTGCATCTTCAGGACATGACGCCTATCAATATGTCTCAGGTGATATACGGAACTGCTTCTATCGGCAACTCGTGAGTCTATGAAGGCATCCCGCCATTAGATGATTATTGTGTTGTCATCCATATGAACTATTCACATTGTCACGGTGTCACAAACTTCCTAGAGGTAAATCACTAATGAAAAGCAAATAGATTACTAAGACAATTGGTAGCGTGGACTTTCCTATGTCAATACCAATAGCAAGTTTGGAATTTTAATTTAATCAAGTAAATGTAAATTGACTCATTATAGAGTCACCACCAATCTATAATGGGTCGGTTAAAAACCCAAGTGATATGCTAAAAACCATTTTAATTTTGAGAAATAGAGACTTCATGGATACATGGACTTGATTTCATTAGATAAATTTAACACTCTTTAGATGCATTTTCTCTTTATTTCAAAAATATTTTACAATCAATTTTTGGTCAATTTTAATCCTAAATCACTAAGACATGATATGTGATCATGCGAGTGTGCAAGGAAGACTATAGCACTCGATAATCAAAATGATGAATAAATTGCTAGAAAAGGTTAGGGAACCTCAATGCATTATGCAAAGCAAAAGCGAAGCTCCATTATGATCCCATGCACAAGTATTTTGCAAATTATTAACCAAAGACCAAACAATGCATGCATGACCTAAACATGGTCCCTAAATGCAATATCTACTAATTCTTTTTAGGTTTTTCCTTTTATGAAAACCAAGTTATATGCAATTCATGAGATGCAATTATTAATTAAATCTATCCGTGTGATGTGCTTTCTATCAAGATACTACATAACATGCAATAAATGCATTTAAAGAGCTATTTATTTTTATACAAACTATGTATGAAATACTGTACATGTTCCTCATTTTTTGGAACCTAATACTTACCCGTCAGAACCTAGACACTGAAAACTTACCTTGTCATAGGTTCTAAGAAGAACTCATCACATCACAGACGATAACTCTATTTTTAATAGAGTATTCTTGCTAATTTAGACTTGATATTTGCCAAATTTTGATGAATTTTGGTTAAATTTAATTGCTATTCACGTAATTTTATTTTGTATGAAATATTTTCAGATCTTTCAGAATATTGCAATATCTTTCAAAATATTTCATTTTGAAGAAAAAGCCAGCTCAAATAAGATATTTAGAGAATTTGACCATGATTGAAGATAAAGTTCAAAGAAAATCAAGGGGATAAGGAGGAATCTTTTCCAAATCCTAGTATGAGTCAACTTAGGGCAGATTTTTGGAGGCTATATATATTGCTCATGTGCCGCATATAAGAAAGAAGAAAAGAGAGAATCATTGGAGCCACCATATTTGTAGAAGATTTTGAGTTTTCTTAGTTAAATTTTGTTCTTCAATTTTAGTGGAGTTGGTGCGTGTCAAGGAGAGAAGGATGAGACAAACCTGAAACTCCTTGTATCTCAATTTGATGAATTTGTTTTTATTTAGTATTATGTTTTCTTTAATTCTTGTTAGTTTAATTTTTGCTATGTTCTAAATTTATTTTGTTAGAGCTACAATGTATCTTAATAATGATTGATTAATTTTCAAAGACTTTCATGCAATATAATTGTTTTGATTGTGTCGTTCTTTATCATGATCCTAATGTTTTTAGAAGTCTGGCCAACTTTTGAATGATTTTTGATGTATACATGATACCAGGTGGAGATTGTGTGCATGCGCATTAGTGATATTGAACCATAAATTAAATCTAGGTCAAGGTACACTAGGTTATTTATGTGGCTGTGGTAGTAGATCTAAGTTGAGACTGCTTAAATTAAATCCGGGAATTTTCACAAGAACTTAATGCTTTTTAGGTAGTTTAAATTCACCTAAGGTTAGTGTAGGTTAACATACCTAATTAGAGATTATTAGACCAAGGTCGGCTTTTAATTCATCTTAGGGAAATTTCACCAACACAATTGGAAATTAATTTGTTGCATGAAAAGTTCAAAAAATTAATTATGAATGGTTAAGTGAAGTTGGATGCTCTAACACTTTGTGATCTTGATAATTGTTAATTTTTAGTTTGTTTTAGATTATTTTTATTTTACAATTTTAATTAGCTTTTGAATCCTTAATTTTTTTTACTCTTTTATATTTTAGTCTTTGATGTAACTAGTATAAACACCTAGAGGGGGGTGAATAGGTGTTGAGGAAGTTTACGCGCAAGTAATATCGATTTATTGCAATCCACAAACAGAAATTAAATAGAGAGAGTTAGAGAAGATTGCAAACACTGTTTATAGTGGTTCGGCTTTAGACAAGCTTACGTCCACTCTTCGAACGACCAGCCAATCGGCTGTATTTCACTATATGATCAACGGTGATTACACACTCTCGAGTGTTTGTACTTGGTGATGATCCGTCTCACTAAGTCACTATCTTTTGTAATACACTGAGATCACTCGAATACACACTATGAACAACAATTGAAGAACGGAATCAGCTTTGGAATAATGTTCATCTACTCTCCCCTTAAGTCTCAACCTATCCTTAAATACTCTCCAAGCCACACTCGACCGTTGGCTCTTTCATTGAGAGTTTAGTCTTCCCTTTCTTGGACAGACTTTATAAGGCAAGTCTTTTTGACCGTTGATGGTAGATCAGATCCCCTTAGATTCTGTTCGCCCATACAATCAGAATCTGGGCTTTCATAAGTGCTCTATTCTTCTTGAAAGTTGTCCACTAATTGATCTTGTCAATCAGATAATTATAACAGAATCAACATAAATAAGGTAAGTGGAATACTCTACCGTTGGTGATTTTATCTTGTAGATTCATCTTAAGTCTAATAGTCTTAAGTTAAGTCCGCCTAGATTTTCGCAGTACGTTCGGACTTAAAATCTCGATGCAGTACGGTCGACTTAAATCTCGGTCCGATCGAGTCTTCCGTCTGCAGTGGACGGACTCTCTAAGACATCTCATGCTTTATCTTCTCGCTACAAGCAGACTTTAAAGCCTATGTCTTTCTCGAGTTCTTTTCCTTCAAGAGATTAGTATAAATATCATTCACAAAATGTTTTGTAAGCATCAAAACTAGGAGTTTTCTCAACAATCTTTTAATTAGTTCGGTTCACTTTTTACTCATCTTGTCGATTTGGTTAGCTAAATTTTTGAATTGATCACTTTCGGTAAGTAATTTGATAAAATAAATAAAACAGTCATTGTGGGAATGATACTCACTCATCACTTTATTACTTGTTGATATTGTGCACTTGTAATTCACCTAACAATAGATTCCAAGAAGAACTTATCTTGTTAAAGGTTCTAGGGTCAGTTCCAAAATATAATAGATTTTTTTTTTGTTTTATTTTTAGTTAAGCAAAACCAAAGTGAACATAACAATCAAAATGAAAGCTTCTCATTTGTCAATAACAACATTCCATAAAAGATGAACATGTAAAATAAAATAAATAATAAAAGGGTCAAAACACGTAAGATATAACCTAAATTATAGAAGTTCAACATTCAATTGTCCATGAAAATTTGTTCCAAATCTAACCACTTGAAATTAAAAGAAAAAAAAAAAAAAACATTAATAATCACTTAATAAACGTTTTAAATTTAAAATAAATATCAACTACACTAAAATAATTATTAAAAAGCCTCACCACATATATTTATTTCGTTTTAAGAGATAAGTGCATTGGAAGTTCTAAAACTTATCAATAAAATGTAGTGTAGTCCTAAAACCTTCAAAAAGTACAATTAAATTTAAAACTTATTACGAAAGAGCAATTAAGTCTTAAAAATTTTAAAAGTAGAATCAAGTCCTAAAACTTATCAAATTAATCAAATCAAGTTCTTTTGTTGATAGCAATTTTTGAAAGTTTTAGGACTCAAATTGCACTTTCGTAATAAGTTTTAGGACTTGATTGCACTTTTTGAAAGTTTTAAGACTAGATTGCACTTTTGTGACAAATTTTAGAATTTAATTGCACTTTTTTAAAGTTTTAGGATTTAATTGCTTTTTCGTGACAAGTTTTAGGGTGCATTTATCCCCTTTTCAACTAGTAAGCTTTGGTTACCATTGATAATCTCTTCATTAAGAGAATCCATATTTTTTTTTTAAAAAGGAGAGATTAAATAAAGGGTTAATACCATGAAATGCCCAAAACTGATACACTTATAACAAATTTACCCCCAACTAATTTTTTGATCACCAAAAACTCCAAACTAGTATATCTTTGACAAATTTACTCAAAATTGGTATATTTATGATAAATTTACCATTTTTAGTTTCCATTAAATTTCACTATCAAATTGCTGAGTGGATGACACGTGGTAGTTGATTGGTATACTAGTTTGAGATTTTACTCTCCATTTGTCACAATTGTACTTGTTTTGTATTTTTTTTTGTGTGGTATTAATCCAATTTAACGGAGGGTATAGTTGTTGTAAATGTAATTTGTGTTTTTTGTGATATTAGTCCAATTTAATAGATAGTATATTTGTTACAAATGTATTAGTTTGGGGTTTTTGGAGGATAAAAAATCAGTTTAAGGTAAATTTATTACAAGTTTACTAGTTTGGTGTTTTTTATGATCATTTTGGGTAAATTTATCACATTTGTACTATTTTAGGTGTTTTCCGTGTTCAAAAATTAGTTTTAGGTAAATTTATTATAAGTGTACTAATTTACATTTTTTGTGATATTAATTTCTTAAATAAAATATTCACTCATTATAAATATAAAGAAATTGCAATACATAAAAATATTAAGAACAATTTAGTTTCTGGTTTGAGAGAAAATTAGGGATTTATTTTAGGTTCCCAGTCTCGATTCTTGGTTCCGATTTGGTTTCTATGGGAATCGGGAACCGATGGGTCCTATAAAAGTGGAATTGAGAATCTAACCATCTCTCCTCAAAACCTGCCCTAAAATCATGCGCACCCCTATACGTATGGGATATAACACCCTCCATGATTAAAGATATATTAAATATTCACCATGACCAAATACGGAAACAAATTTAGTCAAAGATAAAAATCTTTAGTCTCATAGATCAAATTCCTAACTACGTAACCACTCAAACAGGGAAATTCCCTATTTGGAAAATATCTATCAACTCAAAGCAAATCAAATCAATTTAATATCAATAAGTCTACTTTTGGCAACTAAATGTCTAATCGACTAAGCAAATTAGGAAGTTATCTTGATTGGACTTACAACTTGAACAGTGACTGGCAGCGGAGAGCTCGCAACAGCGAGTAACTTGGTGAGGACGAGACCACGATGAGGGAGTGAGAAATGACGGTGATGTGCAAGCTCGACGAGGACTCAGTAGACACAGCACCAGAGCTATGGACAAAGATAAACAGCAACCATGATGGCTCGCCGAGGTTTTGACGTCAGGGTGCTGCCGGTGCTACTGCTATAAGTGTCAGATGAGAGCAAGTACACCGGCAAAGCCACGACAGGGAAGTTGCCGTTTGCTGGAGTTGTTGGGCGAACAACCAGAGCCACCGGGCTTGACTGGAACTCAGCTGGGAACTCGTTATGAAGCATCATCGGTCCAACAAGAAGAAATTGCAGGCAGGCTGTGGGAGCTCGTGGCCTGGTGAGGTTGCGGCTTCGTCATTGTTCAAACCGTGCTGGTCCCGGTGTCACCGAAGCAGTGAATGTCAATGGTAGGAGCAATGAGGCGCTGCGGCGTGAGTTGGTGGACGTCGGGCTTCCTGAACACACACGGTAGCCCCAGAATTTAGGCGTGATTATCACGGTTGTAGAGAGAACTTGAACTTTGAAGACTTCGTGACCGATGCTCTCTCTACCTTTTCTTTCTTTGTTAAGGTCCTTCAACATTACTGACAGCTCCCATTTTAAAGGCAATGGAGAGATTCTTTTCGAATATCCCACGATCTCCAAATTGTCAAAAAGAGCAAGAGGATATTGACTTCCACAAATCCCAATTGACTGTATGAGTGAAAATATTTCATGGCGATTCCTTTTCTCTTTCCAGTTTTCTTTCTCCCTTTGACCACTGCCTTACCGCCATTCTTTAAATATTCTTCTTCTTTTTTCCACTTTTGACAACTTCAACCGTGTAGTTCCCTGTTTGACCCAATAAATTCATGATGGGATGAAAATTGGCAACGGGCGTGCGAGTATTTCCTCCAATTCAGCCAAATATCACTTGTCTTTTGTCTGGTCCACGTGCTTATTGCCATTAAATGAAAATGTTTCTAACGTGCAAATGCAGAATTTTAATGATTCTTTTGTTTAGGGGTCAAGGTCCACTCCTAATTTTTCTACGTAATGAACAACTAAATGAGTTGCCAAAATTTAGATATTAACACACTACTTTTAAGTTGTCATAAAATTCCCGCTCTTTGACTTGTTCATCAAGGTCATTCAGTGATTTTTAGTGTTTTATTTCATACTTTAGGCTCTATTGGTGGCGATAGAGTTTTTCTTATATCTATTTAACCTTGAGACATGACCATATTTGCATTTATCCAAAAACTGATATAATTAAATGGTTTTGTCAACCTCAAAATATCATAGAATGTTTTTTTTTCTTTACTTATACCATAGGGCCCTTAAAAAGTTGGAATGAAAAGGAAATTGAAGTGTCGTGCAAGCAGAAAAGATCATGCTAAATCAAATTGGTCTTGGACAATGATAACTGAAGAAATAAAAGAAGGCATAATGTATACTCAGAATTCCAATTGATTTGCTAGGTATTCAAGAATGAACTATTAAAACTGATTCATTAAGTGATATGGAGAATTTCATTCAAGTGTTGAATAAGATGATCCACTTGTAATTGGTCACATTTTGGAAGGTAGTTTTTGAATACAAATATCAGTGTGTTGAGCATCATTCAAATCACCAACAAGCTTCTCGAAAATATTCATGGCTGAAAATGGCAAACCCAATACCACCGCAATGCCCTTTTCGATCCCTTCCCTCATAAACAAGCAAGTTTCCCTCGGTAGGTCACCAGTCCCAAACCTCGGCTCTCCCCAGCCAAAGTCTGTGTAGTCATACTCAAGCTTCATCCATGAAGTTATTACTAGTGTTCCCACAGGGATTCCCTTTGGTCGATACATGTCTAAATAATCGATCCTTGACCTTATGTAGTTGTCAGTCACACTTTGGATCGCCTGATTTATCCTTTTTGCAGAAGCAAAGATTGGCTCCTCGATCAACTCTCCCATTGTGCAAAGACAACTGGGCACAGCCACTGCATTCCCGAAGTATCCGTCAGGCAACGGAGTTCTTAGGTTAGACCTGAAATCGACTGCTAAAAGAAGCATTGTCTGCTGGTGAATTTCCATCTTGAGGGCCATGCTTCGAGCTCGCCAAACAAAGGCTGCAAGTGCTACAAATCTGGTGTAGCTACTCGTTACCTATTATTCAAAATAAATAGATTCCATTTTTAGCGTGAGGATGTGCATAGTAGTAGTATTTACGGGGATTAAGAAGGGCCGTGGTATTCAATACATATTGGTTAATGAAAATTATATTAAGGGAAGAAATGATATCATGGACATATCCTTTTAGTTACACTCATTATTCACAAATGTTAGTACATATAACTTGATTGGAAGTTTGTTTTGATTTAGTTTTGAGTGTATTTGGAATTCTTTTGAACTGTCAATTGATGTATAAATTATATAGAAATGTCTATGAATTGCCAACTATCAATTATCACAAGACAAAAATTTACCTCTTCATCTTTTGTTGCCATTCTTTTGATGGTCGCCAGCTTCTTAGCATCAAAGTGTATGGATTTATATACGAGTTGTTGTTCCTCATATAATGCAGTCATGTTTGATACATCACTTATGTGAACAAAGTCCTTGTAAACACCGGTGATTTGAGGAGGCACTCTTGATTTTAGGATAGTTCTATCATGAGAAGGGACGATGGATAAAGGCTTGCCTCTTGCTATTTTAGCCCATGTGTTCATAAAATCCATTGTTGACCCTCCATCTACCATGCAATGGTCCATTGCGATCCCTATAGTGAAACCTCCACATCTAAATTTAGTCACCTGTACTTTGTCTTCAAAGTTAATATTGTTTCAACAGAGAATGTAGAACATGTAAACATGTGAAAAATTCTTGAGTGAATTGAGTTTATGCACTTTATGTTCATATGAAGTCTTACATTTAGTGGGAGCAAATGGAATCAAGATGAATGTACTCGATCCATGCCATAATATCTTGACTTTTTGCCTGTGATGAAGAGAAGATTTGCCTAGACTTATATACCACCAATTTGATGAATCTCAATTGCTAACTTCGTGATTTAAAGGGGGGCCATAGTTTTATCCAACAGTATCGAATCACTAACACATGGTGGACCGAAGAATCATTCCTCATGAGACCTTAGCAAGACAAGTTACAACCTATTAGGAAAAGTAACTCTCTATTTTCCTCTTTTTATGGGCAAGTTACTATCTAAATGATAGTTATAAGTTGTTATTGAATTTAAAAATTTATTATGGTATTGGGAAAGTCACTAATAATAAAGTTGCCAATTTTTCACTATTTTTGGACCCATGAAGAGGCTACTTCATAATATTCTTTGTCATGAAGAGAGATACTAATTGACGGGAGAAATAACTAAATGATTACAAATATACTAACCTTTGCTAGAAATAAAAACTTCTCAATCAACTATATAGACAAAAAAAACTAGTTACTTGTGCGTAGATATTTATTATATTAGATGAAAAGTTACTAAATGCATCAGAGAATTACCTCTTGCAAAAGTAAGTCAAAACTTCCTCTTTATTATAAATAGAAAATTATTAATTAACAACATAGGAATTTTATAATCACTAATGAGTTTTTTTCATGTGAATTACTCATCATATAAAAAAAGTAAATAACTTCTTACAAGTAGAAATTTATCATTTTCCAAATCTTAAGCAAGGTTAACGAATCTCAAAACCCAACACCAACTAGTCCAACATAGTTTACGAAAATAAATTCACAATCATGTTTAATCGAGAAAAAAACAAATAAAAGGGGAAAAAGGAGTACTTGTGATCTTTACATAGAAATCTGAAATGAATTGAATAGATCATAAAGCACTCTTAAGCATTACCAGAAAAAAAAATCGTTCCTTACCTGTGTAGTTAGAAGGGGGGCAACTTCAAGTATTTCTTCCATAGGATCTTTGTAGATAAGCTTACCTAGAACATCAGAATCGAAAATTCTTGTATCTCCCAAACTTTTGATGTCATGATTAGCTATTGCCTCCACAAATGGGACTCCTAACTTCTTTTGGCAATCAACAACCAACTTCCCTCTAGAGTTTTTAACTAACCTCCCAGCAAGCGGATAGTAATGGACCAGAACTTTGGCCAAAGCATGCTTAATCACGTCTACCACATTTGCATTACTCTTGTCGTAAGAATAAACGATCAATATTATCGCTTTAGCAGTTTCATCAAGGCTATTTAAGAAAAGGGAACCCCCAGGAGTTTCTTGTTCTGGTAGGACAGCAACGGGAACGGATCTTTCTACTATGAGGGCGCTGTTCTTCGTGGTTTGGAAGGCCTCCATCAGAGAAGTCTGGAATTCTATATCCTGCTCTCTTACTGAGCAGAAAAAAGAGAGTGTTCGATAGTTCATACCAAATTATTAGGTAGAGTGATATCACATCTAAGTTAATAAGAGTTTCATTAATCCTGTACATGAGCAAATTGTAGTTTAAGAAAACTAATCTCACGGACAATTCCAAATGGAATCAATTCATACGGATTTCGAAAAACAAGCGACGTCAAGTAATGTGAAATAGCATGAATACAGATCACAAGAAAGCGACCTGAAGTCTCAAACATGTATCAATTTCATCCTTGATGGAAAATACAATTTGAATTTTAAACAATTTTCAAACACATGACTATGTTTGACAATTAAGATAAAATTTAGGATTTTTATCTTATATTTGGTGTTTGTTCAAGATAGAATAAAATTATCTCATAGGGAAGATGAGATGAAGGTAAATAGAATTTCGAATACCTATTATAGGAAAATTCTTCTTCTTGAATAACAAACTTCTTAAATTAAACTAACATTTAAATTCCAATATATAAAATTCAAAATAACAAAAATTCCATTTTTAAGTATTAATACTTTTATTTATGTATTTGAATTTATTTCTATCTTTTGATATATTAAATATTTTAGGCATATTAGTATAGTTTACCATTTAATACATTTTTATTAGTGAATGATGATAGGGGAAAAAGAAATTACAAAAGTAAATAGTTCAAAAAAGAGAGGAAAAATAACAAAAAATAAGCATATAAAAATAAAGTCGGCATAAGTGTCGTGTGAGATTCTTACCATCTCCATTTATGAAATTATTAGGTTCATTTACATTGATATGTTGTTTATACCGAATAATTGGCATGGTAGAATGTGAATATATCCATATTTATTATTGTTATTCACAAAACCGTAAATATGATATAGTGAAATCTTTAGATTTTATGTCATATCATATTCAATCATATCCTAATTAGAAACCTAGACAATCAAACATAACCAAAGTGTAGTGCTTTCTCCTTGATAAAAAAGATTGGACAGTGTCATGTCATATGAAGGAATACCATATAAAGATCGTGAGAGATATTAGAGATGAACATACCTGAAATTGGAGCGGCTTCTCTCTGCTGATCTTGGAAAGCGATTTCTGTGGGTCATTTAAATAGACCTGGAGTTTATGGATATGGCTTTCAATTTGAAAACTTGGTTGGTGGGTCGATCGCCCCCCCAGGGACCCAGAAATTCTTTATTGGATTTCCCAGAGTGTATGATCACTTCGATGGGGCTTTTTATAATGTATTAACAGTTATCCTTGTATAGTCTTTAATTACATATGATCAAGCTGACAGCTCTATAATGGCCATGCGTTGGACATGCTTCCTGTCTATTGCTAGAAAATGGACGCGCGTGCGGGGACAAATACTCCAACTTTTAATAATGAGATAAATTGCAATAAAACAACCTGATCCGTATCAAGATCCGTCCAAGCTTTTAAAAACTTATAATTTACATTTCGAATTACGTCATTTGATTTCAAGTTGCACCCTGACATCTCCTCCACTCATCTACCAACTTACTATCTATTTCCCGAACTACCCTCGTCACAACAACAAACAAACCTAACTTGCCTTGCTCCCTTCTCCATCATCTCTTTCCTACCTGAAACTGCCTGGCCGCCGCTTCCCCACCGAGACATCTGTCGTCATGACGGGCCTCTAATCTAGTCCATATCGAGGTCCACCGTGGCCACAACATGGGAGACCAGGAGCTTGATGACAGAGCTAGCATGGCTGCTGCGGGCTCTATCACGTAGTTCGTTGAGCTCACACGAGCCCCACAAAGTCGAGCTCATAGCTCCAGCGACCTTGAGCTCTGATGGCTGCAACCTACAAGCTTGAGCACATGACGAGAGAGAGAGAGACGTGGCAAGGGACTTGGCGGTGGTGTCTGGTGGCGTTGGCAATAGCTGGGGATGGAGAGAGTGAGGGTGGGCGGGGATGAAAAAGAGAAAGGAGGGAATGGGTGGAATATTCATTGCCGTGCCGTGTCGAAGGAAGTAAGTAATCAAATAACAAAATAGATATAATAAGAAAATAGACCAAAAATTAATGATTCGATCGTAGTGACCTACGTTTATGAAAAGGGCAGTAACGAATTTATAAATCAAGCGATAAAACAGAGATTAAAAATACAATTAAGCCAATCAAACACTCGGTGTTTTAAAAATCCAATCACATGTAATGACTCACACAATGCCTTGCCCTACAATTCTTCATGAAATAATTTCTTAATCTTATGAAGGAATTATACATAAATTCTTACCACAAAAGCTTAATTGGCTTCAACACACTCAGATATCTCTAGGGTGTAATTCACAAATATAAGCTCCTTTTTTATGCTTTTTACAAAGAACATCCCCTTCTTATATGTAGGCAAGAATTAGATCCAAAATAGAAAACCTCTTTTTAGGAAATTTTTTCCAACTAGGCAACCTATTCAAAATAGTTAACTTACTTAAATTTGGAAACTTTCTTTTTTGGGTTCAAACTTTAAACATATTTTAATAATCTCCACATTGGCTTGACGTTTGAGCTAAGTCACAATTGCTTCATTAAAAATTGGAACTTTGCTACTACTCTTTCGCAGCTTCTGATGGGCTCAATTGCCATAGATATCTTCCAAGTCCAATTCGTACTTGAACTTTGTCATAATTGTGGATCTCATCAAAATACCAACTTCACATGCATCTTTAATTGCTCCACAAGAATTTTTCAATACAACCTCTCATGGATAAAGCAAAATCATTGTTGTATCGAATACTTGTCAAATTCAACAGTTACAACAACCATTGGCTCTTTTTGCTCCATTTGTCAATTACTTCATTAATACCCACTACCTCAAGAGTTCCTAGTTGCAGCTCCACCTCAAACTAAATACAGTTTAGATCCGTATTAATTACTCCTAGCCAAAAGTATTAGAGACCAATCGAATGTAACTTCTCTACTCATAACATGTGGATTAAATTCCGGGCTCCACAACCGATGACACGATGGCACTGCTCACTTTGTGCATGACCTAAGAACATGCACTTTCTTGTCCTCCAATTGAGCTTACCATCACTAACTTGAATAATACAAGCAACCAAATATTATAATAGTAGAATAATTAGCAACATTACCTAACCACACTTCTTCAGGAGCATGACATCCAATCGCAGTTGATAAGGATCTCTATTCATCAGATATCTTGTCGTATTAAGTGCATTCGTGAGGAATCTCCTAGAGATCATTTTATGGGCCATCTTTAGTAATGTTTTGCTCATCAATTTTTTAACATATTGTGGTTCATTGGCACTAGTGTGATGTCTTACTATGCCAACATTCTTGTAGAATTCCTTTGATAGTTTTGAGCAAAACTTCATGCAAAGGTCAATCCGCACATACTTGATCATTTTACCAATTTCTTTTTTGATCAAAGCTCTCAATTGTCTGATCTTGACAACAATATCAAAATTGTTCCTAAGCACAAACACTCATGTCTTCATCAAGTTCTCTATGATAGCTACACCTTTGATACGAATGTTAATAAATGATTTAAGAATTTGAATGGACGAATAAGTGAAATTTTTAAGAGGTGAAGTATAAACTGACTACTACACTAGTTTTGAGGATTTAGTCTAGTATTGGAGAATACGAGATTTACAGTGAGGTGTCGTATAAGGGATTTGACTACGTGATAAGGCAACAAGGAAGATTGGTTGCTCATGCGTCACGACAATTGAGGTTATTGGATTTAATGGAAGTCAAATAAGTTTTATCTTGATGATTTGAAGAGTTGTAGATATGGGATCATAAGAGATGATCTATTAAATGGCGATAATCTTTTATAAGAATTACGGTGGATGATTTATTGCTCGGAAGTCTTAGATTCGATTAAGATATGAATTTACCAAGGTGGATTATTTCAGGAGATTGTCGCGACCTATTTTTTCCGTCCCGGATGGGAGAAAGGAATATCTGAAAAAAATAATATTTTTCGAAAATTTTCATAAATTTTCAAGATTCTGAATTTCCCATGCATTTTCTGAATTTTCGATTTTTTTATATTTTTTTTATGCTTTTTTATGTTTTTTTATGATTTTCTGAATTTTCGATTTTTTTAAATATTTTTAAAGGAAATGATTCGGACCGGGTCAGGAAACCCGGCCCTGCTGACCCGATTCGGATCCTACCGGTCCGGGTTGGGCTAAAGGACCCGGACCGGCCTTAAGCCCACTAAGAAAACAAAACAAAAGGGCCCACACGAATTTCTTTAAAAAAAAACCCAATTTTGATTTCTAATTTTTCTAGCCCAACTAAGAAAACCGGCCCATGACCAAACTCAACCCAACTGAAGTAGGCCCACGGCGAAGCCCATCCTCTTCCCCTACTTTTATTTATTTTTTTTGGCCTTTTTTGTCTTTTCTATTTTCTTTCTATTTTTCTATTTTTAATTCTTTAATCTTTTTTTATTCCCCACTTTTTGTCTTTTTCCACTGCAGATTTCCTTCCTCTTTCTGCATGCATGCGGGCTTCTCTCCCTGCGTCTCTTCCTCCACCGAATCTACCCTCAACGGAGCTATGTTTTGGGCACGCCTACTTTGCCGAGACATCATCATCGACGGACTCAACCCTAGGATCTCGCGAGATAAACGGGAAAGACCGACTAAGGTGACCCCTAACCGCGGGCTTCTCCGGTGAAGGGCGTGTCTCCGGCGGGAGGGGTGCGCGCGAAGGCCGGTTCGAAAAATGAGAGATGTGCCACCACAAAATCAAGAAACACCGACGACATTATCGAGACAACAATATTACAACAGATCGTGTAGATAACAGAGATCTAAGCTCCGGTTTTAAGGATTCAAGTTCGCTTCCTCAGTGAAGCATTTTATCAAACACTCGGCGTGCGTGAGTAAAACAAAGGGTTCTCGACTCGAGTCGAACTTAGACCGGGCCTAGCCTTCTAACTAGACACGAAAGCATACAGAGAAACCTTCATGGAGGCACGACAGGGGCCGGGGCTCACGCGAACTGGTCGGCGCGAGCTCCGGCCCGTCACTTCGTCAAAACGAATAGAAATGTTCGGGAAGGCCTACCAGGAGAGAATATTGCGGTACACGGCGACAAGCAAGCGAACTCCGGCGACGTTTGACTCCTCTTCGAGCTTCCCTTCTCTTTGGCTCTCTTTCTCGTGCCCGAGCTTCTCGTTTTTTGGCAACACTCCGCTTTTCCTCTCTGATTTCCTCTCTCTTTTTTTCTGTCTGAGTTCTTTCGTTCTCGGTCCCTCGGTGTCTCTCGGTCCTCGGTCTCTCAATCTCTTTTTCCAGCACTCTCCGTCTGTTTTTCCTCCCTGTTTCTGCTTCGTGAACCTCTCTCGGCCCCCTCTCGGTCTGCTCTGGATTTTTTTTCTCTCCCCCTCTCCTGTCTTTTCTTCTGCTGACTTCCTGCTGCCACTTCTGCTGACTTGCTGCTGCTGCTTTCCTCTCTGAAGAAGAAAGCAGACGGCCGGGCCGGGAAAGGAAGAAAAAAGAAGAAGGAAATGGGCCGAGCCCGTGCGAGGAAAGGGAACGGGCCACGTGGGGAAGCTAGGCGGCCCCCAGCCTTGGCTCATCCTCTTTTCGAATTCTTTTTTTTTTTTTTAATTAATTTTAATTTTTAATTATTATTTTTTTAATTTTTAATTTTTTTATTTTGATAAATTTCAAAACTAGTGATGCAAATGGTCCTAATGTCTATATGCAATGCAATTTCAATGAAAGAAATTTTTGTTAAGAGATTAGAAACTAATCTCTAATTTTCCAATGTAATTAATAAATACTAAAACAAATCGCCAAAATTTAAGTGTCAACAGAGATATATAAGATAGGGATTTGAGGAATGGATTTTTGTTTTCGGTGGATTAAGAACTAATTATCCCTTGATACTAGATGAGTGAGTGAGGAAATAGCATTATTGATTATTTCTTCTCAAGGTATCAGAAATGATTTGAAGAAGTACCCAAAAGCCTTTAGTAAGAAAAATGACATTTGGTTTGCACTAATTTTAAAGTGGTTGAGGTGAATTCTTGGTTTGGTTATTAAATGGACGTGAAAAGAATGTTGAAAGAAAAATCGATAGTTTGTGGAATTTGAACAACGATTTGATAGAAATTTAGTAAATCAAATTTCAAGTGTCAATAAGTGACCCAGTGGAAACGAGCTCATGGGTTGACAAGCTAGAGAAAGTTTTACACTTTGAGGTGCTCAGACGAGGTTAAAACCGTGAGGCTTGGTATGGGACAGGCCAAAGCGGATAATACCTCTATGAGATGGTGCATGTCTAGAAGGAACTTTTGCTAGTAGTGGTGCAGTTTGAAGATGCCCGTAACGATTGATCCGACGAGAGGAGTGGTCGTTGAGGCTAGAGTGCCTAAGCAATGAGCGATTCCTAGCAGGCTTCTAGAATGTCAAAAAGGGCATAAATGAACTGAACTAAACTACGAATTGTGCAAAAAGAGTGCTTGTGAGATAAGATTTTATCGAAGTGTTATAGCCGAAATATGGTCAAGTTTGTGAAACTCTAGTCTATGGAACAAGGTCAAAGAACTGGGAATCGCTAGTTCAAAATTGGTTTAACAGTTATTGAATGCAGTTCAAATTATCAAAGACAGACTAAAGACAGCTCAGAATCGTCAGAAGAGTTATGCAGATATGCGTCGTAGATCGTTGGAGTTTAAGATGGACGATCATGTGTTTCTAAAGGTATCGCCGATGAGGGGTATTTCCAAATTTGGCAAGAAAGAAAAGTTAAATCCGAAGTACGTTGGACCCTTTGAAATTTTGGAAAGGATCGGGGTTTTAGTGTATCATCTTCCGTTGCCACCGAAGTTTGCTCAAGTATATAATGTTTTCCATGTGTCCATGTTGAGAATGTATGAACCGGACTTGACTTATGTTTTGAATTTTGAGAAACTGGACGCAGACGACAGAGTGTCGTATGTGGAGAGGTTGATACGAATGGAGGATCGTAAAGAGCAAATACTTCGAAACAAGACTATCGCCTTAGTTAAGGTGATATGGCAGTATCGTGGAACAGAATGAGCTACACTGGAAAGTGATGAAGTGATAAAGCATCAACACCCCCATCTTTTTGAGGATTTGTCAATAGCTGCAAATTTCGAGGACGAAATTTTTATAAGGGGGGAAGAATTGTAACATCCTGAAATTTGAGCCCTTTAAAGGATGAGTGAACGTTAATTTTTTCAATGCATTGTTGGTTGATTTCACTCGGAACTTATCACTCTTGAGATACTGATATTGAGGGGAAAGGCTAATGAGGATAGAACTCGTGCGACTACAGAACTTGACCTAGGAAAACGACTCGACTGTGAGACTTGCGTAAGGATGATCTTGTAGCCATGCCGGCCAATTTCAAGAACGACTAGAAGTCGATTCGCAAACAGAAATAATGGGACGACGGGTGATTCCGTCTACTGTTATCGAACCCATGAACGGTCTTATGTCGATCCTTGATAATCGTGTCCTTTGAAATAAGAATAAATCCTTCGCAATTTCATGTAATCAAGGACGTCCATGTATCGAGAAGTCTTAAACGTGAATTGGCACGAGTCGGTTATGCGTGAATTCTCGAAGCCGCCTATTAGTCTGAGTAGTACCAAAATGGTATTCAGGCGAAATTGACAAGGCATGAGAATCCAAAATGGATTTTGAATTTTCGAGAACTTCCAGGACAAACTTTTGGACAATCCTTCTTAGACAGTCGATAGTGTCGGTTGAGCTGAGTTTTTGGGAAAAGGATTTTCAGACCAAGAAAACGAGCCTACGAGGACGTGGGCCGGGCAAGATCAGTGTGAGCCTCACGCCCAAGGTGAGACAGCTACCATAGAAGAATCGAGGTAAGCAAGTGAGCCCATTGGGCCAAACCGACCATTTACCATCTCGAGCCCATTATCTAACCTTGAGCTGTTTCGAGCCCAACAAATTCTCGAGCCCGTTCCTATTCATTTTCAAGCATGTTTCTTAGGTTCGCCTTTCATTTTCAATCCAATGACAAATTGGGAAATGTGCAAGGTGAAAATGACCAAAATGCCCTTGGATATTTTGAAGAAAAGTCAAAAAAAGAGAGAAGATGATGTCATCTTTCTTGGAAGTTGGGTAAGCCATTTAATGGCCTTAATTGAGGCCTATCTCCAACTCTCATCTCCCTCTCTCTCTTCCTCTTCAGCCCCTCTAAAACCACACCTTCTCCCTCGTTTTCCCTTAGTTCCTGCAATTTCAGCTTCTAATCTTCTTCCGAAAATCGAGTTTTTCATGGCCTTCCCGTGTGAATCTCGGCTCGTACAACCCACCATTGTGTTCAGGAGAGAGAATCCGTATGGATGGAGTTGGCCGTTTATCGAATGGAGCCACTGGTTGATCCATACGGCGGTCGGAAGCCGGTTGCTCACTGATCGCCCACTATAGCGACCAACTTGCCCAATTCCGCCTTTTCCCTCATTTCTCTCCCATTTCGACCAAATCCATCGCCCATACTAGCCACCAACATTTGCCCCTTGACCCCTTGGTGCCGCCGGTCGCCGGCTTGCCACTCACCGAAGCTCCGGTGAGCTCCGTTCAACCGCTTTCCTCTCCAAGCAATCAATTTTTCAGTGTTGCAGAGGGGATACGAGTTTGTTGCTACTATTCTCAGCCTCGGGACCGCCTTGGATCATCATGGTAGAAGTCTCGGAGTGTCGGGTTCGTCACCGCCGCTGCGTTTGGGTCACCAACTTGCTTTAGCACCTAAACTAGCTTAGGGTTAGGTTAATTAGTGTTAAGGGTTGTTTAAGGTGTTTAATTAATTGTATTAGCCCTAAGATGGGTGGTTAGATAGATTATTAAGATTATCTTAGCTTAATCTTGCTTATTTAAGCTTAATTGTGCTTAATTATTGCTTAATGGTGGTTTATGTGATTTTTGTGGATTAATTAAGCATGTTTAGTTTAAATTGCTTGATTAATGATTTTAATTAATGTTTTGTTTAATTTCTGAATTTAATGTATTAATTAATTAAATTATTTTATAATTTCGAATTATTAATATTTCTGAAAATTAATTATTTTGGGGAAATAATTAATTGTGATTATTAATGGGAAATGGCTTTAATTGAGTAATTTTGTGGGAAAATTACTATGGTCTAATTTTCTAAAGTCAATAGTATTTATATACTACATTATTAAATGGCATTAGTTTATTAAATGGAATAATTTGGGTTGGATAATTAATTATGGGATTGGAAAATAATTATAAGTATTTTGTGGGACTTAAATTATTTTATCGGAACAATCGACTATAGTATTACATGCTTCTTATCCCTTATTTATGGGAATAGTTGATTATCATAGTCATGATGACACATGTTTATTTATTATTAAATATTGAGATGCGTGGTTGGGTACCATAATTATTGAGGTACGTGATGATTTTGGAAAAGTATGCAAGTATTGTGATGTTGATTAGTCGGAATTGATTGTTAGACTATGACTTTGAACCGTTGATTGTTGAACTTTTGTGAATGATTGGACTGTTCCTATTGTATGTGACTGTTGGATATTGTCGCATGACATTATACGTGTGTTAACTACAATGGCATGTCGCATGAACATGAGCGATGTTGCATTCACGACAAAGCAAAGATATAAATGGATTGCTTGATAAGAAGTTGCATGATCACATTAAGAGAGGGAACCCAGCGTTGTCGGAAGACCACCAATCCTTATGGAGTTGTGCCGTGGCCATTTGGTCGCCTGACTTCGGTCGGTTGCCTGACAAGGAGGGGTTAACTTTGTGGGACTGTGATAGTGGGCAAGTCCCGGGTCTCTGTCAGTTGCGAGACTGCAGTAGTGGGCGAGTCCTATGCTCCTTAGAGAATGTCGTCTTGGGAGTGAGCCCTTGACATTGCCATGCTTCCAAGTAAAAAGGACGAAGCTGGCTTGGCCAGGAACCACCAACCATAAGGTTGTGCCATGGCCCAGGAGGAGGGGTTGTAATAATTGGAGCATGTGTGGGTTTGAGACATTAGAAAGTTGTGTGAAATGCTCTGATTATTTGCATGCTCTTAATGTCATGATAATTTGACATATGAGTTGATAGTTGTGTAGGTATGGCAATGGCCAGGTGAGATCGCTTGTGATGTGATTTGTATATGATTGATGAATTGTGTCATCTAACGGCCATGTGCCTTACTTGTATTGTATGAGATTTGATGTGCAGGGTATGCCAAACCGGATAAGATTGCATGCGAACCGAATATTGATTGTTGGTTTCCCCTGTCTATTGTTTGGTGTACTATTTGATGGATGTCTGTTGTTGGATTGAGTGAATGGTGGTTCTAGAGAGATACCCCGAGTTGAGTTGGCATACTACCGGGGCTTAGAGGGGAACTCGCTGAGATTTTATCTCAACCCGTCATGCTTAACCATCTTCAGGTCCTTAAAATGGGGCATCCGCAGTGGAGAATCCTTCCACCGCTCCTCTAGTGATTAACCCGACGGAGCTTGAGTCCGATGGGTCCGAGTGACCGTGGTGTTGAACCCGAGGGTTCTTTGTGTACTGTTGGATTAGCCTAGTTTCTTTTTGGTTTGGCTTAGAGGATGGATCGGCCCATTTTGTCGGGCTTGTAATTTGAAAAAAGATCCTCTGTTAGTTAATCAAATAAATTGAATAATTGAGTAATTGCTGTTGTTCTTGCTATTCATCCCTCTATCCATATTTGATTGTTTGTTTGTCTAGGGATGGTTCATCTTCCGCTTACACTTAACGAAAGATAAAATGAATGGTTGTTGACGGGTCCTAGGACGTTGCTTTCAATTGACCATGGAAATGGGCTTGCCACAAGCTTGAAAGTCGGGGCGTAACAGCATTTATTAAATTGTGGCATAAGTACAGTGGGAGTGCCAAAACTTGGCACGGAGAGACACTTAAATGCCAAAACTTACAAACGGTACACTTAAGTGCCACTTTTCAAAAAAAATGAATCACTTAAGTGCCAAGTCACCGAAACTCTACTGAAAATCCTACGTGGAAATTTTTTATTAATTTTTTTGCCTACATGACTCGTCGGAAGATTAAATGATGAAAAATTAGCGCAAAACAATGTCATTTTTGTGCTAACGTGGATTTTAAAAAGTATTAATTAAATAATTTTAAAAATAAATTATTATAAAATTGATTAATTTTAAAAAAAAAAGGGGGGAGGGGAAATCGGCGAGGGTTGCATGCCGTTGCCACCCCACCATCGCCGGGAAAGGCCAGCAACGGTGGGTGAGGGTCGGCCAAGGTTGCCGGGCCCCGGCCAGCGGCCGGCGACCTCGACCGGCCTGTGGTGAGGGCCCGCAAGCCCTCCCCCAGATCCGGCGAGTCATAGGCCAGCCGGGGCCCGACGACCTTGGCCGACTCTCGCCCACCATCACCAGCCCTTCCCAGCGAGGGTGGGGCAGCGAGGGCTGCACAACCCTCGCCATCCCCTTCCCTCTCTCTCTCTTTTTAATAAAATCGATTTTAATTGTTTTAAAATCTAATGTGGACAATTTTTAAAAAAAAAAATTGCCACGTGGATTTTTTATTTTGAAAAAAATGCTCCGTCAGCAAATGAAGTCGCCAGAAAATGGACACGTGGCAATTTGACCGGAATTTTTCGCCGTTGGCACTTAACTGATCCATTTTGCTCCGATTTTGGCACTTAAGTGTACCTTTTATAATTTTTGGCACTTAAGTGTCCCTTTTGTGCCAACTTTTGGCACTCCAGACGTCCGTACCTCATTAAATTGTTCCTACATAGTGATACTTGATTTCAATAATTTCACAAAAAGTATCAACTTTCACATTAAAACTATTTAGTCCCTCTAGGTTATATACCTAGTCATACCATCATTAAGCTATACCAATGAATCACGAATAAGACATATATCAAAGTGCATCATAAGATTTATAAAAAATCCCCACGCATATGTTGCATCCCATATAACACATATATTTTTAAGTTTAAGAACACATCCATAATCCATAAATGAGGGCTTTCCTATTTAGAATGATGCATGTTAATTTTAAATGCATATAGATTTAAGATAACTTATAGCTTGCATGTAATGAAAAATTAAATCACATTGTGCAACCTACCTAGAGGCGAACCACCAAGAGAAAACTAATGGATTACTAAATCAAAAATTTAGGGCGGACTCTCTCAAATTCATACCAATGGCAACTTTGGGGTTTTTTGATTTAATCAATTTAACTAAGAGTCGCCATTAATCTATTTGTTGGTAAGTTCTTTGATACCATGAAAAAAATTGGAGAGAAATTTGGGAGGAATTGTAGTTGTATTTCTCGATATTCATTTGTAAATTAACATGGGTATATTTATAGTGAAAGAAGGAAAATGGGAAATAGTATACATGATAAAGTATTCCTATTTGATCGTATAAATCTTTAATCTCGTGAGTTGACTAAATCAATTAGTTTGCAATCCGTGTGATTAGAATAGAAACCAGGGACCAAATCATATCCTTTCTCCAACATCTCTCTGCGAGTGTTGGAACTCGCGAGAACCAGACTTCGGAGCTTGAGCTCCCTCGAGCTATGAATTCGACTTCGTGGGGCTCATGCAAGCTCAACGAACTCCATGACCGAGCTCGCATAGGACAAAGCCAGCGGGGCCATGCGATCTCCGTCACAAGGCTCGCGGTCTCTCATGGTTGTGGCCATGGTGGACCTGGATGTGAACTAGATCAGAGGCAAAGACTGTCACGACGACAGTGGGCTCGGCGGGGAAGCGGCGATCGGGTTACAGTGGGATAAGAAAGAGATAATGGAGGAGAGAGGGAGAAAGGCCGGTTAGGAAAAGATAGCGAGTTGGTAGATGAGTGGAGGAGTGGAGGAGATGTCAGGAATCAGGATGCAACTCCAAATCAAATGACAAAATTGAAAATGTTAATTATAAATTTTTAAAAGTCAGAATGGGGCTTGATACGGATCAAGTTGTTTAATTGCAATTATCTCATTTTATGAAATTTAATGGAGTATTTGTCGCCGTGCAACGCAAGGCCATTTTCTAGCAATTGACGGAAAGATTGTCCAACGCACGGCCACTTTAAAACTGTCAGCTGGATCGCTTGTAATGAAAAACTATTCAATGAAAATTGTTAAAACATGCTGATCCAACTTCCAACAAGCCCTTTCGAAGTGATCATAGAATTTGGGAAATCATATTATTAGAATTTCTGGGTAACTGGGGGTGCTATCGACCCACCAACCAAATTTTCATATTAAAAACCATAAACATAAACTCTAGATCTATTTAAGTGGCCCGCACAAACGGCCCTTATCCAAAATTCACAGAGACAAATCAATCCAATTTCAGGGTATGTCCATCTCTAATATCTCTCTCGATCTGTTCCTGCTATTCCTTCATTTGACTGGACACGTTCATATCTTTGTTAAGAAAGCACTACGCTTTGTGTTAAGTATCCCGCTCTACTTGCAGATTGTTTAAACTTTCGGATTGAATTTTTTGCCGTGCATGGAACCAACGCCATATTCGAGTCTTCATGTCACTTGCTTGTGATCCTCATTCATTTCATTTTCCGTGACTCCGCTTTCTTTTCAAAATTCATATGAATTGATTCCATTGGGAATTGCACAAGAGATCGATGTTCTTAAATTACACTTCGCTCCTGTTCGGGATTAATGAAACTCTTAATAACTCATATGTGATATCTCTATACCGAATAATTTTGTTTGAACTTTCAAACACGTTTTGTTTTTCCTCTCAGCAAGAGCAGGACATACAGTTCCGGACTTCACCGATGGAGGCCTTCCAGACCACGAAGGATAATGACCTAATAGTAGAAAGATCCATCCCTGTTGCCGTCCTACCGGAACAAGAAACACCCGGGGGTTCACTTCTTTTAAGTGACCTTGATCATTTGCAAAATTATTTGATGTTACTCGTTTGGTCTTTCGACAGAAAGGACGGCAACATGGTTGATGAAATCAAGCAAGCTCTGTCCAAAGTTTTGGTTCATTACTATCCGCTTGCAGGGAGAATAGCCAAAAACTCCCAAGGAAAGTTGACTGTTGATTGCGGGAAGAAGTTAGGAGTGCCATTTGTAGTGGCATCGGCAAATTGTGACATCGAAAATCTGGGGAATAAGCCACTTCTCGATTATAGTGTTTTACAACCTCTTATTTATAGAGATCCTACTGAAAATATGCTAGAGGTTGCACCCCTTTTAACAGCACAGGTTAAGAACAATCTCTTTCTTTCTTATCTATTATATTTTTGTGGGCTTTCTCGTCAATTATAATGGTGAAAAAGTTTTGGTAGACTTAATTCACATTCAATTAGTAAATGTTACGTTCCACATGCATTCCAGGTGCAGTTAGTGAGTTAGCGTAAGAAAAGAAAACCTCTTGCTTATCCTTAATTTGATAACTTTCTCATTTTAGTTGATAAATTTTCATCTTGTAGCAAAAGCAAACGTCAACTTATTCATAACTAGTAACTTCAACGGGACTTTCTACATTCAATATAGCTTTCTCTAATCAACGGAAGCTTTGACTTTGTCTATTTTTTACCTTTTGGAACTTCTTTAATATAGTTAGAAACTATTCACGTAAAAAATCAAAGTATCGACATATTAGTAACTAATATTTTCTCAATGTGGTACGTTTTCTTTTTCTGGTGAAAAACTAACTAGCAATTACTTACAATCAAGATATAATTGTCATTTTTTTCTATATACAATGATAAGTTCCAAATCTTACAACAAGCAGGAGCAACTATCCATATCGACTTATTATCATTAAGATACTCCATGGATTTCATCCGCCACATGACAAATCTAATTTATCCCGTCTTCCTAGGGTTGTTGCTTTGGTCAAAAGTTGATATGTTATTACATAATTGTTGAATTTGGTGGATCCCACAAAGTTTAACATTGGGCGCATCATATAAGAAGCTTCAAATGGACGTTGGGAGCATGCTATCAGCACTTGGAAAATGACTTTGCAAGAATTTACCCCGTGCACATCCCATTTGTTTCATTTTGCCCTATACCGTTAGTAACTCTAGAGATGGATTAAGCAGGTCACAAAGTTCAAATGCGGAGGTTTCACTTTGGGGATAGGAATCCACCACTACATGGCCGATGGTTCCTCGGTAATGAATTTCATGAACTCATGGGCTGAAATAGCAAGAGGTAGACCTTTATCCCTTACCCCTTATCACGATAGGACCATACTAAAGTCAAGGGTTCCCCCTCAAATCACCGATAATTCTGATATCTTCATTCCCATAAGTGATGTATCAAACTTGATGGCATTGTACACAAAAGAGAAAATGGTGTGGAAATCTTTCCATTTCGACGGTGAGAAGTTGGCGACCCTTCAGGAAATGGCAACTGCTAATGCACAGGTGAATGTTGCGTCCTCTATGGTATATAGATGTCGTCCTTTATTATTAACTTATTTTTGTCTTGTGATAATGGAGTGGTGGCATTTCATACACGCATTATGAAAATACAAGGTACTAAAAGTTGGGGCTTGTGTTGCAAATGATTAGGATTACATCAGTCCCCTCATCACTTATTGTAAAATCACTCGCATTCAATTCTATAAGAGTTTAAATTACACAAGCACAACATTCATGCTATAGAACCCTTTAAACACTTACCATAGTCATAATGGGTGCATGACCTTTTTCATGATAACAATTTTGTAATATTGTTTCCAAAAGGTTTTGTTGTAAGCCATAAATTCTTGAAGAAATTGATCCTACAACAATTTATAATTATTTGTTATTGGGCTTTGCTAGCATAATAGTTTTTCGTTAATGTGAAAACAACAACTTGTTGTGAGTTATAAATTTTGAAAGAATGGACCCCACAATAATTTATAATTGGTTTTACCAGCATAATAATTTGTGAGTTACTATGAGAATAATGGTTTCTTATGAGTCATAAATTCTTAAAAGAATGGGTTCCACAATAATTTATAATTATTTGTTGTTTGATTTTTTTTTGTCCATAATAAACTGTTATTCCTAAAGATTGTCAATCAATCATTTGTCATTTATAATTATTTATTATTTAATTTTTTGGGGAACAAACTGTTATTCTTATAATAGATTAGAACTAAATCATTTCTTTTTATTATTTAGTGTTTTTTGTGGTCCATAAGAAACTTTCATTCTCACAGTAAAATTAAAAAACCCTCTCATTTTTTAAATATACATAAAGAGAACCATATGTAATAATGAGTAACTTTTTTTTTTTTTAGAAATGTGGATATCTTTTATTTCGGAATCATTTCTCAAAAAATTGAAAAACACTCATGATTCAACATGAACAGGTACAGAGCCGCTGCTCGAGCTTCGTAGCACTTGCAGCTTTCTTGTGGCGGCTCAAAGCACGGCACTCAAGATGAAACCACACCAACCGTCGAAGCTTCTCTTCACGATCGATTTCAGGTCTAAGCTGAAACCGCCAATGCCTGGATACTTTGGAAATGCCGTGGTCCTAGCTTGCTGCCTCTGCACCGCGGGAGAGTTGATCAACGAGACGCTCTCTTCCACCGCCGAGAGAATAAAGAAGGCGATGGAGAGGGTGGATGAGGACTACGTGCGGTCGTGTATAGACTACTTGGGCATGCATAAATTGGACTTGGCTTCCTCACCGGGCTCGCTCACGTTGAATTCATTGCAAAGGTTCGATTTTTTCTCCATAGACTTTGGATGGGGAAAGGCAAGGAATTTCGGCTCCGGTAACTTGCGAACCCCAGGCGGTATGTTTCTGCGGGAAGGGAGGGAAAGGAAGGGCATTGTGGTGGTGTTTGGTTTGCCATTTTCGGCCATGAACGCTTTCGAGAAGCTGGTCCAGTCCTCAGCTTGCGAGCCGGAGACATCCAACCTTCCATGAGATCAAGAGCTCGTCTGCTATTGGAGTGATGCAGAACAGACAAAGTGATAAAAATGGTGTTTGTTGCATCATTACGGGCCCGAAATAAGACATAATCCTTTACTTTCGTATCAACCAACTCTTATTTTTCCTTATTTTGTCTACGTTATTCATCAGTTGGAATAAGATCATCTTGTGCCTCTTCATTATTTTTCTTTCTTTTTGCTGCCGATTCGTACTTTGACATAGGCCTTGAAAATTCTCCCTTTTTTTCTGTTGGAAATAAAAGAAAATTTGATTACATGTTAAGCAAGACAGTTTTTGAATGCGATCATAGAATTTCATCAATTTTAACTAACTAAATTGTCAAAATCATAAAATATATCGTTAGATTTTATCTGCATATTATGGGCATGTAATAATAATAGGCTCGGATGAATTTCATTTTAATTGGACCAGTGCTAAATGAGCTCAAAAAGGGAGGCCCTAATCTTATTGAATTAACAAGATCAAGCCCATTTAATTGAATTTTGGCCAACCCTTTTAATTCCTTTGCTTGAACGAAAATCATGTGATGCTATATGCGATGCTCCGAATTTGGAAGGTCGTTGATCTAGCTAGAATAATCCCAGCAAAGTATGAATTAGGAGAGAAACTGGGTCAATATTGAATTATAGATTTTGAGGTGCACTTGGATTTTAAGGGCCAATCGGTGGAGCTTCTAAGGAAAAAGAAGTGGGGATTAGGATTGCCAAAAGCCAGTGGAATTTGATGAAAGATCCTGAAAAGAAAACAAAGTGAGCGTAAATTTAAAAAAAAAAAGAAAAAAGAAAGAAAGGAGAGAACCAAGTGGAAGAAAGAGAATAGATACGGAGGAGAATTCGAAAAGGGGAATATGGATCCCTTTTATTTATTGACTTGATAAAGTTCTATAAACTATACTGGCAAATTGATTATGAGCTTCAAACATTTCTATGCGCTAGCTAATAGATTAGCTAATTCATTAATTCACTTATTAAACACGCAAATATATATAAATTAATCGTGCTTGTCAATAATTTCTATGGTTATGCTACGTGTTACAAGTTGGATGATCTTAAAATCACCTGTCTAATAATATTAAAAACGGTATAGCGACTCGCATATATTAAAATCCAATTTATGAAAAGTGTCTAGACTCGTCTTTGACACTGCATCAACATAGAAAAGATTGTTACGACATTTTTTTTTACAACTTAGTTCTCTCATCAAAATGCCGCTATATGAGAGATCTAAGTGATTCATAGTATTTAAGGTTATGACGCAATGATTTTGGTATCAATTACACAACTTACTAAGTTGCAAAGGTATTTTGGTTAGTCTTGCTAACTTGTGCACCCATGGGCACTCTTTAAGAAACAATCTAAAAGAAGTTTAGCATTTTTTAACATATGGATTGTCTTGGGTTATGCGTGATCCCTACTCTAAGAAGTGTAATTATTTCTCATTTAATATACTTGACAATTATCAGGGGCACTCATTCCCATGACTCCGGTACAAAAATAAAAAGGAATTTATCTTGCGAGAGAAAATTTCAAAATCACCTATGTGTATGGGGGTACTTGTTACTGTTAGCCGCAATGGCCATAGGCAAGGGCTAGGACACCCCCGCCAGCACTAGGCAAGGCTGTTACAGGCCCTCACTAGCCACCCTTGCCACCCCTAAGTTTTTTTAAAAAAAAAGTAAAGAAAAGAAAAAAGAAAAAAAATTTGAAATATCATTAAGAAATGTTCACGTTAGGATGAGACATGTCATGTAGAACGGCCGGCATCTACGTTAGCTATTTTTAGTCAAAATTAGTTTAATGGACTTATTGAAAAGGTTTAGGATTTGAATTGACACAATTACTATAGATTTGAGAATTTTTTGGTAATTTCCTACTACAATTATAATCGAATATTTATTTCAATTTTGTCAATTTATTTCAATATGTGGTATACATCGGTAAATATATTATAAATATTTCGTAGTACCATTGATGGTAAGGGAAAACTGTTTATTTTTCCAATTGAAAACATTGCATTAATTATAGCGCCACTTCACATCACCCCCCTCCCCAACAAAAAAATAAAATTCTGTACCTGCTCTCTCATATTTCACCCCCTTTCGTATTATTTTTCAATTGCCTTGTCGTCCATATTTTACAATGTTGGATTAGTTACTTATTCTTATGGGACGTCCTCTCTAATCATTAATCACTTGCACTTTGCAAAAAATACTCCATAGTTTTTAATCCGAAATACGCATCAATTCGTCCCTGCCTCATTGCTCTAAAACAGAACCCTGCTTAGCCCCTGACATAAGCGAATTCCCACGCTAATTTCGATATGGAATCCCAGGAATTTGTTATAAGGTCTACCAAATGCATCGTAGCATTGAGTCAATTCACGAGCAACGATTGCTTGCCGTTGGATTTGTTAGAGCTTCTTCTTATTTTTAGTTGCGGCTTTACTAGAACTACATCTGTTAGCCATTAAAAATTTGGCTTCGCGTAGATAAGTGAAAGAGGGAATGTGCCTCTTGAAGTTAGGGTGCGAATGAAGCAAGATGGTCTTGGACGCCATGAAGGAGGAGTGGTGCTAAGCGAGGAAGTTGCAGAAGACGGAAGCTAAAGCCGCCCCTGTCGTTCTCCAGAAATCCATTCAACTTAAATCTTTTGGTTATATGGGTCGAAAGTGACATTCCGAACAGTGCTATTTAGACCTTTTTATTTTAAATTGTTGACCCATTTTGACAATTTGTATATATAAGTACGTTGGAAGTCCTAAAACTTGTCGCATAAATATAATCAAATCCTAAAATTTGTCATAAAAGTGCAATTGAATTTTAAAACTTTCAAAAAATTGCAGTTAAGCCATAAAACTGGGGAGAATTGCCAAAAAAGTCCTAAACCTATTGGAGTTGTGACAATTCAGTCATAAACTTTTTTTTACTAATTCAATTCTAAACCTTTTGCGATTGTACCAATTTAATCCATCTGGCCAAATTTAACTGGCCGGAGCTGACGTGGACGTCGGCTGGCGCAGGCCACTATCGCCAGCAGGGGGGAGGGGCAAGAGAAAAAAGAAAAGAAAGAAAAACTGAAAAATTAAAAAGGAATAAAAAATTCGAAAAATAATAAAAATAATATTAAAATATTGTCGCCGGTGCCGGCCGGCATCCACATCAGCTCCGGCCAGCCAAATTTGGCCAGATGGACTAAATTGGCACAATCGCAAAAGGTTTAGGACTGAATTGGTCAAAAAAAAAGATTTAGAACTGAATTGGTACAACCCAAATAGGTTTAGGACTTTTTTGGCAATTCTCCCTATAAAACTGATTATTATTTTTTTTATCATAAGGTTAATACCAAAAAAAATCATAAACTGATAGATGTATAACAAATTTACCCTTCAATTGTTTTCGTTAAATTTTACAAACAAATTACTACGTTGGATGATACATGGCAGTTACCAGGCATATCAGCTTGAGGTTTCACCTCTATTTGTGGGGTAAGCATACTATCAGTGCCAAAATTTTCGTACAACACTTATTTTGGTGCCAAAACTACACAAAGTAATCTCTTAATCTCATGAAAAAATTATGCACAAATTCTTGCCAAAAGAATTTAATTGGTTTCAACATAGTTGGATATTTTTAGGGTGTAATTCACAAGCAAAAGCTCTTCTTTTACGCTCTTCACAAAGAACATCCCCTTCTTATATATAGGCAAGAATTAGATTCCAAAATAGGAAACCTTCTCCAATTAAGAAACCTATTCAAAATAGGAAACATATTTGAATTAGGAAACTTTCCTTTTTCGTCTCATACTCTAGTGTTAAATACTTGTGGTATCAAAACCAATCTTGGTTAAGTTGAAGCGAGTGCAACAGAAAAATGTCGCAACCTACCTTGGAGGGGCTGCCCTTAGGGAAATAGGTTTAGAGGTACTTGCTTATAAAGCGTGGACTCTCCTTAAGTCCATATCTCATGTGACATTAGTTTTCTTAATCTATGTATTCAAAAGGAGTCACCACTAACTATTGTTGAAGGTCGGCTTGAAACCCTAATCAAGATGCAACTCTTTGAACCTAGAGCTATTGCGAAGCTTGAGTAAAGATAGGTTTTTGCCTTGTCCACTCAGAGTTATTTCTTTCACACAGAATCTCTTGATCATTGACCTACTTGGGGATAAGAAAGAATAGAAAGAATATAACTTATTTCCCATGGCAGATCCCATAAATAACCTACATCCAAAAAGGAGAGTTGTTTTAGAGCTATTTTTAAGGGCTTATACCCAAAAATAACGTGCAATGTAATGGTTGGGAGTGTCATCTTAATACATGCGCAACAAGAGATTTCAGGAGTGGGGCTTGATTACCCTAGCTAATTTACTAGAGTCTTTTTGGTACCTAAACTCCACTATATGCTAACTAAAGTGTCAAGAGAGCCTATTGAAGATTTTAAGGTTCATCCTAACCATTTTAAGAAAATAATGATTCGTGCAATCGAGTATAATCAAATTTAAAAGCGAAGCAACAACTTAACATTGTCTCTAAAAAGAAAAAGACATCCAAAAATCCTATGGTAAAGCCCTAAGGCTGTATTTAATGGTCAAGATAAAGTTGGATATAAGAGGGATACAGGTCAGATAAAATTATTTTAAGAAGAAGTGGGATAAAGATAAATAGGATTTCTAATTTCATAATAGGAATGTTATTTTTCTCAAAAAAAAATTTCTTAAATTAGAAAATCTAAAATGATATTTCAATATAAATAATATTTGAATTCTAATATAAGAAATTCAAAATAACAAAAAATAACAATTTGGTTTTTTAATTTAATCTAATTTTTATTTATATACTCGAGTTGAATTATATTTTATAATATAAATTTAATATAAGAATGTATATATTTATAACATATTTTTTTCTTGTCCCGAGGGTAAAAGAAATCGATAAATAGAATATCTTTAGAATATTCAAAAGATATAATAGGAATTGTAATCTTATTGATTTTATTTGATTTTTTCTTTCATCTATATATGTAGTCATGTACATGTACAAGAAATACAGTGTAATACAATTACATTTCCACTCAATATTTCTCGTTTCCTATCAATTGCGGCTTCGTCATTGTTCGAACTGTGCTGGTCCCGGTATCACCGAAGCAGTGAATGTCAATGGTAGGAGCAATGAGGCGCTGCGGCGTGAGTTGGTGGACGTCGGGCTTCCTGAACGCACACGGTAGCCCAAAAATTTAGGCGTGATGATCCCGGTGGTATAGAGGACTTGAACTTTGAAGACTTCGTGACCGATGCTCTCTCTACCTTTTCTTTCTTTGTTAAGGTCCTTCAACATTACTGACAGCTCCCCTTTTAAAGGCGATGGAGAGATTCTTTTCGAATATCCCGCCATCTCCAAATTGTCAAAAAGAGCAAGAAGATATTGACTTCCACAAATCCCAATTGACTGTATGAGGGAAGATATTTCATGGCGGTTCCTTTTCTCTTTCCAATTTTCTTTCTCCCTTTGACCACTGCCTTACCGCCATTCTTTAAATTTTCTTTTTCTTTTTCCACTTTTGACAACTTCAACCGTGTAATTCCCTGTTTGACCCAATAAATTCATGATGGGATGAAAGTTGGCAACGGGCGTGCGAGTATTTCCTCCAATTCAGCCAAATATCACTTGTCTTTTGTCCGATCCACGTACTTATTGCCATTAAATGAAAATGTTTCTAACGTGCAAATGCAAAATTTTAATGATTATTTTGTTTAGGGGTCAAGATCAACTCCTAATTTTTCTATGTAACGAATAACTAAATAAATCGTCAAAATTTAGGTATCAACACACACTACTTTCAAATTGTCCTAAACTTCCCATTCTTTGACTTGTTCATCAAGGTCATTCAGTGATTTTTAGTCTTTTATTTCATACTTTAGGCTCTATTGGTGGTGATAGAGTTTTCCTTACATCTATTTAACCTTGAGACATGACCACATTTGCATTTATCCAAAAACTGATATAATTAAATGGTTTTGTCAACCTCAAAATATCATAGAATGTTTTTTTTTCTTTACTTATACCATAGGGCCCTCGAAAAGTTGGAATGAAAAGGAAACTGAAGTGTCGTGCAAGCAGAAATATCATGCTAAATCAAATTGGTCTTGCACAATGATAACTGAAGAAATAAAAGAAGGTATAATGCATACTCAGAATTCCAACTGATTTGCTAGGTATTCAAGAATGAACTATTAAAACTGATTCATTAAGTGATATGGAGAATTTCATTCAGGTGTTGAATAAGATGATCCACTTGTAATTGGTCACATTTTGGAAGGTAGTTTTTGAATACAAATATCAGTGTGTTGAGCATTATTCAAATCACCAACAAGCTTCTCGAAAATATTCATGGCTGAAAATGGCAAACCCAATACCACCGCGATGCCCTTTTCGGTTCCTTCCCTCATAAACAAGCAAGTTTCCCTCGGTAGGTCACCGGTCCCAAACCTTGGCTCTCCCCAGCCAAAGTCTGTGTAGTCATACTCAAGCTTCATCCATGAAGTTATTACTAGTGTTCCCACAGGGATTCCCTTTGGTCGATACATGTCTAAATAATCGATCCTTGACCTTATGTAGTTGTCAGTCACACTTTGGATCGCCTGATTTATCCTTTTTGCAGAAGCAAATATTGGCTCCTCGATTAACTCTCCCATTGTGCAAAGACAACTGGGCACAGCCACTGCATTCCCAAAGTATCCGTCAGGCAACGAAGTTCTTAGCTTAGACCTGAAATCGACTGCTAAAAGAAGCATTGTCTGCTGGTGAAGTTTCATCTTGAGGGCCATGCTTCGAGCTCGCCAAACAAAGGCTGCAAGTGCTATAAATCTGGTGTAGCTACTCGATACCTATTGTTCAAATTAAATAGATTCCATTTTTAGCGTAGGGATGTGCATAGTAGTAGTATTTACGGGGATTAAGAAGGGCCGTGGTATTCAATACATATTGTTTAATGAAAACTACATTAAGGGAAGAAATGATATCATGAACATATCTTTTAGTTACACTCATTATTCACAAATTTTAGTACATATAACTTGATTGGAAGTTTGTTTTGATTTAGTTTTGAGTGTATTTGGAATTCTTTTGAACCGTCAATTGATGTATAAATTATATAGAAATGTCTATGAATTGCCAACTATCAATTATCACAAGACAAAAATTTACCTCTTCATCTTTTGTTGCCATTCTTTTGATGGTCGCCAGCTTCTTAACATCAAAGTGTATGGATTTATATACGAGTTGTTGTTCCTCATATAATGCAGTCATGTTTGATACATCACTTATGTGAACAAAGTCCTTGTAAACACCGGTGATTTGAGGAGGCACTCTTGATTTTAGGATAGTTCTATCATGAGAAGGGACGATGGATAAAGGCTTGCCTCTTGCTATTTTAGCCCACGTGTTCATAAAATCCATTGTTGACCCTCCATCTACCATGCAATGGTCCATTGCGATCCCTATAGTGAAACCTCCACATCTAAATTTAGTCACCTGTACTTTGTCTTCAAAGTTAATATTGTTTCAACAGAGAATGTAGAACATGTAAACATGTGAAAAATTCTTGAGTGAATTGAGTTTATGTACTTTATGTTCATATGAAGTCTTACATTTAGTGGGAGCAAATGGAATCGAGATGAATGTACTCGATCCATGCCATAATATCTTGACTTTTTGCCTGTGATAAAGAGAAGATTTGCCTAGACTTATACACCACCAATTTGATGAATCTCAATTGCTAACTTCGTGATTTAAAGGGGGGCCATAGTTTTATCCAACAGTATCGAATCACTAACACATGGTGGACCAAAGAATCATTCCTCATGAGACCTTAGCAAGACAAGTTACAACCTATTAGGAAAAGTAACTCTCTCTATTTTCCCCTTTTTATGGGCAAGTTACTATCTAAATGATAGTTATAAGTTGTTATTGAATTTAAAAGTTTATTATGGTATTGGGAAAGTTACTAATAATAAAGTTGCCAATTTTTCACTATTTTTGGACCCATGAAGAGGCTACTTCATAATATTCTTTGTCATGAAGAGAGATACTAATTGACGGGAGAAATAACTAAATGATTACAAATATAGCTAGAAATAAAAACTTCTCAATCAACTATATAGACAAAAAACTAGTTACTTGTGCGTAGATATTTATTATATTAGATGAAAAGTTACTAAATGCATCAGAGAATTACCTCTTGCAAAAGTAAGTCGAAACTTCCTCTTTATTATAAATAGAAAATTATTAATTAACAACATAGGAATGTTATAATCACTATTGAGTTTTTTTCATGTGAATTGCTCATCATATAAAAAAAGTAAATAACTTCTTGCAAGTAGAAATTTATCATCTTCCAAATCTTAAGCAAGGTTAACGAATCTCAAAACCCAACACCAATTAGTCCAACATAGTCTACAAAAATAAATTCACAATCATGTTTAATCGAGAAAAAACAAATAAAAGGGCAAAAAGGAGTACTTGTGATCTTTACATAGAAATATGAAATGAATTGAATAGATCATAAAGCACTCTTAAGAATTACCAGGAAAAAAAATCGTTCCTTACCTGTGTAGTTAGAAGGGGGGCAACTTCAAGTATTTCTTCCATAGGATCTTTGTAGATAAGCTTACCTAGAACATCAGAATCGAAAATTCTTGTATCTCCCAAACTTTTGATGTCATGATTAGCTATTGCCTCCACAAATGGGACTCCTAACTTCTTTTGGCAATCAACAACCAACTTCCCTCTAGAGTTTTTAGCTAACCTCCCAGCAAGCGGATAGTAATGGACCAGAACTTTGGCCAAAGCATGCTTAATCATGTCTACCACATTTGCATTACTCTTGTCGTAAGAATAAACGATCAATATTATCGCTTTAGCAGTTTCATCAAGGCTATTTAAGAAAAGGGAACCCCCAGGAGTTTCTTGTTCTGGTAGGACAGCAACGGGAACGGATCTTTCTACTATGAGGGCGCTGTTCTTCGTGGTTTGGAAGGCCTCCATCAGAGAAGTCTGGAATTCTATATCCTGCTCTCTTACTGAGCAGAAAAAAGAGAGTGTTCGATAGTTCATACCAAATTATTAGGTAGAGTGATATCACATCTAAGTTAATAAGAGTTTCATTAATTTTGTACATAAGCAAATTGTAGTTTAAGAAAACTAATCTCACGGACAATTCCAAATGGAATCAATTCATACGGATTTCGAAAAACAAGCGACGTCAAGTAATGTGAAATAGCATGAATATAGATCACAAGAAAGCGACCTGAAGTCTCAAACATCGTATCAATTTCATCCATGATGGAAAATACAATTTGAATTTTAAACAATTTTCAAACACATGACTATGTTTGATAATCAGGATAAAATTTAGGATTTTTATCTTATATTTGGTGTTTGTTCAAGATAGAATAAAATCATATATAAGAGAGATATAATTTAAATAAAAGTATCTCATAGGGAAGATGAGGTAAAGGTAAATAGAATTTCGAATACCTATTATAGGAAAATTCTTCTTCTTGAATAACAAACTTCTTAAACTAATACAATTAAACTAACATTTAAATTCCAATATATAAAATTCAAAATAACAAAAATTCCATTTTTAAGTATTAATACTTTTATTTATGTATTTGAATTTATTTCTATCTTTTGATATATTAAATATTTTAGGCATATTAGTATAGTTTACCATTTAATACATTTTTATTAGTGAATGATGATAGGGGAAAAAAGAAATTACAAAAGTAAATAGTTCAAAAAAGAGAGGAAAAATAACAAAAAATAAGCATATAAAAATAAAGTCGGCATAAGTGTCGTGTGAGATTCTTACCATCTCCATTTATGAAATTATTAGGTTCATTTACACTGATATGTTGTTTATACTGAATAATTGGCATGGTAGAATATGAATATATCCATCTTTATTATTGTTATTCACAAAACAGTAAATATGATATAGTAAAATCTTTAGATTTTATATCATATCATATTCAATCATATCCTAATTAAAAACCTAGACAATCAAACATAACCAAAGTGTAGTGCTTTCTCCTTGATAACAAAGATTTGACAGTGTCATGTCATATGAAGGAATACTATATAAAGATCGTGAGAGATATTAGAGATGAACATACCTGAAATTGGAGCGGCTTCTCTCTGCTGATCTTGGAAAGCGATTTCTGTGGGTCATTTAAATAGACCTGGAGTTTATGGATATGGTTTTCAATTTGAAAACTTGGTTGGTGGGTCGATCGCCCCCCCAGGGACCCAGAAATTCTTTATTGGATTTCCCAGAGTGTATGATCACTTCGATGGGGCTTTTTGTAATGTATTAACAGTTATCATTGTATAGTCTTTAATTACATATGATCAAGCTGACAGCTCTATAATGGCCATGCGTTGGACACGCTTCCTGTCTATTGCTAGAAAATGGACGCGCGTGCGGGGACAAATACTCCAACTTTTAATAATGAGATAAATTGCAATAAAACAACCTGATCCGTATCAAGCACCGTCCAAACTTTTAAAAACTTATAATTTACATTTCGAATTACGTCATTTGATTTCAAGTTGCACCCCGACATCTCCTCCACTCATCTGCCAACTTTTTATCTATTTCTCGAACTACCCTCGTCACAACAACAAACAAACCTAACTTGCCTTGCTCCCTTCTCCATCATCTCTTTCCTACCTGAAACTGCCTGGCCGCCGCTTCCCCGCCGAGACATTTGTCGTCATGATGGGCCTCTGATCTAGTCCATATCGAGGTCCACCGTGGCCACAACATGGGAGACCATGAGCTTGATGACAGAACTAGCATGGCTGCTGCGGGCTCTATCACGTAGTTTCGTTGAGCTCACACGAGCCCCATAAAGTCGAGCTCATAGCTCCAGCGAGCTTGAGCTCTGATGGCTGCAACCTACAAGCTTGAGCACATGACGAGAGAGAGAGAGAGAGACATGGCAAGGGCCTTGGCGGTGGTGTCTGGTGGCGTTGGCAATAGCGGGGGATGGAGAGAGTGAGGGTGGGCGGGGATGAAAAAGAGAAAGGAGAGAATGGGTGGAATATTCATTGCCGTGTCGAGTTAAGGGAAGTAAGTAATCAAATAATAAAATAGATAGAATAAAAAAATAGACTAAACACAAATGATTTGATAGTAGTGACCTATGTTTATGAGAAGGGCAGTCATGAATTTCATTATAAATCAAGTGATAAAACATTCTACCAACTTACGAATCAAATTACATTTCCAAAAATCAAACCATTGGCCTAGGAGATAACATGATTTGGTCCGGAAAGCATAATCATTCTACCGACTAGAAGAGAAGATGTAGTTGAATATTACCATGTTTAACAAATCAATAAATATAAGGATCACGCCGTTGAACTATCCTATAAGTACGATTTTCGACGAGATCATTCCTAGAGGACTACAGCTCTAACTCCGACTCGATTTTTGCAATCAAGAAAACTTTTAAAATTACATTTCTAAAACAAATAAATTCTGAGGAGCTAATTAATTATTTCAATCAGTAGGATATGGAATGAATATCTTGGTTGATGGTGTGACACATAACGTAAGAAACATTACCTGACGAATCATGGTTGTCGAATACTCTGACTCCGGCGATCACAAGACGGATCATGGCTGCTCAATACTCTGGTTCCTGTCATCACAAGACTGACCAAAATGATGATGATGATACGATGAAGCCAATAGGAATCATATGAAAATTTCATAAGACCAAGTCAACTATAAACCACACGAACCTTACGGGAAGGTTTTAGTAGGAGAACTTTCTGACAAGCATGATCATCTTTGGCTACGATCCTAAATCCAACTAACTTGTTTTTTTCCATCTGCAGAAAGCTCATTAAATTACATTTCTTTAAATTAAATCATTGACTAAGGAGCTAATTTGGTTTAGTTCGGGAAGTAGATTATCCAACGTCCAAACAAAAAGATGTCACTAAAGAAATCAACTAACTTTTCAAGAGCTACTCAACGTTCACCTACGGCAAGTTTATTTGCTGGTCTTAAATTTGGCCTTATACGAGAAACTAGATCTGTCAAATTCACTTCCCCTGGAGGGCCACGGTGTAAATCCAAGCAACTCGATTTTTAAACATTATGGCCAAGAAGAGTGATCATCCATAAGAGAAACATTATCAGATTCAAGAAATCAGCATATACGAGGTTTTAACTATGAATTAAGATCATGTTTTTTTTATCTTTTCAACTACATCATCTCAGGGTGGTGGTTTTGAATCCGATCAACTCAATTTTTGCATTCACGTAATGATCAATAAATTACATTCTTAAAAGTTGACCATTAGGTGAGGAGCTAACATGGTTTGGTCCGTAAAAAAGGAACATCTTACAATTAGAAGAAAATATTTATGCACATTATGAGATTTAACTGATCAACGATCGTGGGGCTTTACCTATAAATAATGCTATTGTATTTTTTCTATAGGCAGTGCTTTTCAGCTAGATCATCCTAGAATTCCGCAATTCTAAATGCAACCAACTCGGTTTTTTCACCTACAGATAACTAAATTACTTACATTTCTAAAAATCAAATCATTGGCTGAGGAGTTGACTTGGTTTCGAACCATGAATAAAGCCTTCATCTATATTTATCTTTCGAGAATTTGGAGCCATGGATCTTCTAATGGATTCGAATTTTCTCCTCAGTTTGGGGCCCATGTACGCGTCTGACCAAGAACGCAATTCATCTCCACATGCTGGGAGAGAGAAACCGACAAGTTTTAAAGTTTTTTGCCTGATTGTATTTTGCGTTGGATTTGAAATGAATTTAAGACTTGAAGTATTTGCCTGACTGATTCATCCTCACATGCTATTTCTTAGAATGTAATGTCCTTATTAGTGGGAAAGTGACACTAGAAATACCATGACTTTTGTACGACACTTAGTTTGGTGCCAAAACTTTTTGTTGGATTACTCAAATGTCATTTTTTAAAGAAAAAAAAGGCAACTCTGATTTGGGATGCTAGAAATTAAGCGTGGCAATATTCTGACAAGTCTTCTTATCGACGTGGCTCACCGGCATATCCAACTAGCAAAAATAGCCCTGAACAACACCGTTTAACACTTGATTGCCCAAATAATCTCGATTAGTCTAGTGGGCTGAAAGATAGGCCTATTCAACCTTTCTTCAAACCCTAACCTCACAATAAATGTTTTGGGAATCCAGCTTCTTCCTCAAGCCATAACCTAACCATAGATCTGGGGCAAAATTAGTTACCAAAACTTACAATAGAGATTTACTACTACATTTGTGTGATTTTATTCACCGGAATTGCAATTTTTACGGTGGGATTTTGAGGATGTATAGCTGTGATGAAGGTTCAGAGGAGGATAACATCACCCTTGCCAATGCCCATAGCAGTGAGGCAGGAGGCGAGGGAGTCGACGGAGCGCCAAAGCTCACAGAAGGGGATGTGGGGACCGGAGGAGGCGTTAATGAAGGCGGTGGAGCCACAGTGGGAATAGGAGGAGATGAAGGAGGTGATGTCGAGCGAGGGGTTGGGAGAAGGGGAATTGGTAAGCTTTTCGGGTCGATTTGGAGTGGGTTGGTCGTCACTGAAGATGAATCCTGACTTCCCGAAAGGTTCAATTTTAAGTCAAGTGAACTATATTCTGTAATGAGAGTAAGAGAGAACGAAAGAGAATGAGTTTTAAGACCAAGTCATTGTCCATCTTCAACTTCCTTTCTTATAAGGACGCTACATAGACATTAAAATTTCATAAAGTTACGTGGGATGAATTGTCAGAATTTATGGCCGGACCTAAGTTATCATATTTTCCTCTAATTTAGCATTTAAGTCCTCCAACAGAAAGTTTTGGCATCGAAATTAATATCATACCAAAGTTATGTCTATTATAGTGTTGATTCCTCCAAACCGGGTCTTTTTTCGTTGTTTTTCCTCATTAGCAATTTTGTGATCAAGCTATACACTTGCACATCATTTAGTTTGCAACTTGGCAAACCAACCCAGCTTAGCTTGTCAATCACAAGATCATATCGGCCAGCAAACAAAAGACGGACGACCACAGTCCCGGTGTGCTCGCTTATTGAGCCAATAACCCACAGACAGTCATTAATGGAGCCCATTCACGATTCTAACGTTGAGGTGGAAACACATTACCGTGTTTCGTTTTGATATAATCTTTAAAAGCAGTGCTTTCGGAAACACAACCATGGCCACATCGCAGTTTGCTGCTGCCAGTTCAAAAAAATCTTCGAGGGCCTAAAGTCTTAGAGAGATTACTCAGGTGCGGAAACTATTCTCAGAAAAAAAGTTCAAGAAGCAGATCATACAAGGCATAAATTATTCATGCTTCAAGAACTAATACATAGCCATGTACATAAGGGACTAGAACTAACGATACTAATCGCATTATAATTAGCAATCCTTCATTGCCTTCTAGGAACAGACCCAGGCAGGCAATAACATCTCATACGCCAGCAGTTTTTGTGAAATGTTTTGAGGATCGTTTTGATGCAGGTGTTAGGTCTTTAACTTATCCCTGGCTAAGATCCTCTGAAACTGCAAATCCAGCTGGCAGGGACCTTTTGAGTTTTCATACCGCATACAATCTTAGGGAGAAAAATGCAGGCGCCTGAAGAAATGAATCTGAGGCGCATGAGCAAAGCTTGTGTAGATGCAAAGAATTTGCCTTCATTTCCCGTTGATGTTAACATCTGCACAAGAAGCATACATAGATTTTTATAGCATTTCCGTACAAGAATAGAAGCCTACTGGGGTGTGGGGCAGCACATAATAATAAGGCATAACAAAGTTCCAACTGGGGAAGTGTAAATCCGGATACAACCACCAAACCATATCTCAGTTATGCATGCACTTAGACCGGAACAAGCATTCAGAATATGATACTACCTGCTGAAGTGTAGATTTGTGTGAGCTCATCAAGGAACTGTACTGGGAGGGGGAAGTCTCCCCTGCTGTACTGACCATGGAGGCCTTTTGTTTTGCTCCTAGTGATCCAGAATAATACCATTTCAGACATTACCATAAACAAATCAAGTTAAGCCTGATGAACATGCAAAGGACTGATGCTTGTAGACAACAACAAATTTATCAAATCGGTCATTCAGGTGCCAGTACAAGTCAATGAGACCATGCCAATGAAGAGAAAGTAACTTTGTTGCCTCATAATTAAGAAAATAATACAGACTGTCTTAGTGATCAATTTAAGACTAGCCAAGAGGGACCAGAAACGGGAATAACACCCTGCCACTAAACAAATCTTCAAAATTACAGCTAACTTATGCAAGTATCTAATTGAACTCAGGTGTCAAACGAGCATTGGCCCACGGTTAGAAAGGGAACATACAATTGTAATTCGGCTTCTCATGTCCATAAAAAGTAAAAATTCATCAACATAAAATATTTGCAGTCACAAAAAATGGTTAATTATGTCCTAAAGGGACCCTTAAGATCATGCGACCCAAAAATTTCTATTGGCACTGATGTTTGCCATGGGAATCCACTCCACGGATCAAAGAACTTAAAAGATATATCCACCAAGCATGGTCACACAAAAGTTTTTCAAGCAAATAGTTTGCATACCCCAATTTCTGTCACAGAACGGCAGGCCGAACACTTGACTGCTGGAGCGCCATACGGGTACATAAGCAACATCGCACAAGTACCACACTTAACTTGTCCAACCTGATGCTCTGATAGAAACAGGAACAAAGAGAGCATTTCATTTTTCAGTAAGACAAAGACACATCACTAACAACAGAAAGAAGATTCCAGCCAGACTAGACTCAACTATATAGAGGTAGGAACACCATAATTTATTTTCGACTGCAAACAGCTTCAGCTTCAACACTGAATTGTTTTTGTCTCTTCTTCAATTATGCTCTTCTTGCAACGGAAATACGACATATTTAGTATGAATGCAAAATAAAAGAGGAATTGCCATTGGTCGTATCCCTCCATCATATTATTATGCAATAAGACTTCATAATACTCTGGAAAAAGCAGCAGGGAGGCAAAACTTTAACCGACAAAGGATAAAACGATTTTTAGCCTGAAACTAATGTGAAAGAGATTTTCGAGCTGATATGACATTGGGGGGAAAACTATTCTGTAAACTCTAGACATGCTAACAACCAGCTTTTTAAAACTTATAGTATGCTATATAACCCAGGCACCTATTTACTTCTCCGGCAGACTCAACTTAAGTCACTTGACCTCCAATAACTACTCACTGTTGAACTCTTCCAGTTTAAGAAAATTAAGGCAGAGAGTGGGGCAGCAAAGGAGCATACATTTGCAAATTCACGTGAATTTTGACAAATTTCTTAACAAAGTGCATGTTACAGGCAGAAATATGTCTCTTGTTGAAAGGCTTACTCTTCTCCCTTTCTTCCAGGATCAGACTCGAGCTGGATCAGACCATAATAATTTCTCTAATGGTTGCCATAGAGAGTATTTCCTATTTTAAAAACTTTTGCATCCAAGCATCAAGGAGAAATACAGTCATGATTGCACCAATTGTTATCACAACAATATGTCCAGCACAAATACAGCATGCATACATAAAGCAAGTCAAAGAAATTTCGCTCCGATAAAACAGTCCTGTTCCTCAATCTACATCTACCATGCTGAATATCTTTGACTTCCCCTTCCTACCACAAACCAATCTAACCAATGCCGTCCCCCTTCTAAAAGAAAAAGCAAAAGGTTAATATCCAAGATCATAAGATTAAGCACAAAACATCCTATGCCCACATGTGAGACAACAATTCTGCATAAACCAACAAGCCATTTGCATATTCCATGAAGAAACTGTGGTGTCATGAAACATATAGCACTGATGGTACGACAACATATTTTTACTACAATAAAAAGTCAAACTTAAACTTGAACCAGTCATGGAATCTTCTAGAGGATATGCCACTGTGCAGCTCACAACATAGTTACATACTAGTGGGTTCTTTTAGCTCTGTGAAGTATAAGTATAGGGAGCAACTAGGTGTGGGTCCACATCTACCATTTTACTATTGCAGATTGGAATTGCTGTTACACAGCAGCAATCAATGCACTTGCTGATCTTTCATTCGATACACAAACCATATGAGTTCGAATTCCTGTCAACTTGTATAGTTCTTGAAATAATACCAGTTAAGATTAAGAGATAAACCTTCCAATACGAAGTTAATTGTCTTGCAGCATAAGCATTGGACATATTTGGCTCCTGGCTGATATGAAAGCAATCTTTGGCAGGAACCACAAACCATTTGAGCCACTTCTGCAGCATAATTGTCTCAATAAGACATCAAGCATCAAGATAGTCTCATGATTGCACGAAAAACTAGCAAATATAAGCATCCAAAACATAACTAGACTCCAAAAGAGGTCTATGAGTTTGACTTGCCTAATCCTAAGTCTACCAAACAACAACCTGATAGCAGATTACAACAGTAAGTTAAAGAAGTACAAGCCAACAATCCACATGCTTCTCCTCATGAACCATGGTCAGCTTGAATGAAATGCACTCTTCTCTTTGCTTAAACAACCAGTTCTTACCAAATAAGTGTTGAAAGAACAATCCATAAGCTGTCAGTTTCCCAATTTCTATTACAAAGATAAGCATTCAGAGCATGAAGAACCATCATTATACGAATTTTACTCAATAGGGCTGGCAATTGCATATCAACCACAGCAAATCGTGCCCAGAAAATACGAAAGATAAAAAATATAGACAAAACAGTAAAAGAAGAAGCAAACACGAAGCCACTATAAACTCTTGAACGTGTCAATAAACAAAAATGCCTCCAAAACCACCAATCAGACGTTCATCTCACAAATAGCCCACTAAGGCTAGAGCCATGATCTCCACAAGAAACCTGTTCATCAGAACTTAACAGGTATAGCAGCTACTGAAGTGACAGTACCAATGAGATGAATCGTTGATCTCCGGATTCATCTCCATCCAATTGCTAACTCAAACTTATTAAAGGACTGACCAGTAGATCGGGTCAACCCATCCAAGCAACGACGAAGTGAAAATCCCCACTTGCGACGAACTTCAGAGAATCATAAAAGAATGACGCCACGGAGAACACACTAAAGTAACTACCACGCATAAAAAAACGAACTTGAGATATGGTCGGCCACACTGACCCAAGGTACGCCGACGAGGCTGTGGGGCTGGCGCCGGCTGTGGCGACTTAGAGACAGGCGGTGGCGGCGCTGGTTCCCAACCAGGAGGTGCGCCGTCGTCCTTCTCTCTCTCTCCTTCCAAAACTCGCTCGCTTTCGATTCCCTCACTCCCTGCTTCGATCGAGCGATGAGGAGCGTTTCCCCAACCAGGAGGCGGGCCATCCTCCTCCATCTCGTCTCCCTCCGCTTTTTCTCTGATCCCATTTTCTTCCGCGGCTTCTTCGCTCTCGACCTTCTCACTCTGCGGCTCGATCGTAGAACGAGGACCAGTTCCCCAACCAGGTGGCGGACCGTCCTCCACTTCTTCTTTCTTCGCTCTCTCTCCTATTATCGCATTCTCTCGTGCGGCTTCTTCGCTCTTAATTCTCTCGCTTCGCGGCTCGACTGGAGGATGAGGATCGACTCCCCAACCAGGAGGCGGACCGTCCTCCTCCGCTTCCTCTACTTCCTCACTCTTCACCACTCTCTCGCTTGGCGGCTCGATCGGACAATGAGCATCGATTCCCCAATAGGGAGGCAGACCGTCGTTCAGTTCCTCCTTCGCTTCCTCTTCTGTCGCCCTTCCTGCTCCTCCTCCTCTTCCTTCCACGACTGCTTCGCTTTCGATCCCCTCGCCCCCCGGTTCGACCGAGGGACGAGCATTGGGTTCCCAACCAGGAGGCGGACCGTCCTCTTCCTCTACCTCCTGCTCCTCCTCCTCCTCCTCCTCCTCCGTTTTCTCTCCCGCCGCCCTCTCTTCTCCTACGAACGCGACGGGCTCGTTTTCCATCCCCTCACTTTGCTGTCCGATCGCGGGACAAGCAGCGGCTCCCCAACCAGGAGGCGGACCGTCGGCTGCTTTTTCTTCATCTTCTTCTTCTTCTCCTTCTCTCTCTTCGGCTTCACTTGGTTGTTCCGTCTGTTCTTCTCCTACTACGTCCATGGCGGCGCTGGTCTCGATTCTCGGAGAGCGAGGTGATGTCGGCAACGGCGGAGGAGGTGCGGACCCCCATCCAGGAGGCGGCCCTTCTTCTTCTTCCTCCTCCACCTCGTCTTCGGCCATTGCTTCTTCCGTGAGCTCTTGGGCTTCCATGTTCTCTCTCTCCCTCTCTCTCTCACTCCGAAACAGTAGTGAAATTGAAATACCTGCGCAGTGACGGCGGTTCGGCGGAGGCCGGCCGAACCCGGCGACCCGTTTGGATCGTGGGTTTCGGCAGGTGCTCGTCCGGTTCACTAGTGAACCGGAGTCAGTTTTACCAGCGCCAGAATTAAATTCGATTTCTCCGACGGCCCAAACCGGTCGGATTTCAAGGATTAATAAAGATTCATTACCTTATAGGATCGTATAGTCATATTGAAAAAGAGGACACGGAATTTTTCGAATTACCAAAATTCCTACCGCAGTCTATCTAATTGACTAATGTATGTTCTTATTTATTTTTGCTTAAAATATTTTGATTTCTGCGTCAGTTCCTACTCAATATAGAGATCTCTATTTGAGTTTACACCTCCTATTTCAATACAATCTCTGTTCCATCTTACTTAAAACCATAACCGTCCTACAAACAATGGACCATATTGAAATGCAATTTCAATTTCGATCATCTGCAGTATGGCTCCAAAGCAATAGCCACGACCATGGAGGGTAAAGTCCCTAGTAATGGATGAACATCGCACCGACTGGTGTAAACGCGTCCCAAACTCTGTTAAAGTCCGGTGATGGTGATGCATCTTGAGTTGCAATTAGACCGAGGGATCGAGTAAAAATGTTTGAGAAGGTACACGTGCAAAGGACCAAAGGAACCAACTTCTGATTGAACCGGTATATTATGCCAACTCCAAGGTTAAGCCGCAAGACGTTCGACATACAACCGGCTGTTAAAATTAAATTAAGTTTTGCCACAAGTATTATCGAGGTTAGAACGTAAGGGAAATATTTCCTTCACTCGGCAGATTGATTTAATTAAACATACAATTTCTTTTGCAAGGTAAAATTTCAGTCCTTTGGACAAACAATACAAAAATTTACCTCAAGCTGAATACTGACGCCTCGCATCGCAGGGACACCTCCTTTTCCGAGAAGAACTAAGTCCCTCATTACAGATGATTAGGTGGTTGACACTTATATATAAAGTACAAGGCCGTATGAAACAGCAGCAATCAAAACGGAATCTCGACTGCCCGAGTTCAGGCACCCTTTTTCTTGTGGTCCTTTGCTGGTTTTATATCCTTGGTGAGCATTCTCGGTGCTATGGCCATGGCCATAAGCTCTTGGAAGAGCAATTTACAAGCATAAGGAATATGAACCTGCACAAGGTCAAGGTAGGAAATCACATCATTTGTTTTTTTGTGAAAACTATGTAAAGATTATCGCCTAGGACAAGTTAGATGGCCTTGGCCTATTTGAGTACAGAAGCATGCGGAGCCTTCTCTCGAGCCCACAGAGAAATTAGCAGAGCCAGAGCTTTAGTCTGACGTGACCAACGCTTTTGACTCCACCCCAACTTAATGAGAAACGAGAAGCAAGCACCAAATGAAAGCATTGGATGAAGGCAATACACACCTGAACGATGTCGGTTTTGTTTTTGCAACCTCTGCACTCAAAAGAATTCTTCTTCAGGTTTGCGATGGCAATCAATCCACAGCGTTCGCACACATGGACTCTATATGCATCGCTTTGGTCAAACAACCTCTCTTTGAGAAAATGGGCAGCTCCATGAGCAATCATGCAATCTCTTTCCATCTCTCCGAATCGGAGACCACCATCTCGAGACCGTCCCTCAGCAGGCTGCCTTGTAAGAATTTGCACAGGACCCCGACCACGGGAATGGATCTTATCATCCACCATGTGCTTGAGTCTCTGATAATATGTTGGACCAAGGAAAATCATAGCAGTGAGCCGCCGGCCAGTGTGACCATTATACATAGTCTCGAATCCTCGCATCTGATACCCACATTTATGAAGAGCTTTGCTGATGTTATCCACCTGAGTATCAGAAAATGGGAATTAGGTGTCAAGTCTTGCTGTCACAACTAGAAACAAAGGCATGCATAACTACACAATTAAGACCAACTTCCAAAATGAAAAAAATGCAGCTTGAAAGCAAATGTAAAAGTATATCTTCGAACCTAACACCCCCATATGAACATGTTAATCCCCATAATCACAGTATTTAACAAAACAAGTGAAAACTGTCTCTTCAGATCAGGTTGGGGAGCCATTGTTCTTATACAAGGCACATTTGTCAATGCAGCTTGAGAAAAGTAGCCCTATCTCTGCCAAGTAGAAAATATATATGATATGCCCCACCTCCTTATTCCCTACCCATTTAGTCTATGCAGTTCTTAAAAACGTCATATCTAAACTGCATCACCTAACTCCCGAGATTCTAATGAGCATTTAACAAACCTAAGCCAAGACAAAAAGATTAGGAGACATCAGAACTCACAGTCACATCTGTGAAAGGAGTAGCATCTCCTTCCTTTCCCATGTGAGCAGCAACCTTGCCCATGATACACTCAATAAGCTGCCCAATTGTCATGCGAGAGGGAATAGCATGTGGGTTCACGATTATATCAGGAGTAATGCCTTCCACAGTCCAAGGCATGTCTTCTTGCGTGTATGTCATGCCCACTGTTCCTTTTTGCCCGTGCCTACTGCTAAATTTATCCCCAATTTGAGGTATTCGAACAGATCTCACTCTGACTTTGACAAATCTCAAGCCGTCAGCATTTGTCGTCAGCAGAACCTGCATTCGCCAAAGTATTATAGGGATATCGAATCAAAATATAAGGTTTGATTACTGCAAGAATCTATATTGAAATAGTCATCCAACAGGTAAGCAATCATTAATTTAGAATAGAAAGAAACAGTACACTAAGCCTGTATCAGTGAAATCAATGCAGGCCTAACCTGATCAACTATCCCGGTCTCACTGTGCCGTAAACTTATGCTGTGATCGCGCCTCGAATAACGGGAAGCTTGTCCCTGAGCATCATCTTGTGCGATTGGAGTAGTTTTTCCAATAATGACATCTTCACCTGAAACCCTTGTTCCCTATCACAGAAAACTGAATTAAGTGAAACCTATCTTCAAACCAAAACCAGGTTATCTAGTGGATCTGCAAGTACTCACGGGAGGAGCAAGGCCATCATCGTCCAATTTATCATAGGAACCATGCCTCATGCCCTGTGCAATGAAGATGATGTTAGATTCCACCACTTTCAATATAGGAAGGGATGAAGAGCACTCAAATGGTTCTCACCATTGTATTGGCTCTGTCAGGACGACCGAAATCCTCTTTGACCAGAGTCCCCATCTTTTTCTCCTCATCCCTAAGAGAATAGTTTTAATGCAATATTAAAACTAAATTGTAAATAATTTAAACTATCAACAGGTTTATCACCATGCCAGCATCTTTACCTGTATGATCGGAAAAACAGAGATCGGAAAAATCCACGATCTATTGATGACTGGTTCATAATGACGGAATCTTCTTGATTGTACCCAGAATAGCAAGCAATGGCAACAATGGCATTCTAACCAAAACAAGGCAGGAAAGGTGTGAAAAAGCATAATAAGATCATCACATAGGCAAAAGATGCAACTCACTCCCAAAACTAAATGCTTACAATGCCAGCAGGAAGCTGCCTGAAGTGAAGGTGCTCCATAGCTCGTGTAGTAACAAGAGGCTTTTGAGGGTAGTATAGCACATATGCCAATGTATCCTGAAAAGACGGCACGTTTAAGCAATAATCGATTATATTAGGGAAAAAAAATCATAAAAATCTGGAGTGAAAGCCCACCATCCGAAATTGGTAGTTGGTGACGTATATTCCCATGGCTTGCTTTCCCATTGCTGATTGATACGTATTACGTGGAGACTAGCACACCAAAAGAAAAACCCCACTTTAAGATGAATTCCCATGATTAAATTTAATAAATGAAGTTCATTGGCACGACTGGCCTACCTGGTTATGGTCAGGGAACGGTATGATTGAAGCACAAACACCTAGGATCAATGATGGATGGATTTCACAGTGGGTGTAAGTTTCTGAATATGCCTCCTCAGGGTTAAGCCGTGCTTGCACAAGGTCCTGAAACAGACATTGGGCAATTTAAATTGGGTGCGTCACTGAGATGCTCCACAACATGTTAGTTCTGACAAATCTATCCACTCACATTAATGGTCATGGAAATCATAGTAGTTTCTTCTTCCTCGGTATCGATATACTCTATGAATCCCTTTGCCACTAAGTTGTGCCATCCCACATCATCCGAGCCCTCTTCCTGGAAAGCAGATAATAGACTCAAAATAAGCACCAGCTATGTTTCAGGCAAATAACAGGTTTACATTTGAAGGCATACTCTCAGCTGCAATGCATGTATATCCTTCTTCTTTATTAGAAGTCTCTGTTTCTCAACTATAAACAATGGACGACTACACCGTCCATAATCAGTGTATATTCTCAGTTCCTTCAATCTGATATCTCTGACAACCCCAACTTCAGTATTGACATCAACCTGCACAATGTGAGAGTCCATCAGCACCAAGAGACAACTCTCAAAAATCTCTTCAACAACTAGTATCCAGATATCCTTATCATTACAAGAACATAGGAAAACACACTGCTGATCATTAAAAAGTCTGACAAGAAGTACTCTAACTACTAAACATAAAAGATCTTATGGACGTACCCGTCTCCTTAACCGTCGTAATGTTTTCACCAACATATCAGGGTCACGATGGATGCCAACCCAGCAACCATTGACAAAAATTTTCGTCGCTTGAGGAATAACGACAGGAGAAATTTCCTACCATGAATAAACAATAAAATTTGTTAAAAAACCTAAAGAAAATGCAGAACCAGATCAATCAGCAAAAACACTTTGACAACCTCAAAATTCTCTGTGCCCCATTCTTCCAAAAATTCCAATATGGGATATGCCGCTGACCCAACTGTAATATAGACCATCAAAGCAAGATTCTTCACCAGTCCGCAAGCCTGATTAACATATCAATTGAATAAAAAGATGTCATAAAATAGGAGATTATCTTCACAAACCAACATAGATATTTGCTAAAAGGCAAAATACTCACTTGGCCCTCAGGAGTCTCAGCTGGACACATCATTCCCCATTGAGAATTGTGCAGCTGCCGTGGCTTCGCCAATTTACCTGTAAAGAAAAGCATTACTCATGGGAAAAAATATGAGAAAAACAAGCACGTGCCATGATAACTGTCAGTAAAATTCTGCAATGTAAGGACAATCCACAGAACTGGAGCTCCAAGAGTAACTAACTTTACCTTCACGCCCTATTGGTGAATTTAGTCTTCTCAAATGTGACAACGTCGAAGCATATGTTAACCGATTCAGCACCTGCAAACCATTAGAACATCAATAAAAGTTTCCCATTAACAGAACTGAGCAAAATATCCTCATAATTGATACTCAAATAGAAAGAAGCATTGGGTATGTTAGCATAACAAACTTAAAAGGCAGCTTTTGAAAAAAGAAAATGCAATAAACCTGTGACACTCCAGCTCTCGTTCCAGCAGCATTGGCTTGTCCCCAGTTCCCCGTGGCAAGCGAGTACTTCAGACCACTAGTTATGGTTTTTGCTTTTATTGCGAATTGGAGGTTGACATCCTTTCCGTTGTCAACACACTGTCATTCATAAACACCAGTGAGGACATAGAAATGGCATTGCCAACATGTTGTTCAGTAGAAGGGGATATAGTAATTAACCTTCTGCACATAACCTCTAACATCCCTTGTCAATTTTCTAAAAAGCTGCATATACAAAAAAGAGAACAGTCTTAGAACACAGAAAAGATAAATGACCAGGAAAGGAATTCCAATACAGATATTTCCAAAGTACAGACCATTCTGAACAAGCCTCCAAGTAAAGGTCCAGCGAGATCTAGCCTCTTGTTGCCATAGTGATCACGGTCATCTTCTGCCCTTCGACCAAGAGCACATAAAAGAAGCCGATGGATGATGTATCTGGTGCAAGCAACACAGACTTACTAAGCACTCACTGTGTCTCCATGAAAAATTACGTTTGAGGAGAAATGAACCTACCCAAAGTAATAAGCTTTTTTGGTCTCACAATACTCTTCAACACCAACATGTGGAAGCATTTCTTTCTGAAGGATCTCTTTAGCATACCTGTGCAAAGAAGGACATAAATCACCACAATACTATCAAAAAAGTGAGGCTGGCTGAAGCAAAAGTTACAGTAGCTGCCACATACTTTATACGCTTTTCTCGAGTCACACCAACTGTTGCTCCTCGCTTACCAATGAAGTCGAGAGCAACCTACAGTTGAAAGAAGGCAAGATCATGTCAAGCAGGCTGGATAACTTGTTCTGGAACTAAAAGACTTGACATATTTTTTGGTAGACAAAATGTGGTTCTCATGCAAGGAAAAAGATGTAAAGATATCACATACTCTGACATCAAGAAATATATTTGCATCATTCTAATTACAAAACTATTGACTGGGAAATATAAACCGATAATACATCATAAAGTCTCGTATAAATAAAGTTGCAGACTGTAAATAGAAAAAACCCGTATATATATTACCAAGCAAAAAGCTCGTGTCTTCTCAACTTATAACTTAGAAACCGAAGCTCATTCTCTCATCCTAGTTAAAAATAAAAAGCCATGCCCCAAGGCAACAAACTCTGATTGACTTATATCCCAGAAGAAGAGATGGCAGAAACAAAAATACCTGTTGATTTTGTATTACAAATGCTTCATCAAGAGAAGGACGAAGCAACTCCATCATTTGAGTATCTGAGAAGTCGTAACATATATGCTCCAGTATGTCCTTATCAGCAACAAAACCCAGAGCTCGAAACACAACTATAATAGGGATCTCCGTCCGAATATACGGAAGAGTTGCCCGGATATACTGCCCTGAAGATCCCTGCAGTTTTCCAATCATGACAGCCATGCATTCAAGCAGTTAGAAGTAAAAAAGAACCATTGCACTCTTCCAAACCCCCCAAACTTATTGTCGCAGACCCCAAACCCCGATCAGAAAGATCGACACCCAGAAAACGGAAGAGCACGCAGAGAAGGAACAAAAAAAATTGCATTACCCCTTTGGCACTTGTGCGAGAAAGCATACGGACAAACATTGTGCTGGGTGGCCTATTTTGAGATTCAGCCATTGACCGAACTTCCGCCACATAGGCATATTTATTTGGCTGCCTCTTCTTGAACACATACACATGGTTAGTGCTCATCTTCTCCTGAGCAATTAAAACCTTTTCACTTCCATTTATGATAAAATAACCACCTTGATCATAAGGACACTCTCCAAGTTCAGTCAAATCCTTCTCTGAATTCTGGTATAATGTGCAATAGCTTGACCGAAGCATTATAGGGACCTAATATCAATGGCATCAAAACAGTTAACATGGGCTGCTTCCCAAGAAACAATATCACCATACGAGTACTCAAATAACAGACCTTTCCAATAAAAACTTTTTGCAAGTCCTGAGGTTCAGTGAGTTCTTCACCATCATGTCCCTTCTTAATAACTCTCATAGAAACATCAACATACAAGGGAGCTGAGTATGTCAGATTTCTCAACCTTGCAGCTTTGGGAAATAAAGTTGCCGTTTCTCCATCTGACTCAGTCATCATCGGCTTACTCAAGTATATTTGACCAAAGTTGATTTTATATATGGTCTGCAGGCCAACAAAAAGCATTAAGAGCCAAGCAAGACACAATTGCAAGAGTGGTTACTGGTTAGCAAATTTGACTAACATGTAATCAAAACAAGCAACTCCATGAAGTCGGGCTGTCGAGTCAGTTTTCCAACCCACTATCATCAACTAGCCAAATATCAACACTCAGAAATTTCTCCTCCCTCAGCAATTCTTTGACGTTCTTCCCACCAATGTCATTGCCATTTAAACTTTTGCATGAATACATGTCTCATTAATAATACAGAAGGAGAGGAGAGTATATTTTTTCATCACACAAGGGATCGATATCATTTTGTATTCTGTGTCTTAGATGGACCCATCAGACAACCGATATTTGAGGTGGTCTATGACTATACCAATGACAATCAACAAGGATCTGGTATATAGAATTTCATAATGCTCGGTTCGCACATGAAACAGTTGACTTTATCCCTCAACACTACTCGACAGACCATTCTCTCTGACATGACCCACTTTGTGGGAATAATATTGCTTTGTGACTAAGACCAGAACAATACAAAAGAACTTCACGATTTTAAATGCTACAGGTAAAATTTGCCACCACCTGGTAACACGTTGGATTTACACCACAAATACAAAAAGACCTGAGAAACACTCATCATGCATATGTAATTTTGAACAAATATAGAACTAACTCTGTCCCTTCTCAAATCGAAGTTGGACTTAAGGGAGAACACTAAGCCTGAATTTGGCCTTAATAAAATTAACGAACAAAAAGGAATTCAAATATTTTGCCCTTTCATTCCTCTAAAGTTCTCACTTCTCGAATGCTGCTGCCATGTACTACTAGAGGACTTTCACTAACAAAATGAAACCAGTTTTTCCACAAACAGAAATTGACAGAATACCTTTGGGCATACATATCTTTTTTAAAATAACCTTAACGAAGGTTTATCAAATTCTCGACAGCTGAAGACCATGGTCGAACTACCAAGCTAAAAGAGAACCCCATGAACTGATGTTGTGAAACTAAGTACGATCAAGTCTGAAAACGCCGCTCACAAACCTCACACAGCCAAGGTTTCGGAAGCATTTCCAAAAGCAAGACTCAAGCTGCTGCAACCAAGAGCAGCATATGCAATATGCATAGTTATAACCCATGTTCACCGAAGAATCGCTAGAGTTAGACATCTCCGAAACCACAACTCCGCCGTCACTGACCTAAACTTCCCACAGCCGTATCCAAAAACGCGCAAAAAAAACCTCGCGCTCATTTCGAACGGAACACAAAAAGCCTCCCCACGGCGACGGCGGCGACGAGAAAAGAAACCGACCTCGGCGAAATCGGGCTGGTGGCCGGGGTTGTGCTGCGACTCGGGCCGAATCTCGATATCGGCGGACTCGTCCACGATCTCCTGCATCGTGTTCTGGATGAACTCGTCGAAGGAGTCGAGCTGCTGCCGCACGAGCCCCTTGTCCTCGAAGTAGGCCGAGATGACGGCCCAAGCGTCCTCCTGCGTGATCTCGTCGTCGTCCTCCCCCTCGGCGTACGCCGGATCGTACTCCTGCTCGTCCTCCATCGCCGGCGAGAGCTCGGAACCCTAACCGTCTCCGGTGATCCCCGCGTCGGATTGAACTTACAGTGCGAGTTCGGGGAGTGAGTGAGTGAGTTCGAAGGAGCTCGATTCTCGTTGGGAGCGAAGTTCAGCGCAGCGCAGGCGCAGGCGCTCGCGCAAGGGATCGTGAGGGGAGAGAGAGGGAGATATCCCGAGTCTCTCCAAAAGTGACGAACGATGGGGGTGAGGGGGTATTTATAGAGGGGGCCGGCGCTCGAGGGGACAGGAGGAGGTCAACTATTCTCGGAAGGGCGGTGGATTTAGATTTTACATTTTTGCCACGGTTTAGTTTATTTCGAGAGGAGTTTGGAATTTTTGGGAAATTATTTTTCAAGAATTCGTGTTGAGTAAAATGACGATATCTTTCGATATTTGATCCAAACCTACAAATAAAATGTAAATTATCAGGTATCGTTCCGCTATATCAGATATGGCAACATCTTGGCCTCCCCCAAAAAAGGGCATCCAATTAAGGGTCTTGTTCCGACTTCAATCATAAATGACATTCGAAATCTATCGGACATTATCCCAAAATCCATCGGTCACAAGTTCTTATTATGGGATCACTCATGCATCCAATCACGCAAATCAATTGTTATCTTCCAATTTAAGTCTAAGTGCAAAAACTTATGTGTGATGACTTACTGGAACCGAGTCATCAAGGAAATGCAAAGCTCAATAAAAGAACTCGTTAGCTTGCGTGCTCCCTTACACTTTAAAGATGATGCGAGCCTTTTATCAAGACTTAAAAGGGTGATTTACTTTATTGAAAGACAACATAAAATCACGATAACCTCCATATAACAATCGCTTGCAAAATAAGTCTCAAAATCATATATCAAAGGTTCCAATCAAGTAAAGCAAAAAAAAATGTTTCCAATCAATTCATCATGACCACATAATCCGACCCAAATGGTTTCTTGCAACATTAGCAACATCACGATCACAAAGCAATGTTTCTAATAATCTAAGCATCCTTGTAACAATAACAACCATTCCCACAACTAGTAAACAAACATCCAAGCATACTGCAACAACAAGCATACTATAGCAACAATAATCCTTTCTTGCAACCTAGAGCAATAACCAAGTATATAAGTCTCCCAATCTTCAAAGCTTAAGCAAACATAAGCAAACCACATGAAAGACAACCATGGTTTCCTCTTCCTAGAACCAATAAAAACCCACTATGAGGACTACGGAATCTAGACCAACCCTATGTTCCAATCCATGTATTGCAAACCTTAGCCAAGGGTTAGATAAACCACTTCCGAAACTAGTGTGAGATTTAGGAAGATGGATGAACGAACAATGACATGGCAAGGAGGGCGGTCGGTGAAAGCAGTGGTGGTGCGTGCGGTGAGGTTGACGACGAGCGGTGGTGGACAATGGAGGTTGGTGCGGCCAAAAAGGGGAGAGAAGAGAGAGTGAGGTGTGAAAGAGACAAGGGAGGGAGTGAGAGTGAGAGTGAAAGTGAGAGAAATGAGAGAGATGGATGATTTTCATTCAAGCAAGAAGCCAATAATGCACTTTGCACTCAAGGGCTCTAAGTTTAAGCTAACTTAGCCCTTCCTTAAAATCCTCCCAACCAAGGTAATTACAAGGTCAAGAAGCTTCTACACAATATCCCCATCACATCTCATTAAGGCAAGACAATGAGCACATGCTTGAAATTGGAAGCCATACTCTTCTTTTCCTCAAAGTAACGTCCAAGGCTTCCTCAAACAAGGCCAAGATTTGTCTCGCATTAATCATGGCTTCTAGAAGGTAATTAATGGCATTAATGAGACTAAAGCTTAAGTTACTATTCATGCACATGGAACAATTAATGTGCAAACTTCCAAAAAAAAAAAAAAATGGGCTCAAAGTGGCGAGATGGGCTTGGGCTTGCTTTCTCTCTTCTCTTGGGTGTCCATCATGGGCGTGAGGCCCAATTTGGCCTAACTTGGGCATGAATTCCTTGTGGACTTCCAATTCTTGGCTTAGTCTTAATGATAATTAAGGAGACTAATAAAGCAATGTCCAATAAGCTTATCTTTTAATCGTCCACAACTTGACACTCATAACTGAATAATGATTAGTGGTTAAAATTGATTGAAAGCGGCTTTAACACGACCTAAATGAATGAGTGGCTTTTAGGGGTCTCAAGTGTTTGACCCATGTTTGATTTGATATCAATCCATGTTTGTGCCTTTTCGATTCATGGATGACCCTCGATTGTCATGTAATTGTGAGGAATCAATTGCTCACCCTGAAGTACATGGTCATTTGGAATCAGTTTAGAATCACTTACAATTAGTATAGTAACTATGCAGAATCACCCACAATCCAATTATACACTATTAGTGAATCGATCAATTACCGTTCATTGATCGGCTCATAACATGTAAGATTGTCTATCATCGATCCTTTTGGTCGAGTAGTCTTTTCATAATCAAATTCTTTGGTCAAGTGTATTTCAATCTCTAATAACACTTCCCAATAGTTTAGTTGGCTCATGAATTATCCTTAAACCAATCCCATTTCCACTATCTGCGCATCAATACTTTAGACCATTATTCATATTCTCGATAGAGGTTGGGTTGAGGATGTTACAACGACCAAAAGTAGCATAGGCTACCAATGATTCTATATTTCAAAGGATCGATGGACATACAGAAAACAAAGCATTCATCGATTTGAGCCTTGCTCCATGCACCTGCCATCTCTCGCCTCGATCTTTTATACCAATCGAAGAATCAATTGTTGAAAGAGGGATATGAATTGAATCAATAGTTAGGGGTCAACCAAACAAAAGCACATATGGTGGATTGGTGTATGGGTAATACTTCTCTATAATGACGAAGAAAACATTCTACAAGAAGAGAAGAAGTAGGCAAAAGCTTAAGGTGAGCATCAATAGTGAAATGACTATCTTTAGGATTAGAATCCATAAATGACAAGGAAATTTGGCCTATTTCTTTGTGGGTCCGAAGGGCATCCAGACATAGCAAGTAAGAGGTTGCTTGAATGCTTATGGAGGTATGAGAAAAGCTTACCATGGTGAAGGAGAGTAGTAGAACGATGATTAATGATCAAGGTTCTCGAGTATATATAGACCTTGGAGACAACTGACGTAGCTAACTAACCTAAATTTCAAGGACGTGGATGAGTTGTTAAGGGTTAGAAATCTTGCCATAATTGTGCTTGGTGCACATAAGAGAAATGTCGGAAATTAACAGAGTGAAGTACAATAGAAGGAAGGGGGACAAATCAATCGAACAATTTCATTGAGATTTCTTTTGGGGATACAAGAAGGACTGTACACCTTGCCAAATATAGAACATAAGTCATTCCATGTTGTAATTTTGAGCTAAGTAATTATTCGTGGAACGAAGACATTTTGATTCTAATTGCATCTTATGGGTATAGTGGATGGTCTTCAACTTCTAAATGGCATCAATTGATGCGTTCAGCCGGTCTGCACAGCTAACCCTCTCATCGAATTTGGTCTCATGCCTATGACGTATCTCCTCTAGTCTCTTTTCAACCTCCAGTCTCTGCTTCTCAAGAATAAGCTCTTCCATTTCCAAGTTAGATATTTCGTTCACCATAGCTTGCAGAGACTGTTGATTATCTTTAAATTGTTTCCCAACCTTTTTTACTTCTTCACTCGGTTCAAATAGACTTTCTTCAGAAGAAGTTAATGCCATTATCTACTCATAATTGTAGCGATAACCCCCAAAGATGGAGGAGAACCTATTATGAGATCCCTTGAACTCGATTTGAGTTCAAAAGGTAGAGGAGCACCAACATCACCTTTACTAAGCTCACCCATTAACGACTCAAGTTGGTTGAAAATAGTTTGGTTATTCACCACCATGGGTATGCCACCACTTGAGAGGTCTAGAAAACGTGCTAGCTTGATATTCAACATGTCAATAATTACGGATTCTGAAGATGAGACCTCTAAAGATAAGTCATAGAAATCAATAGCTAGTATGCGTGAAGCTTCATCCAAAGCGCACATGGTTTTCATAGGGGTAGTCGAAGAGGTTCTTTTCTCTTTGATAAACTATTGGCTCTACTAGAGCTAGAAAAGAGGTCAATAGAGGATTTAGAGAAGTATCAACAACCAAAGGGGCAATAGTCAATGGAGTCTAGGGAGTAGGTTTTGCAGCAGTGAGAGTTTTCAGGTAAAGACTGTGACATAGTGTGTTAAGGCACACTACTATTGGTTGACGTGTCCAAATAGTACTAGTGCATGAGCTGAGAGAAATAAATAAATACAAAATACATTAAAAAAAAAAAAAAAGAGAGAGAGGAAGAACTTACTATGAGTTGCCAAAGGAATTGAGACAGACACTATCTTAGAGTTTTCAGTAGGGGTGTCAACGGGTCGGGTCGGGTCGAGTCATCTCAAGTTAGGATATCATAATTCACGTCATAAAGCCTTCTGGTCGAATTTCATTGTCGGGATCGCAGCTACCAGAATAGGCTCAAGTCCGCTCACTAGACGCTCTGACTGTTGAGTACAACACAAATTACAAATCTCCAATCTTCACTCAATGAAAATAGACACTCAGCAACAAATTACAGAGCACATATGCAATCCCAAATTCACATCCACCATAATTAATTGAAGTGGTGAGATCACCAAACCTCACACTTCCTGGTTATTTCAATCGGAGGAGAGGAAGAAAAGAGGAACAGCCGGCAGACGACAAGGAGGCCGCTTGGACGCAACCCCCACCACGTCGAAAACACAAGAGAGAAAACCAGAGGAGAGAGATGGAATGACTGGGTAAAAAAAGAGAGGGGGGGGGCAGAGAGCTGTTTTGTCTAAAAAATCGGAAGGAGGTTTTCCGGCGAAGGGGGTGATCTTCTGGTTTTGAGAGAAAAAAGAAAAATGCAGAAGGGAGGGAGCTAGAGAGTTTGGGCTGACTGAGAAAAAAGCAAGAAAATCGAAAGGGGAGCCGATTTTCGAACTAGATCTGAGAGAGAGGGAGGAGGACGGACGCACACAAAAAAAGGGAAAAAAGGGAGACAACAACAGACGCTGTGCAGACGCCACCCCCCCCCCCTCGACGGCGGTGACGTTGGCCGGAAAGGAGGAAAAACACAGAAGGAAGCCGACAATTTTTTCTAGCTTTTGAGGGCTGAACAGAAAGGAAATAGAAGCTGATTTTCTGGTTTTTGAGGGGAGGAAAAGGAGGGAGAGGAAGCTGGTTTTGCTGGGATTTTCGAACAGAAAAACGCACGGAGAGGTCTGCAGAAATGTGCTCTTCAGTGGTCTGCAAAAAAACTCACAAAGGGAGGATCAACGAAGGAGAGGGGTTTCCTTCTTCTTTCTTTATTTTATCCAAAACACATGAAGGGAGAGAGCTAGTGTCAAAAAGAAATAGGTCGACCCATTTCGATCCAACTCTAAATGATACCGGCTCCATACTCATATAATATTTAACCAAACCCGAAAATACCCTAAATTTAGGGTCAGGTCGGGTTGGGTCGGGCCGGGCCGAGTCAGGTCGGCTAGGGCCTTTTTGACACCCCTAGTTTTCAGGGGTTGAAGGGCAAACCCTTTCGCTAGCAGAATCTTCCTTTGTTGTGTCTATAGGGTCACATTGGTCAATGGAGGTCTTTATATCAACGAGGGTAGCTTCAATGGGATTTAAGTTAAGCCCCTAATAGATGTCTTAGGTTGCTTGTCTATCAAAGGAGAAGAGGCTTTCATTTTCTTATTGAGTCGAGCCACTATAATGCTCAAAGTGTCTTCATGTGATAAAGGTCCAACTACACCTAGCAAACAAAAGAGTAAAATAAGGAAAGGTAGAAAGGTACCCAATTATTTTTTGAAGTGTCTAGTGGACTTACTTATAATGTCCTCTATTGCATGAGATTCTTCATGTGGATGTGAAGCTAATTTACTCCCTAAATCCTCAATTGTGAGCATCATCGGCACATTTAGAGGGTGGAGTTCAAAAGTGTTGTGAGGATTATCTTACATTTACCAGCAACTTCCTTCAACTTCGGATTGCATTGATTTATCCATTGAAGGGCGATACTTGGCGTCTTCAAAGGACTATCGAATTTGAAGGAAATCCACCAGTCTATGAACTCATATGTGACATCTGGAGAAGGGTTGAAGAAGTAAAGGTCTTAGGAGAAGCGGTTATGCATCAATGTAGTAACTTGAGGACAGCAATTGAAAGCATCACTCCCCTTTGGATTTTACTTCTTTCTATTTATCGAAGGGAACTCTATAGAATAAGCAATGGGCATTGGCACAGCTCGACATAAATTGAATTGTCTAGCATGGTACTATGAAGAGTATGCCTCAAATCTTTGATAAAATCGTCCATTTGAACATAGTTGCATTGGAAGATCGACAAGAGTGAGCATGCACAACCAAAATTCAAGGAGGAGTCCAAATATTGGCTACCTAGGCAAAAGAGGTAGTTGAATTATGAGGCATAGTAAGGGAAGAACTCGACCTGTGCAGAGTCAAACTCCAAGAATAGTTTAAGATAATGAGCGAAAGGAGGAGTTTAATCAGGGACTTTTAAAAAAGAATAGCTAAGTAATCAACTGCCCAAAGGAAAAGGCTTTGGTTTCTTAGCCTTTGACAATGAATAATGTGGGAGATCTCGAGGAGTTTTGCTAAACCGTAAAAGGGAAATAAAGTGCCATCTATGCTGACAGGATTCAAAATGGACTAGATAAAATCCCTTTTTTCCTTGGACATCATCAAGAGGGCAGCATGAGTAATACTTCTATAAAATGCAGCCAAAACAAAAGGGCCAAAAGAGAATCACATTACCCTTGTTAGGTTTGAAGGCAGAATTAAATAATCCTTCGAAACCTTGATGGCTGGACAAAAGAATAGGTATTTTAATAACCAATTTAGCAAGAAGCTGACACGCTCGATGGGGTCGATAGGACTAGAAGTTTTATAGAATCGATCAAGGAAATTCCCATAAACAAGAATATCATCAGAGATATAATACTTGTCGAAAGCTTTCAATGTTTCTATAGGGTACCATGCGGTATGAAACTAGATGTAATATAGACATCTAAAAGAGTTATGGACATGGTCCCCATCTAAAGAAGAAACAGTTAGTCAATGGGGATTAGAAGCATATGGTAGAGCCCAGTAGCCCCCTGTCCAAGTCATGAGATAGTATTTTGACCTCTAATGCCTTTTCTATTTATGCATTCTTCCATGATAACTGAGTTTTTAGGTCGTCCTTTAGTCACAAGTACCAGGAGTGAAATCTTTGGTCAAACGAGGGGAAACTCTAAAACCTGGAAAGAGTGGATATCCAAATATCCTTGATGGAAGAAAGTTGAATGGGGAGTTTATCATTCTTTCAATGAAGAAAGCAAGGCTTGAGAGGTGAAGGAATATGATCGCAATAATGGAGATAGGGGCTAAGCAGTAACTGGCCAAGGCTATCTTCCATGGCACTTAGGAATTGGAAATGGCAATACTCAACCTCTACAATACCCTGAAGGTCATTGAAGCGCGAGATGAAAGATCTTCGATCACTATGGAAGAAGTCTGAAGACAAAACACAAAGGGTTTAGGGTTTAAGGAAAAGGCAAAAGAATACATAAAAAGAGACTGTAGATATATACTTGGAGTAGAAGACTCTAATTCAATATTACAATATCTGTTGGAAAAGAAAACAATGTGTCAAGATAAAACAAGAGACTATTGATCTGTATCGGCTAAAGGTGTTAGAAGACAGAAAGGTGTCATCATCATCCTTAGTGGATCGCCTGAAATGAGGTGTTTCCTTTAAAAGAAATAAATCTCCAATTTACTTCTTTTAAAAAGGGTGTATGTTGACACTCAAAATCACATGGGCAAGAATTACCTTGGAGCCTAGTAAAATTATACATAAGCTCTATAAATATTGACATGCTATCAGCTATCAACGGGTATATTAAAGAAAACAGAGTGGTCAACAATGAGAGAACCATGTATTCAAATGTCATGATGTAAATTTTAGTGGTAAATCGCGAAAGAGAAGCGCATGAAAGAAAGACGGTTGATAATCAAAGACTCAATTGAAAAACTTGTTTCCAATGGATGAAGGCATGATCGAAGCAGTTATTGGATGAACTGACTAAAGAATAGGAAACATGCTATGGACTAAAGGCAACAATTCAAATTGGTAACTGCTTGATGGTTATTGGGGTATCCCTAAGTCCTCCAGCGAGAGACCACCCCTCCTGAACAACACAACAAAACCCTTTATCTTATTCCTAGTTATCTTAGTCTAGCTTAGCTTAGTTGTAGCTTTAGGCTCTCGTTATTGATTTAATTCTGGCAAATGTCATCCTAGGTAGTGCTATTGATTAGATTCTAGTATTGTCCTACTTTGTCCAGCGCTGTTGATTAAATTCCAACATTGTATTCTCGTTTCCATCTAGTAACGGTATCTTCCTAATGGCAATATTGTCCTTTAGTGTTGTTGATTAGATTCTAGTGCTGTATTACTATAACCACATAGAAGTAAGATCCCTTGATGGTCTTTCCATAGTCCAGCGTCGTTAATTGGATTTCGACCTGGTATTGTCTCCCCTATTGTCACAACTTATTTTTTCCGTCCCATGGGGGAAAGGAATATCTAAACAAATTTAGGGATATTGTCCAAAAGGAGGATTCAAAACCCTCATTAGACATGGGCTCTCCCAAGCCCATACATCGCGTGACATTGAGTGTTCATGAAAATCTTCAAATGAGGAGTCGCCACTAGCCTATTGGGGTTGGCTAAAAACCAAGCGAGGTATGGGAATATGCCTAGCTTTTTACATAACTAGAAAATCTAGGGTCGGGAACTTGATCACACTAATTAGCCAATTAGTGCTCTTTCGGTACCTAATTTTGTTCATTTCAAAAAGACTTTTGTCATGCAATTTGGATTGATTTTATATTTAACCACTAATATGTGAGGTGATCATGCGTGTGCGCAATCATCAAAATAGCAATTAACAATTAAAGAAAATATCAAATAAATTGCAAGGGAAATTAAACACTTAGCATTAAAAGATAAATAAATGGCAATCCTAATTAAACTAAAGGGGAATCAATAACCATTGCATCACAAGCGTGCTATCAAGGGTAATTGTATTATATATTAAAACCTTAAGGTGAAACTGTGAAGGCTTGTTCAATTTTAAGCACAATCTTAGGCCGATGATTTTCCGACACTTTTTATGAGAAAATTGGTCCAAGAATTATTTTAGAGCTTATTAGGGAACTCTAAAAAAAACTTGGAATTTTTGGGATTTTTGAAAAAATATTTGGAATTTCTAATATTTTAATATTTTCGATTTTTAAAAAAATATTTTTTTATTTTTTATTTTTTCGAAAATTTTTATAAATTTTCAAGATTCTGAATTTCCCATGAATTTTGTAAAATTTAGAAATTTTTTATGATTTTTTTAAAATTTTTAATGTTTTTTTATGAATTTCTGAATTTTTGATTTTTTTAAATGATTCGGATCGGGTCCGGAAACCCGGTCTGTTGACCCGATTCGAACCTGTCGATTTGGATTGGGCCGCAGAAGACCGGGCCGACCTAACCCACTAAAAAATAAAAAAATAAAAAATAAAAAGGCCCACATGGACTTAACCCTAAATGGCCCACAAAATTTCTGAAATGGCCCATTCTCAATTCTTGCTCACGGCCCATCCATTCCCCCTATGTCTGGCGCGGGCCTAGGCCCGCTCGACAAAGCCTCGGCCCGGCCCCTGACTTATTCTTATTTCTGGCCCTTTTGTTTTTCTGTTTTTTTATTATTTTCTTTATTATTATTTTTTACTTTTTTTTTTTTTTCTCCCTGCCGGTCTTCTTCCTCCTGCTCCTGCATGCACGCCCGACGTCTTCTTCATGCATGAGGACCCTGCAACTCCGTTCCGCCGAGCCAACGCCAACGCCACCGCGAGTCCTCACCGGGTCTTGGGGTCGTCACTAGGCCATCGTCTGGCGTCGGTCGTTCGGTCCGACCGACGCCGAGCAGCGCCGGCCCGTAGCCGGCCAGTGTTTCCGAAGGTCGCCGGAGAAGGCGATGAACCGAGACACTAAGGACGCCCTCAGCAAAACTAAGCCGACCCTTCGCCGACCGGCCGAACAGACGCCACTGGGACATCCTCACGAGGTCAGACCGGCAATGGTGACTCGGTTTCTACTAGACGAATTGAAATCGGCGCCGGACCTCACTCGGGCATTTCGTCGAACGGTTAACGAGCGCTACGAAAATCGAAGGTTTCCGGATCAACCGAGCCTTGGACATGCTTTGGGGGGTTCAAACACGACATAAAAGGAATGCGGGAACGACATGGAAGGGTGGCGAGGGCCGAAGCTTGCGCGAGCCGGTCGGCCGCGAGCTCCAGCCCGGTATTCTCCAAAAATAAGACAACCGACGTTCGGGGAGGCCTACCTCGTTCGGGGACGACCTGCGGCGGACGACGGCGGACGACGAGCCTCCGGCAACGGCTGGCTGCTCCTCGAGTGTTCCTTCTTCCCCCAGTTCGCTCTCTCCCCTCAGAACTCACTCTTTTTTTTTTTTTTTTGGTAACCCAGGGAACCCCCGCACGGCCGGCAGCCGGGAAGTAAACCCTGGTGGCACGTGTCGCCCCCAGGGTAAGTCTACAAATGACTCCGCTGGGATTTGAACCCCTCCCCTTCGGTAGGAGGGGAAAGCTCAAAGCCAGCGAAGCCACCACATGGGGTGGTTCCAGAACTCACTCTTCTGGTCTTCTTTCTCTTGGCTTTTTTTTGTTTCTGTCCTCCCCCTCTCTTTCCTCTGTTTTTCTTTCTGCAGAAGCTTTTTTTGCTCTTTTGCTGCTACTGACTTCTGTTGCCTTTGCTGCTGAGTTGCTGCTGCTGCTTTTCTGTTCTCTTTACTGCAGAAGACCGCGCGTGGAGAGGAAACGAGCAAGAAGAAGGCCGAGAGGGCCGGGCCAAGGCAAGGGGAGAGTAAAGTGGGCCGAGCCCATGCGGGGAGGAAAAGAAAGAAAAAAAAAAAAAAAACAAAAGGAAAGGAAAAGGGCCGGGCCCCAAGCCCAGCCCCACTATTTTTACTCTCTCTCTCTTTTTTTAAATTTTGATTTTTTTTAAAAAAAATTTGATAAATTTTAAAACTATTGATGCAAATGCTCCTAATGTTTATATGTGATGCAATTTTAATGAAAGAAATTTTTTTGTTAAGGGGTTAGAAATTAAACCTTAATTTTCTAATGTGATTAATAAATAATTAAATGAGTAGCCAAAATTTATGTGTCAACACCTATCCAACGTCGTCAATTAGATTTCAACGTTGTATCTTCATATTTTCCTTGGAATAGTACCTTCCCAGTGTTGTTTCCTCAATTTAGCGTTGTTTCCATAGTCCAACGTGTCTTTATCTAACGTTGTTGATTAGATTCCGATATTGTGTCTTTGGAATAGTACCTTCCCAGTGTTGTTTCCTCAGTTTAGCATTGTTGATTATATTCTGACATTGTGTCCTTTTACCTATCTCGGAGCAGTCCCTTCACCTATCTTGGGATAGTCCCTTCTTGGTATTGTCTCTCCTATCCGGCGTTGTTAATTAAATTCCGACATTGTGTCCTCATATCTTGTTTGTGTTTTCCTAGTGCTATTTTCTTTTTCCAGCGTTATTGACTCAATTTTGGTATTATGTCCTTCCTAGTGTTGTTTCCTTAGTCTAGCATCATCAATTAGATTCAAGGTTGTGTCCTAATATTCATCATTGTGTTTTCCCAGTGCTATTTTCCTTGTCCAACGTTATCGACTCAGTTTTGGCATTATGTCCTTGTGCTTCATCATTTAGGGTTTTGTCCTCTATTCTCCCGTGTTCCCGGATTGCTTAGTGGAACGAAAATGAGCCAACATCACCGAGTTTCAATCATTATACAGACCAGTCCGTCCCAAAGCCACAATCCAAGCCATTTGCTCGTTAATCATAGTCGATTTTGGTTGTCACGAAGTTGGCCGTATGCTGCTATCTCTGATTCATCGCAGAAAGTTGCCAGCGGCATAGTATTGTCTCTGCCGCTATTTTAGCGTTCATAGTTTTTACCCTGTTGCGGTAGAAACCTGCAACTCCTTTGGTTCAAACCCACTTGTTGTCGCCGTGCATCAACATATTGCGCTCATCTTGAGGACTCCAACTTCAATCAATAAGCTAAGTCAAGCATCTCTTCTCTTCTTTTGATGTTGTGCGGCTTTAAACGCGTTGCTACCCTTTTTGCTTTATGTAGACGTTGCCATTGAGAAGAGTCTCCGCCTTGCCACCACTTGTATTGTTTGAATCAAGGTAATTACAAATGGGTGCCGGCACTCGCACTTCTTCAAACGGTTGAGAGCCTGAATCTTAATGCATGTCATGTTCGAATCGCTTCAGGTGAATTCACTATTAGCTATCAGGGTGAGTAAAAGATTCTCATTCAATTGCGCCTTGCTAGAATTTAGAAACAATCTAGCAAGAATTCTGATGTGTTTAGCTTGTTCCCCGTGGAATTATCCATCTGGGTGTATTTTCAATTGACATCAGTAGACAATTCTTTCCTTATAATTTGGCTGGTATTATGCAAATCATGAGTCTTATGGTCTGCTTAGATACAAATGAAGAAAAAAATTTTCCTTTAAATTTCCATTAGATATACCATGTTATTCCGTGGAGTACTCAAAAGTTGACTAGCTGATGAATGCGGCCATGGAAATAGCTCTGTAAGAATTTAACTATAGATAAGAGATAGATGCAGCCATTCAAACCAATGAAAAAGACAAACAGAAAAGAGCAATGATCAAGTGTTGGCACAATTCAAGTTGGAGACGCAATAGATTCGACAATGCCTAATGCAATCTGAGAAGCTTGGTAACTACTTTTGTTCTTCCAAATCATCATATTGGCAATGGATTGACGAGCAGAGAAGTCACAAGCTCTTTGAACCTGGTTCCAGGGTGAGAATAGTGATCTTTTTCATCATTATATATTACATGGAAGGTTCGTGAATAATTGAGAATTCTCACTAAGAGAAATGTAGGGACTGCAGTCGGATGGCACAGCTCTTCGTTAATGTCCTTCCATGCATCGACCACTTGTTTACGAAGAACCTCCATGGCCTCTTCCTCCGTAACTCCGTATTGTTTCATGAAACACTCCACTGAAGATGCCGCATCTCCTCTCTCTTGCTCAGACTGTAAGCAAATATTTTGTGGTAGATTTATTTTTCTCTTACTGATAAAATCTATTAGACAAAATGTAGGTAAATCAATGTTGTTCACTCGTATAGCTTTTATTTACCTTATATCCAGCAATGTCATTCATGAGCCGACAGACTACATTCGTAGCCTTCACCATCTTGGGGTCACCGAATAATAACGAGTCAAAATCATTTTTTGTTATGATGTCTCCCATTCTTAGTAACGACGTCACCATATTAAATTCACAACCAATGGTAACTGATACAACGGGCATATACTCCTCCATCGTCGGTACGTGATTTTGGTGGAACCATCTGGCTTCAACATTGTATGCTCTGACAAGGTTTTTCATCTGAGAATTCATTGTCAAGCGTAAAGCTATGTCAATATCCTAACTTTAATGTATTTAATGGTCTTGGATATATGATAATTTCTCATTCTTATTCAAAAACCCAATGTTTTGTTGCAAGTGGATGGAGTAAAATTGCATTTAATTGATGTAACCTCAAATGGCTTACCACTTCTTTTGCATAGAAGAGTCGATATGATTGTCCTTTTCTAGTCATTTCGTAGCCAATTTCATCATATAAACCAAGAACCGTTTGGTAAAACAATTGCATGTACTCTGGTAATTTTTCTTTGGCATCGACATCCCACCTAAGTTCAAGTTTAAAAACTGTCACACTTGACTCTAATTAATGATTGATCAAATTAGAATAAGTTTAAAAATGGTAAATGAAGAAAAGTATCCGAGCGCCAACAATACCTTTCAATTGCTTCCGTGAAGAGTTCTAGTTCTTCAGAGGTGCCGTAGCCATCATACAAGTCGTCCATAATGGAAAAAATCACGTTTGTTTTGGTTAATATTTCTCTAGTGGCTTCGTACTCCAGCTCGAAAAAATTGCCGACATCCAGAAATACGCCTCTACGAGCCTATCTCTAGCAAATGGGAACTTCCTCTCTACATTTAAATCCTTCCACCACCTACAATTTACCAACAAATCCTAAGCAAACACATCATTGAAAGAATTTTGAATGATGATCCGAAAAGTTTAACACTCCTTGTCATGCACAAATTAATTTTAGTTCAAGATAAATAGAAATTGGATGAATCAATCTACAACAATCCGGTGTTCTTAGAACATCTAGCTACTGCAGACAATGCTATCATAAAGTTAAACCTTGTAATGTGGCCGAGCTCCTTCTGGTGTTGCTCTTGCAATAAATTGAAATCGAGTTTAGCCAAAGAGAGCAAGATTTCATTATGCGAAGGCTCCTCTTGGTAGATTTGAATGTAATGCCTTGCCTCTAGCCTTGGTAGTCCCTTGTGGATTGGCTGTTTTAGGGCATGACTCACTTGTTTTTGGAGAGTAGGGCTTACATTTCCTTTGTCAATTGATTCAAGGTGAGTTATAGTAAAAGCAAGTGCATCGTCCAAAATATCATCGCCATGAAACCCTAGATGGCAAGCTTCAAACAAACTTAGTAATCCCTGGATGTCGGTGATAAGAGAACTGTTGAAATTGCCTCCGTTGTCTTTGAACTTGTTAAAGATTACTGGATAGCCAAGCGGATCATGGGAAAAGATGCTATCAAGAGATGCCATGAAAAACATGCACAATATCTAGATCAATTGGAAACAGTGGAACAATGGTGTACTAAACCAAGGAACTAAAAGAAAGTACTATTCACCCCTCAAAGCGAGAAAAGTTGAAGGACTCAAAATATAAGAATTGTATAGAGAAAAAAGTTAACAAATCTAGAGTGATATTATGTATTCACTCTAATCAATCAAATGGGCTATCAAGTGTTTGCAATAGAATTTCTCTAATTAATCTATCAATGAGAATTTGAAATGACTTACCACATCAACACCGAAAAAACAAAAATGACATACCGCATGAAACATTGTAACCTTGTTGGCGCAATAATCGGAAGAGAAGAGCAGTTGTGTGGAGATCGTCATCATTATTGCTGCGATGAAATTCAAAATAGCTTTTGTGGATTTGTTCCAGCTGCTCGTCAATCGCAGTTTCAAAATGGTGGGCAAGTCCTAAGCGTTGGATTTGATCAATCAAGTTCAACTTCTGCGAGGGCTTATCCATAGCACCGGTCAACATCTTTCTCACTTCTCCTTTCAATCTCTCAATTTGTTCCTTTGTTATGTCCTGAGAACTCTGCAATAATATGAAATTGAGAGTTTAAAAAATAGAGGAAAATGCCATAAGTTTAGTAAGAGTGCAAGAAGTATGTTGCTTATCACCCAATTGACAACAATAAATAGGAATTTAAATTACTTAAATATTTTTCCATTAAGACTAGTTTGATTGATAGAATACAAAACTCTTTCTACGTTTGTTAAGCCATATGTGCATGCCACAAGGTTCACATAGAAATTTTGAAACATGTAAGGATCAACACATGGACGGAGCTCCCAATCAACTGGAACTTCTTTTCTTTTTCTTTACCAGATGCTGTGGGATGATGCGCAACAACCGATAAATTTGTCTATGCTCTTAGTTTTTAGAACATATAACCATCGAGAACTTTCCAAGAAATAATCCTAAAACAAAAAACAGCAACTTAAATGCTACCATTGAGTTAGAGTCAGAAGTATATTTAAGAAAGTAATCCCCCCATATGCTTGGATGAAAATTTCTGGACCGGCGTTCAGCGAGGCGGCTTGTTTGATGAGCAGGAGAAGGAGATGGGACTGCTGAAATCTGAAGACATTTCTTAGTTGCTAATTTCTGGATTCAGGGGCCAGACCAAATAGAGAAGAACAGAGGCTTTTCTATGAGTGTGGATACCTTACTGATGGTTATATATAGGCAATAGCATCCTATGTCCGAAAGATCGAGTGAGAAGGAACACAAAGTCAATATGCCATCTTATTCACGTGGAGGACACGAGAGTTAACTAGCAGACGAAACGAAGGCGGCCATGGAAATAGGAGGGCTCTCCAATAATTTAACCTAACAGATGATTGATGCGGATTATCAAAGCTAATGCATGGTTGTGATTACTTCTCCATTTTTCATTTTGCACGGAGAGGCTATGATGCTCGATTTCTCCATAGTATCCGACGTGATGCATGATAGTTGTGTCCACGGTATAAAAAATAAGCGCGGGCCAGGTTGCATCAGTGGCTCCATTCAGATGCGATTCCTGACTTGGAATAAATTGTGAAGATAATAATGGCGTATGAGGATTTATTTTAGAACTGGTAGTTGTAACGTGTTTCGCACATTTGTTGCGTGAATAAATTGATGTGATTTCCTCCACAACAATGGCACACATTTCAGCTACTGCATCTTCAAGGAAAATGGCTTATAAAATGAAGCCATGAAACAAAAATAAAAATGGATAGTGACGGGGAACAGATATGGACTTTTTTAATGCGTTTTTTTTTGTTAAGCTATTTCTCTTCTTCAGTAACGTTGGAAGTCTCCCTGATCTGCGTAGTGAACAAAAGAATTTTTTTTCTGTTATTAGTTTAGTTTTCCGAGATTCAATCTCTAGTTTTTCTCATGGGATAAATGAAAAGACCTTTGAACAAAAATTTAGATCTCACATATCGAACAAATTAAGAATTCAACGATAACATTGAACATTTTATCAAAATTTTAGGACTATTAATGTCATTTTCTCTAAATGAACTATAGTAACAATTATAAAGACCAAAATGGTAAAAAGGAAATAAAATAGACTATTTTTTTTGTTAATTTAGATAATGAATTGAACTGAAAACTAAAAGATATTCCAAATCCTGGGCAATTGTGTAATCACCAAAACTTATGAAATAGTATTGAATGACTAACTTGACATTGCTATTGAAAGTTGACGGACTTACGGTAAATAGTTTAATGACTAATCAAACAAATTAAAATTCCAAGGATGATATTATATATCAGAAATTTTAAGTACTACTAAGTACCATTTGTCCTATATAAGAGTGATCGGTTCCAAGGTAGGTAAATTACAGAGCTAAAACCTGAAACCTACACCGTTATAACCGATTCCCAGTTTTTGGATTTTAGAACCTATCCTATTTACTTGGAACTGGTTCTAGAACCTACTATGTTTTTTTGGTCCATTCCAAGGTCTACCCAAAAACCTATTGTATTTCTTTGGTTCCTTTTTCTAGTCCATTTTATACAACAAAATCATAGGAGACTCTGAGTAACAAAACAATTCAAAATAAAGGATGAACAACAAAAATTCTAATCCATCAAAAACAACAATCCATAAGATGAATATATAGTCACATACAATTATAAATGATAAAAAGTTCAAATACGTAACATAAGACATAAATTATAAAACTCAATTCCTAATTCATTTATAAAAATTTAGGGGAAGAGCAGAGACTACCAAGTAGTTTCAAGGAAAGACAAAGGACAAAGAAGCGTTGAGGTTAGAAATTAGGAGAAAAAGAAAGTAGGATTTTAACTTTTTATCTTATAAAACTGATTCCCAAAGCCGTCCCAAAATAGAGCGGACCAATCCGGTTCTAGGTGGGTATTCACTCGAAACTAATCCCGAACTAAATACAACCAATTCTAAAAATTTTGAACCTAACGCCAACGGGACTATAGTTGACGCTTGACTTACCAGTCTAACATAAGGGAACCAATTTTGGAATCATAGTCTTGCTAGAGAAACTAAGGTTACCCAAGCCTTTTGAGCATAAAAGACGTACATGGATGTAAAATAAAATGTCATGTAGAAAAATGGCTTGTAATATAAACTCATGTAACGTATAATAGTAGTAGTGGTGTGTCGTAAAGTTATTTTTCTGGCTGCTTGTCACTGTTGTCTGGGTGCTTATATGAACACTTCCACTTGCTCATAACAAAAAATGATAGAAGTACAGTGCAAGTGCCAAAACTTAGTACGAGAGACACTTAAGCATCAAAAGTTTCGAAAAGTATATTTAAGTGCCAATTTTTTTTTTAAAAAATTAAGGCACTTGTGTACCAACTCTGGTAAGAGTAGCTGAAAATTCAACATGGCTTATTTTAATAATATAAGTAGTCTACATAGCTCACTAGAAAGCTTATTTATTGGATAATAGTGCAAAATGACATCGTTTAGGGCCCAATGTCAATAATAAGCCCCCAAAATTGATTAATGAATTTAAAAATTTTTAAAAAAAAAAAAAAGGGGAAGAGAGCTTTGGCAAGACCTATGGAGGCCCTTATCGCCACCAACAACCCCTAGCCAACCCTTGTCCCATCGTCCTTGGCCCTTCTAAACGATGGTGGGGTGGTGGCAATGAAAGCTATAGAAGCCATCACCAAACTCTCTTCCCCCTTTTTTTTATTTTTTTAAATTCTTAATCAATTTTGGGGGCTTATTGCTGACGTAACAATTTTTTTAAAAATGTCACATGTATAATTTTTTAAAAAGAATTATCACGTTAGTAAAAAAAGTCGCTAGAATATGCAACGTAGGCAATTTAGCCGAAATTTCTTGTCGTAAGCATTTAAGTGATCCATTTTTCTTCGATTTTGGCATTTAAATATCCCATCATGCCAAGTTTTAGCACTTGAGGTGTTTGGCACTCACAAAAGATAAAAAGAAACGGGACAACGACGTTTCTGGAACATCGCAACAATAACCCCGACCACCCATCATGACCTAAGGATGGGTCAGGGCGTGACACAAAACTTCTAAACGATACACTTTTGGCACTTAGGTGCCCGCACCTCTCAAGACAATCGACTAACTTCTAGCTTGTCAATAATGAAGGAAATTGACAACACACAATGAAGAAGTTATACAAATTCATCAAAGCTTGAGAGAAATTAATCAACAAAGTCATTGATAGCAAGTGATCTTAGATATTGGTTTACTATTACGGAAGTGCTATTAATGATGAACATAATAGAGGTTTGCCAACATCTTCGTTGAAAACAAAGATAATAGATCGACATGAATGAGCAATTGTTGAGTGGTTACACCAATAGTCTCGAAATTTATAATATTTTGCAAATAATCATTGCTAAGAACTAGGAGATTATGTCCAGAGGTTTTAACTTCTTATCAATAATTGCTGGTAGGGCTAGGAAGTTATTTGTAGATTCAAAATTAATAATCGCTTTGTGAAGTTGGCCCAATTAATCACAGGACACATGTTCTTGCATATTTATGTTTGTTATTAATTTCCAGCAAATTTATCTTTCTAGCACTTTAAATTCCTAGCGCCTACATTTTCAATTTCTTTACATTTCAAGCCATTTATTTTTCATGTACAAAATGAACAAAGGACGCTTTCTTAATTTTTGCTAATTCAATTCAATCCATCCCTTTTGAAAGATTCTTTTTTGCTTTTTTGGTGAAACACTTGGATTATAATTACGAAACAATAATCCATGGCTCACATTTTTTGACCAGATATAGGTAAATCACTTTGATGACCTGATTAAATAAATTTTTCTAACACATACTGTAAAATTAATATGTAAGGCATTTTTTTTATTGGCAGAATATGTAAGGCTTAAATAGTGGAAGGGGAATAAAAAGTTGAATGATATTTAGCTTTATGAAATGATGACTTCTCAACTAAAGTATGAATCTCTTCATCTAGCAGAGCTTTTCTTTGACGTAAATCGTTATGACCATAATGAAAGTAAATTACCAATCGAGAGTATCATCTAATCCATCCTCTAATATGAGTTAAAATTTTGCACAACCTGAAGGGTTGTTAGGAAAATAATTAAAGTATGTTATGACACCTAACTCTGTAGTTAAAAATTGCAAATGGGTGAATGCTGCAAACTGTCCTCAAGCGGCGGTTGGTGTCGGGAGGGGTGGAGCATGGGGGTATTTGCTCATGAGCTTGCACTTGAGTTGTGTCAACCAAAGGCGTTGTCACCTCGCCTTTAGTTTTGAACCATTGAACTTGAGGTCTACACAAACACGGGTTCTCCCAAACCTATATCTCGTGCAACAGTGGGAAGGTGACATGACTCGCTTCCACAAAAATGGTACACCTTTAAAGAAAGGAGATCGAGTGTGAAAGACAAATTTATGGGTACTTCTACTATAGTAGTCCCCTTAAATGGTACCTCCCAAAAGATGTCATTACTTAATCTTTTGGGCACCTCTTTTTGAGTGTACTAAATTATAGCAAGTGAACCTTTTCCAAAGATCCGTATCTTGTACGATGGGTTTATTTTATTGTCTAAGTTAATCAAACAACATAAGATAAGACTTTAAGAGTTACCACCAGCCTCGTTTTTGGGGGTTGACTAGAAAGCCCAATCGAGGGTCGGGAGTGTTCCCTCAATTTCTACAAAACCAAAGATCTAAGGTTCAGGGATTTGGTTATGTTAAATTTCTAATGACACCATTTTAGTACCTAATAGTCATTGTATTTACCTAAAGTGATTATGCATGTGTTTTTACTTTTTGGTACCATTTGGAATTAAAGAAGGTTATCATGCAAGGATATTGGTTTTATGCCATTCTACTTCTACTCAAAAGAAAGAAAGCGAACAATTGAAATTGAAACTGTGATGCGATAAGTAAACATCCAAGGAAAGTAGTAAATCTAAACATGGAATCCTAAAAGAACAAAAGAAAGAAGGAAAAGAAGAAACCCGCACCTCGTTAGATTTTTATACAACACAAGGGTAAGATCCGAGACATGTGTCGACTATTAAATGAATTATACAAGAAAAAGGGTCGAAATTGGACATCGACGACTTGCCATTTACAAAGAAAAAATGGTCGGAATAGACATTGACCTTTCACCATCTTCAGGGTTAACTTCTTGTACCTACTTTAAATTTAGCCTAAAGCTAAAGCGATTAGCTTACATTTAAAACAAACACCAAGTCATGCAAAAGACAATCAAAGTATGTCAAAGAATCAAGCAAGTAAAAATCAATCGAATCAAATTAGCCTTGGGGTCGGCCTTTGAGGTTGCACACACAATTGGTCACAAAAACATTTATATATATATATATATATATATATTATATAAGACTTATGGTAATTAACTATCATTAGTATTCACTCACGATGACTAACACCATAAGCTTTTATGTTGGGTTTTACATTTATCCCAAGAAATCCCAAGAATGCACGTATTGCACCTAGGCATATATCTATTGATCACATGCTTGAATTTAAAAATAAACATGCATGCAAGTTCGAAAACTTTGGTCTCAATCAAACAAGCAATTAGTATACCAATATCGGGTTATCTCACTCATTCATCATGTATCAAGTACAATCAAATATGCTGAACAATCGTCGAATGATCTTTTTATTTTCTGGAAATTTTTGTGCTTAAAGTTCAATAAACTAGGATAAAAAATCATGTGATGATATCAAAGATTGATTCTACATGCATAAATTTCTAAAAATCCTAGAACTGATTAGGTAATAAAGAGCAAAATGGGGGAACTCACAACACATTTATCAAAGGACAACCAATTGAGGATGGACCCTGTCACGACCTCCCTGAAGGTGCACCACCTAGGGTTTTGCTAATGGATTACTAAGCCTAAACTTAGATCGGGCTCTCCCAAGCCCATACCAATTCGCAACTTAGGGTTTAAGTTTTTAGTATGCAAATGATTTTTACTTGGAGTCGCCACTAATCTATTTTTTTGGTGGGTCGATTAGAAACCCAAGTAAAGTAACAGGAGAATTACTTTACTCCTACGAACTAGAAACTATGGGATCAGGGACTTAATTACGTTAGATTTCTCTAACGCATTTTCGGTACATTTTCTCTTTTATTTGAAAAAAAATGATTTGCAGGCAGTTCTTGTTGATTTTAATTTACTCCCTAACATGCAATGTGATCATGCGAGTGCGCAACCATTATCTAACACTCAATGAAGCAAAGCAATAAATAAATTGCAAGGAAAAGGAGGAAGTTACTTACCTTAAAGCTATGAAAGCATCTGCGATGTTAGCTTAAAAATTACATCAATGATCTTAGATATAATTTCTAATTAACACGCACTCATTCAAATATTTTTTAAGGTTTTTACTTATTTAATGAAGCCTAAAACTACGTGCAATGCATGTAATGATGTACAAAAGTGTCTAACTATAATAGCATGTAATGTGCAACCTAATATGCAAACTATATGTCAAACGACATTAATTATTTAACTTAATCTAACGCTAGAAAATATTTAATGCAACTACCTTAGTATGTCACGCATGCATTCAAATGACCCTAAACATGCAATGACTAGATGACACACGGGAGATAACCTAATTCTACATGACATGAGCATGGCAATTTTTATGTTTTCTTTTTTTTATAACTAATGAAATTTCCTAAGCTTCTACGTCATATGCAATGTAGACTATAAGACTAGTCCGACATGAAACACATTAATCTACCCTATTATGTAACAGATTTTTTTTATGCATTTTTATAAGTTTACTAAAAAAATCAACGCATGATGCAACCGATCATATAAAGCATACAATTTTCCGCCACCCAAGATAGAAAATCAAAACAATCAAAAACCTGATCCGACGTCTCGTGGCTCAATATTTTTGATTATTAAGATTTTTTTATCACGACACAACGACCTCACTCAATCAGAATATACCAAATATCTCAAAGGAAATCACATTAGCAGTAAATGCATTGTTAATTAGGCAACTTTATATTCAGATAAGCGAACGGATTAGGAAATTACCTTGAGGTCTTTCTCTGGCTCTCACAAACGATCCGAGACGGTTTTCAATTACTAATGACAGCACCTAACCCTTGTTCCACAGCCGCTAAAGATGTTCGGCTCGATCAATTCTCCCGGTCGTCGTTGATCATGGGATGGAGTATTGCAGTTTTTCTTGGAGCAAAATCACGAGCAACTTTTGTTGTCATGATGCGGACCTCCTCTAATCAGCACGAACAATAAAGACCTCGAGGGTGAGAGGTCACAGCAGATCGACATTGCCGTCCGAGCAGCAACAATTTGGCCTCCATGGCGGCAGATCGCGAGAATCGCGGATTGACAATGCTTCACGGTGGCGCTGGACTGGGCTGCTCAATTAGCTGCAACTTTGACCGAATTTCCCATAAAATAATGCCAGAAGATGAATGATATTAACTGGAAGACCTGCGAGGAAATAAAGTCAAAATTTGTGATATTGTAGGGGCCATAATCAAGGCTACCGGGCGCCCTTGGCAAGGCTGAATTGGAGCGGTGGCAGCACCGGTTTCCCAGTGTCAGGTACCGCAACTTGTCTTCTAAGAACACGTTGGCCTCGCTGGTTTTCGAGAAACGGGTGAGGCGGCTCTTGGTGGTTCGTGAAGCAGCGAGGATGAGCGACAAAAGCAGGAGCCTTGCGCCTCGTCGCGAGCAGAGGGCTCGGCACGAGCTGTGTGTCGCGTCAGGCGGCTAAGACGTCGTGGCAAGGAGCAGCAGCAGGCGTTTGACGTCGCAGGGCCCCGCGGCGAGGGGGACAATGCGAGCGGTTGTGGCGGCAGCGCACGGTGGAGGGCGGTGCAACGAGAGGAGCGTCTCGGCCAAGGATTGAGCAAAAGGAATTTTTTTCTCTCTTTTTGTGGCCGTGTATCTTGTGTCTCCTCCCCAAGTTCAATGCTCTCTATATATAATATGTCAACTCCAAGTTGGTGGATACGTGCTGAATATTCTTAATTGATTTTATTTCTTCCGATTAAATATCAGCTCGCAAGTTCGTTGATTTCTTTCCTTTCTTGCTGTGAATGAAGCCATGAGTATATCCCACAATATTTCTTTCTTTGCTGCTGAGCTGGTGCTGTGAGCAACAAAGAATTTTTCTTTATTTTAGCACCCATGTATAGAATCTCTTATTCCTCAACTGCTTGATTGAAAATCCCTCGGGTATTAAAGCCATGCGATCCTCTTGCTGACCAAATCCCCCTTTCCAGTCTCCAGCACATTGAAATATATTCGGCCAAAATCTTGCTCAGTGCGCCCCTGAGCAAATTTCAATCTCTCAATTTGGCAAATATCTCAATGAATTTCATGCCATGAGAATTAATGGGCTAGATCAAATTTTCATCACCATGAACCTAGTCCAACTCATTAAATTAAAGCCCAAAACCATCAATTCAAACCCATCCGTCACCAGCTCGATGCAAATGCAATAATAATAAATGCTCCTAAAACTATATGATATGCAATTTAATTCTAATATTTTTGTTTAGGGGTTAAAATTAATCCCTAAATTTTTGTACATTAAATTATGAATGATCAATCAAAATTTAGATGTCAACAGACCCATTACTAATGGGGTTGGGACACCAGGAGTGCCATTACTTTCGTACGACGCTCACTTTGGTGCCAAAACTTTTTTTTCTCACTTGAGTGCCACATCGGAGTAAAATCGATCACTTGAATGCCACATCGCCAGAAAAGCTGACGTGGCAGCTGGAAAACATTATTTTAATATTTTAATTGATTTTTGATTTTTTTGATTTTTTTTGATTTTTTTGATTTTTTTTAAGGCCGGCGAGGGCCAATGTTGACTCTCGCCGGCCGCCGAACTCTCGCCCAAATTGGGCGAGGCCCCCCTCGCCGTCGGCCGCGAAGGCCTTGGGTGAGGCCGGCGAGGCCGTCGAAGGCCCTAGGTGAGGCCGGCAAGGCTGTCGACGGCCTCACCCGTGGCGGCGACGGCGAAGGCCAGGCGGCCCTTGCCTAGATCTGGCCCTGGGCAAGGCCGCAATGGCCATCGGCAACCGCGGGGAGGCCGCGACGGCCTCACCCAAGGCCTTTGCGGCCAACGGCGAGGCCCCCGCCCAATTTGGGCGGGGTTCCGCGGCGGCGAGGGTCAATGGTGGCCCTCGCCGGTGCCTTAAAAAAATCAAAAATCAAAAAAATTAATTAAAATATTAAAATAATATTTTCCAGCTGCCACGACAGCATTCCGGCGGCCACGTCAGCTTTTCCGGCGATGTGGCAATCAAGTGATCAATTTTACTCCGATGTGGCACTCAAGTGAGCGAAAAAAAGGTTTTGGCACCAAAGTGAGCGACGTACGAAAGTAATGACACTCCTAATGTACTTATGCCCATTACTAATCAGTTCTAGAAAATTTATGGCACAACAAACACATCATGAGTAACAATTTTCGTGAGAAAGCTTCATGAGATAAGTAACATATGAATTTACAAGAATTTACAAAAATCAGGGAACTCATTTTAACGTGATATAACAGAGCAAGGTAGCAGCATTTCAATGTAAGCTTACGGTAATTTGTTCCACTGAACGATGTCCAAAAATTCTACAATTTTGCCACAACATAGACATATGAAAATCAAGTTTCATGAAGAACTTGACCTCATAATCTTCACGAAAAGATTTACACAAAAATAACAAAAGGCAGACACGGAATCAAGTTTGTATGCATTCCGAATTTCGACTTTTTTTAGATTTCAGGGGAATTTCAAAAAATGGAAAAAGGATCTATCGACATGAAAATTAGTCAATTTCAGCATCATTAGAAAGCTTAAGATGTCTTTGAAACTTCCTAAGAGGCATCGAACTCAATCAAAGACGATTTCATGTTCAATTTGTGTCATTTACAAAAGCATGAGATGTGACAACACATGGGGGAACAAGCATGTTCAGAAAATGCATGGCCTACAATATCTATATGACGTGACAAAAATAGGAGAAAAATCATATAGACCATGTACAAAACCATGACCATTTTTCATGAAGGGACTTTCACTTAAATGTGGTCATAAGGCATGATGCAAAATTAACAAAGGCAAGTCAAGTGCATTCAACAAGCATAATTGCAAAACCAAAACCACAATTACACATGCAATTATTTGAGCAAACGATATCCAATTGGCATGATTTATACATTTATAGAAAGGTAATGAAATGCACTATGACTTTCATGAAGACGTTGTAGTTAAGAAAACACTATGGCATAATCAATTTTACACAAATGCAATTCGAATCACTATAGGGGCAGACATGACCTAGAATCAGTTCACAGAGGTTTTCACCTATCTAATGAACTCCAAAAAATCTAGAAAAATTACATGTTATAGTAAGGCATGTGAAAATTTTTCATGAAGGGACCTAAATCTAGATCTTCACAAAAAAATCAAAAAAATTCAACAACACTGCAAGTCAGTCCAAAACAACATGAATTTTCCCTATTTAGGTACACTCCAAAAGTTCCAAGAAAAATACATGTTATAGCATGTCTTAGAGCATTTTTTTATGAAAAAGTCGACCTCCAAATCTCAACAAATAAGGTAGCAAAAAATATCAAACCAAATAGTTTACTTTTTACATGTTGTGTAACATGTGGTAAATTATTTTTCCTTTTCCGTTTTGTTCCTCGTGTGATAGATGAGAACTATTTAAGTAGATTTATTCCTCTTCTTTTGTTGTTACGAGACCCGTTCTCATATATTTAACAATGCATGACGTTGTTTGAAGCATATATTCTTAGTAATCCGTAAATCAATTATATTAGATGATTATGGTCCAAATAGGCTCCCTTTGTTTTGATAGAAAATGAATTTTCAAGAAAATATTTTCAAGTTGAATTATCATTTTCCTATATTTGATGGTATTATGGAAATCATCATATATCATTTGTAAAAAAGAAACTCCACAACATGCATTCGAAAAAAAGGTATCAAGTTTCACTCAAGGTTCTAGGTTCAACATTCGAAAACCTAGGCTCAAGTGCATGGGTCCAAGACTCGAGCGGCAGCAATTTGGGTGTGAGGGTGAGGTATTTGGGCACGAATACCAAGGACCTAGGCATGGGGACCTAGGTTTTGAGGCCTAGCCTTTATGGACTCGAGGCCAACAGTTGAGGAATTGAGCCTAAGCTTGATGGATGTGGGCTAAGTGCTAGCGACTTAGGCACGAGAGCTAGGTATTGAGGTAGGGCCATAAGAGCCTTTATGGACTCGAGGAGAAGCTCAACCTCGAGGGACTTGAGCATAGCCTTTGTGGACTTGGCCCAAGCACCAATTACTTGTGCACAAGAGTAAAGTACTCATGGATGGCCACTTTGAGGACCTTGGCTCAACCTAGGTCTCAAGATCAAGGTATATGGTCCGAGTGCTGAGTTCTAGTCGCATTTTGAAAAATTATTTGATTTTTAAAGGATAAAATCATCTTTATAAATTCAGCATGTGTTTCTTGTTAACCATAAAAAGATTTTCTTTCGACTTATTTTCTCAAACAATGCAAACAATAAAAATGACAAAAAAATTCATGTTGAAAATTTTCCGGGAATTAAACGAACCCAAAGAGGGCCTAATGATTTAGCTTGTTCTCTTTTCGGCAGAAAAACTGGGCTTTGTTTGATTGGCCATTTTGAATTTCTTAAATAAACTCTACAAAAGATAAATACAAATTGAAAGACATTTTTGTATATTCTCCACGTTGACCAGATTCTCAAGGTTCTCCCGGCATTTTCTCAGAGTGCCTCTCCAAATTGCAAATTGCGAATGAGTAAGTTGTATCCCCTCTCTTGAATCGAAAGGCGGTGGTGCTCTTGGCCCGCGTCGCACGTGGCCGGCCAGGCCGGCAATCCTTGGACAGCCATGCCCGACCGGCGGCTCCCACCTCCCCTCCCTCTTCTCTCCCTTTATCTGTACAATGGCTTTAAATTTTTTTTCGTTTTAATATTTTGATTACTGTCATCCTCTCATGAACTCCACAAAATTCCATACTATTTTCAATTAGCCCAACTAGTGCTCCCCTCAACGTCGATACGCCAGTTCACCTCAACATTTATATCTATATATTCAATAATAAAAATTGGTTTTAAGTAAGATCTTAAACTTAGTGTAGACATGGCATCCCTCAAACGTAAAACACCGAGAGAGCATCATCTCCTCTTGGAGAAGAAAAAAATACAAGAAATTGAGGGACCAAAATGTATAGGCATTGACAAGTTAAGAAACGTAACCCTGTCAAACCACTTAATGGTGTAACAATTGGATAAGAAGGCCCGACTCTTAATGATATTGTAAGGCATCTATTTCTTGATGAGGAAATCTATAAACCTCCTGACATCTAAGAATTACCCTGGTTTATACGTTTACTCAATTTCAATATATATATCCAATTGGCGAAAGTATCTAATTAGATGAAATTACAAAATCCTAGGAATTACTAACACGAGGTTCTCATTGGCAGCGACGGAATCTAGCCACCACAGAACAGGTATCTGACAGGGCATATCCACGACGTAAGCCTCGGACTTTGTGAGGACAACATTCGTTGTCCGGAACACAGTCCCACGTCGCTCAAATCATCCCGCAGCTCTCTCGCCTGCATCGGAAGCTCTCGATCGCAGACGTTCGTCGCCGGAAAAGGATGGTCCCGGGAGTCATCGCCGCCCTGACGAGCCCGCCATTCGCGACCTCCTCGTGGTCGTCGAGGTTCCGGGTCGGCGTCCAAAGGCCACCGGAGCTCCATCGCCGCCGTAGCTCGGCTGTCCCGGCGGTGCGATGCGAGGCAAGCCCTGCGCTGCCTTTAACTGAGGGTGACGACTCTTCTTCTTCCTCTTCTTCTTCCATATGTTTCGGAATGTGCCGAGATGTTTAGTGTAGTGAGTAGAGTAGACATGGAGCGACTGACTGTGAGGTCTCGTGGGTTGTCTGCCGGATGCGACTGCCTGATTCGGAATGCCAGTTGATTTGATTTGATAAACTACGTTCCTCTGATGGGACTATGCTTTCGGCTTTCTTTGAAAATCGACGGATAGACAAAGCACAGGCATGAGCTCCATTTTGCTGTAATTCTTGCAACACATTTGGTATTTGATCGTATGCTTCGAAAAAGAAAAGGAACTCTCTATGGTCAATGTTTGTCATTGTCGGCTTTGATCGTAACTCTGATTTGGTAAAAGAAAACATGAAGTATTATGTGTCTGGGTTGGTGATGTATTGGCTCTGATCATAACTTTAACGAGGAGGCACCTTTTATTGACGGATATCTTCAAGTAATTGGCGACCGAGAGAGATCTGCTTGAGCAATCTTGCTGATTACTGCTAGATGGCCATTTAAAATCGAGTTGGTTGTAATTTAACCTGTCCTCCACAGAGAGACTCGAAAATGGTGCTTCAGTGACGGGCGGTGCGTACGATTTTTCTAGAGCAACAACATCACTTACTGGGAAATTGCTGGATTCATCAAAGAGGGTTACGCTTGTTAGGCATGGCCTTAGCTCTTGGAATGAAGAAGGCAGAGTCCAGGTTTTCTGTTATCTGATAATTGAATTTTTACTAGGAAAAGAAAGTTTACTTCCTATCGCTTGGATTATTTGTGCCCTGACAATTTTTGTCATTTTATTGTATCTTTTTTTCACCTATGATGATTTTAGGGTGAATCATCTGCTAATAATCTTCTCATATATGAAACATAGGGAAGCTCAAATCTTTCTGTGCTAACAGAAACTGGGGTGAAGCAAGCTGAGAGGTGCAGACAAGCCTTGTCAAAAATGCACTTTGATCAGTGTTTCTCAAGTCCAATATCGCGTGCGAAGGTTTGCAAATGTGATAATCAATATGGTCAAACTAGCACTTAGTCATCCTTTTATTAGCAATCAGTTTTGAGTGTTAATGCAGACTACTGCGGAAGTCCTATGGCAAGAAAGGGAAGAGCCATTGATTTTCCTGGATTCACTGAAGGAGGCCCATCTATTTTTCCTTGAAGGAATGAAAAATGGTCAGTTCTCGTCTTCTTCTGATTCAGGCGCACCAAATCGCTATAATGCTTCCCGAGTTAGCTGTCGTTGGCATATAAATTTATTGTGCTTTCCACTGCTTTTTCTGTGCTAAGTTCCTGAAGCATTCAAATTTCAAGTTCATCAAGCCACATAGTTCCTTTCCACTTATAAATTTTACCTTTTCCTGTTGTTATATGCCTGTATGCTAAATGAAACTCAGAATTTGGAGGCAGTTGATGCTCGGGAGATATATCCAAAGGAGTATACAACATGGAGGGAGGATCCGTCGAACTTTTACGTATATGGTGTTTACCCTGTAAGGAACTTGTGGGATACAGCGAGAGAGGCTTGGAAGGAGATCTTGCTATCACCTGTTAGTTTTCAACTCATCATCAAATATTTTATTGCTGAGAAGTTGCAATGGCACTCATCTTTCTCCATTTCTGTTTTGCCAGGGGAAAGATTTTCTGGTTGTGACCCACAAGTCAATGTTGAGGGCTCTGATATGTGTAGCTCTTGGTCTAGGCCCAGAGAGGTATGTGCAGGATTATGATTATTAAGCAGTTCTTGGGTTGTTCTTTAAAAAATGTTGTTGGTGTTTTTGTTCATCATGAAAAGTCCAGAAGGGATGCTCACGAGTGAATTTTTTCCTGAGAATTGTTACCTTGCTTGGTGCAATGTTTCTGTGTACAATTCTTGTATATCTGCTGAAGAGCCGAGGATGGTTTTAAATTTTGCTAAGGCAAATGGCAATAGCCTTGACTCACTCTTCATCAAAGTCTGACATGGATGTCATTCTACAACTGCCGGATTTTCTCTGTAATATCTACTTGACTTTCTTTTGCTGCCTTTTCAGATTTCGAGCAACAGATATTAATAATGGTGGGATTTCTGTATTTAGCTTCAACAAGAAAGGAGAAGCAATGCTCCGGTCATTGAACATGACGACCCACATGTACGATGATCACATCTACGAGTACTAGAAGTTCTCGATGACCTTTCTTCTGTATACAAACATCAGGATAATGGCAATAGCTGCAATAGCAAGCACTTTCATTCTTGCATATGGCAAAGGGTTCACGATCTCCTGAATCCTACCAAGATGAACCGGAGCTTCATCTTCTTGGTTCGGATGTACATTTCGATTATGGTCACTCTGATAGTTACATAAAAGATTGAAGCTTTGCTGGTCCTGCAATGAAGAAGCAGGGGCACTCTGATCTCAAAGCTCGATTAGTATTGTCTTTCTGTATATATGTATTTTAGTGTAAAATGATGCTTGTATGAATTTTCTCATGGTCTTACAGAGGAAATTATATAGAGAAAGTAAGACTATAATGGACCTCATAACATATAGCAACCAGTACAGGTTTGTGGAACTAAATAGTGTCCGTACCACTAGTTTTAACGAGTGAAAGGAATTCTTGGAGCTTTCCCCCATGGTTTGTATGAATTACCAAATCAAGCACTCTCCAGTAAGGAATCTTCAATATGGTAATGGCTCTTCGCTCGGACTATGCAAGTTCTTTCCTTTCATGCGATATAAAATGCTACACCAATCCAAATACCCATGTGTCGCGTGCTGAGATTTTTCTAAATTAAAGACAATACCGTGAGTCACCTAAGCATATCCTAGTAACTCACTAATCTTGTTTAGCTTGGGTATCTTATCATCTGAGCAAGTCACACAAATTACTTTAATCCACGATTGACTTTCAGCTACTTGTGACCATCATCACCAGGGCAGTATCAACATTTGAATAGGCCATAATCAATGCTTTCGAAACTGTTTCGAATCAAGTTGGATTAATGATTGCTATTAATTTGATTGATTCAACTTGTGATATTTTTTTTGGGGGGCCAAAAATGTGTTCGTCGTCTAGCCTGATTGTAGAAAACATTGCCTATTACCCAAATTCTCTTCATATCTGATTTGCTTTTGGAAATATTGCAGAAATTGATCCTCATTACCTTTCCTCTTTACATTCACTGTCATTAATCTTGAAAATCCCACTCATCGCCGAGACGACATGTCGTTTTAGGCTAGTTTAAACCCCTCCTGGCCTCCTAAACTTTCCCTCCCCACCCGCCTTCAATGGAAGCCAGAGAAGAAGTTCACCTTCCTCCACCGTCACCGTCACCGTCACCAGCACCACCGACCTCTCCAGCTCACGACGCCCTTCTCCGAGCAGGCCCTCGTCTCCACCTCCTCCGACAAGCTCACGCCCACGTCATCGTCTCCGGATCACATCGCTCTCTGTCCCTCCTCACCAAGCTCATCAACCTCGCTTGCGCCGCCGGCGCAATTGGCTATGCACGCCAGGTTTTTGTCACCGTGCCCGAGCCCGACTCGTTCCTCTTCAATTCCCTCATCAAGTCCTGCTCCAAGTTTGGCTTCCCCCGTGATGCGGTCGCGTTCTATCGCTGCTCGCTGCTTGCAGGCATTCCCCCAAGTAATTACACTTTCACGTCCGTGATTAAGGCTTGCGCTGACTTGTCGGCTTTGAGACTCGGTAGAGGCGTTCATGCCCATGCTTTGGCTTGTGGGTTTGGGTCGGATCCTTATGTTCAATCGGCTTTAGTCACTTTCTATGCGAAGTCAAGCGATTTGAATGTCGCCCGCCAGGTGTTCGATAAAATGGGGGAGAGAACAGTTGTTACATGGAATTCAATGATTTCCGGGTGCGAGCAGAATGGGTCTGCTAAGGAGGCAATTGAATTGTTTGATCGGATGAGGGAATCTGGTATTGAGCCAGATTCGACTACATTTGTGGGCGTTTTGGCTGCTTGTGCGCAGTTGGGAGCGGTGAGTTTGGGGAGTTGGGTGTATGAGTATGTTATGGACAATGGGTTTGACTTGAATGTTGTGTTAGGCACTTCGCTAATCAATATGTATGCTAGGTGCGGAAATGTTAGCAAGTCGAGAGAAGTTTTTGATTCGATGAGGGAAAGAAATGTTATTGCTTGGACGGCTATGATATCGGCATATGCAATGAATGGATATGGAAGCCAAGCAGTTGAAATATTTGACCAAATGCAACTCCGAGGCCACGGCCTAACAAAATTACTTTCGTGGCAGTTCTATCTGCATGTGCTCATGCCAGGCTAGTTGACATGGGGCATCAAATATTTGCAAGCATGAAGGAAGAATATGATGTAGAGCCAGGACTAGAACACTTTGTATGCATGGTTGATATGCTTGGGCGAGCAGGATTTCTTGATGAAGCTTACGAGTTTATTGAAAGAAAAATTCCAATGGAACCTCCACCAGCCGTGTGGACTGCTATGCTTGGGGCTTGCAAGATGCATAAGAATTTTGATTTGGGAGTAAGAGTTGCTGAGCATCTCTTAGATAGTGAACCAGAGAATCCAGGCCACTATGTCATGCTTTCTAACATATATGCCTTGGCTGGTCGGAGTGACAGAGTGCAAAGAGTTAGAAACATGATGATACAGAGAGGGCTGAAAAAGCAAGTTGGTTATAGCATTATAGAAGTTGATGGAAAGACATACATGTTTAGCATGGGCGACAAGTCTCATCCTGAAACAAATATTATATATGAGTATTTGGATGAGTTGATGTTGAGATGTACGCAGGCTGGTTATGTACCATTGGCTGATTCATTGATGCATGAGTTAGAAGGGGAGGAAAGGGAATATGCACTTAGATTTCATAGTGAGAAGCTTGCTGTTGCATTTGGACTACTGAAAACTAGCCATGGCATGACCATCACAGTTGTAAAAAATCTACGTATGTGTGAAGACTGTCACCTAGCATTTAAATACATTTCAGTTGTTGCCAACAGGGAAATTGTCATTAGAGACAAGCTCCGGTTTCACCATTTTAAGGATGGGTCATGTTCATGTTTAGATTTCTGGTGATGTGGTCCACACTGAAGCTGGGTTTAATTTGATTCTCGTGATTTCTCAGTATGGTGAAAATTCACCTTTGAGGTTCTTTACAAATGCTGAATGAAGAAATAATCTTCACATAATTGGCACTTGAGAGAGAGGTTTGCCCTTGCTATCTCGCTGAATACTCCTTCATGGTTGTTGCACTCAACTTGGTTGTTTTACTGGTGATATGTATGACTATTCCAAAGCAACAACATCCCACACTGAAAAATAATGGATACATCAAAAGAGGTCCCTTTCGTTAGGCATGGCTCGGATTTTGGACTGAAGAAAGCAGAGTCCAGGTTTGTTTGTTATCTGCTTGAGTTTTCGAATAGTTAATCTGGTGTCCTCATGGGGACTAAGATTGCATTATATTTTGACTGTGGGATATTATATTTTGTCCCTATTTATAAAATAGCAAGAGTCACCCTTTCAGAACCTTCTTTCTAGGTTTCCACTTTACCCATTTTTACTGAATATACTGAATGAACTTCTCCTGTTGACTTCCATAACTAGGAAAGCTACCGCTTTAAGTCATTTTTTCTTCCACCTAGGAAAAAAAGAGTTCATTGACTGCAACTTGATTATCTCTTCATGTATCATGTATGTTTTCTTCACCTCATAATGATGTTAAGTAATTATTACCTGACAATTTTCCCTCTTTGTAACATAGGGAAGCTTGATTTTTTCTATTCTAACAGCAACTGGGGTCATGCAAGCTGAGTGGTGCGGACAAGGTGTCCAGTGTAAATAAGGGCTTCATAAAAGATGGTAAGCGTGGGGCAGCGAACGCACTGTAACGAGGCCAATGTAAAAGGAAGGAGACACAGCCTTCTCTGCTGAGTTGACGATCGAGTTGAGCAGTATCTCGCATGGCAGAAAACCGTCCAGGATCAGACTGGACACGGAGTTACAGGAAACAAGATAATTGTGACTTCTCAAAAGACGCTCCTCATGAGAAAGTCGAACCTGTACTTAAGATAAGTTACGAGACTTTCATCCGATGCACAAGCTTCAGTGCGGTAACATTGAAGACCAAGCCAATCTCGATAAATAAAATAAAATAAAAAGTCAAAGCAGCTATATCTCCTTCGGACCCTGAAGTGAATGACTGCTTTTTAGAGTGTTATAACTATGCTTGCCAAACAGAGGGGTTGGATGGGGTTAAATAAATGGTCTGGTACAAATTAATTTATTTAACATGTTTTTACTTATTTTCATATACAGTTAAATTTAGTGACTCATACATAATCCAATCTGTATTGGATTGGGGATTTGTTTTTGTTTGGACAATTTTTCTTATTAAATTTTTTCCTTTGAATAATGGGCGATTCTATGGATCGACTTGTCAAGTTTGTGAGGAGCTCAACGATCAAGTTATGGAGGGGGGCATGAAGATGGTGGTGAAAATTCAGCTCGGGCCATCCATCAATCATGAAGTGGGTTCCAACTTTGGATTTGGATTTGGAAAATGTAGACGGGTCTAAACCATCCATAAATTATGAAACGTGGAGCCATCTTTTCATGAAATTTTACCTTGAAGGGGACTTCGAGTAGTTATGGTTTGGGCTTGAGGTTAAGCCCATGATGGGCGGCCCAAGTCCAAAACCCAACGGACCTTGTCTCGTCCACAAGTAGGTTGAGACCATGTCATCTCAAATTCGTTGAATCTGAAGGTCCTCTCCTGTGAATTGGGTTATATCAACCTTTTGAGAATTTAACTCGTAAATTGCTCAAATCTCACACACTCTCCTCCGCTGACAGAGCTAAATCTAGTAATGGAAATTCGCTCGAAACAAAACGACCCTATTACAACATCATTCGAAGCGAGGACCATCGTAATGAGAAAGAAGAGAACCTACAAGACGGTATCGCAATAGCAATTGTTGCCGAAGTAGCACTCGCCCTCAGAGACGTCCTGCTCCTCAGAGGGCCACTAGAGATAGGCGGTGGCAAAGCCGGAGATAGGCCATGGAGGCGGCGGCAGCGAGCCGGTTAGTTGGTGTAAAAAGGAGGGAGAAGCTTGCAAGTCAGATCTGTGGAATCGAAGAGGGTCTAGTTTAGAAGAAGTTCTTATGAAAAATGAAGAGTCTTATTAAGTGGATTGGATATGGATTCATGACATGTCCATTCAAATTCATATGTTATGCGTTTTTTGGGTTAAAAACACATAATGGCTAGGCCCGCCAAATATGAGGTGGCCCATTATATATAACCAATTCAATAAATTTGGATTAATAAATGGATTTGAGACCCATTTTAAGAAATCTAATAATAACCAACAATGATGAGAAAGTTTCTTGTGTTTACTCAAGCAAACTCAAAGGGATCGGCCTTGAATCAATACGATTTCTCCCTTATTTTCTACATGGAGATCTTTATTCTTTATGAAATTTTAATTTCAGTTGAAAAGATGCTTCAAGCCAATAAGAGCATAAAAATGCAAAACAAATATTCAAGAGGTCAAAATAGCGCAAGAGCCTTCTTAAGGAGTATTTGTCTGAGTGAAAAAATTTTCAGTGAATTAGTTGTTTGGATTTATGTGTGTTTCATTTACTGAAAAATGATTAGTCAATAAAAAAATCATTTATGATCAAAGAAAATATATTTATTTAAAGTAAGCAAAATGAATATTCAATATATTAAGGGAAAAATATTTTTCTGGAAAAGGATTTTCTATAAAGTATTTTTCTTTGCTATAATTTTTTTTTTCAAAATAAATTAACCCTTTAAATTGCATGATTTTCAAAATGTTAAAGGAAAATATCACCAAAACCCTAAATTATGCCATTTGGGATAATTTGATCCTAAACTTTTTTTGTGTTATCAAAAATCTCAAACTATGTCACTTGAGATAATTTTACCATAAACTTTTTTTGTGTCACAAAAAAGTCAAACTATACCACTTAGGATAATTTTATTATGAATTTTTTCTTGTGCCACAAAAAACCATAAACTATGTCATTTGGAATACATTTATCCCAAATTCTTTAACTAAATAGCATTTTTGTCTTTTTACTTCTTCTTTTTTCCTTTTTTCTCTCTTTCCTATGGTAGAGAGAAGCTAGCAAGGGCCATCTTCATTGGTAGAGGGGAGTGTTGAGGGCTATCCTCGCCAACAGCAACGTTTAGCGAGACCGACCCTCCCCGGTGTCAAGTGAGGGTGGCAGCGAGGTGGCCCTTGCCTCGAGTCGGTAAGGGCATCCCTCGCTTGAATCGAGCCAAGTGTGGGATGCCCTCGTCAAATCCGGCGAGGGCAACCCTCTCTGGTGTAGGTTGAGGGCAGCCTTTGCCTCGGGCAAGCAAGGCGCCCTTCGCCTAATTTTGCCACCGGTGAGGGTGGCCCTCGCCATCTTTCCTCTGCTGGCCATGGCCATGGTAGAGGAAGAGGGAGAAAAAAAAAGAAAATGCATTTTAATTAAAAAATTTATGGTAATGTGTTCCTAATGATATAATTTGAGGTTTTTGTGGCACAAGAAAAAATTTAGGATAAAATTATCCTAAGTAGTATATTTTGAGATTTTTATGACATAAAAAATTTTAAGATAAAATTATCTTAAATGATATAATTTGAGGTTTTTTATGATATTTTTTCAAATGTTAATTACGCGTATCTTTTGGTAAGGCAAAGGTACAAGGAAAGAGTACCGCAGTCGCTGAACAAAGTGAAAAGACGAGGAGCGACCTTTCTCCGCCGAGCTCGCCTCCAATGGAGTTCCCCGTCGCCGAATCTCGCAGCTAAACCACACCATCTCTCTCTACGAAGGAGCTCGAAAATGGCGTTTCTCTCGAGACCCATCTTCGCTCTGCTCCTCCTCTTCTCCGCCGCGTTCGCTTCCGGATCGGCGATCGAAGACGGAGGAGGAGAAGAAGATTTCTCGGAGGAGCTGCTGCTGAAGCCGCTGCCCGACCGCAAGGTGCTGGCCCACTTCCACTTCGAGACCGCCGCTCCCGAGTCCCCTTCCTACGGCCGCCACCACCGCCTCTTCCCCAAGGCCATCGCTCAGCTCGTACGCAGCCCCCCTCCCTCTCTCGATTCCCTTGTGCGCCTGTCTGCGCGCGCGTGTTTTTCGATTTGGGTTTTTGGGTTTGTCCGAAAGATCGACTATGGCGTCGTGGGAGGGTGGTGTCGATCTGCCGCCATTGCCCACTTTATGAATGTTGTCTGCGTTTGATGTTGGAAGGTGGCTCGTTTTGCTAAAGTTGACGAGGGCCTCCGGGAACTTGTGTTCTTAGGCATTCTTGATAAGGAATGGTTTGATTTTGCAAAGCACTGATCTTGATTGCATTCATTATGCTGAGAGCCATTGTCTTGAAAACTATAGTATTTCCTTTATTTAGTTACTTTTTAAGACTTGTTAACGAGATCAAATTTTCTGGAGGAGCATTTGGAAATCTTTGTTCTTTACAGTATTGTGGAAATTGCTATATGGGGGCATTGAATTGATCATTTCGATGTATACAAGGAGAAATTACACGATTCTTGTTGGAAGCATAATTTTTCATTTTGGTGATGAGTTGTTTTCGGATGAGCTGTTTGGACTGGTTTTATAAATTTTCAAAACCAGTAGCAGTTGTTTACGTGCCTTCCACACATAAGAGTATAGGTATGAAGAGAGATTTGGAATTTTCTCTCTATGTGTGATATTGGTTTGAGTGGGTACCCTACATGTCTTTGTTCCTGATAGTGTTGATGTAGATCATATTCTAGATCCTGAGCTTGTTTGAGCAAGTTCAGAAAATAATGAATTGGACCCTGTCTTATTCTATTGGATCCATGGGACCTACTCATGCGAGTCTTTCCAAGAGTATTGGCTCCAAGGCTTCCAGTGCTCACCCTCAGTTCTCATGTCAAAGGGACATGTTCTTCGAAGGATTTCGCTGCTCACACTTAGTTCTCATGCCAGAGGGACATCATCTATTGGTGTTGAGTTCATAGGCTAGCTCGTGGCTATGGGAAGGAATTAAATTTAATTGGGATATTCTTTTTACTTGCTATAACTAATCTGATATATATTCTATTGCATTTGTGATCTCAAATAGGGAGTGAAATCTCACTTGATGTCCTCATTAGATGTACTCTAGTAAACTATCATAGTGGTGAATTGGTTTGGGCTATTTACAGTGTTAATATGATCACATTCAACCTACTTATTCTGAAACACACTCCAAAGAAACTGCTCTTTGGTCAACACTGCGAGAATAACCTAATTAATGTCAACCTGTTGGATGTTTAGTATGCAAAATAACATGCGGATTGGAACTGTTATGACAGGTCAAGAAATTCCACATTCAAGAAATGGAGTTGTCTTTTACACAAGGTCGGTGGAATTATGAAAGTTGGGGTGGATTTGAACCTATAGCAAGCAGCAATGCGAAGCCACCTGGGGTTGAATTATGGGCTGTCTTTGATGTCCCTCCAGATGATGTTGATGCTTCCTGGAAGAATTTAACCCATAGTCTTTCAGGACTCTTCTGTGCTTCCATCAACTTTCTTGAATCTTCGACAGCTTATGCTGCACCTGAATGGAGCTTCAGGCCTGCTTCAGGAAGCCTGAGGTATGGCACACTTCCTCGTGAGGCTGTTTGCACCGAAAACTTAACTCCATGGTTAAAGCTCCTTCCTTGCCGTGATAAAGCTGGGATATCTTTGTTGATGGACAGACCATCTATCTATAGAGGATTTTATCATTCTCAAAGGTTGAGATTGAGGTCAGTGAAGACTAGTTCTGATGGAACTCACTCAAGCATCATACTCGAACAGACTCTTACAGTTGTTCTTCATCCTAACATTCAGAAAACGAGCACAATGAATTCTGGGGAAACTAAATTACAACCGAGCTGGTCTATGAGTTCAATTTTTGGGAGGAAAATCAGTGGGATGTGTGTTCTTGCCAAGTCTTCTAATGTTTATCTCCAACTTGATTGGGGTCTGGTGAGAGAACTAAAACATCTGCAAAATGGAAATCAGGAAGTTGGGGTTGATAGTATAATGGAAGAAAGTTTTCTCAGTAATCCTGCTTTTGCGTTATCTGATGAGCCAGATAAGGTGATTAATTCACTTAGTGAGGGCTCCTCAGCAATTTTGTATGAATTTTCAGTCAGGAAGCACAGTGATTTAGGACCTTTTGATCTTGGCTTTACTTGGAAGACTCCTTTGGTCTGGTCATGCCCACAGCTGCCTTTACGTGTCAGTCGATTCTTAATGGGAAGTGGGAATGAAAGAGGTGCTATTGCCATCTCCTTGAGATCAACAAGAGCAAGGGAGAGTTTAACAAATGCCAAAGAAATGCTAGAGAGTTGTAAAGTGGATGTAAATGTTTTCCAAGTTGTGCCTTGGTATATCAAGGTCTACTATCATACAATGAAAGTGTTTGTGGATGGAAAGCCTATAGTGGTTTCAGATGTCATCAAGAAGATAAATGTTTCACCCTCAGAAGACAAAGTATCTCCAGGGGTGTTGGAGATGATTCTGAAATTACCCTGTAGTGTAGACTCTGCTGCTTTCACCTTGGAGTTTGACAAGGTTTGCTTTGACATCTTGTTTTGTCAGTTTTCAACTATCTTGTCATAGGTGAAAGTTTCTATCTGATTATTTAGTGCTCAATCGACCAGAACACTAGGGATATGTGTTGCATTAACAAATGGTGGCAATGATTCATAATTTTCATAGAGGATTAGCACAGTAGTATTAGAAAATCTTTCCAATGATTGTTGGAAAAATATTGATCAAGACTCTTTTGGTTATTGTTCTATTTGCAAGTGAAAATAAATGCAGAATCTCAGAAATTATTCCAAACAATTAAGAATATGGAATCTATATTGGATTAGTTGACACCATTTTTATAAGATATAACAACTAAAGCATCTAACATACAATCTGCAGTGATAAATGCAATAAATCATAAGCGAAAGCTTTAAAGCCACAGTTAAGAGTGAAACACGATCTTATTTAATCTCTAGGGAATCTCTTCAATATCTGGACATTTTCGTCTCTCTAGCATCCATAAGAGATGCTCCATTAAGCGATGGCATCACATTTTCGTCAAAATAGGAGGTGATGATGATGTGAGTAACCATACTTGATATAATGTTGAGAGTATATTCCCAAAAGAAACATAATAGCATGATTTTTTTTTTCCATGGAAGGCCTTTTAGGATGATAAGAATGGAGCAACAGAACGATTAGCTTTCCAAGTTAAAGACATAGTAGAGAGATATCCTCTACTATTTGCATTGTTGAACTGAAATGTCTCTTATATCAGCAGCTGCAAGAGTTGAACCTGTACCAGGATTTTATAATGTATTATCCAACAAAGTTAGGCTACTGGCTTTTGCTTAGTTATGGGCTTCTTCTCTATTTTATCTTGGCTGTGGCGTGAATAGACCATGCATTTGCAAAAATGGTTTTTTATCATATTCAGGATTTTCAGTGGTCCACAAAAGGATACAATACAGCATTCCATGTTGGGCCATCCATATCCTGCTGATTTTCACCTGCTTTAATTATATTTTACCAATGTCAGATTCTTATTGTTCTGCTTTCTTTTATTGATCTAGGGATTTCTGCACATTGATGAATATCCTCCAGATGCTAATCAGGGATTTGACATCCCCCCAGCTGTAATAACATTTCCTAACTTTCACGTGAAAATGCATTTTGGTGAAGATAACTCGTCAAAACAGTCGGCGGTATTGTCTAGGTTTCAGGTACTAGAAGGCTGTATGTTCTATTTTTAATTACTACTGAGTGAAGAAGAGAACATACTCATTGATTCTTGTGAATTACTTGTTTACATTTACAGGACAGCATTCCTGTTCGATCTTACACAGAAGTATTGCTAGTTCCTCTGACAACTCCTGATTTCAGCATGCCTTACAATGTGATCACTATTACATGCACTGTATTTGCATTATATTTTGGGTCGCTGCTTAATGTGCTTCGTCGGCGTGTCAATGAGGAGGAAAGATTTCTCAAAAGCAAAGGTACTTTTCTTGACACTGGGGTCACTGGTTTGACAATTTGATGGATGATATAGTCAATTATCGGAAATAAACTTTTCTGGATTTGAGTTGGTCTTGCTTTCATCACCACTGTTAAGTTTGACATTTTTCCAGTACCATGACAGTATGAGGATAGACCATGTAATCACTATGAAAGTTCATTTCATTTCCCATCTCAGGATTCATGTATTTGTCTGTTCATCTTGTAAAGAATCTTAATATATATACCCAGAACAATTCCTGCTATGGAAGTTGTTTTAGCAGTCCAAAATGTAGTCTTTCCTTTCTCTTTTCAATGACTGATGCACTGTGAAAAAACTTTTCATCTCCATGTTTGTTTGCAGTTTTGTATACATGTGAAGCACCTTATTTGCCTCATTAGTCCATCACGGATAAATATCAAGGAACTTAAGTGACCCCTGAAAGTGTATTGACAGGGACAAACCTGAGATTGTATTCACTGTTATAAACCTTTTTTTTGTGTGTTTAGGACAAACTTCCGTGAACCTACTGCCATATCTGGTTAGCTTTACAGGTTTTACCTGCAAAAGCAGCAGATATATATACCTTTGCCTACAATGGTCTTTCATTCATTTTATTCAGCATGCCATTTGATGGAGATGATCATGACCTGCAATTTTTTTATTTATCCTGTTCAGATTCTAATATCTTCCCCACCTTTTTCTTATGAATTTTCAACTTGCAGAAAAGAGGTCCAGTCCACTGTCTCGTCTACTTGGTAAGCTGTCTGCCAAGCTTGGAGGAAAACCAATGGTAACATCCCAGTCATCAGTGAGGTCATCATCTTTTATTAGTTTAAAACTCATACTAAAAATCATATTGGTAGCTGGGATTGCAATTGCTTGGCAATACTTCTCTGAATGACATCACTTGGAGTAATCTAGATAGGTTTTTTTTGTACATTATGTGCCAAAAGATACGATACTTGATGTTAAAAGATTTTCTGAGCTTTTGCTTTTGTTAACATGTACTGTATAGATGTGATTTTGCACATTTTTGTTCTAATGAGAAATTGACATGGATTGACGGTTCAGGTACATTCTGCTTCTGTTGCTATTTCATAAGTCACAAATTTTGCGTTACTTTAGAAGATTGCCATGAGTTAAAAATATTTCATAGGAAAAAGGGGAGGTGTTGATTTGTTCACCAGGAAATCTTGAAAGGGAAACTCTGGAGCTGAAATGGGATTATATATGCCTTTGCCTCTGGTGGCATGTGATGAAATGTGATGAAACACTTCGATCAGACGCTGCCACAAACCAATTCTTGTCATTTTCAACACTGGCATTAGTCTACTGGCGCAAGTCTTTCATCGGACATGCTCCTTCGTTTCCGCAGGCAAAGTGGGTCCTTACGCTTGAATGGTCGATGTCTTTTCTTCCCTGACCCACAAGACGACCCACACGTCTTCATGTTTTTGTGGGAAAAGAAATCCCACGCAATCATTTTGAAATGGACTTTACAGAATGCTAAATATGAAAATCACATCATGCAGAAAATAATTTCTCTTGGTGTGATTATAAGAACAGAAAATGTTCTTTGAATTCTGTCTTCGCAAATATAGACCGACGAGGAGATGTGGGTGAGTTTCATAAAGCTCCCATGAAAGCAAATGGCCATCGAGATTAGTGATAATGGTGAGCCTAGAGATTGTTTCAACTCATTCGCCGCTTTGTCAACTGGAGGCAGGTTATTCACAACAGTGGTGTTACTGTTTCTCGGTCTTTTATAGAATAATTCGATCATATGATACATTATCATCCAAGAAATTTGAATTTCTTACCGTCTTGGTTGTTGGTGATGGAAAAATCTTTTCAAGTTATTAACATTGTCGAAAGGGCCAATCACCTTGTATTTTGATTATGAAACCATCGTCACCATATGAAAAATGAAAGATTGAGGAAGTAATAATAAGCATTTTTTGCTATCCAGTATAACCTTATTGTGTTTCCAAGTACAGTGAAGAACAGCAAACGATCAATTGAACATTTGCTGCGTTCAGGGCTTCCAGCATCCAATTTCCATTACCTCGATGAAGTGAGATGCTTACCGATCCTTTTTGTCTAGGCCTTCTCTAGTTCAGGTCACAAAAGCAATCGGCGACACTGACCTATTATCGACCTAAAGAGGCTGTCTTAATCAAGTCCTCCATAACTTAATTCATTAGGAACAGAGACATTAGACAACAAATGTAACTAAAAAGCATTAATTGGTGATCATAATATAAATTCTCTCTTAGTCATTCTTCCCATTTACTGTGATTATTTAGGCAACCGACTAATTCCCACCAGGCATAGCGACCCCTCCGTCTTGACCATAGAGTCACACCGAAGAGGCTGAAATGAGCTCTTTAAGGAAGAAACAATTCATCGTGAGCAAAGCACCGGCTAAACAAATTTGTCCTCCTCTTTTAAGAGAAGCTTCATCATCATTCTACCGATGGTTTTGTCTCTGCTACACACTTGAGAACCTGCATCGAAGTTACTCGCGAAGGCCGACCATACAAACTTCCTTTGCAGATCAATTGTTTTGCTCGGCAGGAGGCTTCACCATGTGAGATGACCAGACAAATATTAGCCCTAAGGCAATGGATATGGCAATGCCCCTAAGGATAAAGCAGATCAAATGAAACAAGACAGTTTCAGATCTATCTCATTAGACTGGCAACGATGAAGGAAGAAAACAAGGAAAACCTCTTGTATCAGTGAAAACTGTAAGTTCTATCAATGTAGTGCTTCGTGTCATAATTCAATAGTGCCCACTGTGGGCACTTTCTCATATACAGGAGTCCCTCTAAACCTCTTGGGAAGAATACACCGGCCTCCAAATCGCTGCTGTAGGTAGATGAAAACAGCAAACAGCAAACCACCGAAAGGAATGATAATGTCCCAAGCAGTGGAGTAAAAATCCATCCTAGGGTTTGCATATATATAAGACAGATCAAGGTTCCAGGCAGAACTGTGAGCCCTGTAAAGATCATAAGCATGAGGTACCAAACGGACTATGGTGGTCCCGACGTAATAAGAACGAGATAATGCTTCTACAGAAGAGTCGAAGAATAAGTTGAATAGGAGCTGAGGGAGTAGAAAACCATCAAGGATCAATCCTGCATAAGATTTAAGGTCTCCCCAAAACGAAACTGGCTGGTACCTCGCAAGCTGATTTGCAGGCATTGTATAACCGAGACGGCCTTGGCGTAGAAAAGGACTTCTGTGAGATTTCCTCGATTGGTGAATGAACCATGCTATCAACCCACCGCTGATATACATTGGTAGAGATACAAAGATGACCTTTTTCTCAGACACCCACAAGCCCTTCGGGTTGTCATCACTATATCTTGCGGACCAAGTCATGTGGAGAAGATAAAGCTCCAAAAGGAAAGCTACCATAGTAACCACCCTTACTATTACTTCTTTGACTTCAAGCCACCCGCCGCTCCCAAGAAAAACGCTCTGCCTATTATGGTTTGTCACGAGTGCTTCAAAGTTTAACAGGAGAGGAATCATATGTCCCAGAGTAAGAACAATCAGCATTGTGATGGAAATGAAAGGAAGCACCTCTGGCTGCTTTTTCACGTGGAAAAGCTGTAAGCCCACAAAAACGCATGCAAGAGTATTAGAAACAAGAACCATCACGATCTCCAAGTCCATCCTCCAAATGGACTCATCAGCTTGTTCTACATACATCGAACTTGAAACCAGATCCAATTCACCAAAGTAAAGAGGATCCGATCTCGCTCGAGTGCTTTCAATAGTCCCCTTGATTTCCTCATTTCCTTTCCCAGTCAATGGATGCAACTGGATGTTGATCTGAATCTCACAGTCCATAGAACCATTTTTATACACTTCCGCCCCACTTTGTGTGACATAGCGACAGCCCATCATGCACAAATGACCAGTTTCGTTATTATATGTTCCTTCTGCAAAAATATCTACTGCTTTGGATGAAATATTTTGACCACCTAGCTCAAAAGTAACTGAAGGGGTGAAGCGCATCGTGTAACTGATATTCTGCAAGGGACTCTGGGTGCTGTCCAGCTGAACTGCATTCTCTGTTCGATTTGCTTCAAGCATGTAACTGCCATCATAAAGATGAAAGGGTGAATTGAAATGTTTATCACCCACAAATAGTGGATAAGAATAACCATGCACTTTCTGCCCCTTGATATTCTTGATTGACATGTCAAATCTCATATCCGATGAGTACGGATTCGGATATCTCTTTCCCTTATGCTTCCTAGTCTTTGACTCACAAGGTTTCCTAACACTCCCCCTTACTCCATACTTGTACTTGACACCTGGCAATGCATCATTGTGACCCCAAAATTTGATCTTATCAAAATAACCGAAATCCTTTACAGTTTCATTGCTCCACATCTGTCCTACAACTGGATACCTGTTTACAACAGAAAAAGTGGCAGGGAATCTCCAGCACAACTTTATCGAGCAATCTCCAGCAAAAGCATCAGCCAAAGACATTGAAAAGTTCAAGATTCGGCAAGCAACAGCACACCACCTGTTGGCCTTCGAATCCCATTCTCCTTCACCAATTAGGGTAGTGCTAGGATCAAAAGTGTAATAGCCATGATAGACATTGGTGACATTTTGAAACTTCAGTAACAATTGCATCTTACCATGATCCGAACATCGAATCGAAGTGAAGCTCATGGCCTTGGGTAAAAACCCGACATCTGTGCCAAGAGGATTGCACTTGCCACCATCACAAACACTCCTGTATTCCAAGTCAAAAGCAAAATTCTGCTTCAAGGCCGAGCACAAACCTTGCCCCAGTTTATCACTAGACAAATTATCTCCACCACCATCATCAAATTCACTAAAAGACCCGTTCCCTCCCTCCTTCTCTATCAAACTATACTCATAATCAACACTTGTACTACTCAAAGCCAGTACAGAAACAGTCCCAAAATGATCTGCACCACCATCACCATCACCACCATCCAAGCTCTCCAAAACCCCATTAACAAAACTACTGTTAATACTCGATTTCAGCGGATAATTCAGCTTGAAAACGGCATCAAAACTACGGTTGGGAAACGACACGCTAGATCCAACCATGCAGAGCTTACCTGAAGATCGAGACCAGTACCCATTAAGCCTGAACTTCACCGTACCCCGCCAGACAGGGATTCTCGGCCCGCGGACGTGAAATTCGCGCAACCTCCGGTTCTTCGGATTCCCAAAGATCGCATTCACATTGGGGTCCGCGAACACCAGCGTCCCTTGCAGACTGATCACGTCCTCGGACTTGGTCCTGTATATCGCCATGGGAGTAAACAACACCGCCCTCCGCAGATCATGGCCAGACTCCACCCTCCGGCCACCGTCGGCCGAGAAGAACCCGCCCTGGAATTGGAGGAGCTTGCCGTAGGAGCTGGCCAATTCGGAGGCGATCGGGGGCTGCCCAGGGACCACGCCGCCGCAGTGGTCGCCGTAATACGAATCCACGTTCCCGGAGTGGATTCTCGCGGTGGATGCGGCGATGCCCAGGAAGCTGACGGCCGCGAAGAGGAGGAGGGCGGTAGGGGAGGCGGGTTCCATTGGGTTTCGCCGGAGGATGGGGGCGATGGCAACGGGCAGTGGCTAGAGGAATGGCGAGACCGAGGGAGGGACGGCGCATCGATGGGTCAGTACGCCATTGCCGGGCCTGCAGCGAAGGTATTTGAAGAAATGCGCAGGAGAAAAACCCAGGAAAGGCCGACAAATCTGTCTTTTGCAGGAACTTTTGGCCATTGGGTCTTAACGTTTTTCTAGAGCACAAAAAAGGCAGGAGTCTTTGGGCTGGCAAGGCGATGGACGAAAATGGGGCAAGGGAAAATTACAAAAAGCAAAAAAAAAACCCTACTTTAGTTTAATTTTTTCTTGTCATTTCTTTCTCTTTCTTTTCATCCCTCAAAGGGGTAATTTTTATTATTATTTATTGCTCTATTTTAATGTCTTTATATGTAAGTAAATATTAATTCATTATTAACCGAGATGTGATGTGGATCCTTTACCGTGGTCAATGATGTATCTTACCATCGTTAAGGGCCACTCCACCTGTTAGATAACTCTAATAGGCTAATAGGATTGTGCTCCCTCCCTCAAGAGAATATCCCTAAATTTTACTTCTCATAAATCAGATATGTAATGGTTTAAGGACATATTAAGGTCCAAATCTGGTTATAAATAAGTAGACATTAACAGATGATCAAGGTAATTGAATGAGAGAATCAAATTTGTAATAGATTTTGATAACATATGTCCTAAAAAGGCATTTATCAAATACCTATTTAAGAAAAGTCCTTGATCATTAAAATGTTATTTTTTCGTGTTATATATGATCAGTTTATTATCTGATAACGTTTAACTATGCTGAATATTCCTGGCAGAATGTGAGCTTTATGCACAAACCTAATTGAGGTGTAATTTGATGACATTTTGTGATCTTTTTGGAATAAATGATGTCTACTTTATTAATGGGAAAAGCTTCTATCCCCCTCCCCCCAGGGCGGCAAAACCCCAAAAAAAAAGGTACAAAGCTCGTTCTCTAAGCGATCATAGTACGAATCGAAATGGAGGACAAGGTCAATATGGCTGTTGTGATCATCGAAACAAGAGCATGACGATGAATCCAAATCTGAATAAATGAGGGTCAACGAGAGCACCTTCGACAGTGCCGTCATGCAAATAGGGTTACTTGGGCAGCAACGAGGAAATTGATGAAGATTCTTTGTTTTCTGCTCACACGACATGGTCTCACGTTTGCATTCATCGGCCACAGCTAATCCGATAGTTACTACATTACGAACTCCCGGGTTCGAATATCGGGATCGATCTACAATCTGCAATGCATGACACAATTTCTATTTTCCACGAAGTCATATGACTATGCATATCGATCGCCCACCTATTGTTCGACATAGCATGAACAATGATGTAATAGATTATCCATCAATATAGCGTCCGATTATCCATGAAGTGGTCTTGTCAATGCAAAATATATATACCTGTTAGAGCACATCCACCATATCCTCTTCGGATATGATACATTAGTCTTTCTTTAAACTAGCAACAATTGCACACATCTATGTCGACAAATCTCATCCAATTTAGGGCAAGTTAAGGACCGTATTAAAACTGGTGTAAGGATTTAGAAAGTAGTGATTCTGACACTATAAATGACAGAGACAATCTCTTGCATAATTTTCAACCACTAAACTCTTTTGCAGCTTTTCGAACACAGAAAAACACTGTTTTGGAGCTTGGAAACCTGATAAGGCAATGCCTCCTTTGTGAATCCTATATATCAAGCAGATTGAATTCAAACTATCCTCACTGTCGTAATTGCAATACATAAAAGTCAATTATAAGAAACACTAATGAAATACAGAAAAGCTCTACCCTGATGCCTTGCAATGATCTAAACACAAGATCTCTTGCCACATGTGATTCATCATTCATATCCAGATATAAGAAGCAAGAATAATCCTCTCATGATCCTAGAAAAATTACTTCAATCTGGAGGAATTCAGGATTGAATCACCAGAAAAATCTGGAGACTCAAAGCATGTCCTATTGGTGCTATGATGGTATTACCATCTTTAAAGGTGCTTGGCACTCAGCAGGCAAATCCTTTCAGACAATACATTGAGCACACGGCATGTCCAACTGGTGCTCATGATCCAGAAGTAGCAGCATTGGAACCATTATTGGCAAATGACCATGGAAAAAATTATTCCTATGCTGCAATGGCAACCTTCTCCGACTTCTTGACTGCCGACTTGACAGGCTTCTCATTGTCTGTCTTCTCAGGTTTCTCAATTCCTTGAATGTCAGTTATCCTCAACTTGGTGAGTTCCTAAGAAATAAAAAAAGATAGGTCAGGAGAAATTACCAGAAGGTGAATGAACAGAAAAACAGTAATTTCCTCATCTGCTGATCTATGATGTACCTGGCGGTGTCCTTTGGTTCGCCGATAGTTCTTCCTTCTCTTTTTCTTAAAAATAATTACTTTTGCATCTAATGCCTGAAGTATTAAATGAAAAGAAAGAGTTAGCCATCATATGATGGGGAAAAAGATGATATCCTAACTTTTAGAATGGACTCAATTCTTACAGGACAGGGCAGTAAGTAGAAAGAGCAAATAAAATGTCGTCAGTGTAACAATTCCTTCATACACAACAAAGTAGCAAAAAAAAACCTGGATAATAGGAAATTCTTTCATCCCTCAATTAGATGGTCATGTTGTATGATTCTGATAATTTCTTATACCAATTAAGAACTTCTAGACAAAATGCATATCAGATAAGTCCTCACCTGTTACGGATCTGATAAAGTATCACAACCAAACAAGATTTTGCACATAGCTCAAGCTCAACAGATCATTTACAGAATACATGCCAATTCTTGAAACTTAAGTTCACACTCCCCAAAATCATTTGAAACACCACTTCTTTCGAAGGCCAAATAAGCACGGGATGATCTCTTTTTTATTTTGGTGTAGTCTGAAAGTGGGTGGTGATGATGATGCAAAACTCACATGCTCCTCAACGACTGCATGTACAGCTGCATCTGGAACTGTCGGTCTGCCAACAATTGTCTGAGACTGTGAGCCAAGCAGCAGAACTTTGTTCAAAATTAACTGCATCACATAAAGAGTTCTAAGCATTAACTACATCATTCTATTGAACAAAGGAGGAAAAAAAGAGAAAACCAGGCGACCTAGATGTAGAATATTTTGCTCGTAGAATAATTTATGGGCAGGCATAAAGTAAACCACAAGGAAAGACAAGCACCACTCATGTTAAAGCCAATTGCTCTAGGATGATTTCCGGGGGTTGTTGACAAGTAGAATGCACACTCAGAAGGAAAGAAAAGATTAAAAAGAAGCACAAGTCCAAAGTAAATTCCCCACTATCATCCATAAGGGACAGATAATAATTTGGCACATCCAAAAATTCCAGGAAGAATGATGCAATCATGAATAGAAGCTTCCATTAATGTGAAAAAGAAAGTGCAGACAATTTGCCTCATTTACTTGATAAATAATGCACTTATAGGAGAATAGGTATGGAACTAGAAGGAAAAAATCTGTTAATGGAAGATCAAAAGGGCTACTCTACATGGCAACTGTCCCACAACGTTTCTAGACTTAACGGAAGGTGAACTCCAATGAGATAGTTGATGATTTTATGGATCAATCCAGAGCATAAAAATTGACATTTTGTTACAGTATAAGTGGATAATGAGCTATCACTGAGTATTTTGAGGCCAAATGAGCAGAAGAGAATGCCCCAGAACCACTTTACTACATCAAGAAAATTGAAGGCTAGGTACAAGCTGAGTTCTAATTGATACAGAACGAAAAGAAGCGAACAGTCTTTTCTGTATTTTCTCGGTGGTGGTTCCCACGTTCTGGAAAAGTTAAATTTTGTATATCCATTCAAGAAAATTCTTCTGCAATACAATTTCATTCCTGCCATAAACATCAATACCACTCAAAAGCCGATTTCACACCTAATTCATGATCACTCGGAACTCCAACAGAGAGCGGTAGAGACAATTCAGAACTAATGCTTCAAGCAACATCACAGTAGTCACCAGTAACGAATATCAGACAGACACCTAGCAGATTATTAGCAGAATGACTGATCAAATATACCCACGTCAAGATTCAGCTTGCAATGTACCTTGTCATTGATGTCGCAGAACTTGAGCCGCTCCGTGAAAATGCAGTCCCCATTGCTCACCTTGAACTGGTGCGAACCAATCTACACACCATACGCCTAGCAGCTAAACACATGAATACAACCAAACCCGAAAAGAACAAACAGACAAACAGAACACCAACACCACGCATCATCTCATCATTCCACTCTCAAAAAACCACCGAGCACCACCGAACCTGAACGACGGCGAAAAACGGCTCGTACAGCTTGAAGACCCGCTCCGACCTCTCCAATGGGCCGAGCACCGTGTACCCAATCGCGGCCGCCTCGGCTTCCCTCTCCTCGGGCGTGTAGTCCCACTTGGAACGCGTCGAGGCCTTGCCGGTCTCGCAGTCGCTCTCCTCCATGAACTCGCCTCCCTCGCCGTCCTCCTCCTCCTCCTCGTTCTCCTCCTCGTCGTCCTCGTCGTCCTCGCTCGTCCTGCTGGAGCAGAAGAGGCGCGCCCGCGGCGGCCATGGAGGGCGCCGGCTCGGCTCGAGGCCGGGCGACACCCGCCGAGCTTCGAAGAGCGATTTGGGAGGAGACGGAGCGGAGAGAGGCGGCAGAGTCTTGAGGCGGCGGACGGCCGAGGTCGACGAGAAGAGAGATGTGGCGCGGCGGGTCAGGGCTTGGAGGCAACGCCGGTTCGCCATCGCCATCGCCGTCTTCTGGTTTTCTTCTTCTTCCTTCAGTTCATTTTCACAGAGGCGCGATGGCGACTAGGGTTTTAGCACGATTCGGCCGGGGTTTTCCTCCTTGCTCTTCTCCTTCTCGTGTGTGTTTTTTTTTATAAAAAATGTGCAATCAAATTTTAAATTTTTATATTAAAAAAGATATACAATCAAGCGTCAAACATTTCAATTCATTCAATTAAGTTGTCGACTTTAATCGAAAAATACCATTAAGTGTACTAATAAGAAGAGAAATACATTTAAGAATATGAGGAATTTTTGCAATTTTAAGTACTATTCATCGGAAGGGTTTGATTGCATTTTTTTAAGGAAAGCTTGGGATTTAATTGAATGAATGAAATGTTTAGGATTTGATTACATTTCTTACATAAGAATTAAGACATTGTGCGATAATTCAACAGATGATAAGAACAAAGATTTTCCGACGACCTTCAATCCTATCTGATAGTGAATGTAAGTTTCTTTTCATACTCTTCTCATTATGCAAGGTAGTAACTAAGGAAGTGAATAATAATCACTTTATTTTAAAAATCAAATTCTCATCATAAATTGATTTTTTTATTTCTATTCGTTAAATGGGTTTTGAACAAAAATACGTGTCTGATAATGATATAATTTTTTTTATCTTGATACATAAATTTATTTAATGATGACACAAAATTTCTTCTTCTCAAGTAAGTGGCAGGTGAGTGGACCAGTTAGTAGTGAGGGTGAGCGATAAAAAGATTTTTTATTTCTAATTTTTGTTTAAGAATTAAAAAGATAAAAAAAATTTTTTACTTCTCATTTTTGTTCTAAATCTATTTATGAACTAAAAGTTTGTTCCAAAACTAAAAATATGAAATTGAGTATTTCTATTTCAAACTTATTACCAGTAACAAAAAATAAAGAAGTAAAATGATTTTATGTACGTTATAAGAAAGCAACATCTAGTTCTATTTTAGGATTAATCACTTCTTTATGTCCTTCCCACTCAGTCTTCCCACTCAGTCGGAGAGCCCAACCTCCTGGCTGCCATTGTTATCCTATGGTGCTCCTTCAACAGCTGCATGCACTTTAAAAACTAGTCATAGTTCCATTTGTGTTGAGTTTATTCCGGCCCTCTAGTGGTGACTTTCAAGTAAAAAGAATGTTCAAAATATGAAGAATATGTATAAAAAAAAGGGTTTAATATCATACAAAATTTCAAATTAATATATCTTTGATAAATTTACTTTAAACTTATTTTTTGACCATACAAATTCCAAAAACTGATATACTTTTGATAATTTTTTCTCAAATTTGTACAATAGCGATAAATTTAACCTTTATTAGTTTCCATTAAATTTTAGTGTCAAATTACTGAATTGGATGATAGATGAGAGTTGATTGGTATACCAATTTGTTTACTCTCTATGTGTCACAATTAAGGATTTTTGGCCATTAAAAAATTAGTTTGGGGGTACATTTGTTACAAGTTTGCCAATTTGGGGGGTTTTTTTATAACATGTATATCAGTTTTGAGTTTTTGTTGGTCAAAAATTAGTTTAGCATAAATTTATTACATGTGCACCGGTTTGGAGTTTTTAGTGATATTAACTCTTAAAAAAAATTAACAATATGTAGAAATCATCAAAGTTCAGGAAAATATTTTTCTGCATAAAAATTAAAAAAAAAAGAAATGTTCCAATGATTAGAAACCACCGAGAATTTTTATGATTATAAGAGACATGAAGAGTTCATGTTTACATAATAAACACCCCGTTGAAAAGCTAAAGCAGACTAACAAGTAATCAAGAAGAGATAATATAATCTCCAATGATGCAAGATATACAGAGAGTAATTTAGTATATCATTATTCTGTAACTCACTTATAAAGGGCAAATAGAGAGATTGTGATGTTTCACCTCATAAAAAACTGGACAGAAACAACGAAATGCATCTTCATCTCGGCAAATCATGAAAGGGCGACCGATCATCCTCCAACGAAGTCAACTCCATATCTGCTTCCGATCGCGCCAATGTGGAGACTGCACCAAAAGGACAGATGGATCCAGTTCTAATGTGGTTGATTTCTTCATCATTTTGCGAGACAAACACGGGATTTCGGGGGGATTGTACTCGCTCCAATTCCATTGCCACTTCCTTCATCGTGGGTCTATACCTTCTGTTAAGGTTTAAGCACCTTTTCGCTAGGTTAGACACGGCAATAATTTCTTCTTTCTCACCATGATCTAATACCTCCTTGTCAAGAACATCAAACAAATGGTTCTCCTCCATTGAAATGATGAAGTGCATGGCCAAACCTCGTCTCTCTTCCGCCCTCATTTCAGAAATTGGCTTTTCTCTAGTTAGTAGCTCAACAAGAACAACCCCAAAACTATAGACATCACTCTTATCAGTAAATTTATTTGTTTGGAAGAATTCCGGGTCCATGTATCCAACGGTTCCATGCACCTTTGTGGTCAAGTGCGTTTGACTGATGGTAATTGATCTGGAAGCTCCAAAATCCGCAACTTTGGCTCGATAGTTTTCGTCCAAGAGTATATTCGAAGACTTGATATCACGATGATAAATCGGGATGGCTGCAGCAAAGTGCAAATACGAAAGAGCTCCAGCAATTTCATTAGCGATTCTTAATCGCATCTCCCACGATACAGGAAATCCCCTACATGGATCATGAAGATATTGATAGAGGGTTCCATTGGGAACAAATTCATATACAAGAAGAGGAACTTCACTCTCTAGGCAAAATCCCAATAGCTTGACTACATTTCTGTGATTAATTTCGGAGAGAATAATGACCTCATTGATGAACTATTCAACTTGCCTTGGATTGACAACTTTGGATTTCTTGACTGCAATAATTGTTCCATCTGTCAACATTCCCTTATAAACTGTCCCTTGACCCCCTTGACCCAATATTCGGTTCTCATTAAAATGGTCTGTAGCTATGTATAACTCTATTGAGGTGAATAGCTTACCTTTTGCCTTGTGATTGTCTTCAATAGAAGATAGGCGTTGTTGCAATTAGACCTGTTAAACGGGTGGGTTGGGTTGGGTTTGGGTCGGGTCATAAATGGTCCGACCCAAGTTGACCCATTAACCCGTTTATGACCCATTTAAGCATAGTATAAAATTTTTGACCCATACCCAACCCAACCCATACCCGACCCATACCCGACCCGACCCATATTGTTAAAACATTTATCTATCTAATTAAACTTAGGAAAATTTATTCTTATAATCTTTTTAAAATATTTTAAACTTATTCAAGTTCATTAACAACCCATGTATTTTAGTCTTTTTAATTTTTAAACCCATTATGAATACACCTGTCAAAATGGGTATATAACCCATTTATGACCCATTTAAATACTAAATGGGTCAAAAATGGGTCATGCTTTCTTTAAATGGGTCATAAATATGTTATACTAAAAAAAATCCTGACCCATTTATGACTCATTTAATATTTAAATGGGTCATAAATGGGTTATCCACCCATTTTGACAGGTGTAGTTGCAATACAAGTCCGCCGTTACGTTGGAAGAACTTTTGCTTGAGCTTTGCCTCTGCCATCTTTTGATGAACTTGTATAACCACCAAGAAAGCAAAAGTGATACTATGACTCCGACACCCGCACCCACACCTATTTCAAAAAAAGTCAACCGCAATTGCTTTAGGAACCTAATTTGATTACATTTTGAAAGTTTTTCTTCGCTCTTAAAATTAGAAATAAGCGCATTAAAAGTTCCAAAATTTGTATCGAAAGTATGATTGAGTCATAAAACTGATCAAGTTGGTGCAACCGAGTCCTTTATTAACTTTGTCCAATTTAGTTAACAAAAAAAATGCTAATATGGCTCTTCTTTAATATTTCCTCTCTCCTACATGGCATTAAGGTTAACTAAAATATTAAAACGATGTGTTTTTGATCTAAATCCTAATTTTTTACACCAAGTCTTAATTAAATTAGGTGAAAAAGACAAACTAAAAAAGAACAAAATAAACAGGTTAAATGTAAAAAAAAAACACAAGAAAAGGAAAAAAAAAACGCTGGTGGAAGGAGGGCTGGCCCCTGCCTGTATATTTTAAAAATCTTTTATTTTTTATTTTAAATCTAATTTAACTAAAATTTAGGTTAAAAATGATATTTTGATAAAACAATGATGTTTTAGTGCTTTAATTAACCTCAACGTCACATAGGAAAGAACAAATTAGTATTTTTCGTGAACCTAATTTGACGAAGTTAACAAAATGATTTGATTACATCAATTTAAATTGGATTGCACTTTTTGAAAATTTTAAAACTTAATCGCAATTTTCTTATAATTTTAAGAACTTTTAATACACTTAGCCCTCGGATTTACTTAACCAATTTCTTCCACCAAATTGAACATGTGCCTTCTTGCTTTGAAGATTCACTCAACAAAATTATTCAAAAAACCCATGTATATTAGACATCATATGGGTGAAAAACGAAGATCCAATCAAATGGTCAATTGCATGGACTAGGAAAAATATAATTGAGTTAAAAGGATTGTTAAATGAACAAATTATGAGAGTACAATTTATATTGAGCAGAAATGGTAATATTTTTTGCCTTCATGCAAATGAAATTGGTGGATACAAAGACGGTCGCATTTTGCGACCAGTAAAAGAAATGGAGCGGGCAATTACGTACCTATCAGGGTGATGATCTTGGTTTCTATGCAGTTGTGTGACCCTGGTCGATTCACACACTTCCCATGGCATTTGATGTTCGGATCTTTGCACTCATCAATATCTGATTGATATTAAATGATGGATGGGTTAAGGAAAGAAACAAGAAGAATAAGCAGTTTCAAGATATATGACCGAACATTCAGCAGTCAAATTCTCTCTTAGATTATCCCATGTTACCAATTTGTGAGCATCCATCATCTGATTGTAAAATTTTAATTATTCCGACTGTATCCACAGGCTTTTCGTAGATTTCGAGCTTGCATATCGACCTACCTGGCTTTGGATAAAGAATAAGGTTAAGATACAAAGTAAAAGCGGACGTTCCAAGCTCACCTTGGCATCCCTGGGGAAGAAAATAATTCCCTTCGTAGCCTGGATTGCAAGCACAAAATATACGAGTAGAATCCTTGACCGTTTGGCAGGAGACGGAGGTATCATTGTCGCATCTAAGAATGAAATCCCCGCTCGGCTGGCAGGAGCCGGAGTTCTTTTTATGGCGCTTGTTGCTTTGTTTGCTCAGCAACTCTTTCTCATGTAGGGTGATCGCCCATTCAAGCACCACCGGAACATCCGGCGGTAAACTGTTCAGATGAGCTTGATGCCACAATTCGATGTCAACCAAGAAGGCGAACCTGCATTCCGCATCCTCTCGTGCTATGGCTTCGCCCTCATAAGTCTTGAAATCCACACTGTACTTGCCGACATCATTGTTGATCGGAGTCAGACACCAACTGGTATGAGAATGGAAATGGTAAAATTCAATTGTCCCGTTTCTGCCACCACTACATGAAGACTTGCATCCTAGGACCTCCCTCGGCGTACCATCAAGGATCATCAAGGCCTGGTTGTCACAACCTCCAGCAACAAAATAGTTTTTATCCCGAGAGTACCTGAAAACTCTATTACTGCCCAAGTCCACTGGGTCAACCTTTTGCTGGTTGGTCGTACAGTTAGGATGTGAATACGATATTGGCTGGCGGACCTTAATGAGGCCTGGGGAATTTGAACTTTGCGGTAGCTGGATATCTAACACTACTACGCTAAAATTCTTAAGTACCGGAGTAGAGATGCCGCGATTCTGCTGGCAATCGATCTCGTACTGGTGATCCAAGAAGCAGTCGGGTCCGATTCCAAAAGGATACGGAATATTTGTCAAATTGCCACATGTGTCCGGACAGCCTTGCCGGGCCAGACTCTGAGGAGGTGAATCCGCAGCATCAGCTGGCCGGTTCGCCGGGAAAAAAAACACAAGAACAAGGAAGGCCATCGCCAGAATCATCTTCTCCTGGTTCATCCTCCACAGTTCGCTCCTACATCTGGCTATTGAATTGTGGAAACATCTCTCCATGAAACATATAAAACTATGATGCTGCCATTGCTTGTTCACCTCACCCCCAGCCATTGTCTTCCTCTCTGTCGTTGATTGATGATGCTCTGCCTTTCTCTCCCTCTCCCCTCTATTTAGTTACCCTTGGAGCTAGCACCCGACAGAACTGCTTGACTTGACTCTGCTATGTAACTTTTGTCCGTCGATGCAATCGTTAGTGGAGTTTGGATGCATATCCTTTAACTAATTCCATGACTATTTCTTGCTGAACATTTGGGGAACAAATTCCCAAACGTATGCCATATTCTCCATTAAACATAATGTCAGGCATGAAATCTTGGAAACTTCCCAATAACTTCACGAGCCCCGCAAGAATCGCCGCCCAGATGTTTCTCGTAAGTATCATCCTAAGAATGCCGAAACTCTTGTATTATACTATTTGTATCCATAAAATGACATTACCTTATTAAAATTTAATTGACATATGAATGAATTGCAATGTAGCGGTCACTAAGTATTATTTGTTCTTCATTTTTGCCAACCAAAAATATTAGTGGATGTAATTATAAGGGGGAAAAGTCAAATTTGATGGCAAATTTTTTTTTTTCATTTTCCTACTTATATTTGATATGTAAAATTATATATAATAATCCTTAAATTTTTGTTGTTGAAAGAATGGCAAATACACAAAATTTCACGCAATTCTTTAAATCGCCTCAAAACAAACTTTGAGGAGAAATCAAGGAGAAAGCTTCGATCGAGCATTACAATGACAGATAGTCATTTTCCCGAATGGTTACAAGCAAAAGAGCGATTGATTGTCCTCTAACAAAGTTGGCTCCACATCTGCTTCCGAATGCGTCAATGCGGAGACTACACCCAAAGGACAGATAGATCTAGCTCCAATGTGATCGATCTCTTCATCATTTTGCCAGACACCTTGGGATATTGGAAGAACCGTACTCGCTCCAATTCCATCGCTACTTCCTTCATTGTAGGCCTGTATCTTCCCTGAAGGTTTAAGCATCTTTTCGCCATGTTGGACACCACAATTATTTCTTCTTTCTCGCCATGGTCTAATACCTCCTTGTCAAGAACATCAAATAAACGGTTCTCCTTTAGCGAAATGATTAAATACATGGCTAGACTTCTGCCTTCTTCCGCCCTTGGTTTGGAAATTGGCTTCTCTCCGGTTAGTAGCTCTACAAGGACAACCTCGAAACTATAGACGTCGCTCTTGTCTGTAAATTGACTTGTTTGGAAGTATTCTGGGTCCAAGTATTCAAAGGTTCCTTGCATCTTTGCGGTCAAGTGAGTTTGGTTGATGGTAATTGATCTGGAAGCTCCAAAATCAACCAATTTGGCTTGATAATTTTCGTCCAAAAGTATTTTCGACAACTTGATATCACGATGATAAATGGGGATGGCTACAGAAAAGTGCAAATATGAAAGAGCCCCGGCAATTTCATTGGTGATTCTCAACCTCGTTTCCCATGACATGGGAAATCCTCCGTATGGATTATGAAGATATTGGTGGAGAATTCCACTGGGGACAAATTTATGTACCAGAGAGGCGGATTCTTGAGGCAGTGGAGCAACGAGGAGAGAGACGTGGCACGGCGGGTCAAGGCAACGCCGGTTCGCCATTGCTGTCTTGTGGTTTCCTTCTTCTTCTTCCTTCAGTTCATTTTCCCAAAGGCGCGGGGCGACTTGTGTTTTAGCTTGATCAGGCCAGGGATTCTCCTTTTCGCTCATTTCTTCTTCTTCTTCTTCTTCTTTTTTTCTTTTCTATTCTTTCCTTTAATTTTCTTTTCTGGTAAATAGAGGATTTCATCCAGAGAGAATTTTTCAGTTCAAAATTGAAATTGCACTGCTAAGTCTTGTTTTGTGCAACCAAGTCTTAAAAATTTATCAAAAAACAGTACATTTGAGTGTTAAGCATTTGAATTCATTCAATTAAGTTCTCAACTTTTATGGAAAAATACCGTCAAGTATAATAATATGATGAGAAATACAATTTAAGAATGTAATGTTATGACTTTTTGAGTGATGTGCATGCAATTTCAAGTACCATTCACTGGAAAAATTTGATTGCATTTCGTTAAAGAAAACTTAGGACTTAATCAATGATTTAGGACATCCTGTGCAATAATTCTAACAAATGATAAGAACAGCAATTTCCTGATGACCTTCAGTCCTCCATCGGTTTTAGCAACTCCTTGCATTGATGCAATAGTGAATGTAAGTTTCTTTTCATGCTCTTCTCATTATGCGAGATAATAACTAAGAGAGCAGCATCTAGTTTTATTTCAGGACCGGTCACTCCTCTTTTAACCGGCGAGTTCGAATCTCTCACTTATAGCCGAAACCTCGACAATAACCACCACCCAGTTTCCACTGTCATCCCGTAATGTTCCTTCGGTACCAGCTTCACACACTTTAAAAACCCATGATTGCTCCATCCGTGTCGAGCTCGTGCCACCCCTCCGGTGGTGACTTCCAAGTAAAAAGAATGTTCAAACTATGAAGAACATTAAAAAAAAAACAATCGACAAAATATAGAAATCATCAAATTTCAAGAGAATATTTTTATGCAGAAATGTTTCAAATTTTAGAAATCATCGAGAATTTTTATGATTATAAGAGACATGAAGAGTTCATACTTACATAATAAACCCCATTGATAAGCTAAAGCAAACTGACAAGAAATCAAAAGGAGATACAATAATCTCCAATGATGGAAGATATTCAGAGAGTATATTAAAGGGAGCATGAATTTAGTATATCATTACTCTGTAACTCACTTATAAAGGGCAAATAGAGAGATTGTGATGTTTCACGTTGTAGAAAACTGGACATAAACAACAAAATGCATCTTCATCTTGGCAAATCGTTAAAGAGCGACCAATCGTCCTCCAACAAAGTCAACTCCACATCTGCTTCCGATCGTGTCAATGTGGAGACCGCACCCAAAGGACGAATGGATCTGGTTATAATGCGGTCGATCTCTTCATCATTTTGCCAGACGACCACTTGATTTCGGAGGGATCGTACTTGCTCCAATTCCATTGCCACTTCTTTCATTGTGGGCCTGTACCTTCCACTGAGGTTTAAGCATCTTTTCACCAAGTTAGACACCACAATAATTTCTTCTTTCTCACCATGGTTCAATACCTCCTTGTCAAGAACATCAAACAAGCGATTCTCCTCCATCGCAATGATGAAGTACATGGCTAGACTTCTGCCCTCTTCCGCCCTTAGTTGGGAAATTGGTTTTTCTCCGGTTAGTAGCTCGACAAGGACAACTCCGAAACTATAAACATCGCTCTTGTCCGTAAATTGACTTGTTCGGAAGTATTCTGGGTCCAAGTATCCGAAGGTTCCTCGCACCTTCGTGGTCAAGTGAGTTTGGTCCATGGTAATTGATCTAGAAGCACCAAAATCGGCCACTTTGGCTTGATAATTTTCGTCCAAAAGTATATTCGACGACTTGATATCACGATGATAAATGGGCATAGCTGCAGCAAAGTGCAAATATGAAAGAGCCCCAGCAATTTCATTGGCGATTCTCAACCGCGTTTCCCACGACATGGGAAATCCTCCACATGGATCATGAAGATATTGGTAGAGAGTTCCATTGGGGACAAATTCATATACCAGAAGAGGAACTTCACTCTCTAGACAGAATCCCAATAGCTTGACCACATTTCTATGATTGATTTCGGAAAGAATAACGACTTCATTAATGAACTGTTCAACTTGTCCCACATTGACAACTTTGGATTTTTTGACCGCAACGATCGTTCCATCTGTCAACATTCCCTTATAAACTGTTCCTTGGCCACCCTGACCCAATAACCGGTTCTCATTGTAATGGTCCGTGGCCGTGTCTAACTCTGTTGAGGTGAATAAGTTGCCTTTCGCCATGTGATTGTTTTCAACATAAGATAGGCGTTGTTGCAACACAAGCCCACCATTACGTTTGAAGAACTTTTGCTTGAGCTTTGCCGCATGCCTTCTTTTGATGAACTTGTACAACCACCAAGAAAGCAAAAGTAATATTATGGCTCCAACACTGGCGCTCGTACCTGCGTAAAAAGACAAGTCAACTGCAATTGCTCTAGGAACCTAACAAACAATATTCAAAGAGTTTCTCTTTCATTCTAGGATTTACATAACCAATTTCACCCTCATCGCCAACGAATTAGCTTCCACCAATTTGAACAAGTGCATTCTTGCTTCGAAGAAAGAAAATAGAAAGGAAGATTTTTTTTTTTTTATCAGTCCTATTTTACTCTTACTCTAACCCTTACTCTCATTCTTTTACCCTATCTCATTGCAAGGTGTGAGAGTCGAAATCTATAGTTAAATTGTCTTCACCTCAATCTCCTAAGAAGGTGGGGATTCGAACCTCCCACCTCCTCCTTCTCATGTGGGAAGAATAGTTAGAGAGGCAAACCCCAGTGGTTGATAGAAATGAGGATTCACTTAACAAAATAATTTGGAAGACCCCTGAATACTATGCGTCTTTTATGGATGAGAAACAAAGATGCAATCAAATTGTTAAATGCATAAATTTGGAAAAAATAATTGAGTTAAAAGCATTGTTGGATGCACAGATTGTGAAAGCACAGTTAAGTTTAGCAGATATGGCAATATACGTCGCCTTCATGCAGATGAAATTGCTGTATGCACAAACAGTCACGTTCCGCGAGCAAGATAAAAACAAGCAAGCAATAACGTACCTATAATGGTGATGGTCTTTTTGTCTTCACAGTAGTATGACCCTGGTCGATTCACGCACTTCCCTCGACAGGTGATGTTAGGATCTTCTTTGCACTCATCAACATCTGACCAATATTAAATGATGGATGGGTTAAGGAAAGAAGGAAAAACTAGAGTAGTTTCAAGATACATGATTGAACAATCAGCAGTCGAATTCTCTCTTGGATTGCAATAGATTTAGGACTATTTAAAAAAAAAAATTTCTCTTTTGGATTCTCCTAGGGAAAATTATCAAAATAGTCCTAAATCTATTGTACTTCTACCACTTTAGTCCAAAACCTTTTAATTGTAGCAATGAACTCCTAAACATTTTCATTTTTGCCAATTGAATCCATTCAATCAATTTTGACTGAAAATCACTAACGTAGATGCTGGCTATTTTACATGAGACGACCGGCGCGAATGTGGATAATTTGTTATAATATTTTATTTTTTCAAATTTTGTATTATTTTTTATATATTCTTTTATTTTCCTTTTCTTTTTTCTTTTATTCTCTTTTCCTTCTTTCTTTATTTTTCCCTCACTATGGCCAGCGAGGGTTGATGGTTACTAGGTGAGGTCATCATGATCATGGGTGAAGGCAGCCTTGCCCGTGATTGGTGAGGCGTGGCCGTGGCCGTGCGTGCCTTGCCAGACCATGGGTGAGAGAGGACGCTCATTCTGCCCCTCTTTCTATCAATTTCATCCTTGAAATTGGATCCTGACAGCGAGGATCAAGGCACACAAGCTAAGGCAAAAGTGTGAAGGCTGACTTGTTGAGCCAGTTGAAGGACCTTGAGGCCAAGCTTGCCCTCCACTACGTTGCCAAGACCATCGTGATTTATGGCCGCCTTTGCTTGCGGCCAGCGAGGCCAAGTGTGGGCCATCCTTGTCGATAGCCAGCAAGGGCTTTGCGGCCCTCATGCAGTGGCTAGCAAGCCCTCCTGACCCTTGCCAGCCATAGTAGGGGAAAAAAAAAAAAAAGGAAGGAAGGAAGGAAAAGAGAAGAAAAGAAAAAAATCAAAGGAAGAATAAAATAAAAAGTAAAAAAAATAATTAAAAAATTCAAATATAATTAAAATCATGTCCACATCAACACCGGACATGCCATGCAGGACGACTAGTCATGTTAGTGATTTCTGGCCAACAGAAGCCGGTTGAATTCAATTTGTAAAACATAAAGATGTTTAAGACTTAATTGATGCAATTAAAACTTTTTAAACTGAATTTATAAAATTGCAATAAATTTATGACGTTTTGGTAATTTTCCCGATTCTCCTGTATTACTAATTAGTGAGTACCCATAGTCTGATTTGAACAATTTAATCATTCCAACTATATTCGTAGGCTTTTCATAGGTTTTGAACTAGCATGTCTTACTATCTTTCTTTGGATAAAGAATAAGGCTAAGATACAAAGTAAAAGCGGACGTTCTAAGCTCACCTTGGCATCCCTGGGGAAGAAAATAATTCCCTCTGTAGCCTTGATTGCAAGAACATATTAATACCTCCGACTTGTGCATCAAGTACGGCTGGCAGGAACCAGAATTGTCATTGCGGCGCCTAATGCTTTGTTTGCTCAGCAGGTCTTCCTCATGTGGGGTGATCGCCCATTCAAGCATCACCGGAACGTGTGACGGTAAACTGTTCAATTTAGCTCGACGCCACCATGGACCCTCGACCAAGAAGGCATACCTGCATTCTGCATCCCCTGGCGCTATGGTTTTGCCCTTGAGAGTCTTGAATTTCACCCTGTATTTGGCAATATCATCGGTGATTGAAACCGTACAACAACCAGCACCAGTAAGGCACTCGTAAAATCCAAGAGTCCCATTTCCGCCATGCGAAGACTTGCATCCGACGACCACCCCTGGGGCATCATCTACGGCCATCGAGGCCTGGTTGTCATCGCCTCCAGCAACAAAAAAGTTGTAACGTTTGGAGTACCTGAAAGAGCTTCCCCTTAAGTCCACTGGGGTAATGTTTCGTTGGTTGGTTGTACAATTAGGATGGGAATACAATATCGGCTGGCTGATCCTAATGAAGCCTTGGGAGGATGAACTTTGCGGTAGCCGGATATCTAAAACCACCACGCTCAAATTCTCGAGTACCGAAGTAGAGATGCCACGGATCTTCTGGCAATCGATTTCGTAGCGGGGTTCCAAGAAGCAACCAGGTCCAATTCCAAAAGGGTAAGGAATGTTTCTCAGGTTGCCACATGTGTCCGGACAGCCTGGCCAGGTCAGGCTCGGAGGAGGTAGTTCTGTAGCATTAGCAAATTGGTTTGCTGTGAAAATAAGCACAAGAACAAAGAAGGCCGCTGCCAGGATCATCTTCTCCGGGTTCATCTTCCACAGTCTGCTCGTGCAGCTTGCTATTGAATTTGTCAAACACCTCTCCATGAAACGAATAATCCAATGCCGGAGGGCACGAACATTAAACCCTGACGGTGTCGCTTTCTTATTGAATTCGTCAAACACCTGCCGGAGGGCACGAACGCCAAACCAAACCATGACGGTGTCGCTCTCTTATTGAATTCGTCAAACACCTGCCGGAGGGCACGAACGCCAAACCAAACCATGACGCTGTCACTCTCATAACCTTTTGTCCGTTGATGCAATCATTAGTGGGGTTTGTATGCATGTTCTTGAACTTATCCCATAACTCTTGCATGATCATATTAGTATCCATAAAATAACTTATTGATAATCGCCACCCAGATTGTGTACCTTCTTCTAACTACCAACAGAATTCAGAAGTCATTTCTCTATTCAAATTCAGTAGCTGTTGTATATTAGCATCGGTAGAGGATTATAAATACCCTAAGTGTACTCTTTGTAAATCCCCAATCAATCATAGAACTCAACGTTATTCTGCAAATATATATTATATCTTTACTTTCTTGCAATCTATATGGTTGAACACAATTGTCACCAGTTTTCATACCTTTAAATTTCTTGTCATTTTCTTTCCAGACCAAAATTAATAAATGATCATTCACAATCTATGTTGATCACTCATCGATCCATCAATACTCTGAAAGGTATTTCATTGTTTTTTATGCAACAGTATGTACAGACATGCACGCGGGTTAGGAAAAGATAATTTTGAAGACATCACCTCCAGTTCTATAAATAGAGAGGAAACCATGTAAGTATCTCATTCTCGACGAGCTGTGGATTTCTCGTATTGATCTTTGATTTGGTTGAGCAAGAGCGTCATCCTCCACAACAAAAAGTCCGAGTGGTGTCCAATTGCCCTCCGTTGAGTTTATCTTTCATGACAGCGACGGATACGAAGTTTAAAAATTGAGGGGATGTTACGAGCCACAAATTCTGAATGAATGGGCTCCATTGTTATTTGCTTTGTGACCCAAAATAGCCGTTATTTTTATAATGGATTAAAGACAGTCACATAAGTATTTCTCTTAAGTAATATGGAAAAATATGATAAGTACACTATTGATGCCAAAACCTTCATATGTCACTCATTTTGGTATCAAAACTACTTTTTGACTCACTTGAGTGTCATAATTTTAAATAATCACTCACTTGAGTGCCACTTTCGATTTGTCCACAGGAAAAATTGACGTGATCCCAAAAAAGCTAGCTGGCCGTCGGTAGAGAATATTTTAATGTTTTATAATATTTTTATTACTATTATTTGAATTTTTTTCTTTCTTTTTCTTTCTTTTTTTTCTTTAGGGCTGGTGAGGGTCACCGATGACCCTTGCCAACCACGGAACCCTCGCCAAATTGGGCAAGGGCCGCTTCACCCTCGGTGGCGAAGACCATGGGCAAGGCCATCGAAATATGGGCAAGGGCCACTTCGGCCTCGATCGCGAAGGCCATGGGCGAGGCCGTCAGAACCTTGCCAACCACTGGTGGGGGTTGTTGCTGCCTTGCTCCCTTGCCCGAGGCCTGGGCAAGGCTATTGGGGCCTCGCCGACCACTAGCAAGGCCATGACAGCCCTCCCTTGTTGACTCTAGGCAACTATAGGCAAGGGCCATCGTGACCACACTAATTGCGGGCGAGGTCATAAGGGCCCTCGCTAACTCTGAGTGGCGTCACCTACAATTGCCTAGAGCTGGCAAGGGCTATCAAGGTCTCGCCAACGGCCTTACCTAAGGCCTTCACGACCAAGGGCGAGGCGGCCCTCGCCTAATTGGGGCAAGAGTTCCACAGCTAGCGAGGGTTGCCGATGACCCTTGTTGGTCTTAAAGAAAAAAAAAAAAAAGGAAAAATTCAAAAAAAAAATAATAATATTATTATTAAAAATATTGAAATATTGTCCATCAATGACCATATCAGCTTTCCGATGGCCACGTCAACTTTTCTAACGGGCAAATTGGAATTGGTACTTATATAAGCGATTTTTCAAAGGTGTGACTCAAATGAGAAAAAAAAAAGTTTTGGCATTAAAGTGAGTGCCGTATGAAAATTTTGACACCACTAGTATATTTATCCTCGAAAAAATCATGCAAGTTCTAACCCATGCATCCGGTTTAGCGCGAGAGTTCAGGGTTGTCATCACTTCCAAAATGTCGTGATTCTCATCAAAATGGCTTGTGAAAAAAATACAAAACCCTGAGCTTGCTATTGTCTCATAGTGAGGTAACCCAGTGGTAAAAAGATCACGATGTGTCCGACGATGTCATAAGTTTCGAGACACGTGAGCAAATTTGGGTGTTTCGTATTTCAAATGGAGAGATTTATTGACTTATAGCACTTCAATGGGTCGCGGTGCATGCTTGGACACTTATGTGCAGACCGAATAGTTTCTCTTAAACAAAATATTCTGTAACTAGCATGAGGCACTTATCATAACCGAAAGGAATTGGCTGCGTTGGTAATGGTTGTCCACCTCCGCTATTTTATCCATAAAAAGAATCGCTCAAGTATCTCATTGAATTAAGCCAATCCAATCAAGATCCTTGACAAATAATGAATGACGTCCTTAAAAGGCTTTTCGCCTGTGAAGAGATCTCGAATTTGAAATTCTGGAGGCCGATCAAATCAATTACTAGCGTATATAATGATTCCTTTTGCTATAATGTGACCGTTTTCTTCTTTATCTCTATTCTATTTGGATACTTAATAAAATCAATAAATGGTCGATGGATCGACATATGAGGGCGCTTGACACCTATGATGCAATCTAGATATCTATTTAAATATATAATAACAAATTCTTCTTCAAGTATTATCTTTAAGAGTGGCACATGGAACTCTAAATTACAAGGGATTGATCATTTTCCTTACAAGGAGTACTGTTCTTGTACACCCGTCTTATTTTGCTTTCAACTAGTATTTATGCTAATGAGGGTTGCTGAACAATAGAAAAGCATTAGTTTTAACGAGCTTTAATGTTGCAAATTAGCAATTACAAAAAATTTAGGAAAATGGTCCAAAAAATTCTAAACCCATGTTACATGGCTAATTCAATCATGACCTTTTCAATCGCACCAATTTAGTCCTACATATTTCGAAAAATTTACTAATCTAGTCCTAAACCTTATAATTGTGCTAATTCAGCCATTAATCTTATAACGAATTGCTAATATAGTCATTCCGATTAATTTTGATAATAAATTGCTAACATAATGGTCTAGTTAGTGCTCATCTCTTATTTGATGTTGTTGGCAATAATATAGACAATTTTTAATTTAAAAAATTGTCTTTTTCATTTTTTTCATTTTTTTCTTCAATGTGCCGACAACCTATTGGCTAAGGGAAGGTGAAAGCGTGGCAGCCCTTATTGTGACTAGCAAGGGCCATGACGCCCTTGCATAGGCCCTCGCCAGCCACAATAAGGGCCCTACACTGGCACAATGAGGGCTTGCAAGCCCTCACCCAAGGCCAATGGTGGTTGCCTACCTTCAGCCAATGGGAGCGCCAACACATTGAAGAGAAAATAAAAGAAAATTAAAATATCAATATAAAAATTTGGAAATTTTTTTGAAAATTAAAAAATTGACTATGTCGACGTCCCCGACACCACATAGGAAGGCCGTTAGTGACTGGACCATCACGTCAGCAATTCTCTTTCAAAATTAGCTGAAAGGACTACATTGGTAATTCTTTAAAAATTTAGAACTAAATTGGCAAAACCTCAATAGATTTAGGATTAAATTAGCACAGTTGAAAAGTTGAAGACCGAATTGACAAATTGTCATAAAGTTTAGAACTAAATTGACATAATTAAAAAATTCATAACTAAATTAACTATCGTATAATAGGTTTATGATTTTATAAATAATTTTTTTGAATTTTGTATAATTGCTAATTTGCAACATAAAGCTTGTTAAAACTAATGTTTATCTATTGTTCAACAAAACTCATAATATTGTATGAGGCAAGCACAAATGCTAGTAGAAAGCAAAATAAGACGAGAGTACATGAGCACTGCCCTTCGCAAGGAAAATGATCAATTCCTTGAGATTTAAAGTTCTATGTGTCACTCTTAAAGATAATCCTTTGTGGCAGGCGAGGGCCTATGAGGGAGCTGGGACGTCCTCATTTAGCCAAATCTGATAGGGGCATCTCGAGCAGTAGCCTAGGCACTTGTGGCTCACAACAAGGGTGTCACAGCCCTTGCCCCTGCCCCTCCCCCTCTCATTGTGGTTGGCAAGCCTTCGCAAGGGTCACTACCCCTCACTTGACCAAATCCAAGGAGGGCGTCATGGCTCTTGCCGGCCATAATGAAGGTTCGCAAGCCCTTGCCAAAAGCTAATGAGGGCTTCACGACCCTCACCCATGAGTCGATGGGGTCATCGGCTCTTGCCTAGTGTCCAACAATGGTCATCAAATCTATGTAGAAAGAGAGGGAAAAGTAAAGTAAAGACAAAAAACAAAAAATCAATAAAATCAAAAAAAATTTAAAAAATTCTCTATGTAACTATTCGATGCGCCACATAAAAGTATTGGTGTCGATTCACGTTAGAAATTTCCAATAAAAAATAACTGGAAGTATTATATTGATAATTCACTAAAAAGTTTATGACTAAATTAGCACAATTGAAAAATTGATAGTTAAATTGACAAATTGTCAAAAGGTTTATAACTAATTAAATTGCCATAATTGAAAATTTTAAAACTGAATTGATTGTTGTAAGTAAGTTTAGAATTTTTTGGACAATTTTTCCAAAAATATCTAACATCTTTTGTAGATCTCCCTATTAGGCACTTCCTTGGAAGTTATTTATTATTTTCTATCAATATTATAATGATTACATATAAAATATCCCTATTTCATATAGCAATGACAAATGATTAAATGCAATTGACCAAATTTTAGGAAAAATACTCCAATTTTACACAAATGGTTAAATGCACAAGCATGCTTACTAGTTTATATATTTATATAACAAAAGGTAACTGGAGAGGTTAATTAAAATTGTGCCAACTAAGGAAAAGAAAGAGCGTCACGTCAGATTTCTGAGTTTTAACTGATTAGTTTTCTTCAAAATGCATTAATTAATCCCAGCTTAATAACTCTAAAATTAGTCGATCTTTTGAATGCTATTTGAGCACTTCTTTTACATTTTTTCTAACTAGTGCTCGGCCCATGCTTTGTATGGATTTTATCCTTAGAATTTTCACATATTTGTTAATTACGAAAGATATATATTGGCCTTTTTCACATTCTAATTCAATGGCGATAATGTTAATTTTGCTACATGTATAATTAGACACTTTAGAACACTTTTCTCTTAATATACATGTATATAAATCATGATATATTTAGACATTTAATAACATTTCCCTCCACTTCACAACTATTATACATAGTCAATTTTTGTTGCAAATAAATGATAATATAATTAAGGGTGCATTTGTTTGAGAGAAGAAAAAACTTGTGAGTTAGTTTTCCATATTGTCATGCATTTGGGGTGCTGAAAATGATCCATCGGTGAAATACCGTTTACACTTAAAGAAAATATGCACACTTAAATTTAGAAAAATGAATTCCCTAACTTGAAAATGGGAAAATATTTTCCCCAAAAATAATTTCCCGAAAAACATTTCTTGAAAAATAATTTTCCAAAAACTATTTTTCTTTATCATGAAATTTTCCACGAAACAAACACTCCCAAAATATTTACATGTACATTGAGATTTCAAAAGATTATCTTTTTAACTTCACCTTTTGGCAAAAATCTTGAAATTTTTATTTAGAAAAGAAAAGACTCATTTCATTACCTTTAGTGCATCTAATGTCTAAAGTCTTGTCAAGACCTACTCGTCAAGGGGTTGCCTTTGGCAAATAGGTTTAGAGATAATGCCAAAGATGGAGCCACAGTCCACAATCGGCCTAGGTTATCCTAAAACTTTATCTCGTGCAATGTTTGGATATTCAATTTTAAGTTCAACTAATCCTAATGAGAATTTTAAATGAGGAGTCATCACTAATCTAATAAGGTCAATTAAAAACCAAATAAGGTAAAGGAGCATACATCTCTAATGTTAAGTACTTGATTACATTAGTTATTTAATTAGTATCCTTTTAGTACTTAAAATTGATGATTTGATCACTAAAGTGTCCAGGTAGTCTTTTTACCAATTATGAGCTCTAAGGTTCTGATTTGCTAAGTGTCCATGCAACATTTGTTTATTATCATCCTATGATTTATCTCAACCATACTTAAAAGGGAAATAATAATCAATGTAGCGTAAACTCGATTATATAATCGAAATAGAAATGTGAAAACGATAACCTAACATTTTTTTTCTAAGAACATACAAAACCCTATCAAAATCCTAAACCATATGAATTCTAATTTAGGAAAATTTCAAACTGATTCTAAACTGAAAAGATTAACATTAAAATCTAGGAAAACTACTCAAAATCTAATTTCTAGACTTTTTCCTATTTTTAATTTTTCGAATTTTTTAATTTTTATGTTAATAATATTTTAAAATACGTAATTTTTTTTTATCAAAATGGACTCGGGTCGGGCACTTAAGCCCAGACAGGATAAAGCCAGGACTCGGATCCCGCCAACCTGGGCCTTTGCTCGGAATGGGCTCAACACTAGCGCCCGGTCCGATCAAGGCCCAGTCTTGCCAAGTCCTAAACTAACAGCTAGGCCAACTTCTCTTTCCAATGCCAAGCCCACACCAAGCCTAGACCCATTAAACCAAATGAACCCAAACCCACCAAACCTATTCAACTGTCTACTATTGCAGTTTCTATTTTTTTGACGACTTATCTCGCTGACAAAATCAAGTGTCTACAATTCTATTTTCCTTTAATTTTCATTTTCTTTGAAAAAATCAATATTTATTTAAAAAGGAAAAAGACTGGTTCCATTAAGAAATTTCATTTGATGTCTGAAAATCTAATTTACTATGACATATATAGGTTAGATGTTATTAGTTGTTATGATTATCATGATAAATTATGAGACCGCTATTTTCTTTCTAAAGTTCAAATATCCGAGTACCACGATTTCTTTGGTAATTTGCTCATAGTGGATTTTTCCTCCAATACAAGCTCAAGCAGCCTTAATTTATAATTATCTTTTCCACAGTAAAAGGGATATTAGGATACAAAAAGTCTGCTCTTTTTAAATATAGACCTTTTAATGCACTTCACTAATCTTTTTAAAAAAAGAGATATTTACCTCAATCAATTCCGATTTGATCCAATTAAACTAGTCATTCTTTTTTCACGTTTCCATCCGAATATCTTATTATCCAAAGTATGACCAAATGTAAATTTAGAATTCAAGACAAACCCTAGATTTCCATCCAAGTTCATATTTCCTCCAAAGCAATAAACTAAATCCACTAATTTTTTTAATAAAATAAAAATTATAAAAAAGTATATGTACCCCAATTCAATTTGATTCAATTTCCCTTTAAAATTGGTAATCATATAGCCTAAATACCGGTTTAACTTTTAGGAATTAGGAATCAGACGAATGCTTCTAGGAATTGGATCTAACCGGCTGACTAGGTTTTGTCCGGGCAGTTTTCGATTAATGTGATTCGTTTTACACATCCTTATTATTAGTTTTTAACAAAAAAATAAAATTGGAAAGCAGTTTTTAACGATATTTAAAAATTCAATTTTTTATGCCCAGATGGGGAAAAGGAACCCGAAAGGAAACCCTAACCCACCGAAGTCCAGTATAAATACCGCACACAAAACCCTAGCTCTAGTCCTCTAGCCGTCCGTCTCTTCCAGCAAGAACTTCCCCTGTCTCTCGTCTCTCTCGCTCGCTCGCCAGCTAGCGCAACAACCATGGTAAGCTGCTGCTGTCTTTCGTCCCGATCCGCTCCGATTCCGGTCGTTCGTTTCGATGGGTAAGCCTCCGTTGCTTCTTCGAGTGACTGACTGGGAGTGTTGTTGGGAATTTTGTTTTTCTGGGCAGTCGCTCGTGGCGAACGAGGAATTCCAGCACATCCTGCGTGTGCTGAACACCAACGTCGATGGGAAGCAGAAGATCATGTTCGCCCTCACCTCCATCAAGGGTATCGGCCGCCGCTTCGCCAACATCGTCTGCAAGAAGGCCGACGTCGACATGAACAAGAGGTGCGTCCCCGGCCTCCCCTTCTCGTTCCCCTCTCCCCGGACGGTCGTTGGGTTCATTTGATGTTCTGCGTGCGTTGTTTTTCTGGTTTGGCGGAATGGGTGTGGTGTACATGCGACTGCGATGGTTAGTAAGAAATTGGTGTATTTTAGCTGTTTGCCACAATGGGTCGAACTACCTTGGTGCTTGGGTGCTGTCGGATTCGAATTAGCTGTAATTTTTGCGGCATCTGCAATCTGCAGATTGTGTGGATGGTCTGAGGAACATGTGGATTTTGGGTATTTTGTCTTGTAATCTGAGTAGGAATTGGGAATTGCAAGAGTGCACAAACGATTTGTTTAAAATCATTTGTTGGGCCTGTGATTTGCTTCGAATCTGATTTGTAGAATCAGAGAAGACAACTGGTTGTTTAGTTTGTCCTGCTGTTGAGGCCGGGGCATTCAGAAGATCTGCCCAGTCGTAGGTATGATGTGGTGATTCTCATGGTTTTATGAGGAGTTCCATTGTCTGAGGAAACAATTGCCTTTGGCAATTTCATAGATTTAATCAGAAACAACGATAGGCACTTGGATCGGTGGAATCCTTCACTTGTTACGTTGTGCTTTTATTTGGTTCAAATCTATGAATGAAATGGGGACTTCAATTCACTGCTTTGGGGTTGTGTAGGTGCTATGTTTTAGAGTCTGCTGTAAGTATGCCAACTGTACTCAATTATGTGAAGAATAATAAGAAGGAGGTCAGAGGATGGCTTAGGAAAATTTCTACCCGTTATCTAGCTGCAGGCGCCCCATGTCCTTCTTGGCAAAGTTCCTTTTTCCTTGTTTTTATTTTATTTAGATTACATCTAATTGGTGCTAAGAGGATGCTAACTCTAGCATGTGGTTAGTCCCTTGTAAGATTTGGTTTTAAATTTCTTATAAGATAATTGGTATTTCAGATGTGTTAATGATGCTAGATTGTTTTTCTTTTGCTACCAGGGCTGGTGAGCTGACTGCTGCTGAGCTAGACAACCTCATGGTCATTGTTGCCAACCCACGCCAATTTAAGATTCCAGACTGGTTTTTGAACAGAAAGAAGGATTACAAGGATGGAAAGTACTCTCAGGTTGTCTCTAATGCATTGGACATGAAGCTGAGAGATGATTTGGAGAGGTTGAAGAAGATCAGGTGACCAGAATTTGCTTATTTTGCTGCCGTAGACTTGATTTACATTGCTGTAGGATATTAGCTTTTGCATCATAATTCTTTCTAGTAGTATGTTCTTTATAAGTAGAGTTTCCCATTAATTTCAACTGTAAAAGCCAGTAATTAGCATGTCGCATCGGGTATTTCTGCTAGTTTTCATTTTTTCAGAACTTTCATTTTTTTGCCGATATTGGACATCATATCTCTGGAATTTTCTGGAAGTTGAACATTATATCAGTAGTTGACATTAGCACTGCAATAATGCAGGAACCACCGTGGTTTGAGGCACTACTGGGGCCTACGTGTTCGTGGCCAGCACACAAAGACTACTGGACGTAGAGGAAAAACTGTTGGTGTCTCCAAGAAGCGTTGAGTTCTTATTACTTTTAATTATGGGACTTACATTCAAAGTCTTTGGGGTAGTGTTTTTTGTTTGATCTCCGAGTTTAAAGTTCCTTGCATGGACTCTGATACGATTATAGCTCAATGTCATTTCGTTGCCCTAGTTGTATGATGTGGTTTTGCCAGGCCAGCTTGCTGAAATGTTAGTGAAGTAGCGTGGATCAAATTTTTAAGAGATATCGGTTTCCTTAAGCAAAATGAGATTTTGGGATGGTTTTGGTTCTATTGTTGAATGGTAAATGTTATTCATGTGATTTAACCCATTGCGAGTTCATTGGGGATGTGATTGATGCCTTGGCTGCTGATGATGGCAGTGAGCCTTGGCCGACTTTGCAGACTGGGTAGCTATGACACGTGCTTCTATTTTTCACTGGTTGTATATTTTGGAACGGACGTGATTGCATTGAACTCGATAGGAAGGGAGGGGGGGGGGTGCTTGGATGTGAACTGGACAAGTTTGTCTGTCATCTGCATTTGCAATGTGGAAGTCCTGCAATCAAAATTCTCTGTTAAAATCCATAACTTCCTTCTAAAGTGTGGGAATCCTGGGATTATGGGATAGAGGGAGGGAAGACACGGTGGTTGGAAGTTGAAACTTACGCCCTGTTTGTTGGCTCTTCACGGTTACTCATAGCTTTCCTTTCAAGATTCAAAAATGAAAGATTCTTGTTTCGAAATATTATGTTAGCAATCAACAAGCCGGTGCAGTAGCGGTAAATTCAGAAGAGTTTCGATTATTTCAGGGCGAATAAAACCGGAAACCGTCGGTTTGGGTTGGCCGTGACTTACAGATTGGCAAGAGTTAGAAGTAGGACAGGGGTGTCCTGCACAAAATAACAAGATCTCAGGGACTGCAGCAAAAGATGGATACCCACCATTTCAATGCAAAAGCCCTTATGATTGACCATACTTGCAAGAGCGGCTGCAAAAGGTGATCGCTGCCACCGCCAATATAAGCCGAGACGATGACTAACACAGCAGAGGCGGCGAAGCAGCCTTGAGCAGGACCACGACGACATGTCACCAGTTGATAACTCGCATTGATCCCAAGGGACTTCACATGAGAGTGTATAAAACGTTAAACCTGCAGGGTTGGATGTGTACCGCGTGCCGAAAGACTGAACTTGACGAAGGGTAGTTAAACCATACGGTATCGGCCCTACGCTCGCATCGACAGCTCGAACACTGATTGCTATACTTGGCTCTGCATCTCCACCGTCTATAGTTCCGCATTGGGTCCGACAACTACTTTTAAAAGAGGGGACTTAGGGACCTCACTCGGTTTTGCAACTTGATATTTGGAGAGAATGTATGATCGACATCTCGTGCCCCATCAACTGTTAACTGCCGGATGATATTGATTGACAAATGAGTCGAACCGTCGACAAATCTTGACTTAGGGATGAGGATGGCATATGATCATTTGTTTTACTTCAGAAATTCTCAATGCTGCAATCGAGGATGACAAATATTGCATGGTTTTGTCGCAAAGGATTGATGTGACGGACATAATCAATCATGACATCTTACTATTATGAAGGCATGACGATAATGTTGACAAAGCGCTTGTTCAAATAGGAAAAAGATTTCGAAAGACATTGATTGTTTATCTCCTCCTCAAGAACCCTAACCTGAGCGAAATCAAGACATAAATGTGAATTGAACTTTTGTTGATTTAAGGTTTTACTTTTTTTTTTTTTTGCCTATCTAATAACACGTGTTTGCATTAGGGGATGTATATTTTTAAAAGTCCATAACAAGTAATTTGGTTCATTAGAACTAGATCGGTCTGGTCAGTCTCTGGTTCCAAGACCAATCGATCCAAACTATGGTCCCAAAAATTGGGAACCACTCATCCCGATCGGTTCTTGATTCTTGGGTAGGATCGGACCTGATGAGGAATCGATCACCTCTACTCAAGAACCAACCCGTTTGCATTAGAAAAGCATACAAAGTTCTACTTAATTACTAAGTTGCCCTTCTTACCTTTCTTCAACAAAAATCGCTTGGAAACATCGCACTTCCCGCGCAAACCGTCTCTCCTCGATTCCTTAAGTCCGAAGAAAAAACCCATGAAGGAACCGAACGCCATAAAATGAGCACGCATCCCTTCTTCTCCTTCTTCACCATCATCTCCTTCGCGTCGATCTCCGGTCAGAACCATGGCAGGTCCGTCCTTCCAGTCGTCGTCGTTGCTGTCAGCCATGATCGTCGCCAACACCCCCGCCGCCGGCCTTGCCTTCACCAACCTCGCCTACTGCTGCCCTTCCGACGTCCACCACTTCGCCATCCCCAGCACCACCCCAGAGCTCTCCCTCGCCTCCGTTGGGGATTCCTTCGTCCTCTCCCTGTCATATCCTTTTCCTCGTGGGTTACGTTCTTTGCTGTCGTTGACCCGAATGCCACTTGATCGTTCTACGTGTTTGATCGTCTCGTTCGAGGTGTTAGTTTCATCGGCAAGGTTGAGTTAGCTATAGATTTTCTAGCTTGCGAGGACTGTCTACGCGTGTGATTGTTTGCTGGTGGTGTTGTGCGATCTTTGCTCGAGCTGTCCAGTGATTGTGTGTTGGCCTTGACTGAGAGAAACTCCTCATGAGAGTATCGGCCCGGGTCACATCGCGCTGAATTCCATTCAACGGCGCCACGCCAAGGTTTCGACCGGCGACTCGATCTCTGTTGCCAGGTTAGCTCACAGCGAACCGTGGTGCTTGCCATTTGTAGCAAATGGAGATTGTCTCAAAGGGTTGTTGCGAATGTAGGTTCGTGCCGCCGGATAATTTCGATCTGGCGTTGCTCACGCTAGAGTTGGAGTTTGTCAAGAGAGGAGCCAGAAGTGAACAGGTGTACATGCTGTGAGCCTAATGTCTTGCTTTTCTCCGCCGTGGGAATATCAGTATCAAGAAACGTCCTCTTGCGTTCTTTTGAAATTTTGTAGATTGATGCTGTTCTACTGGCTAATCAACTACGGACGAAGTTCATCAACCAGGTACTACATACTTTTTTCCAGAATAATTCCAGTTTGTGTAATGCCGGCATCAATCTCGGAGGGTGTAGATTATGTTCATATAGTCAACTCACCTCCTCGCATTTATTAACTATTCCCACTCTCCTCCTGGTTATCGGTTTACAAGTTATTATTCTGCCCCCTTGTGGGGAAATTCATGAGTCAGTTGCTAGTATCTCTTGGTATCATGTGTGAATTAGCCTTTTCTTTTGGGATAAGTAGAAGAGCTTAGCTGCTGCATATTTAGCATTAGATTGTATCTTGTACCTCTACAATTCCTTGTCAAGGACGTTGTGAAGTATGACATTCTTAAAGTCTATGATTTTACGTTAGCTAAAATTATTGAAATGGGACTCTGAAAGTTCATATATGATTCTGCCTCCATGACTACGATTAACTTTTCTTAGATGTGCATTTTGCCCTTTCTGTCTCACATAAATAAATTTTTTGATGTACATTGACATGTAAAAGTATTTTCAGATTATGACAGTTGGGCAAAGGGTACCGTTTGAGTATCATGAGAACAACTACATCTTCACAGTCAATCAAGCTGCCGTGGAGGGACAAGAAAGGTCAAATGATCCTGAAAGAGGAATGATCTCAAACGACACATACATTGTCTTTGAAGCATCAAATGCTAGTGGAATAAAGGTTTTCCTCTTAACTTCTTTTCTTTTCATCCCATACAGTTTTCACTTTTTGTGACATTTATTTTGTGGTGCAGATTCGAAGTCATACAGTGAAATTTTCCTTAGTATATCCTTTAAATCTGATTTCATACTTGAGGAACAATAGCATTTTGAATTAGAATATAGGTGCAGTGAGGGTGTGTCGTTCTCATGGAGTACAGCTGAAACTTCTGCGATCTTAATCTTGCTCTGCACTTATTGCTTGGAGTCTGTTCCTTTTCCTGTGTGAATCTATGAAAGTGAACATCTTCCCGATACAGTTTTATTGGCCATTATACCATAATGTGGTAATTTTGTTGATTCTTTCTCGACTGTTTTGTCTTGTTATTCAGGTAGTCAATCAGCGTGAAGCTGCCAGTAGCAACATATTTAGGCAGAAGGGGTTTGACCTTAAGTCTCTAGGCATCGGTGGCTTGAGTGCAGAGTTTGCAGATATATTTCGAAGGGCTTTTGCTTCTCGTGTTTTCCCTCCTCATGTGACTAGCAAGTAAATAAACCAGAATTCTGGGCTTTGCAATTTGTATGATGTGTTATATTCTGGTGCAGTTTTTCTTACTCTAATACAAGGTCAATTCCAGGCTTGGTATCAAACATGTTAAAGGTATGCTGCTTTATGGGCCTCCCGGCACTGGCAAAACCCTAATTGCTCGTCAAATAGGGAAGATGTTGAACAGCAAAGAACCGAAGGTATGGTTTGTCCCCTTGTGTGGTGGTTGTTCAATTACTGGGGATGCTATTTTTTGGAAGGCAGTTACTCCAAGATGGGCATCTGTAAATTTAATCAGTAATATTTAGTTTCAAATATGGTTGAGGGCTTAAAAGTTTAATGCTGCCAGGCCTTCATTTTCTCCCCTTTGCCTGGGATTTGTCTCCCATCATTTTCAAAACCTTGAACATATTGGACATGACTTCATTACTGTTCATATGTTAGTTTACTTATTTTGTTGAAGATGTTTGAATCATCTCTAAGATGTAAGTGTGTGAACTGACCTTTGTATTTACATATCTAGAGGTACCTACTCAAATTGAAATAACATGTTTGTATGTATGTATGTCTGTATTACCAATTTCACTTCATATTCTCTACCAGATAGTCAATGGTCCTGAAGTGATGAGCAAATTTGTTGGTGAAACTGAGAAGAATGTTCGAGATTTATTTGCTGATGCTGAACAGGATCAGAGGACTCACGGTAATTCAAATAAATGAATTGGATTTATGATTCTTCTTAGCAAGTATCCGTAACTCATGCTTCTCATTAATCTTCAGGTGACGAGAGTGATTTGCATGTCATCATTTTTGATGAAATTGATGCTATATGCAAGGTATGAGATGATCTGGTTGATACATGCATTTCTGTCCTCTATGATGCTGAATAGCTTAGTGCTGTTGCTTAAATCAATTACTTGGAGCAACTTCGTCTTTCCTGTCATTTCTTAGTAACTGGTTGTATTTGGCATTTGTTTTGGAAGCAGTGTATATAGAGTAGCAGACAGTGTGTTGACAGAGTTTTTTTTTCTTGTATTAGGTTAACTTTAGCGAGTTGTAAGTGTAGACTTTCATATTCTGTTGTCTTGGTAGCTGCTTGATAATGACCTTTATAGTTTTCAGAGTTCTTCTTCAGGATCTTTCCCTGATGGTTTACACTCACCTATCACCAATCTGATATATTTTCTTTAACCAAAACTATATTATGTTGAGGCGCCTAAATCTTTTGTAGAATTCTTATCATGTATGACAGAAACGATGTACCACACAGAACTTTTCTCAACAACCAATGCAACCCCAACCCCCAAACAAAATAAAAAAGAAAAAGAAAAGGAACCATAATGTAAAATTGAGGTGTGAATTGCATCAAATGCACTTTTTGCTAATAGTCATCTTTATCATGAAGATAATCATGATGATTTGCTGCTTCTTCTTCTTCTTCTTTTTTTTATTTTTATTTTTGATACCTCTTAAATGGCTGTGTTCTGTCCTATTGTGTCATAGACTATTGGTGGTTGTCAACTTTCTATAATAAAGATATGAAATGATGTGATTTTGCATCTGCAGTCAAGAGGATCAACAAGAGATGGTACTGGAGTTCATGACAGTATTGTAAACCAGCTACTTACAAAGGTTCGTATTAGTATCTTAGTGGTCTAATTGTGTGAATTTATTTAACCAGGTCCATTTTTTTGCAAATATTTTCTGTTATGCTTATTAATACCAATCATTGCTGCTGAAATAGTACCTGGTTTTCAGATTGATGGTGTAGAGTCACTGAACAATGTTTTGCTAATTGGAATGACCAACAGAAAAGATCTTCTAGATGAGGCTCTTTTGAGGTGGTCCCTCTTTATCTCTCTGGTTCTTCATATCCAAGTCTTTTGGCTGCTATCATATAATCCCAAGATAGTAAAAAGCATTCACGAGTCATCATGCAACTTCTTGGGAGATTCTTTTATCTTTGCTCTTAAGAATTATTATGCCTAGCCATTTGAGGATAAAAAAGAATGTTATTTTGCAGTTGACATGTGGTCGCGTCATAATTTTTGCAGGATCATATGTATATGTACAATATTGGTTTTAGAGGTAAAAATTGATATTTAAGGATGTTCTTTACATTTTGGACTTTTGGATTTGTAGACCAGGACGCTTGGAGGTACAAGTTGAGATAAGCCTTCCCAATAAGGATGGTCGAATCGAAATCTTTGAGATCCACACAAAGAAGATGAATGAGAATTCATTTCTTGCTAATGATGTCATACTTGAGGATCTTGGTAAGTCAGCTGGTTGCATTTACTAGAATGGAACTTCATCGTGTACATTTTCAATTTTTATTTTCGAAGTGGCTTATCCTAGTGAGCATTGTCATGTGGAAGCAGAAAAAAAATTGGCATATAATATATGGTAGTGGTGTAGGTTCGAATGATTTTTTGTGTTTCTTTGATCAAATAGGCTAACTCTTGTAGGGTAAGAACTGTTCTTAATTACCAAAGAAAAAGAAGTACATGCTACAAAGTCTGGTGCTTAATTCATCTCTGGAGATGACCCTAACTAATTTGCAATTTGCGATTGTGCAGCCAATCGTACAAAGAACTACAGTGGTGCAGAAATTGAAGGTGTTGTGAAAAGTGCCGTGTCATATGCTCTGAATAGACAATTAAGTTTCGATGATCTTACAAAGCCTGTGGATGAAGAGAGTATTAAAGTCACTAAGGAAGATTTTTTGAATGCACTCCATGAAATTGTTCCTGCATTTGGAGCATCCACAGATGACTTGGAAAGATGCAGGTAGGAAGAATTGAATGTTGATATATGATCATAACATGTAGAACAACACAATGCCTTAGAGATGGTTTAGCTGCTGTAGCTGCAAGCCTTAGTATTATACAAGTGATTCTTATTAAAATGTGGGAGGATCTCTGATTTTCACATAAGGATAGGTAATTACAAGAATGGATATTCAAATAACATGAACGCAGCTCAGATGAGAGTTGGTTTCTTCAAAACGGCTTTCTCGTTTGGAGTTAGGTTCTCAACTTGGCATTTATTATTACTGAACCATAACATAAGTAGATTTATCTGATGTTTTTTAAGAATTTTCTTATTGTGTGGTCTTACCCAATTATGTGTGGTCCATGGTGAATCATATGTTAGATGGTTTCAGAGATTTAGTTCTGAAAAGATTAAAAAAGAGGAGGGGAGTAATTCAGAGAATTGTGAGAGTTAAATTTGCTGTAAGTTTTATCCATAAAGATGTCCGGTCCATTGTTGGCTCAGAGGAAAGCATTTCAAGTTTCATTATGCAAATAGATTGGACTATGCGACAATAAATGGGTTTCCCACATGCTTCTTTCACACATGCTATCATACAATTCGTGACTTACTATAATCTTAGAGCTCAGGGTTCACCTAATTGACAAACTGACATAAAAGCATTCTATTAGTTCTGCCAAAAAATGATCATAAAACCGTGGCAATCTAACTGAGCTTTTGTTCTGAAGCTCCAGTTAAAGATAAAGAGCAAACACTACTAAGCATGTGTTACTGCCTCAATTGTTTGTGCAAATATTTTTGTAGGCTAAATGGGATGGTTTGTTGTGGCGATCGACATAAGCACATCTATGAGCGAGCAATGCTGCTGGTCGAGCAAGTTAAAGTGAGCAAAGGAAGTCCACTTGTCACTTGCCTCCTGGAAGGTCCGAGTGGCAGGTATTTGGGCTTTTCTGATACATTGCTTTTCATTTTTGCTAAGCATTTTTTCCTGTCTTAAAACAATTGGGATTATTCTAAAATATTGTCTGTTGTACAGTGGGAAAACTGCTCTGGCAGCTACAGTTGGCATCGACAGTGATTTTCCATATGTTAAAATTGTAATCTTCTGCTCCATGCTTTGCTTTCTCTGAGTAATCAGACTTCTTTGTGCATCATGTTTTAATTTCTGATTTTCTTTTGGATGCTTAGGTCTCGGCCGAAACTATGATTGGACTACATGAGAGCACCAAATGTACACAAATTGCGAAGGTTTTTGCCCTGTATATCTTGTCGATTAGCGCTTTGATGAATGGGAAATTAGTTGTTTCCCTTCCACTTTTCACTAACTTGAGGTGTGGTTATATTACATTTTCCATAATGACTGGGAAAGGTTTTGTAATGGATTCTAATGTTTGATAGGTTTTTGAGGATGCATACAAATCTCCATTGAGCATTATCATCCTTGATGACCTTGAAAGGTAAATTCTATTGATTTATATTAGTTAACCTCTATTGTCATCCTTGGCATTAAAAGGCTAGTATGACTTGAGTGAATCATCTTGCAGGCTACTGGATCATGTCGCCGTTGGTCCTCGATTTTCTAATTTGATATTGCAGACATTGTTAGTCCTTTTGAAGCGTCTTCCTCCAAAGGTTGTTTCTTCTACCCTCACCATGTAATTGCAAATTGATGTTGGTGTGAAGAGTAACAACCCTTTTCTATGATCTCCTCTGGAAATTAATGCTGGCAAAGTTACTACTATTGTTGAATTAAGAATGCTTCAAGGTGGATGAGTGGGAATTAGTTCCCATTCCTCAGGAAATGTAAACTATGAGTGACAATATAGAGAGCAATAATCCTTAGTCATGTTGCTGAGGGAAAACAATAATAATGTCATGATGCAGGTGCTAACCAGGAATTTGAGTTTGAGAAATTAAGATTCAGTTCATTGGTATTTTCTTCCCGCGTGTTGACCTTAGAACGATTGGCTAGTTTGGTTTTCCTGTTTGAGAAGGAGAAGCAGTGACATTTGTTCTACTGTATAAGACTATGGACTGAGTGCAACCTGGGTTCATTTTTTCCTCAACGCTGTCGGGTTGTGAGAAACTTTTTTTCTATAAGTATTCAATTAAGACTGAGTGCATTATCATAGACAGATGCCTTTTAGTATTAATAGATGACATATAGAATGTTACAAGTAAATATGCTTTCACTAGTTAAGTATCAGATTATGCACATGTTCCTTGTTCCTCTTTACGTGATTCTGATAGTATTGTACTAGCTGTTTTGATCTCTACTGATTTAGTCAGTGGTTTTCGACTTAAAAGGTTTGATTCTGGTGCCCTTTTCACATTACTGAATTTTTTAGCTTATTATATACATACATTTGGCTTTCTTTTTATTCCAGGGAAAGAAGCTTCTCGTGATAGGGACAACAAGTCAAGTGAGTTTCTTGGATTCAGTTGATGTCTGCGATGCCTTTTCAGTCACTTACCAAGTCCCCAAATTGAAGACACAGGACGCAAAGAAGGTAAACTGCTGTGGATGCTAGTTTAGTGTTTTTCTGCTGTTATTTCTTCATTTCTCTTCTGCAGGAAAACGTGAAATGGAGGGGAAGAAATGTGCAGCAGTCTTTTTTTCAAGACAATTATATCTGCTTTTAAGAAACTAGTTATTCATTGACTTCCCTTGTTTCTGATTCTCTCGCAAATATTGGGGGGTCCAGGGGTGCTTGTATTGAAAACATCCCTTTATCAGATTTCAATTCAAGACGAGGGATATGGGATTAACCATTTGGATTAGTCTAGACATTGAGCAGAGAATCATGATAGTAACTATGGAGTCCCTAGCTTTTCTGATTGCTTCTCTTTTCTATTTTTCCTCAGAAAGCAGGGGAGTTTGGGTGGGCAATGGGGTTGGGAGAGGAGGGGATGGGGTGGTTTATGAAAAAGTCAGTGTTCAATGTATGAGAATAGTTGAGATCTCATTCGGAGTGCTGGATATTTAAATATCTTAGATTGACTTTATCTAGTCGACCGGGAATCTGGTTTTTCTTGCAAGTTTCCCAAAGCAATTCTGCAGGCTGGAGTATCTTGTTAATTAAGTCGCGTCAATCCAAAATGTGGATGTGAAGCTTTTGACATCACCATAGAGCTACATATGTTTGTGCACATGACTTTCTTTTTTTAATTCCCTTTCAGGTGTTGGAACAGCTGAAGGTTTTCTCTGAAGACAACACTGTTGCAGCTGCTGAGGCTCTAAATGATGTAAGATTTAGATCTCTCGACTTGTGCCTTCTTATTTTAAGTTTGCCTGCAAATTGAGCTATGCGCAGTTTGGAGAGCAAGAGAGTTCTAACTTGTGCTTTCGTGATGCTGCTTTTCTTAGATGCCCATCAAGAAGTTTTACATGCTGATAGAGATGGCGGCCCAGGGCAGCATGGGGGAGCTGCAGAGGCCATCTACTCTGGTAGAGAGAAGATCAAGATTTCTCATTTCTACGATTGCCTTCAGGATGTTGGTCGTTACTGAGATACGGCTGACCACCACCGTAGCATCCCATATTGCTTATTCTTTTCAATTGATGATCGGTATACACCATAGCATCCCACATTACTTATTCTTTTCAATTGATGATCTGTATACATCTTTTCCGAACTTTTCTTCGCTAAAATGCTTTGCTGTTGGCATGAGTTGTTCATCTATTGAGTAGCAAGCGATTTTGTGAAGAAGTTAACCGATGGTTACTTGAAAAAGCACACCGGTCCTTATGAATTACAAACCCATGTTTCGTGGCATTCTCATGATCAGAAACTTCAATATCATGGCCTTTACTCGATGTTTTGAGGATTGTGCAGAATTCCTCTTCGCTGACAACTTCGAGCAATTAAGCTTCTGACTTCGACTGGGCTTTTGTAGGAAAATAACCATTGCCATCAGTAGACATTCTACTATTTCCTGTAGATTTGCAGGGTACATCATGGAGAATATGCCAGTTGCGTCTTCCGGGCATCAGTCTACATCAGCATCATTGCCAGAAGCATCACCAACAGACATCTACAAAGACTTGGACGCTAAGTAAAAGTTTCCCGGACATTTACTGTAGAACCTAGAAATGCTTTAGAAAGTATGAAGTCGCGGTCCAGCAGAGTTTACAACTGCTAGGGAAAACGCAGGAGATGCGTCTTCCCATGTCTTTGTGCTTGCAAATGAATAGAACACGTGTTATTGTGCGATGCTTGCTACGAAAGTCATCTTCCTATTTTGCTTCGACCCCCCACTTGATCTCTTTCCGTTCTTCGCGACTCAGTTGGATAAATATCCCTAGTTTGACAGCACAAAGAAATTCAAGAGCTCGGACTCCAGTTTGCTGCAGGTTGAACGAATTAAAAGGAAGGTTACACAGAAGGAGACTTGTTATTGATTATTGGCTTTCGATGTACTAGTAATTTGATGGTGGAGGGAAAACATAATGGTTAGAAGTTGGAAACTCTGGCCCTGTCAGTCCGATCCCAAAGTTAGAAATATCATGGCGGGTGTCATTAGGTGTGCAAAATGGATCACTCAAATAGGGAACCGTCCGAACCGGGAACTACTCGGATCGGACCGGACCAGTCAGTTTGATCCAGTTGTCGGAGTGTCTGTCCACTGCATGGAGCCCTTCCTCTACCTCATCCTCCGCCTCTCTTCCTCTCTCCACCATTATTGGTACACCCTCTCTTCCTCTCTTCCGAAATTGTTGCGGCGTTTCTCCGAAACTTTTTCAAAAATAATCCTGTTAACAAATTCGTTGATAAAGAGCACTGATCCTTGGTAATTAGGCCCTTCCGATTGAATCTAAAAACATGACTTCTAAGTCATGGAAAACACCTTGCATTTACTTTTGTGATGACTTGAATGGAAAGGAACGCCGAAAAATCTCTTCATAAGTGCGTTGCAGGGTTTCTCCAACGTTGGAGACGATTATTAAGTAATTTTAAGGTTCGTTTGTTTCACGAAAAATATTTTTCTTATTTTTTGGCATTTAGTTCGCTTAGTAAAATGAGTCGATAGAAAATATTTTCCTCGTCGATAAAAAATGTGTTCCTATCAAAACTTAAATTGAAGAAAATGATTTCCTTCGAAACAACCGGTGAATGTTTTCCCAAATATTTTCTTAGTTTTACGGTCATTGATTTATGAAATGTTTATTCTCATAAATTTTTTCTTCTTTCTTTTTCTTTCTTTTCATTTCTACTTTTTCCTCTGCTTGGAGCATGCCTTGGTGATGGGCAAAGCCCGCTGACTTGTCATGACGTGGGCTGACTAGCTTAAGGCTCAGCTGATCTATGCAAGTCCAAGAAGCCAAGCTAGCCGAGGCTATCGAGCTTGAGGCTTGCCAGATCTAGGCAAGCTTGTGGCTTAGTTGATCCTAACAAGTTTGGGTTGGCTTGAGGGTGATGAGCTTGGGCTCCACCAAAATGAATCCGATAAGTATGATGCTTTTAGTTAAATAATGGGCCAAATATGGGTCATTCAATCCTATACGTCAGTGAAAGTTAAATATGGGTCGAATATGGGTCAGTGAAAATTAAATATTGGTCAAATATGAGTTAAGTAAAAGTTAAATATATGTCAAATATGGGTTGAGTGAGTCATTTAACATGTAGAGTTTCGAATGAGTTTGGGTTTTAAAAAAGAAATGGGAAAAATAAATGGGTCGGGTGTGGGTCGGGTTGGGTAAGTTAATTTAAATAATTAAGAATTCAAACTTTTAAAAAGGAAAGAAAAAGCTCATGCTCATTCAATCCTAGCAAGGCTAACCTTGCCCAAGGTCGATGAGCTCAAGCTTGAGCTTGCGTGTGGTTGTTGTCAACCAATTGCAACAAAAGAAATGGAAAAATAAAAGAAAATAAGAAAAAAGTAAAAAATAATTAAAAATTCGAATTTTCTAGTTTGAAATAAAGTCACAAGATTAAAATCATTTTCTAATAATATCTAATCATCACAAAACGTTTTCCACCATATATCATAAAATAAAAGAAAATTAACTGTATTTCTAAAAAATATTTTCTTTCATAATTAAATTATTCGTGAAACAAACGTAGCTTTAATTCGAAATAAGAAAAGCTTTCCCGATATTATTGTGCATGGAAAGCAAAAAAATATCTTAAACGGACATTTCCAAATTCCAACCTGAACCCGAACCCATAAATAACAACCGGATCTCATTCCCTCTCCTTCTTCTCCTCACCTTCGTCTCCTTCCGGCTGACGTCGTCGACCGCCTCCGATCGCCGCCATGGGCAGCCGGTTCTTCCAGTCCTCGCCGTCGACGTCCGCCATGATCGTCACCAACACCCCCGCCGCCGACCTCGCCCTCACCAACCTCGCCTACTGCTGCCCCTCCGATCTCCACCAGTTCGCCGTCCCCGGCACCAAGCTCGCCCTCGCCTCCGTCGGCGACTCGTTCGTCCTCTCCGTCTCATATCCTTTTCTTTCGATTCCTCGCCGTTTGTCACTGCGAATGCCGTTGGACCGTTTTGCGTGCTTGATCTTCTCGTTTCGAGGGGTTGATTAGGATCGATCGCTGGTTTCGTAGCTTTAAATGCTTTGCTTATTTGTTCGCGTGTCTATGCGTGTGATTATCTTCGATCGAACTGTCCGATGATTCTGTTGGCCTTGACTGAGAGAAACTCCTCACGAGAATATCCGCCCTGGTCACATCGCGCTGAATGCTATCCAAAGGCGCCACGCGAGGGTTTCGACCGGCGACTCGATCTCCGTTAGCAGGTTAGCTCGCGGCGGACCGCAGTTACTTGCATTCGTAGCAAAATGAAGATTGTCTCAAGGGGTTATTGCAAATGTAGGTTTGTGCCGCCGGATGATTTCGATCTGGCGTTGCTCACGCTGGAGCTGGAGTTTGTTAAGAGAGGAACCAAAAATGAACAGGTATGGCATGTCGTGAGCCAACCGTCTTGCATTTCTCCGTGGGAAGTAGCAGTCTCATGGAGCTTCGTTTTATGTTCTTTTTGAATTTGTAGGTTGATGCTGTTTTACTGGCTAATCAACTACGGAAGAACTTTCTCAAGCAGGTAATCCATACTGTTTTCAGAATAATTCCAGTTCGCATAATGTCAGCTTTAGTCTTGGAGGGTGTAGATCATGTTCATTTAGTAAAGTTAATTTGCCTCCCTGCATTTGAAACTATTCCCTCCTCGTTATTGATTACAAGTTACTATTCTTCCCCCTTTGCGGGGAAATTCGGGGCCAGTTGCTAGCTTATGAGGCGTGCTACAAAGTATCTCTTGGGATCACCTGTACTACAATCCACGAATGGGTGAATGAGCTCTTTCTTTTGGGATAAGTGGAAGAGCTTAGCTGCTGCATAAAAATGTCTAACGAATAAGGACTACATTTTCAAACCAATTGTAATTAGTTGATTCAAGTCTGAAACAAGAATAAAAAAAAATGCATCAACATTCACCATAGTTAATTAAATTAGTACGGTTTCTTATGAATAGGTTTGAGTGTTGCAAATGCGCCAGACAAAGATGAACAAAATCTAGAAACAAAAAAAAAATTGTGAGATGATGTGCTCTTTTACACATGGAAACATTATCTTGAAGTTGCAATGATTGAGCTGCATAAGTGCCCAACTGGATGATGCCAATCCAGGAGTGAGTGTTTTTGATAAGCAGCGTGAGTTTTATTAACGATATTGTGGGATTTCCACTTAAAGTGCACAGATATCACTGACCAACACTCTAGCATCTCTAATATCTAGGATCATCTGAGTTTCTCTAAGTTTTCATCCCAGACAAAATTAAATTACTTGAATGAGAGATTTTGTTTTTCGATGAGTAAGTGATTCACTGAACAATAAAACTTGTGCTGGTGAATAACTCCTACATTCAAGTACTTGGGATCATCAACAGACTAATTAGCGGCTAGTACAATGAGAGAATTTTTGGGAACTCATTCCTGCATCTAAGTGCATTTGAACTCCATCTCTTAATTTGGTAGGGAAAATATCCAAGCATTGGGGCACTTCTAGATAAAGGTGCCGATTTGGCATAAGATTGCTGATCTAGGGTTGTGTCTTGGATCTCGTTTATCTCCTTGTCAAGGACGTAGTATAGCAAGTCATCTCTTTGAAATGCATTCTTTTAATTTGTGGGGAAATATCTGAGTGTGGGTGCACTTGAGGCAAGGTGCACATTTAGCATAGGATTGTATCTTGCACCTCTGCATCTCCTTTTCAAGGACTTAGTGAAGTATGACATTATTAAAGTCTATGATTTTATGTTAGCTAAAATTATTGAGATGGGACTCTGAAAGGTCATGTATTTATTTGCCTCCATTACTATCATGAACTTTTCATAGACATGCATTTTGCCCTTTCTGTCTCTGATGTATAAATTTTTTTGACGTACATTGACATGTAAATGTATTTTCAGGTTATGACAGTAGGGCAAAAGGTATCGTTTGAGTATCATGGGAACAACTATATCTTCACAGTCAGTCAAGCTGCTGTGGAGGGACAAGAAAGGTCAAATGCCCCTGACAGAGGAATGATTACGAATGAAACATACATTGTCTTTGAAGCATCAAATGCCAGTGGAATAAAGGTTTTCCTTTAATATCTTTTCTTTTTCATCTCATACAGTTCTCATTTTTTGTGATATTTATTTTGTGGTCCAGATTTGAAGTCATATGGTGAAATTTTACTTAGTATATCCTTCAAATTTGATTTTAGACTGCAGAAACTATAGCATTTTGCTTTATAATTTGGGTGTAGTGAGGGTGTCTGTCATGCTCATGAGCACAGCTGAAACTTCTGTGATCTTAAACTTGCTCTGCACTTGTTGCTTGGAGAAATAGTGAACATCCTTTTCTTTTCCTGTGTGAATCTTTGATAGTGAACATCTCTCTGATACAGTTTTATTTGCCATTATACTATAATGTGTGGTAATTTTGTTGATTCCGTCTCGACTGGTTTGTCTTGTTATTCAGGTCGTCAATCAACGTGAAGCTGCCAGTAGCAACATATTTAGGCAGAAGGAATTTAACCTTCAGTCCCTAGGCATTGGTGGCTTGAGTGCAGAGTTTGCAGATATATTTCGAAGGGCTTTTGCTTCTCGTGTTTTCCCTCCTCATGTGACTAGCAAGTAAAGACACCAGAATTCTGGGGTTTGCAGTTTATATGATGTCTTATATTCTGGTGCAGTTTTTCTTACTCTAATACAAGGTCAATTCCAGGCTTGGTATTAAACATGTAAAGGGTATGCTCCTTTTTGGGCCTCCTGGCACTGGCAAAACCCTAATGGCTCGTCAAATAGGGAAGATGTTGAATGGCAAAGAACCAAAGGTATGTTATGTTCCCTCGTGTGGTTAGTCAATTACTGTGGATGCTATTTTTGTGGACGGTCTTTAACCTAAGATGGTATCTGTGAAACTAATCAATAATATTTAATTTCCTAGAAGGTCAAGGGCTTGAAATTTTTTTGCTGCCTGGCCTTTATATTCTCCCCTTTGCTTAGGATATGTCTCCCATCTTTCTCAAAATCTTGAATCCTATTGGACATAGCCTCATCACTGTTCTTATGGTAGTTTACTTATATTGTTGAAGTCTTTGAATCATCTCTAAGATGTATGTGTGCAAACTCACCTTTGTACTTGCATATGGTGACCTACCTACTCAGATTGTAAATTATATGTATGTATGTTTTGTCAATTTGACTTCATTTTCTCTGCCAGATAGTCAATGGTCCTGAAGTTTTGAGCAAATTTGTTGGTGAAACTGAGAAGAATGTTCGAGATTTATTTGCTGATGCTGAACAGGATCAGAGGGCTCGCGGTAATTGAGTATATGAATTGCAGTATGATTCTTCTTAGGAAGTATCTGTAACTTATGCCTCACATTAATTTTCAGGTGACGAGAGTGATTTGCATGTCATCATTTTTGATGAAATTGATGCTATATGCAAGGTATGAGATTATCCGGTCAATACATGCATTTCTGTCTTCTATGATGCTGAATAGCTTAGCTCTGTTGCCTATATCAATTGCTTGGAGCAATTTCGTCTTTCCTATCATTTCTTAGTAACTGGTTGTATTTGGCTTTTATTTTGGAAGCAATAGCGGGCAGTGTGTCTACAGGGCTTGGTTCTCGTATAAGGTCAACTTTAGTGAGTAGTAAGAGTAGACTTTTGTATTTTGTTGTCCTAGTAGTTGCTCTATAATGATTTTTATAGTTTTCAAGGTTTCATTTTAGGATTTTTCCCTGATGGTCTGATAAGTACCATTCACTATTCAGATATCCAATATAAAATATCCTTGACCAAATATATGTTATGTTGAGGTGCTTAATTCGTTCCTGGAAGTTTTATCAAGTATAACAGAACGTACTGTGCAGTACTTTTCTCAACAACCCCATTCCCCTCCCCCCCAAAAAAAAAAAAAAAAAGAAAAGAAAAGAAACGAAAAGAAAACACACCCATGAAATGGAGCAATTGATGTGATATTTTTGTGTCAATTGCATTAGCTTTATTTTTTTGCTAATGGTCCTATCTTTATCATGAAGATTATCATGTTAATACATTGCTTAGTTTTTTTTGTTTGTACTTCTTAAATGGCTGTGTTTTGACCTATTGTAGACTAGTGCTGGTTGTCAACTTTTTATAATAAAGATATGAAATGACCTGATTTTGCATCTGCAGTCAAGAGGATCGACCAGAGATGGTACTGGAGTTCATGACAGTATTGTAAACCAGCTACTTACAAAGGTCCGTAGAAGTAGCTTGGTGTTCTAATAGTGCACAGTTATTTAACCAGTGTCCATTTTTTCTGCGAATATTTTCTGTTATGCTTATTTATACCAATCATTGCTGCTGAGATATTTCCTGATTTTCAGATTGATGGTGTAGAGTCACTGAACAATGTTTTGCTTATTGGAATGACCAACAGAAAAGATCTTCTTGATGAGGCTCTTTTGAGGTGGTGCCTCATTTTCTCTTTTGGTTCTTCATATCCAAGTCTTTTAGTTGCTTTTAATCTCCTAAGATAGTAAAAAGCATTTGTGTGTCATCGTGCAACTTAATGGAAGATAGATAGTTTAATCATTGCTTTTAAGATTTATTATGCCTAGCACTTTGAGGATAAAAATAGTGTAATTTTGCTGCTTACGTGTCGTGGCATCATGACTTTGGCAGGATCATAAGTACATTTACAATATTTGTCTTAGAGGTAAAAGTAGATATTTGAAGACATACTTGACATTTTGGACTTTTGATCTATAGACCTGGACGCTTGGAGGTACAAGTTGAGATAAGCCTTCCTGATGAGAATGGTCGTTTGCAAATCTTTCAGATCCACACGAACAAGATGAAAGAAAATTCTTTTCTTGCTCCTGATATCAGTCTTCCGGAACTTGGTTAGTCAGCTGGCGCATTTACTGGAATGAAACTTCATTAAGCAAATCTTTGTTTATCATTTAAGAAGTGGCTTACCCTAGTGAGCATTGTCACGTGGAAGCAGAAAAAAAAAAGGGCATATAATATGGTAGTAATGTAGTTTGGAATAATTTTGCGTTTTTCTTTGATCAATTAGGCTAACTCTTGTATTTCTGGACATATTACATATATACTAAGAACTACTGGGTCCCTGGCCTGGTGGCCACTGTTCTCTCTGAGGTATTGGGAGGTGGCCCCTCCACCTCCTGGGAAGTAGGGTTAAGTGACGTTCTTAATTACCAAAGGGAAAAAATGGTGTATATGCTAAAAAGGTGGTGCTTAGTTCATCTCTTGTGATGACCCTACCTTATTTGCAATCTGCGATTGTGCAGCTGCTCGTACGAAGAACTATAGTGGTGCAGAAATTGAAGGTGTTGTGAAGAGTGCTGTATCATATGCTCTGAATAGACAATTAAGTCTTGATGATCTTACGAAGCCTGTAGATGAAGAAAGTATCAAAGTCACTATGGATGATTTTTTGAATGCACTCCACGAAATTGTTCCTGCATTTGGAGCTTCCACAGATGACTTGGAAAGATGCAGGTAGGAATAATTGAATGTTGATATACATTATATATCTATCTTTTGTAGCAATGTTCTTATAATCCATAGTTCCAGTGAACTAAGAATTGTATGACTGGATATTGTATGTAAATTTAAATGCATTCAAAATTGCTTGGCTGGAAATCTAGTGGTACACCAACCACAAACTTAGCATGATCACACTAAGTGGAGTCAGTAATTGTTTTTGTCCCTGGTTGATACTTCCATCGGGTCTCCAATGATACTTTTACTGTCCATCATATATAGCGAGTGTACTAGAGTTAATTGGTTCAAAATGCTAAAAAATAATGTGATGACCTTTTACTCCTGGCCTCTCAAAGACTGAGATTTAGGTCATTAAGAAGGGATGATTCGTCTCTGAATCCCCTTATGCAGTACATATGAGCATTCATGTAGAAGAAGGCAATGCCTTAGAGATGGTTTAGCTGCTGAAGCTGCAGGCCTTAGTATTATTTAAGTGATTCTTATTAAAATGTAGAAGGATCTCTGATTTTTACTTGAGGATTAGTAATCACAGGAGCAAATATCTGGATAAAGAATGAATGAAGCTCAGATGAGAGTTGATATCTTTGAAATTGCTTCTTCATTTGGGGTTGGGTTTTTCAACTTGGTCTGTACCATTGCAGAATGATAACATAAGTAGATTTATCTGATGTGTTTTAGGAATTGTCTCACTGTGTGGTTTTACCCAATTATATGTGGTCCATGGTGAATCGTATGGTAGATTTGGTTTTCTGAGATTTAGTTCTCGAAAGAATAAATGAGACGAGTGGAGTAATCCAGAGAATTCTCTCTGAGCTAATCATTAAATTTGCTGCAAGTTTTTTTTCGCACATGCTTCTTTCACACATGTTATCATATGATTCGTGGCTTATCTAAATCTTAGAGCTCAAGGTTCTCCGAGTTGACGAACCAACATAAATACATTCCTTTTGTTCTGCTAAAAAATGATCATAAAACCTTGGCGATCTTGCTAAGCATTTTGCAGATGTGGATCTTTAATTCTGCTTGGGGAGCCCATAGTGTATTTACTTTGGCACCTTTGCCATGTCATGAAGGCACTAAAATGGCGTCAGCTTTGCAGGCTATTGGAGTGTGCTTAAAATTACACATTTTTTGTGTGCTTGAATTAGAGTTTCATTAATTGTTGACTTCTGTTTTGGAGTTCCAGTTAAAGATAAAGGGCAAACACTATTAAGCGTGTGTTACTGCCTCAATTGTTTGTGCAAATTTTTTTGTAGGCTTAATGGGATAGTAAGTTGCGGCGACCGACATAGGCACATCTATGAGCGAGCAATGCTACTGGTTGAGCAAGTTAAAGTGAGCAAAGGAAGTCCACTTGTCACTTGCCTTCTGGAGGGTCCAAGTGGCAGGTATTTGAGCTTTTCTGACACATTGCTTTTCATTTTTGCTAAGCATTTTTTACTATGGTCTTAAAATAATTGGGATTATTCTAAAATATTGTCTTTTGTACAGTGGTAAAACTGCTCTGGCAGCTACAGCTGGCATCGACAGTGATTTTCCATATGTTAAAATTGTAATCTTCTACTCCACGCTTTGCTTTTTCTGAGTAATCAGACTTCTTTGTGCATTAAGTTTTAATTTCTGATTTTCTTTTGGATGCTTAGGTCTCTGCAGAAACTATGATTGGATTACATGAGAGCACCAAATGCGCACAAATTGTGAAGGTTTGTGACCTGAATTTCTGGTTGGTTAGCAGTCTGAGGATTAGAAATTAGTTGATTCCCCTCCATTTATGACTTAACTCTAAGAGTGGTTATCTTGCATTTTTCATAATGATCAGGGGAAGGTTTTGTAATGGATTCTAATCTTTGATAGGTTTTCGAGGATGCATACAAATCTCCATTGAGCATTATTATCCTTGATGACCTTGAAAGGTAAGTTCCGTTGATTTCTATGAGTTGACCTCTGTTGTTATCTTGGCATTAAGAGATCATTTTAACTTGAGTGAATTGCTTTGCAGGCTATTGGAGTATGTCGCCATTGGGCCTCGATTTTCCAATTTGATATCTCAGACATTGTTAGTCCTTTTGAAGCGACTACCTCCAAAGGTTGTTTCTTCTCCCATCGCCTTGTTTCTACAAATGGATATTGGTGTGAAGAGTAATTATCCTTTTCTCTGATCTTTTCTGGAAGTTAATGCTGGCAAAGCTGCTAGTATTGTTGAATTAATAATGCTTTAAGATGGATGAGTGGAAATTAGTTCCTTCCCCAGGAAATGGAAAATATGAGCGACCATGTAGAGAGCAAAAATTCCTATCCATGTCGCTGAGGGAACGCAATAATGATGTCATATGCAGGTGGTAATTAGGAACTTCAGTTTGAGAGATTAAGATTCAGTTCATTGGCATTATCTTCCCCCATGTTGACCTTAGAATGATTGGCTAGTTTGCTTGTCCTGTTTGAGATGGAGAAGTAGCAAAGTTTGTTGTACTGTACAAAGCAACAGACCGAGTGCAACCTTAGTTCATGTGTTTGCTTAATGCTGTCCTGGGGGAAGAAACTTTTGTAATACGTGGATGCATCGAACTCGACATTATCATACACAGATGTACTTTAGTATGAATATATGATATATGTATAGGTAATTTTGCTTTCGCTAATTAAGAATTAGGGTATTTACGTGTTCCCCTGTGTATTATGATTATAATAATATTATACTAGATGTTATTATTTCTACTGATTTAGTTGGTGGTTGTTGACTTACAAAGTTTGATTTTGGTATTCTTTTCACATCACTGAATTTATTAGCTTATTATACACATATATTTGGCTTTTCTTTTTCCAGGGTAAGAAGCTTCTTGTGATGGGGACAACAAGTGAAGTGAGTTTCTTGGATTCAGTTGGTGTCTGTGATGCCTTTTCTGTCACTTACCATGTCCCCACATTGAAGACAGAGGATGCAAAGATGGTAAGCTGCTGCAGATGCTATTTTGGTGTTTGCATGCAGTATTCTTGTTTCTGCTGTTCTTCTTCATTTCTCTTCTGCTGGAAACGTGGACTAGAGGGGCACAAAATGTGCAGCAGTCTCTTGTTTTAAGGAAAAATTATCTTCTCTGAAAAACCAGTCATTTGTTGACTCACTTGGTTGTTATTCTCTTGCAAATATTTGGGGTCTAGAGTTGCTTGTATCCAAAACGGCATTACTTCATCAGATTTCAATTCAAGACAAGCAATATGGGATTAACCATTTGGATTAGCCTAGACATTGTGAATCATGAGGAAACTAATATTCCCGAGCACAGAAACAAGATAATAACTTTGGAGTCCTTAGCTTTTCTGTTTGCTTCTCTCTTGTTTTCTTTTTTCCTTAGAAAGCAAGGGAATTTGGGTGGGTAATGGGGTTTGGGAGGGGATGGCCAGTCTTATAGAAAGTCATGTGATTGATGTTTGAAGATAGTTCAGATCTCATTCGAAGTGCTGGATTAATAAAATTTCGGATTGACTTCTTTAATTGACTGGGATTCTGGTTTTCTTGCAAGCTTCCCAAAGCAAATTCTGCAGACTGTAGAATATATTTCATAAAGTTGCGTCAATCCAAATTGTGGATGTGAAGTGTTCGACACCACCATAGTGCTACGTATATATGCACACATGACTCACCTTTTGTTTCCTTTCAGGTGTTGCAACAGCTAAACGTTTTCTCTGAAGATGATGTTGATGCAGCTGCCGAGGCTCTAAATGATGTAAGCTTTAGATCTCTCCACTTGTGCCTTCTTATATTTTGCTGTGTTAAGAGTGATGATGTGCAGCAGAAATTTGCCGTTTTTCTATTTTGGGGTCGAACGACAGAAATTTTTTATGTCGGGTGATTGTGGAATTAAAAGAGAGAGTTCTAACTTGCGCTTTTGTGCTCCTACTTTTCTTAGATGCCCATCAAGAAGCTTTACATGCTGATCGAGATGGCAGCCCAGGGCGAGCACGGTGGTGCTGCAGAGGCCATCTACTCTGGCAAACAGAAGATCAAGATTGCTCATTTCTACGATTGCCTTCAGGACATCGTTCGTTTCTGAGATGCTTGGCAGCTAACCATTATAGGATCCCATATATTGTTCATTCTTTTCACCTGATGATCTGTATAACGATTTGCATTCTGCATTTGTTGTTTGTTTGTTGAGGGGCGATTTCTTGCGAGTTATAGTCTACGAGGTGTTTTTTTTTTCTTAACCCACTTGTTCCCAGGTTTTGCCAGTTGCCATTTCAAGCAGTTCCTTGGGGCCACGGGTTCGGCCTTTTTGCTTTAAACTTAGACGCTCGAAATTTCACTTGACCTTGCCCCAGTGTTGAATTTTATTGCTCGGACTCAACTCGAAATGGAAATCGAGATATTCAAATTTGACTCTACTCGACTAGATTGAAATATAGGGTGTGATTGTTTTGTGGATAATTTAATGATAAAAGAAAATTACTTTCCCGAGAAGCAATTTTTAGGGATGTTATTAGTTTTTCTTTGTTTGGAGATGTATAGTTGAAAACATATTCTTATGTGTGGATTTCATTGGAAAACAATTCCAATCTCATGATTTTGTCTCAATAATAAGAAATTGGAATTTCTAATTGTTTTTATTTAAAATAACTCTTATTTTTTTCTTTTCTTTTTCTTTTTCTTCTCCATCACTCCTTTGCTTCCTTGCGCACCAGCCACGTTTGCTCACTATGGCAGTTTGGCCTTTGGTGGTTTGCTAGGGGCAAGATTTGAGCCTCGTTGCCAGAGGCCATGAGCTCACCTGATCTAGTGAGGTTAGAACTCATTGGCGTCTTCTTGGCCAGCGATGGGCCAAGAAAAAGCAAAAGAAAAAGAAAGCAATAAAAGAAAAGAAAATTTTGATTTTTTAAAATTAAAATTAAAATTAAAATATTTTAAAAATATTTTTATATGAAAAGCCGTTTTGTTAATCAAGCACTTGAATCTAAGTTTTAGGAGATTGGAAAATGTTTTCTAGTTATTCTAAAGATAATTTAATTTATTAAAGTATTGGTTGGAAAACATTTTCCGTTGACTCATTTTCTTAAACTAACCAAACGCTGAAAAATGGAGAAAATATTCTTTGCAAAACACATTCATAAATGAACTTTGAACTTGGAATTTCATGTAGGATGAATCCTACACATTTTTGTATATACTATTACAAGTGTTAAGTAATTTACAAAGTAACTTAAACACAATTAGGCTAGTGAGATTATTAGGTAGAGCATTGACAATTTCAACGTAGATATTACATGGTGTGTTCATGCCTAAGTTTCACCTAAGGTGGTTTTTGGGTCGGAGAGTGTAAATTGAAAAAAATTCTCTTTTTCCAATTTGCATAGTAAAATGAAAAGTTTATTGTCTTTCCATATATAAATAAGTGTGAATTTCACTTTATTATCATTCTTCTTTGATGACACATTTGTAAGTTAGAATCCTCCTAAAGATATTTCAAATGTTCTATATAATATCACAACATGTTATCATAACTAAATATCTAAAATGAAAAAATCATAGTTACTTCATGCTTTTATTTGAGATAATCCAAATCACTTTAAAGTGCACTTCAAGCTTTTTTTGGAATTTTTCCCAGGATATTGCATATTAATTTAAACGCCTTCAAAATTGCTTGGTCGGAACCAGGCGTTACCCGCTAAGTGGAGTCAGTTATTAATTTTTTCCTTCGTTGATAAATTTATTGGGTTACCAACGATACTTTCACTATCCATCTTGTACGGCGGAGTGTATCAAAATTCATTTATTCTCCACGTTAAAACGTAATGTATTGTCTTTTACTACCGGCCTATCAGGGTTTGAGATTTAGGTCATTAAGAAGAGTAAATTAGAAAAGTTGATTTACAATAAGTTTCCTAAAACTTCCTCTAAATCCCATCATGCACTATATATGAGCATAACATGGGGTACAACGCAATGCCCTAGATTTGGTTTAGTTGGAGGCCTCACCATTATCAAAGTGATTCTGATTAAAATGAAGGAAGATCTCGGATTTTTTTATTTTTTATTTTACTTATGTATAGGTAATTACGAGGGAAAATATCTGGATAAAGAATTAATGAAGCTTGTATAAGAGTTGATTCCTTAAAATTGCTTTCTAGTGTTAGTCAGATTTTGTTAGAATTTTTGGAGCTCTAATAACAATTAATGGTTTGATCGGGGAACTTTGATGTGGAAAGTGTCGTTTCGATGCCACTAATAGTTTGTGGTTTGAATGTGCGGGTGTGAATGTGTGCAAGATATATTGGTTAGAGGAGGATAAGGGGACAAAGAATATTGATTCAAGGGATATAGGTAATGGGCTAAGAAAAAGACAGTCTCGCTAGCTTATAGAATTGGTTTTACAATAATTGGAGGAGGAGTGGTGGAGGACCACTTTGATATACTTTATGAGCCGCTCCCACAGAGGCTAAAACCCGCGCATTTCTGCAAAGTAGGAGTGTAAATGATTCGGTTTGCTAAGCTATGATACCAAATCGAATCGAAACGGTATCGAACCGAATATGAACTTAATTGAAAATTTGGTTTAGTTTGGTTCAATTTTTTTGTTTTCTTATTTTTACTTTGCTTGTTAGAATCTAAGTGAAGAAGAGGTGATAAAAAAGAGAGATTATTCAATTTTTATTGAGAATTTCATTTGATTCAGTTCAGTTGATGATTATTTTTCAATTAACCGAATAAAAAACGAACCGAACTGAAAATACATAAAATTTTAGTTTGGTTTGGTTTTCGGTTCAGTTCTTAACACTCTTAACAAAGATGACTCCTAGCCTATTTATAGGCAATCTTAACCAACTCACTCACTGCCTTACAGGATTCCTTAGCCCATGATTTCCTACTTCAAGTATTCCTCTTCAACTTGTCTATGTTCTTGATTGTTCTTTTCTTCATAATCAAGCTTGTAGTTTCTAGATTTAGAAAATGGATCACAAAATTTCAGCAGGTTTTTTCAACTTGGTGTTCACTATAATCAATGATATCACAACTAGATTTGTCTGATGGCTCCTTCACACTCAGCAATTTGCAGATGTGCATTTTCCTTTCTGCTTGGGGAGTCCATAGTGCTGTTACTTTGGCACCTCTTTGGCCATCTCATGAAATCGGTAAAATGGCGTTCTTATATACTATGATATACCTTATATCATTTTCAAACATAGGCATCCTTTTTCGCGTGCTTCTATTATAGTTTCATTAGTCTTTAAGGTTTTATTCTGGAATTCGAGCTAAAGGTAAAGAGCACACGCTATTCAGCTTGTGTTACTGCCTCAATAGTTTGTGCAAATACTTTTGTAGGCTTAATTGCATGGTAAGTTGGGGTAATCGACATGAGGACGCATATGACACAGCAGTGCTGCTGTTTGAGCATGTTAAAGTGAGCAAAGGAGGTTCGCGTTTCACTTGCCTCCAGGGGGTCAGAGTGGCAGGCATTTGAGGTTTTCTGATGCATTGGGTTTCATCGTTGCTAATCATTTCTTCCTTTGTCTTAAAGCAATTGGGATTATTCTAAGTATCGTCTGTTGTACGGTGGTAAAACTGCTCTGGCAGCACTCAGTTGGCCTCGAGAGTAATTTTCCATATGTTAAAATGGTGATCTTCCGCTCCACTCTTTGCTTACTTTGAGTATTCAGATTTCTTTGTGCATCAAGTATCATTTCTGATTTTTTTTTGGATGCTTAGGTCTTGACAGAAACTATGATTGGACTACATGAGAGCACCAAATGTGCACAAATTGAGAAGGTTTGTGACATATATTTCTGGTTGATTAACTAGTCACATTAATGGAGATGAAATGAGTTGTTTCCCCTCCACTTTTAACTAAATAGCAGAGTGATTCTCTTACATCTCCTTAATGACAGGACGGATTCGTAACATATCCTAACCTTTGATAGGTCTTCAAGGAAGCGTACATATGTCCGTTCAGCATTACCATCCTTGATGAACTTGAAAGGTGAATTCTATTGATTTCTATTAGTTGACCTCAGTTGTCATTATTGGCATTAAATGATCAGTTTGACCTGAGTGAACTGCTTTGCAGGCTACTGGATTATGTTGCAAATGGGCCTTAATTTTTTCAAATTTGATATGCAGACATTGTCAGTCCTTTTGAAGCAGCTTCCTCCTGAGGTTGTCTCTTCTCCCCTAGCCTTGTTTCTTCTGATTAATGTTGTGAGGAGTAATTATCATTTTTTATGATGAATTCTGGAAGTTAATGCTGGCAAAGATGCTAATATTGTTCAGTTAAGAATGCTTCAAGATGGAGGATGAGTGGGAATTTGTTTCCTTTTCTATTAGTGATAGAATTATAGTAGCTCTTTTTTGTTTTTTTATCTCTACTGATCTAGCCACTGATCTCTGGCATATAAAGGTTTGACTCTGGTACTCTTTTCACATCACTCAATTTTTTAGCTTATTATACGCACATATTTGGCTTTTCATATTTTCCAGGGAAAGAAGCTTCTCGTGATAGGTACAACAAGTGCAGTAAGTTTCTTGGAGTCGATTGGTGTCGGCAATGCCTTTTCTGTCACTTACCATGTTCCCCCATTGAAGACAGATGGCGCAAAGAAGTGAAGCCACTGCAGATGCCATTTGGGTGCTTGCATGGTGGTATTATTTTCTCTGCTGTTCTTCCCTCTTTATCTTCAGATGGAAAAGTGAAATAGAGGGGGAGAAATATGCAGCAGTATCTTGTCTTAAGGAAAGCTTCATCTGTCAAAAAAACTAGTCATGTTGACTTAGTGTGATTCTGATTCTCTTGACTATATTAGGGGGCCTAGAGAGATTTCAAATCAGGAAGAGGGAAATGGGATTGACTTTTTGGATTAGCCTAGACACTGAATTTTAAGGAAACTAATATCCCAAAGCATGGAAATATGATTGGTACTCTGGAGTTCTTCAGTCCTGTGTTTGCTCCTTTTCTTTTTTAATCCTTGGTTTCTTTGAGAGCAGGGGAGTTTGGGTGGGTAATGCCTAATAGGGATGGTAGGGGATGATGAGCAGGTTTATAAAAAGTCATGCGGTTGATGTTTGAGAACAGTTCGCATCTCATTCAAAGCGCTGGATTAATAAAATTTTAGATTGGCTTCTTTAATCGACTGAGAATCTGGTTTTCTTCTCCCGGATCAAATTCTGCATACTGCAGAATATTGTCGATGAAGTCGCGTCAATCCAGATTGTGGACTAAATGATGTAAGCTTTAGATCTCTCAACTTATGCCTTCTTATGTTTTGCCATGTTAGAGTGATGGTGTGTGCGACATATATTCGTCATGTCGCGTAATTGTGGACCTAAAAAGAGTTGAGGTAACTTCATCATCCATGCCATGCCATGCTCCTATCGATACTAGTTTGCCTGCAAATGGAATGAGGCACAGTTTGGACTATAGTTCTAGCTCGTGCTCTTGAGCTCTTACTTTTCTTAGATGCCCATCTAAGATTGCAGCCCAATTCTACGATTGCCTTCAGGATCATGTTCGTTGCAAAAGATGCCTACCATAACGTACATTCCTTTCTAGTGATGAACTGTACATTTTCTTCGCCGAACGATTTGCAGCCTGCATGAGCTGTTTGTTCCTGGAGTACCGAACACTCGCGAAGTGGTGAAGAAGTTACCCGCGGATGGTGCAGGCTCCCACAAGGCAAACAACTTCCAAGGAATCAAGCTTCCGGCTTTGACCCGGCTCTTGTAGGAAAACGACCATGGCCATGAGGCGGATGAGTCAGATGTCAAGATTCCACAACGGCACTGTAAACTTCCTACTATTTTCCTGCATCTTTTCCAGGATTCTTCATGGACAATCCGGGAGTCGCATCTTCCGGATGTCCCCGGTCTACATCAGCCTCGCTGTCCAGAAGCCATCGCCGGTAGACATCTACGCAAACAACCGGACTTGAAGCGAAGGTTTGTTTCTAGGAAACTTACTCTAATACCTAGAAATGCTTAAGAAAGTACCGAAGTCGCGGTCGAGACGTTGGGATATCTCATCTTCCGATTTGTCCTTTTGTCTTACCCGATACTTTCCGCGAAAATATCTCCTCCTCTCCGCCGTTCTTTCTTACGGAGAATAGTATTCGGGTCAGGTCCGTCCGTTCGTCCGACAGACGGACGTTGCAAGACACCTGTGAACTGAATTTTCAGTCCCTTCATCTTTTTCCGAAACGGACGCGGACCCACGATCGCGACGGATCGACTGCAGATCACCCCTCGTTCAGCTGGCACCAGTACAGCCGAGCTTCACCTCCCTCACACTTGTCACCACGCGAGAACAACCCAAGAAAAAGATCGTAACTGAGAGGAACCCACTTAGTCAATGAGATATTGATTGGTTGCCAAGCACCGTATATCTACAGCACACAGTAAATGTACAGTACACGGATCGTATCCCAAAACTTTTTATACATTCCTTAAAAAGCTCTCAGATGTTACAACGCTTACACAGGCACGAGGGCCTGATTCGGCAGCTTCACAGACAACCCACTTACCCAAAAGAAAAGGAGATTCCAAGATTGACAAAAAGAAAGAGAGAAAGAGGGATAGAAGATGAGAATCCCTTTTTCCTTTGCCTTCTTTACATTACACTGAAACCTTATTTTGGCGAAAGTTTAAAGAAGAAGATAAGAGGAAATCAGCAGGAGGAGGGGGCGATTCAATTTCCAGGGGTCAATCGTACTTCTCCCTCCAGGAGTAGACGACGAAGAGGACCCACGAGAGGGCCAGCAGGAAGTCCCCCACCGTCTGCCGGAGGCAATCGCCGGCGAGGTCCTCCACCCGCCGCTCGAACGAGACGCGCCACACCGCCACGCAGACGTGCAGCAGCGTGCAGCCCTTGGCGAAGAAGTCCTGGAAGTCCCGGTCCTTGATGTGGGACACCATGAGGAGGAGGAGGCCGATGGCGAGGAGGAGGAGGCCGGCGAAGGAGTCGGAGGTCCGGATCAGGAGGCGGTCCTGCGGGGTGGACCCGAGGAGGCGCTCGGCGGCGTCGGTGCCGTGGCCGAGGGAGTAGATGGCCCGGGCGTGGAACATCATGAGGGAGCCGCAGAAGAGCGCGATCAGGGAGTGGAGCACGCAGATCACCGTGAACGCCGACGACGACGACGACGCCGCCACCGCCGCCGGCCGGTGGCCACGGTGGCCGTGGCCGGGGGTCGGGGAGGGGGTGATGTAGGCGTGGTGCATTGCTGGGGAGTGAGGAGCTCCAAGCCAGAGAGAGAGAGAGAGAGAGACGATGATGATGTTGGGGTTTTGTTGACAAGAGTGGCTGCCTTTGTGCTGTAGATATTTTTATATATTTCCTTTTGAGCTTTGAGACTTTAAGGGAGGCCAAGATAACGTTGGTTGGGGGGGACTTTTGGGGCCATGAATAGTGCTTTGATAATATTAAAAATAAAAAAATTTGGTAACTTAAAAGGAAATTGCTCTTTTTGAATTTTTTAATAGATATCAGTATCCCTTTAGGATAACGATACAAATAATATTAAAATTTTGATACAGTGTTAAACGGGGTTGTTGAGCTTTTAATTTGTTCAATATAATCTCTAATTTTTTTTTTTGCATATCCAAATTAGTCCTTGGGTTATATGAAGATTTTTAGTATTTAAAAGACAGTATTGAAATATTTTCATATAATTTAGAAATTATATGAATCAAATTTTCGAAATCATATCCAGGGATAAATTGCATATTAGGCTAAAGGTAGGGAACCATATTAAAGAAATTCAGAAGCAGCATGATATATCGGACTAAAATTCAGAGGATACGATTGTCATTTTCCCTTTTTATTTGTATTTATGCTCTTTCTTTTTAAAGGAAAAAAAAAAAAGGGAAATGGACGGGGATTAGATTCGAGATAAGCGTACGGTGGGGGCCGCGGCCCAGGGATGGGGATATGCAGCGGGGCCCAGAGGGACAGAGATGGGTCGTTGGGTGGTGGTGGTGGGAGGGCAAGTACATAATGAGACTCCGCACGTGGGCTGGATCACTGTGTGCCGACACACGGGCCGGGTACGATCGACGGCCGTGATTCGTTCGGGGGAGGGGGGCCCACCCGAGTGGCCCAAATCCTGAGCCGACTGAGCTGGGCACTTGTGCAATTACACTTGTGCCCTCGGTATGCCGGCACGCTCCCGCTCATCAGGGACTGAGTAGCGATTGCGCCCGGGACCACATTAATTTCTCCGAGTTCGTTTTTGATTTCCTTATTTGTACGGGAACCCGGGGATTGGCACTACCGAAGCCATAATTCGAAATGACCTAATGTTTTTTTTTTTTTTTTTTATCGAAAATTTATAGGAAAAGATCGGATAATCAATCGGCATGTCATTTTGGGTGTTGTGGATTTTAGGCCAAACCCGAGCATGAGTTGACTTGGGTTGAAAGCTTGGAGTGAAGATCGATCCAAAAATAGAGGTCGCATGGCGTTGGTGCAACAAAGGGACAAAGGGCCAAGGTGGCACTAGGGCCAAAAGGGTCGAAACCCACTAGCCGAGTTGCCTAGTTAATTTCGTGGGTTCGGCCGGGCCCTAAGCTATTGTGATTGGGTGCCCGCTACGAAAATTGAGTACTTTCCCTTTATTGATAATATGGAGCTGTCATGCGATGTATTAATATGAATTGACAATAGCATATTATAGTTCCATTATTCATAATTGAAGTTCAAGGCTGAGGTCTCGAGTCTATGGCAAGGTCTTAGGCTTAGCCAACGCTATAACTTGTTTGGCTAGTGTCTCTAGTCCAAGTGCTAGGGTTCGTAATCGACTCTCGAGGCATCTGGTCCAAGCACTAAAGTCCTAGGTCTAGCCCTCAACTTGGAGATAATCCAAATTGAGTTGAGCTAATCCAACATACTTGATGCTCGAACCTTCACTCAAACTCAATCAAGTCTTAAATTTCTTTTTCAAACTCGACTCATACAAAGAATCAAACTATATGAAATTTGACTTCACTCAAATCGGCTACATTACATAATTGACAAAAAGTAACTTAAACTCGATTATGCTTGTGAGACTATCAAGTTGAATATTAGCGAGTTTAAGACTCATATGGTAGGGGCACTTCTATGATACTTCAAGTGCATCCTATGATATTAATATGTGTCGTTGCAATTATATAAAAAAAATGCCTTAACACGTTTTATATATATAAAACAAGGAATCCTCGTAACCATGACCATGATGTAAAGCCATTGTTAAAAAAGTGGGATCTGGTACATTTTTCACATTCCTAGGATTTGCACTGCAGCTTTCGTTTGCAGGTGTGTGTGTTTTTTATAACCGATTTGTTCACAGGCGTTGGCCGCTTGCCATTGAAAGTTGGGCCGACAGAGCCCCCTCCCCATTGAGGATTTTTTCATTATTATTATTTTACAATAAATAAGATTATTAATTTATTTCTATGATTTTTTTTTTTTTTTTTTAAAAAGAACACAATTCTTCACTTGAAAAATCTTATTAATGCATGCATATCATTTTATCCACGAGCATCAAGACCTCATCAATAAGCCAATAATGCACATGACCCCTTAAAGTTGTTATAAATGGTTACTTTATAACTAAATACTGAATTAAATACTGAATCAGTTGTATGAATTAAACACTTTACCACTCAAACAACTTCTTAGACTATAGGTTTAAAAGAATGAAATCCCATCAATCTTTGTGTACTTGCGACCTAGACTTGGACTTTAACCTTAAAAAACCTTGATCAACATTTTATTTTGATTTTCTTTTTCATCTCACTTATGTAGCTGGATTAAAGTTACTTTTTTTTTTTACATGTAATGATTTTCTTTTTCATTTTACCTTTTTGAGCTCTGAGACCTTAAGGGAGGGCTAAGATAACGTTGGTTGCCCCCGGAGGGGGGGAGGAGGGGAGACTTTTGGGGTCATTAACAGTGCTTTGATAATATTAAAAATAAAAATTTTGGTAACTTAAAAGCAAATTTCTCTTTTAAATTTTTTAATAGATATCAGTATTATTTTGGATAATGACACAAATAATTCATAAATTTTAATTTAATATTCACATGGTCCATAAACTTATAATTTATTTAATGCAGGTCTATAAACTTTCAATACATGTTCAAGTTAGTTCTTAAATTATATGAAGATATTTAGTGTTATCATTCTAATAATTTGAATTCGGGAGCGAATTCTAAATTTTTGGTACATGTTCAAGTTAGTTCTCAAGATGTATAAAAATGTGTATATAGTGTATGGACTAGTTTGAACATAAATCAAGGTTCATGGATCATATTGAATAAATTGAAATTATTATATCACATTTTAGAGATCATATTAAATAAATTGAAAATTTGATGCTATTTTTCCTTTTTAATTTTTATTTATGCTCGATTTTGTTAGAGGTGTCAAAATGGATCATAAACCCATATTATGACTCACTTTTAGTTAAATGAGTTAAATATGAGTCGAGTGAAAGTTAAATATGGATCAAATATGGATCAAGTGAAAGTTAAATAGGGTCAAGTGAAAGTTAAATATTGATAAAATATGGGTCAAGTGAAAGTTAAATATTGATCAAATATGGGTCAAGCAAAAGTTAAATATGAGTCAAATATGGATTGAGTGGGTCATTTAACATAGAGCTTTGAGTGAGTTTGTGTTTCTCTACAATAATAATGGCTTTTAGCAATACGGGTCGAGTATGGTATGGGTCGGGTGTGGGTCACTAAATTTACATTACATGAATTTTGGTCAAAATTGGTTAAATGGGTCAATATGGGTCGGACCATTTTTGACCAAACCCGACCCAACCCGACCCGACCCGACCCGCCCATTTGACGGATCTAGATTTTGTTGAGAAAAAAATGGAAATAGACGGGGATTAGATTGGAGATAAGCGCACGGTGGGGGCACACGACCCAGGGATGGGGACATGCAGTGGGGCCCAGAGGGACAGAGATGGGTCGTTTTATACCTTGTAAACCTGGTAGATTACGTCCAAAAAAAAAACCCGGTAGATAAAGGGACATTTAGCATACTTTGCTTGGTATAAAACATTGTAAAATTGCTTGAAGTAAACATACCTTAATAAATTAAAAGAAATTATATTTTCCGGTTTGTATTTAGTATAGTGATAGAGTAATAAACCCACGAGTCAAGAGTGCACATTAATAAACTCTATTTTGTAGAAGATTTATTTTAACCTCATCAAATAGGAAGAAAGAATGCCACGTGTAAATATATATTTTTTACATTAACTATAAATTAAAAAATTAAAATATAAAACCCGAATGGCATGCGCAGGTTAAGAAATTCAGACCACCAAAAACTAAGGAAAATCCAACATTCCACTCTAAACGGTAGGGGTGATCGGTTCTCGATTCTGTCTAGTTCCAAGGTGGAACCGGGAATCGGACCGAGAGGATAGTTTCCCATTTTTTGGGATTGTGGACCAAACTGGGAACCGGACCGACCACTTAGCAAAAATAAAATAAAATAAATACTAGAAATATTATTATTTTATGGTTTATTGCATTTTTTAAGAAATTTAAAAAATATATTTTAAATAGAAAATTGTCAGTCCGGGCCGGTCTGGTCCGGTTCCCCCGAAACCGGGAACCGGACCGAAAATCACTAGTTCCATTATTATGGAACCGGGAATCGGACCAAACCGGCCGATCCGGTTCGGTCCGAGCAGTTCTCGGTTTGGGCGGTCCAATGTGCTTGCCTCTACTAAACGGGACAACCAAGGTTAATCTTGTAAACACACTCGGTGGGGCTCCAACGTCGGCTCATGTAGTCGGACGGTTTATCATTTTCCTGGCTTATCATAGACAACTTGACGGTCGAAATCAAGTGCCGCGTTTTTCTGGCAATAAACTGAATTAAACGGCCACGGAGGGAACACTGATTGGATAAGAAAGGAAAAGTCAATCGCACGCGAAATTTGACTATTAAATTGCTTAGTACATAACCAAAAAGAACATAAAAATATCTTTTAGGTGAAAAAAAAAATGATAACATTAGGATAATTCTATCACCACCTGATCTTGCTTACTTTCTGGCTCTGGCCAATTTATCCTTGCATCCGCTCATTTCCAGTAGCCAATGCCGATGTTAGTTGGTCGGATTGTCGTGAAGATTTGCCTATACTGGTCGGAGATCGATTTTAAAACAAAATCTCGGGAATTAAGCTTGTTAAATCGATGAAAAGAATCATATTATTACCAAAAAAAAAATTAGAGGATTATATACTAAAAATATAGCAGCTAATTGCAAATATCAAAAGTGAAAACATACGTAATTCCTTTCTTCTTCTTCATTTTTCCACCCCTTCTTTGATCTTTTGGACCCGTGATGATTTTTATAGAATGACAAACATTGTCCACAAGTCACTGTCTAGAAAAAGCCCTGGTCCACCCTAACATAATTGAGCATGCTTGAAGTCGTCGATGTGGCCATCAATGATGCAAGATTTGAGATCAAGACCACTCTGCTTTTGACATTTTTCTTCAAATTAAAATTTACAAATAGATGGAGTTTAATTAATTTAAAAAAGGATTTTTTTGGCCAAGATATTTCCCAACAATTAATTTCAAATAGGTTTTTCAACAATAGGTGGGTGTCATTTTCTTACAGTTTCCTCAAATAAAGCTTAGTATTGCTTTGAAATATGAAAAAGGGATATTTTTTTGGCAGTTTGTGATTTTTCATTCAAATGTTCAATTTGATGGCTCTCAATTGGTCAAGTGATCTCCTAACATTGATTCCACTAGATAGTAACTATAGCATTATTTTTAGTTGAGAAGAGTTGGGGGTTGAATTTTATGATTGATGAGATGATATGATCTCTAATCTTGATAAGGTGGATAGCCCAAGGATCGAAGCTTTTGCCCAGCGCCATTGGACCGAGGACAAGGTTCAGCAACCCTAGGTGAGGGCTGTCGATGCTTGTATGAGGGTTGGTGACCCTTACCTAGATCTAGGAAAGGGTCGTCGCCCTCTCTTGGCTTCTGGTGAGGGCCTGCTGACCCTTGCCCTTGGTCGGCGAGGGTCGCCGGCCATCGCCCAAGGCCGGCGACCCTTATCGGTCATCACCCTCGTCCCACCAATGATGGGGTGGCAGCCACAAGCGGGGAGCCCCCTTTCGCCTATGTTGCTCTTCTTCTTCTTTTTTAATATTAAACAAGTTTTTATTTAATTTAATTATTTTTATATTAAAAATCGAATTTGACATAAAATGATGTCATTTTGGGCTGAGTTTAGTCACATTAGTCATTTTGCAATTCTCTCGTTGGAAAAACGATATGTTAGCAATTTGGCCAGATTTTTTTGCCATTGGCACTTAAGTGTCCTATTTTTTTTATTTATTATTTTTGCACTTAAAAGTACATTTTGAAAGTTTTGGTATTATAGTGTTTCCTTTTGCCAAGTTTTAACACTCCAACTGTACTTTAACCTTTAAAAAGCTATCAACATTATGTACTTTGATTTTTTTTTGTTCTCTCAGTTTCATAGCAGAGTCAAAGTTAATTTTTTGACCCCTGCCATTCTGTAACCATGCTTGTAAAAATAGTAACTCTATATTTTGTGTACATTAACTATAAGTTAAATAAAAATTAATATATAAAACTTCAACGGCATGCACAATTTAAAATTTTCTTAATGGTATAAATGAAGTACACATAATATTTCCTACTTATATGATTCTGAGATAAGAAAAGAAGTAAACATTTTAATAAGCGTAATGACAATTTAGGCCTCCTAACTGTTTATAGATATTGGCTAACTCCTCATATTATAGCATGGAGATTAGTTAATGTAAAATGGCGAACCATAAATCACTATGTTCTTACCTCCAAATTCTTTAATTAAATAAAAAAAAAATTGGTGCAAGCTTGACAAAAGAAATAGGAAAATAAGATTGATTAATTCTAAATAATAAATGGTGGTAGCGGTGAATAGTGATCACCTAAAAAGATTGCATTGATTCAGAGAACGCTTTAGTTAATATTAAATTTTAAAATGGAAGTTGACCAAAAAAATTTGAAAATGGAATAAGTTAATTCCAAATTTTAGAAAGAGAGAAAAGAACTAGAAAATGACAAAATTCTAGAAAGCTTTTTATATATTTGCTCTGAGGGTTAAAAATTTTAGAAGTTGAGAAGACAACGGACATCAAGATCGGTTTCGGAACAAAATGTTGACACTCTAAGCTTTAAATCTAACTAGAATTATCATAGCATCATATTCGACTTCAAAGACTATATATTTTGGTACATCGCACGTCCGATATCATCTTACCATGCCCATGCTAAAGCTATAACAGAGCAACAATGTCGAACTTTCTTGAGAATCATGTGATCCGATTGTCATGGCAATCTCTAACGACTCGGCCACTGTCGATCGCTCCTTTAGTCGCAAGCACACAGCAGGAAACTTACCTCTCAAATCTGCCGAAAGACTGGTAGGATTTATGGTAGGCAGTATACTGACTGGAGAATTGACGTAAGTGGAATGCCCCTTGATGCGAGAGACGATCGGTAGCATACTGTCAAGATTTGAGAAAGATATGCTGCTGAAATTATTTTAAAGCTCTAGCATTCAAATCTAGTTGCAGTATGATTTTTTTTTCCATAATTCTTTTTATCTAAATTTTTTTCCCATAAGTTGAGTATTGAATTTGTCTAGGTAGTTTTATCTAGAATGTGAATTTTAGTATAATGTTGTCATTTTCATTTGATAATATAGTTAGGATGTACAATTGATATTTTTGAACATGTCAAATAGGATTATAGTTTGACGATAAATATGGTTGAGTTATTCAACTTAAGGTTTTTTTTCTTTTATTTTCGGAAATTGTTCCTGTTAGCTTTTCAAGGCGCTGATTCCGCTAATAAAGATCTGATTGTCCAGTCTCTGCCTTCCTGTTAAAATAGTAGGGTTATTTACTTGCCAAATTGGAAAATTAATTAATTAATTTATTTGTCCTTCGGTAGAATAGGTACATCCCAATGTCACCCTTACTCTTCGATGAATTTTTTTTTTTTTTTTTTTAGGAGATCATATAATTACAAGTATCGTCCTCACCGTTCATATGTCAATATCAATTTTCATCCTAAGTTTTCAAAATTCGTAACTTGCATTCTGATATTCATAAAACGCCTTTCCTTTTTCATATTACTCCAACAGAAAATAGCTGTTAGCTCAGCCTGCATATATATCCATGGCTCCATCCCATATGCTACAAATTAAGCATATTTTTCCAATGGAAAAAAAAGAAGCAAATTAATAGGATTATTTAGTAAAGCCTCAAAATTAGGGAGCTAGTTGCAAAAATCAAAAGTGAAAATACACGAATTCCTTTTTCCTTCGTCATTTTCTCCCATTTCTTCGATTTTTATGACCCCTGGATAATACTTACGGAGTGACAAACGTAGTTAGTACGTCATTGTCTAGTACAAGGCCTAGCCCATCCTGACTTAATTGAAGATGCTAGAAGTCATTGATGTGGCTATCACTGATTCGAAATCAAGACAAATCAATGACCGCGAGATTATTTTCAATCAAAATATTATTTTAAAATCTAGAACCTAAATAATTAAAATGAGCATGCCTAAATTCATTATTTTTGTCCCTACTCCTGGGTAAATATGTTAAATTAACTAATCAAATAATGAAAACATGTGCTATCATCTGATCCTACTAGAATTTGGATTCTAAAATCTCAACAAATTGCTAGATCATCATACACAATAACATCCTGAGCGTTCTTGGATTGTGTCATTTACATGATAAGTTTAGACTAAATTTTCACTTAAGCTCAGTTTATTTCCCCAAAAGTGGATGATTCGGAAAATATTTTCCTAAAAATGATCATTTGTATTATTCGAAATAATTAATCAATAAAAATTACTTTTATCAGTTACAAAAATGTGTATATATGAAATGTTGTTGTGAACAAAGAAAATCCCCATTGACTAATAATTTTAACTAATACAAGTAACCCCTTTTATTAAAATACTTTTGAGATTATTTATCTTCCGTGAAACAAATGGAGTTTTAGTTTAACCTCTATTTTTTTTCTTTTTGTGCAAAAATAACATTGCTACTATTCAATGCAATATGGCATGCTTTTGATCTTTTGAATGCGTGATGTATTTTGCTTGCTTATTTCAATTGGTTTGTGGTGGTGTGATCGGCGGTGGTGATTTGTTGGGGAAGGGGCCGAGTCAAGAGGCCCAAATACTAAGCCGAATGAGTTGGCACTCACGAAATTAACACTTTTTCCCCTCCCGAGCCAGGACGCTCAAACTGCATTTGGGAGACGAGCAGGTTGCAGCTTTGAATTTCCAGAAGACCTAGAGTCAAAGTTTTGGTACAAAATTTTGCATTGAAACTGCTCAAAGCTCGAGGTAAGTGAGAGCTTCGGGTTTTAACATCTTTGGTATGCATGTTCACGCTGTCTTCCCAATCTTACCCTTGCTAATACATTGATGTTTCTCATTTTACCACCACAATCTTGGATAGAGGCAGAGAAAACCGTGGTTTCTCGTGGCTGGGAAGCTTTTCAAAGGAGGTCAAGGGACGTTGGTGCCGCTCGCCAAGGGTTGAGGGACACCGGCAAGCATTATCGAGGGTCGGTTGCTTGACACTAGATTCTATTTGTCGAGGGTCACTTGATGCTGGATCTAGCTCATCAAGGGTTGAACATTGCCTTACCTATTCGTGAGGCCATGGCACTGTGCATCGCATGGGACCACGGCGGTGCATCGGAATAGCACCACGTCGGCACCGGTTCTAGTGTTGTGACCCCCGCTTGACTTCTCATATGCAACTGCAAGTTCCTCTATTCTCTTTTTGTTTTTTTCTTATTAGAAAAATATCTGCAGTAAGCATTTTTACAAAGTGTTTACTAAACACTATTTACTTTAAAATTAATTCATTTGAGTCGATTTCCTTTGCTTAAATGCAAAATCTTGAAGCTGAAGCTCTCCCTTTGTACCTATCCAATGCAATCTGTACAGTGACAACGGAGGAATCAACTAACCTTCCCTATATAGACATTTTGATCTGTGAGACAATTAGATCAACACTTTCCCAAAAGATATAGATTGTATTAGATTGAGCAAAACTTACTATCTCAGAATTTTAGAGTATAAAGTGCCGGCATCATTAAATGGATTAAGAGAGGTGACAAAGGTCCATATGATAAGTTACACAGAACAACTTGAAAGACTAATGGCTATTCAACAAGCATCCAATTAATTCTGAATTACTGCACTCAGCATCACAAATCATAAAGAAAGAGAGGAAAAAGAAGTTCCTCAACCATGTTAGCAGCATGATGCGTAACCTCTAGTTCATAGTGATTTTGAATTCTGATCCAAGAAGCAAACATTTTCGAATTTTCTGATAGAGACGGAAAAAGGGAAAAGCAAGAGACACTGGAATCAAAATCACCTAGAATCATTTCCTCAACAAGTCGGGAGCAATTCGATTGGCATGTTTTGCAAGCCAACACTCATGTCACAGTCAAGACCATCTCATCTTCTTTGTTAAGTTCTGTTTCACTGGACTATCTTCTTCCTCGGTGTCTATTGAAAATATTCTTCCTCCGAGTCTCTTTCCTTGAAACTCCATTCTTTTTCTATCGGCTGATGGTGTTGGCGCACGGACCCTCAGATTATTCACTTGTTGCTCACATATTAGACGGAATCCGCACTTCTTTATGCTTAGATTCGATGCTGTAAAGTAAACTTGGAAATGGCTCCAATCATTTTGCATAAGCTTCTCTAATCCAAGTTTATTGCGTGGGAGACAATAAAGCCACACATGATCGGATTCCAATTGCTGTAAGCTTCTTGAATCGCTAAACACCCATCTACCATTCACAAAGATTTGGAACTGACATATGTCACTGACCACTTTTCCTTTCTCCAGGCCAAGAACAACACAAAGTGCTAATCCAAGGAACTTGTCATATAAGTCGGGGAAAACCATGAAGGATATGAAGCCCTCTTTACAGTGGAGGATCCACTCAGGCATCTCTCTCCCATTTATAACAATATTGGCTATGCTCCTCTTCGGGAGTTCCTATCACACAAATAGTACACATATCAAGCATGAGAGAGAGAGAGAGAGAGAGAGAGAGAGAGAGAGAGAGAGAGAGAGAGAGAGAGAGACCTCGAGAAATGACACGTCAGCCACATTGACCCCCTTGCCTTGCTTGCATTTATCAACAAACAAGTATTTCCAGTAATCATACTTGTTGATCCATGTTGGTACATGAGTAAACTTGTTATTTGAAAGATCTAGGAAGGCCAATTTACTAATTTTGAAAATACTCTCAAGGGACTCTACTTCCAATAGATTGCAGCCATTAAGTATTAGGCCATTTAGATTTGGGAATCCCAGATCGCCATTAGGATAAGTTGAATCTTCCAAGTTCTTTGGAAACATGACAAAATTCGAACAACCTTCGAGATATAGAAACTCAAGATTTTTCAACTTATAAATGCTTGATGGAAGCGTTACAAGGTTTTTGCAATATCCCAAATATATCTCCTTCACTGAGACAAGATTTTCAATTGATGTTGGGAGTTCTTTAATAGCTGTCCTTCCTAGATGAAATTCTTCTAGATGTTCCATCTTTCCCAGAACATTAGAGAACTTCTCGAGTTTAGAGCAATCATGGAGATTAAGGGTTTGAAGAGATTTTGTCTTGAGTGTGTTAGGAAATATACGAAGATTAGAGCACGAATCTAGCGACAAAACTTTTAACTTATCAAGATATCCAACGGATTGGTGAACCTCCACCAAGCTTTTGCAATAATAAAGAAACAAGCTCTCCACATTTGGAGCACCTGAAAGGTCAAGAACACTAGCCATGGACTTGCATTTCCAGAAATTGATGAACTTCAACTTTCTAAAATTCTGCAAAAACATATTAGTACGGTCATTAAGCTTTGCAAATATATTTATAGCTATAAAAAAGGGAAAGCTAATCATCATAGGAGCTTACTTGAAATTTGCCCCCAAATTGTTTGATATGACTTTTCTCGAAATGGAGTATCACAAGGTTTTTTAGGCCAGTGCCAAAATCTAGATCTGGGGCATTGGGCCAGTCAAGCCATTCTAGCTTGTCAGGGAGACGCACAGGACCTTGTGAAGAGATATGCACTTCACTCAAAATGAGCAATCTCAACATTTTCATGTTTGTGAAGGCATCGGGACTAATGGTTATCTCTTCTGGTGTGGGCAAGTCCAATACTATGGCCTTTACTACATTCGTTCCCTATCCATAACAGAGCAAATTTAGTTGTCACACAACATTTTTATTGAGAATTACATTATACTGTTGAAATCAAAGTAACATAAAACTGAGATGCAACAAAATTGACATAATCAACTTTTACCATATCTTTGCATAGAATGTCTTGAACATCTTCAGCAAGCCATATTCTACTGTGTTTCCTAGGATCATTGGGACATTCCTGATTAACAATATCCTTACCCATCAACTGAAGCAAATCATGCATTTGCAGGGTCCATCCCTCGTTTCTTATCAAGGACCTCTCCACCAGAATATCTATTCCTATAGTTGTGTAAAAATCACAGCTATCAAGAACTCCCTTTATATATCCTGTAGTCCTCCCCTTAAAGAAACAAGCAATATGGAGGAAAATCTCCCTCTCGTTCTCCTCCAATCCATCGAAGCTTATCTTGAGAACTCGATTGATAGTCTTGTCAGGACTCTTTGAGAGTTTATGCAATGTACTAATCCATGCAGGTTCCTTTCTTCCACGTAAGAATGAGCCCAACACTTCAAGGGCTAACGGAAGGCCATCAGCATAATGCAGTGCTCTATCTATGAGATCCCTACTTATTTCAACTCTCATGCTATTTGTAAAAGCATGTTGACAAAAAAGTTCGAGTGCTTCACCCTGTCCTAAAGTTTGAACTTCATGGACACAATTTATGCCATGACAAGTTAGCAAATGTCTATCTCTTGATGTAATAATGATTCTACTTCCTTTACCGAACCAATCGACCTTTCCAGCTAACGCATTTAGCTGATCCAACTGGTCAACATCATCAAGAATCAAGAGAACCTTCTTGCAACGTAATTTTTCCTGTATCAAATTAATTCCTTTGTCCACACTATAGACTGTTAAATTTCTATGAGGTAAGATCTCAGACAAAATGTTATTTTGCAAAGCAACTAGACCATTGCTTTTCTTCGAAGTTTCTCTAACTCGAGCCAAAAAACTAGAAACCTGAAATTGTCTCTCAATGGCATTATATAGGGCCTTGGCCATTGTTGTCTTCCCTACACCTCCAAGTCCCCATAGACCTATCATTAGAACATCATCACCAAGCGACTCTCTCTGTGACAAGCATATCAATTCTTGAACTCGGGACTCTATTCCAACTGGATACTTAGCGACATCTAAAAGTGTCCGATCGAGGTGAATTGATAATTCCTTTATGATGCATTGTATGAGCTCCGCTTCATCTCTGATGAGCACTCAGAAGTAAGAGAAACATTTTTTAGCATTTCAAAGCCATGGTAGGAATTCAACCTCTAACGACATAAGGAAAATTTCATAAGAAGGAAGGCAAATGATAAGATGAAAAGAACTAATACATAGCTGCGCCAGCACCTGGGCAAAGAGTATTACAAAGAATCTGCGTCTGAAGACAATCATGACTCGGGTACCATGACCCATACTGTTTATCTAAGGCAAAAAATTTATCATTGTCTACATAGCAAGAATCGAATTGGAAGAATTTGCTAGGTTGAAATTTTGGTTATTTGACTTTTGTGTCCTAAAAATTCAAAGAAGTTGATGCCCCGTTTCGGCAATTCAAACACATACATGCGATTTGACATCTAACAAACAAACACGAGCTAAAATCGCAAAGCATTGTGTCACATTTATGCGTACCTATCTTCAAAGTCCCACCCAGACAAGCTGCCCGCGTCAAAGAGAGCCTTCTTCCATCTCTTCACTTTCTCTGAATCCTTCCCGAACTTGGACTCATGCTTAGCCATAGCTCTCCCGTAACTCTTTCTGCCCCCTCTCACTTCTCTCGGCTCAACTTTGTAAAACACCGGGCACACAATCAGGCCCTTTCGCTCCTTGCACTCCATGATTTTCACGACCTCTTCCAAACACCATGGTGAGGAAGCATAGTTCTCGGAGAAAACGATGATTGCGATGCGCGAGTCCTCAATTGCCCTCATGAGTGCTGGCGATATTTCCTCGCCTTTCCTAAGCTCCTCGCTATCCACAAAAGTGTTTAATCCTTTATGGTCCAAAGCTGCATAGAGATGATTGACGAAGTTCTTGCGAACATCAACACCTCTGAAACTCAAGAACACATGGTAATATCTTTTTGGATTCGAAGAAGAAGCCATTGAAAGAGCTGATGAATGAGGTGCTTCAAGAATGTTTACCGTCTGATTGGGGTTTCCAACCTCCACCTCTCGTCTATATATATGACTTTGTTCGTGGAGTATGACTCGCGATGGAACGAAGAACAACCCGGGGTCATCTTTTCGGTTTAGGAGCCCCACGCGCACCATCACAATCAGGTAAAGTAGAGATCGTGCCAGCGTCCGCGTCTATTCGTCGGAGTTTCTTTCTGACTTTCGTCTTCTTTGTCCCTTTGAACTTTCCTCGTTCCCTCCCCCAAAGTAACTATCCCCACACGCCAAGTTCTGGGCAATTTCTTGGCGGTATCATCTCTACTTCCTTTGAATCTTGCGTTTTAAATAGACGACGACTTCGACCGCCTAGACATAAAAGACGGGTCACTGATGGGATGAAAAGCGAGAGAGAGAGAGTGAACTTTAGCGCATGCCAATGAAGAATGTAAACGCAATCCTAGTATGAACTTGACTTTACCAAATATTCTCAGAGGAAATCACTTGGCATTTTTACTTTTCAAATGAAATGGGACTCAGACTCTTCAAAAGGAGAAGAAGAAAATAAAAAAATGTCTATATTATTTTAAATTAAATTAAATTAAATTAAATTTCTCTCATTCGAAATTTGTTTTTGTTTAATTCTTTAAAGCGTTATATGTGATTTTATTATTTTATTATTCTTAACCAGTGCCTTTAGGATATCTGTTAATAAAATTTATTTTTATTTACACTCAAATTTGTATTTTTTTCCCCTAAAAGAAAGGGAATGTATGGAAAAAAATGGTGGGGGCCAAAGGGATGGGGAAATGCGGTGGGGACCCGAAGGCCCAGATGGGGCCGTTGGGTTACTGTGTGCCAACATACAAGCAGGGTATGATCGACGGCGGTGATTTGTTTGGGAAGGGACCGACTGAATGTCCGAATTTTATGGCACATTGACGTTTACGTTTTACATAAACTCGATTTTGGTTCATACAGTTGATTTGTGTTGTAAATTGAAGAACTTTCTTTAACCCAATCGACATGGTACATTGAAAAACTTATTTTGTCTTCCAACATATCATTCTTATTTGGTGACAGACTTGTAAGTCGGAGTCACTTCTATATTACTCCATATATACCATATAATATTACAACATACTGCTGCAATATGATGGAGATGAGCTCTAGTTAGTCCACTAGATAATTTACTTTTTTTTTTGTTTTATCCTTTCTAAGAATAAAGAATTTTTCCCTAAACCAACAAATTAATAAGTTTCGACTGAAATTGGCATACTTATATAGGATTTTCTTTACAATAATTAAAATTAGGTATCCAGTAAAAAATTATTATTTTTTGTAACAACGGATGTGAATCTTCACTTGACTAAACCCCATGAATGCATGCAAATTGTTGTACTAATCAATCTCTCTCACCTACTCAATCAACTCCTTGAAAATTAAAATTAGATTCTCTCTATCTACTGTAAGTAAGTAAAAAAATTATCTTGATCACTGCAATTTTAAAAAAAAAAAAATTAAGCAGGTCGGTCCTTTCGTAGACTTAAAAAGCTTAATCAACATTATGTACTTTGATATTTTTTTGTTCTCTCAGTTTCATAGCAGAGTCAAAGTTAATTTTTTCGCCCGTGGCATTCTGTAATCATGCGCTTGTAGAAGGAGTAACTCAATATTTTGTGTACATTAACTATAAATTTTTTTTAAAAATTAATATATAAAACTTCAACGGCATGCACAGTTTAAGGGATTCTTGGTGGTATAAATGAAGTACACAATATTTCCCTACTTATATGATTCAGAGAGGAGAAAAGAAGTAAACATCGTAATAAGCGTAATGACACTTAGGCCTCCTAACTGTTTATAAATATTGGCTGACTCCTCATGTTATAGCATAGAGATTAGTTAATGTAAATTGTTGAACATAGATCACGATGTTCTTACCTTCAAATTCTTCAATTATATAAATAAAAAAAAATTTGGTGTAATCTTGACAAAAGAAATAGAAAAATAAGATTGATTAATCCTGAATAATAAATGGTGGTAGCGGTGAATATTAATCACCTTAAAAGATTGTAATGATTCAGAGAGTGTTTTAGTTAATATTAAATTTTAAAATGGAAGTTGACCAACAAAAATTTGAAAATGGAATAAGTTAAAATTCCAAGTTTTAGATAGAGAAAAGTCTAGTAAGCTTTTTCTATATTTGCTCCGAGGGTTAAAAAGTTCAAAAATTGAGAAGACAATGGACATCAAGATCGGTTTCGGAACAAAATGTTGAGAATCTAAGCTTTAAATCTAGAAAGAATTATCATAGCATTGTATTCAATTCCAAAGACTATATATTTTGGTACATCACACGTCCATTATCATCATGCACTGCCCATGCCAAAGCTATAACAAAGCAACAATGTCGATCTTTCTTGAGAATCATGTGATCCGATTGTCATTTTGGGTGTTGCGGGTTTTAGGCCAAACCCGAGCATGAGTTGACTTGGGATGAAAGCTTGGAGTGAAGATCGATCCGAAGATAGAGGTCACATGGCTTCGGCGCAACAAAGGGACAGAGGGCCGGGGTGGCACTAGGGCCAAAAGGGTCGAAACCCACCGACCAAGTTGGCCAGTTAATTTCATGGGTTCAATCGGGCCCTAAGCTACTATGATTGGGTGCCCACTACAAAAATTGAGTGCTTTCCCTTTATTGGTAATATGGAGCTATCATGCGATGTAGTAATATAAATTGACAATACCACATTATAGTTCCATTATTCATAACTCAAGTCCAAGGCTGAGGTCCCGAGACTATGGCAAGGTCTTAGGCTTGGCCAATGCTATAACTTGTTTGGCTTGTGTCTCTAGTCCAAGTGCTAGGGTTCGTAATCGACCCTTGAGGTATCTGGTCCAAGCACCAAAGTCCTAGGTCTACCTCTCAACATGGAGATAATCCAAATTGAGTTGAGCTAATCCAACATACTTGGTGCTCAAACCTTCACTCAAACTCAATCAAGTATTAAATTTCTTTTTCAAACTCAACTCATATAGAGAATCGGCCTATACAAAATTTGCCTTCACTCAACTCGGCTACATTACATAACTGACAAAAAGTAACTTAAACTCGATTAGACTCGTAAGACTATCTAGTTGAGTATTAGCGAGTTTAAGACTTGTATGTTAGGGGCACTTCTACAACACTTCAAGTACGTCCTATGATATTAATATGTGTCGTTGCAATTAAATAAAAAAAAATGCCTTAACACGTTATATATATAAAACAAGGAATCGCCGTAACCATGACCATGATGTAAAGCCGTTGTTAAAAAAGTGGGATCTGGTACATTTTTCACATTCCTAGGATTTGCACTGCAGCTTTCGTTTGCAGGTGGGTGTGTTTTTTTAACCGATTTGTTCACAGGGGTTGGCCGCTTGCCATTGAAGGTTGGGCCGACAGAGCCCTCTCCCTATCGAGGATTTATTATTATTATTATTATTATTTTACAATAAATAAGATTATTAATTTATTTCTATGGTTCTTTTTTTCGACAAAGAATACGATTCTTCACTTGAAAAATCTTATTAACGCATGCGAATCATCTTATCCATGAGCACCAAGACTTCATCAATAAGCCAATAATGGGTGTCACCCCGGTGACTTTATAACTAAATACTAAATTGGTTGCATGAATTAAGCACTTAACTATTCAAATAGCCTCTTGGACTATAGATTTAAAAGAGTGAAGCCTTGTCTATCTTTGTGCACTTGCGACCTTAGGTTAAAGTTACTATTTTTTTACATGTAATGATGTATCACGTTCATTTTGTAAAGTGAAGTCAATCACTCATTACTCACAAAATTAAGATGCGTATAGCTAACTTCGGCATTCTAATTTTAGCAAGTTGGCATTCTGTAATCATTCACTTGAAGTAGGAGTAAATTACAATTTTTTGTTGTTGTTGCCAGCGATCCATGGAGAGATGATAAGGCCTGTATAAACTTCGTAGACAAGTGAAGTGTAATTCTTTAATGGCTCTCTTAGCATGTAAAATTGATGTGAGAATAGCACATGGAATAAACGAATGAGGAGCCAACTACGCAAAATAAATTGGGTTTCAACTTGACTCTGAGGTTATATTAGAATGTCTAATCCAAAATTATAAAATATTATATTGATAGAGATTGCATGTACATGAAATTCATATAAAATCTGGTAGATAAAGATACATTTTAGCATAATAAAGTTGCTTTGTTTGGTATAAAACATTGTAAAATTGCTTGAAGTAAACATACCCTAATAAATTAAATTTAATTCTATTTTCTGGTTTGTATTTAGTATAGTGATAGAGTAATAAACCCACGAGTCATGAGTGCACATTAATAAAATCTATTTTGTAGAAGATTTCTTTTAACCTCACCGAATGGGAAGAAAGAATGCTAAGTGTAAATACTTTTTTCACGTCAACTATAAATTAAAAAAAATTAAAACATAAAACCCGAAGGGCATGCACGGGTCAAGAAATTCAGACCACCAAAAACCAAGGAAAATCCAACATTCCACTCCTAAGAGGACAACCAAGGTTAATCTTGTAAATACACACAGTCGGACTCCATTGTCGGCTTGTGTAGTCGGACGGCTTCATCATTTTACTTGCTTTCCATAGACAACTTGACAGTTGAAATCAAGTGCCGCGTGTTCTTAAAATAAACTGAATTCAATAGCCACGGACATAACACTGATTGGATAAGAAAGGGGAAAAGAAAAGCCAATTACACGTGAAACTTGACCGTTAAATTACTTAGAACAAAATAAAAAATAATATAAAAATATATTTTAAGTGAAAAAAACGTTGATAACATTTGGATAGTCCTATCGCCACTTGATCTTGCTCTCTTTTTAGCTTCGGCCAATTAATCCATGCATCCGCTCATTTCTGGCAGGCATTGTTGATGCTAGTTGGTTGGATCGTTGTGAAGATTTGCCTATGCTGGTGGAAGATCAATTGAGATCGGTTTCGAAACAAAATTTTGGGAATCAAGCGCGTTAAATCTAATGGAAAGAATCATATGATTTCCAAAGAAAAGAAAATTTGGCGGACTATATACTAAACAACTAAAAATATAGGAGCTAATTGCAAATATCAAAAGTGAAAACATACGCAATTCCTTTCTTCTTCTTCATTTTTCCACCACTTCTTTGATCTTTTGGACCCGTGAGGATTTTTATAGAATGACAAACATTGTCAAGAAGTCACTGTCTAGAAAAAGCCCTGGTCCACCCTGACATTATTGAGCATGCTTGAAGTCGTGGATGTGGCCATCAATGATGCAAGATTCAAGATCAAGACCACTCTACTTTTGACATTTTTCTTCAAATTAAAATTTACGAATAGATGGAGATTAATTAATTTTAAAAGGATTTTTTTGGCCAAGATATTTCCCAACAATTAATTACAAATAGGGTTTTCAACAATAGGCGGGTGTCATTTTCTTATAGTTTCCTCAAATAAAGCTTAGTATTTCTTTGAATTGTTATGAAAAAGGGATTTTTTTTTTTGGCTGTTTGTGATTTTTCATTCAAATGTTCAATTCGATGGCTCTCAATTGGTCAAGTGATCTCCTAACATCGATTCCACTAGATAGCAACTATAGCATTATTTTTAGCTGAGAAGAGTTAGGGGTTGAATTTTATGATTGATGAGCTGATATGATCTCTAATCTTGATAATCGTGGATAGCCCAATGTCGATTCATTTTAGATACAAGGAATGAAGATGGCCCATTCTTCGGTCTTGCTAGCGGATCAGCTAGAAAACCGGCCCATCATTTCAGTCTCACGGGCCCATTTAGTGGAGTTGACCCGAGGTTGTTTCAATTCGGGTCGGCCCAAGATTTTGCTAGATTAGTTGCCCAACGTTGCTCATCCTATTGATTATGTTCTTGAACGTTGTTAATTCAAAATAAATTAAAAGAATTAGAAAAGGCTGATTAAAATGGAATTATTGGATGTCTAAATAAAATCGGCATGTCGCTTTGGTGTTTGTTAATATTTTTCTGTGAGGAGAGAGAGAGAGAGAGAGAGAGAGAGAAGATGCAATGATTTTGGAATTTGATAGTGTGGTAAATTATATGTGAAATGAACTAGTGTCACAATTTGAAAAGCCAGATATTAAAAAAAGACATCACTAGTGTGTATGATCTCAAACCCTTAATGATTGTAAGTGATAGTTTAGTAATGAGCATGTGAGTCTCATATTCTTTGGTAATGTGATTATATTGCTTGTGCGGGGACCATAGTAATCCTCTGTTCTTGTCAATTCTTGCCTTCAGAAAGTGATCGGCAATATCACTTCTACTTTATTGAATTTTGCGTTTAAAAACGGAAACCAAGGGTGATTGAAGGGAGGGAAAGTAGAAAGAGAATGAACTTTAGAGAAAGCCAATGAAGAATACAAAGGCAATCCTAGTAGGAACTTTTTTTTTTTTTTTTTTTTTTGGACTGGTAGGAACTTGACTTACCACTATTCTCAGAGGAAGTTATCAAAATGCTACTTGGCATTTCACTTGCCCAGTGAAATGGGACTCGAGTCTTTACCACCACCCCCCCCCTCAAAAACGCACATTACTAGGGTTAACATCTCAGAATATCTTAAACTAGTATTACTTGAACATTTCTACTTCAAAAAAATTTTGGACTCATAAAAACCCCCCAAAGTGGTACCACTATTTCAATTTACCCTCCGTTTCAATCCCATCCAATTTGGCCATTAAAATTTGCGTGCTCAATCATCTTGAATTGAGCTATTTTGGACCTTCAAGGGCCTTTGAGCCAAAGATTTGATGTCTGGTGCGAAGTTTTGCTTTGAAAATGATGAAAACTCAGATAAGCCTCCAAGTTTGGACTTTAACAATTTTGGAATGCAAGTTCAGGGGTTTAATGAAGTTTTTTTTTTCTACCGATCTTGACATCACTAAAATATTTGCAATCATATTTTACCCCTCAACCTTGGATAGGAGAGAGAAAGATGCGGTTGATCATGGTTGGGAAGCTTCGCAGAGGAGGCTGAGGGACACCGGCACAGCTTTGCTGAGGGTTGAGGGATATCAGCAAAGCTTTGCCGAGGGTTGTGCAACGTTGCGAAGATTTACGAGGGCCACTTGATGCCAGATTTAACTTGTCAATGGCCGAGCGTCGCGTTGCCTAGCCATGTGGCCCTAGCATTTTGCACTTGCGATTGTGTGACACTGGTGTCGTGTTGCTTAGTTTCACTTGACCTCAGTGTTGCGTCGCTGGGTTTTATCAACATTAGAGGCGCGTTGCCTAGGGTCACACGACATCAGCACTAGTCTTACTGTTGTGTGGCCCGCTTGCGCTTTCATCTACAGCTGCAAGTTCCTTCGTTCTCTATTTTTTAATTTTTATTCTCTATACTAAAAATTGTTCCTAGTAAATATTTTATAATGCGTTTGTCAAACACCAGTGGCCTACTATGAACATCTTTTAAGTCAATACCCTTTGCTTAAATGTAAAGTCTTAGAAGCTAGACCTCTCCCTTGGTACCTATCCAACGCAATCTGCCTAGGAACAACGAAGGAATCAACTAATCTTTTCCGTGTAGACCTTTTGATTTTTGAGACGATTAGATCAACACTTTCCTCAAGAAGCAAAGCTTTACTATCTCAGAATTGTAGAGTATGAAGTATCGGCATCATTAATTGGAGTAAGAGAGGAGACAAAAGGTCTATGTGATATATTTCACTGAACTTGGAAGACCCAGGCCATCCAACAGGCATCCACTTAATTTTGGATTAGTGCACTTTGCAGCACAGATCATAGAGAACGAAAGGGAAATTAAAAGTTCCTCAACCATGTCAGTAGCATTATGCGAATTCTAATTAAAGGAGCAGACATTAGCAAATTTTTGGTGGAGACAAGAAAAAACGGCGACAAGCAAAGAGACATGATTTTGAAATGACATTGAAGGAGCAGACATTTACGAATTTCTAGTAGAGATGAGAAAAAAACAGGGGAAAGCAAGAGGCATTGGAATCAAGATCACCCAATTCGCATCCCAAGAATTGCTACCTCAACAAGTGGTGCGAGTGGAACCCATACTCTCGCCATTGTTGCAGACCATCTCGTCTTCTATGTTTAGTTCTGTTCCACTAGACTATCTTCTTCCTAGGCGTCCACTGAGAATTGTCTTCGAGTATCTTTCCTTGAAACTCCAATTTGTTTCCATTGGCTGACCGTGTTGGAAAACGGACCCTCATATCATCCTCCTGTTGCTCGCATATTAGATGGAATCCATGCTTCTTTACGCTTTCTTCCCGTGTTTTGAAGCAAACTTGCATCGTTGTCGCCACCAATGCACCTGTTAAAGAGACTTGAAAGCTCTAGGTTCGGATGGCTTTAACGGCCAGTTCTATCGGCATTATTGGGAGGTAATTAAATTGAGTGTCTACAACGAAGTTAAAACTTTCTTCGATTCTGGGCTTCTCAACCCTGAACTAAACAGAACCTGACCCTAATCCCAAAAACTCATAATCTAGAAAGATTGGATTAATTTCGCCCTATAAGCCTATGTAATTTTGCATACAAAATCATCTCAAAGGTGATGGTGAATAGATTGAAACCATTGTTCCCTGATATAATAGAAGTAGAACAAAGTGTTTTCGTGGGAGGGAGGCAAATCCAAGATAATATTCTTATAGTGCAAGAAGTGCTACATTAGTTGAGTGCAAGAAAGAGAAAAGGAAAGTTCCAAGCTGTGTTGAGACTAGATATGAAAAAAACATGTGATAGAGTAGAATGGGATTTCTTGAAGGCATGCATGAAAATATTAGGATTTTGCGAGAAATGCATGGATAGAGTGATGAAAAGTGTGGAAACCGTATCCTTTAGTGTGAAATTTAATGGAGAACCACTTTCCTTCTTTCACCCATCAAGAGGAATCAGACAATGTGACCCTTTGTCATTGTATTTGTTCATTATAGTGGCGAATACACTTTTAGTTCTGATGAAGAAAGCTATTAACGAAGGAACAATCAAGGGGATAAAATTGAACATGCACTGTCTTACCCTCTCACATCTCTTATTTGCAGATGATTCCATTTTTTTCGTAGATGGAAAGGTGATGGAATGTGAGAATCTCGTTTCAATCTTGAGCCAATACCGTCTTGCATTCGGGCAAGAATTTAATTTTAACAAGTCAGGAATTTACTTTAGTGCAGGCTGGCCATAGAATTTGAGGTATAACATGGCCAGAATGTTAAGGGTCCCTGAAATCCAGAAAACAGGGAAATACCCAGGGATCCCTTCGGATTGGGGAGATTCAAAAAAACAAATGTTTGCATGGATAAGTGAATATGAAGCTTGAGGGATGGAAGGAAAACCTAATTTCCAAAGCTGGAAAAGAAGTTATGATCAAGACAATGGTCCAAGCTGTACCCAATAAGCTATGTCCATATTTAGAATCCCCGTATTGATTTGCCAAGCAATTGAAAAGAAAGTTGCTGCCTTTTGGTGGAAAAACAGCGAGTGAAGATTCAGACTTCATTGGAGGAATTGGGAGATTCTGAAAAGTCTAAAGGATGAGGGTGGTATGGGGTTTAGGGATCTACTATCATTTAATCGAGCTATACTTGGGAAACAAGCTTGGAGGTTGTCTCAAAACCCAACCTCGCTGTGGTGCCAAGTCCTTAAAGGGCTGTACTTTCCAAATAAAACCTTTTGGCAAGTAGATAAAGGGTCTCACTCTTCTTGGGATTGGCAGAGTATATTGATGGGGAGAGAGAATTGACAATCATGTTCAATGGTCAATTGGAACGGGAGAAAAAATAAATAATCATGAAGATAGTTGGCTGAAGAGAGGACTTATAGGGGGACTGGCAAACTTTAAATAACCAATCAACATTGCGGAAGTAGGGGTGAGCATTGTCACGCCCCGAACCCCGAGCACACGACAACCCCCTTCTCTTGGTCGATTGAAAGTGACGTCCCAGGACTCGTCGACGACCATTCATTTTAATCTTTCGTTATGCGCAAGCGGAAGACGAACCATCCCCAGTCCAACAAACAATCAAGCAATCAATCGGGGATAGAGGATGAACAGCGAAACCTCGACTACTCATTTATACAACTTACTTGGATTAACCAACGGAGGATCGTCTTTCGAATTACAAGCCCGTCAAAAGGGGCCGATCCATCCTCTAAGCCAGGCCAAAAAGAAACTAGGCTAATCCAGCTATACAAAATGAACCCTCGGGTTCAACACCACGGTCACTCAGACCCATCGACTCGACTCCGTCGGTCGATCACCGGAGAAGCGGGCGGGGATTCTCCACTGCGGGTGCGCCATTCTAGGGGCCTGAAAATGGTTAACCACGATGGGTTGAGATAAAATCTCAGCGAGTTCTTCCCCTAAGCCCTAGTTAGTACACCAACTCAACCTGGGGTATCTCTCCAGAACCACCCCTCACTCAACCCAACAACAAACAACTAGCAACCCGCAAGCAAACAATAGACAGGGGCAACCAATAAACAATTAATCGGTTCGCATGCAACCTTACCCGGTATGCCATACCCTGCACGTTAAACCTCACTCAATGGAAGCAATGCAACCAACAATCACATAGTCGGTTCGCATGCAACCTTACCCGGTATGCCATACCCTGCACGTTATAAGTCAGCACAATACACGCAATGCACATGGCTGTTAGATGATGCAGTTCATCAGTCACATGCGAGTCGCATCACAAACGATCTCACCTGGCCATTGCCACACCCTGCACGTTATCAATTCATGCGTGTGTGCCATAAATAATGTGATCATCTTATGCATAATCGGAACTAATGATGCCATGTTTCTCATGCACTCTCGCATCCACACGTTTTCCAATTATTACTGCCCCACAAGCTACAACTTGGCCGAGGTGCAACGGCGCTACGGCGCCCTTCCTCCGCAGAGGCGCAACCGTGCCCTTCCATGCTATTGCTACGGCGCTACGGCGCCCTTCCTCCGCAGAGGCGCAACCGTGCCCTTCCGTACCCTCCGAGGTGCTACGGCGCTATGGCGCCCTTCCTCCGCAGAGGCGCAACCGTGCCCTCCCTTTCCATAATCTCCGATAAATCAGGTTCAACTTAGTGATCACGCAAGCATACCATCACAATCCACTTATTATCTTTAAGCATTAGCCAATGTACACATGCTTGCATATAAAACCTCAAATCATTTATCACAAAAGCGGTCCATTTCCGGTATCCCTCGGAAAAACCATTTTTCCCCACCTTTCTCATAAAAGCGGTCCATTTCCAGTGTCCCTTGGACAAACACTTTCTTTCTCATAAAGGCGGTCAATTTCTGGTGTCCCTCGGACAAACCATTTTTCCCTTTTTGTGAAATTCACACGATTCATGCGAATGTTCATACCACGACACATCAATTTCACTTCATATGATCAAGACACATGAAATTATGAACAATTTCACTTCCGGATGAACAGTGCCGTGAACAGTGCCATGAACAGTAATCAGTGAATAGTAATCAATGAACAGTACCTCCATGAACAGTAATCAGTGAACAGTAATTTCCGAAATTTAATTAATAATAAATTAAATTCAGAAATTAAACAAAATATTGATTAAACACAAATTAATCAATCAATTAAGCTAAACAAGCTTAATTATCACATAATCCACAAATAAGCACAATTAAGCATAATCAAGCATAATTAAGCAAGATTAAGCTAAGCTAATCTTAATCACCTATCTAACCACCTATCTTAGAATCGACTTCTATTTGTCCCTGAAATCGGCCTGCATGACTACAGGATCGTCCTTACGCAAGTCTCACGGTCGAGTCGTTTTCCCAGGTCAAGTTCTTTAGTTGCACGAGTTTTGTCCTCAGTAGCCTTTCCCCTCAAGGTTAGTATCTCGGAAATGATTGGGTCCGAGCGGAATCAACCAACAATGCATTAGCGAAATTCACGTTCACTCATCCCTAAAAGGGCTCGAATTTCAGGATGTCACAAGCATGGTCCAAGTGAGTGGTTCCCACCTTGGAATTGAGAACCCCCTACTATCCACCCGGGAATTGGACTGCCAGTCTGGTCCAGTTCCCGGGTGAGTCCATGGAACTAGTCCCCAATCATTAGTTAATATCTTGATGAACCTAGTTTCTATTTTGAGCCTTGTATGCCTTATATTTGGATTGAATTGTGAGCCATTGATTTTGATTAAGGTTTGAAAATTATAGGGTGAAACAAATAGACAATAATCATTAGCTAAAAACTGAATTTCTTCTAAGGTCATGGTGTGGTTCCTTTTAAGTTTTCTCAACACCGGAAACATATGGAGAATTAGACTCCACATTAAAAGCCCTAACCTCCATAGAAATTAAAACATTAATCGCTTGATCCATCTTTTTTCAACTTTAACCTAATTTAATTATAGGAATGACTAAAGAGAGACCTAATTATACTTTTAAATGAGCCTTTAGCTCTTAATTTCGTGTCATGACAACAAAGCACCACAACATTCATAGACATCTTTAATTGGTTCTCTTCTTCCTTTTTGTTTGTTTATTTTGTTTTGGTTGAGAAAGCGAATAAATAGATAATTAGAATGAAAAAAAGAGAGTAGGGGGTTAAACCTATTACACACCCAAGAGACAAAATTAGTCAATAATTTGTAATAACTACAAATATACATATATGTACATATATATTTGGTTGAAAAACTACAAAATGATTAAGGAATTGAGATGGAATTTTTTTTAAATATATATATTTTGACCGGTCCGAGTGGGTGGGCGAGCGGTTCCACGCTTAGAACCGAGAATTGGACCGGTATTCACTGGTTCCACTAAATTGGAACTGGGATCTGCCGGTTCCGGTCTGGTCCACTCCGGTTCCGAGTGGTCTGGGCAATTTCTGGTTCTTTTGCACACCCTTAAAGACTCAAACTTTACAACACAAGTTGGTGTGGACAGTCAACAAGTCAAGTGAATTCACCGTGAAGAGTGCATACAATTTGTTACAAGCACAAGGCGAAAATCAATCCACAGAACATGCATCATCATCATTTTAGCCACCCCACAAATTAAGGAACCAAATTTGGCAAATGAACACCCCACCCAGAGTCAGAATTTTCCTTTGGAATGTCTGTCAAAATGCATTGCCAATAAAAGTCAATCTATTCAGACGAAAGATATTACTAGACCCAAGTTGCCCATTCTATAGTCAAGAAGCGGAGACAATCGAGCATCTATTTTTGCTCTGCCCCTGGACCGGTCGGATCTGGGAGGAACCGGGTCTCCAAGTTCAGATTTCGAGTTATAGTGTTTCAAGAATGGAGGTTTGACTGCAAAACTTTCTGGAACAACGAAATTACTTACTCTCGTTTGACATGATTGCAGTAACTCTTTGGTGCATTTGGAAGGCCAGGAACAATTTTGTTTTCCGAAAATAGATTTCAGATCCGGAAGCCCTGACTGATTCTGCCCTCAACACACTCAATACGTACAGCAAATGGAATCCCCAAAAAAGGAACTTGGAAGCAGTGAACAGAGAAACACCTCATTCTCGGAACCCACCGAGGCGCGGTACTCTTGAGGATAAACATCGACAGCTCCTTTGTGAAGGGGTCACCGATGGGAGCTATTGGATGCATAATCCGAGAAAAGTCGGGAGTTCTCCGGGAAGGATTTGCCAGGTCTGCTCCTGCGTCGTCTGCCGTATAGCTTGAAGCCTTGGCTCTTCTTGAGGGGCTGTAAGTTCGTGCAAGAAAGAGAAAGCGAAGTGCTGGAGGTTCTGTCAGATTGTTCGGAGGTGGTCAAAGCCATGAACAACACGGATCATGTGGCATGGGGAGCCCACGCTCTTATCGTCGAGGCCCAAATATTTGGGCCAACTCAAAAAGGCCAGTGTTTCTCATGTGGGTAGGATGCAAATCAAGCTCTAGATTGGGTGGCTAAAGCCTAATGCTTGAACTTTCTCTCCCATAATTGGGTAACCCATTTGTAACATCCTCGAAACCGACCTCATGAGGATCGGCCATAAGGTCCTGAATGAGTTGACCATGGGCCATTGGCCATGGATCGATTGGTTCGATCGGTAAGAACCAAGGATCGGTCATGGTCTGATCGACCGACTAACCATGAACTGGTCAAGGTGTCGGCCGTGAAAAGTCTACTGACCATACCGATAGGATTGGATTACTAGCTCATAAGATGACTTTCGGATCACGAGAATTGGTCATAGAATGATTTTGGATCGGCGGATGGTTATGGGTTGATTCGACCGGTTATAGCACCTGGCCGCTAGTGATTCCGCTCGGTTATGCACCCATACATGGACGATCTGACTTGACCAAAAGTGATCGTCTTCCGACCAAAAATGCATAATTCCCTATTTAATTCTTAGTGATCAGAAATGAATCTCGAATAGGTGATGTCCGATTGTGGATCGGTAATGCACCGGCCATGAACTATACGGATGGATCGGGCGCCGATCGAAATGAGTCCTGAGATAGACCTGACTATTCCGTCGTAATTCTTAAGGTCCATGAGTGCCTTGGCTTAGTGCTAGGCCATGGGTAACCTTGGAATTAACCTTGAATCGACTTGAGGACCAAGGATCGAAATAAAGGGGAAAATCGCGTTAGGTTCGGCAGTAGGCCCAGGGACCGGCCCAAGGGCTAGTCCTAGAGCTGCCTAGGGCCGACCGCGCCGACCCAAGGGCCATCCATTGAGCTGACCCAAGGGCCGACTCTCTATGGCCGAATTGCCGCCCAAAGAATGGTTTGGGCGAGTTTGGGGTGCAAGGCTAGGACCTTGGGCATATGTGATTTGATTTTTTTGAGGTGTCCCCAATAATCCCTTTTTTGGCCCCGAAACCAACTTGGATGGTGGAATTCTCCGGATCGCCTTCTTGAGGAAGGAAAAGGATAAAAGAGAAGAATTCTCTAGAAGCCCTCATTAATGACATTGGATAAGGCTTGTATCCTACTTTTCCAAGCTTATGATTAGGGTCAAAAATATCTTGGAGGATATGATAGTGACGGATTACTCATGGGTCAATGAGAAAGTGCAAGGCAGGCGGTCAATGATGGCACCTATGAACTTAGACTTCCAAATAATGCCTTTTAGCCCTACCTATTCACTTTAGGTCCAATTATTGATGGGATAGACTTGCCACTTAGCACTTTTAGGCGGGCCACTTGGAAGCTTTGGAAAGGACTGCTTGGACCAGTAATGATGACACTAGGTAGTATAAATAGGAGGAGATCTCTTCATTTCTCACCCTTTTGCCATCCATTTCCTCCTCTTTCACACTATTGGTTGCCCTCCTCATCCCACGCCTCTCTCTCTCCTCTTTGGCTTCCCAAGCAAACCGCCCACTCTAATTTGTAGTCTTAGTTCGAGGGTTATCCAGGTAAGTATAGTTTCTTCCTTTCTCTAGTGTCATTCACGATATCCTCGACCCTAGGAAACTCTTTCGAACAAGCCGAGGGTAGGTCAATTGATGTGGATGTATTCTATGCCTTGTTCATGCATTTGGATTCTTGAATGACTAGAATGAAGTCATGGTTCATTGCTTTTGTTCAGTACAAGTTGAGGTTCGCCCATAGCCATAAGATGTGATTCGGTATTGAGGCGTACTGAGTTCACACCTTGGATTGGTGCGGGGTTCCTCCATGCTTGTTACTCGAGTGGAGCCTTGGGCTTAGGCTCGTTCATGTTATTATTGAAAAGAGAATTCATGATTTCATGACACGTCATTATGTTTGAGCACAAAATGCATAAATCATGGCACGTGCATTATGTTTGAGCACAAGAAGCATGATTCATAGCACGTGCATGAGGCTTAAGCACACCCTTGAAAGGGGGTAGGTGCTCAAGCAAAGATAAGAAAAGATAAGAAAATCTGGCTAGAGATTTGGGTTTGAGTCCTGAGTATATTAACTGGATTTGAGTCCCAGAGGTTGGCAAGAGACTTGGGTTCGAGTCCCAAGCATATTAATTGGGTTTGAGTCCTAGAAGCTGACAAAAAGCCAGAAGCCTGGTTAAAAAGCCCGAATTAAATTGGGTTCGAGTCCCAATGTATTCTGCTTCTGCAGTAGATAGAGCCATAGTGTTCTGCTTCTTGAGAACCATGAGACTAACATCTTTCCCAAAAGTTGACATGTTCTAGATGTACTTTTTCTGTCCATTCTACATCCAGCTAAGTCAGTGTCTGAGTATCCGAGAAGTGTAAATAAAATTGATATTGCTAATACCAACACCTAGAGGGGGATGAATAGGTGTAAATAAAATTTATGCACTAAAACAAATAGTGTAAAGTATGTTCCTTTAGGATACCACAGACCTAGCTTTGGATTAATGTCAACATATTTTATGATACATTTTACTGTAGAAAGATGTGATTCTCTGGGGTCTACTTGGAATCTAGCACATAGACACACACTGTATAGAATATAAGGTCTAGAAGCAGTAAGGTAAAGAAGGGAACTGATCATGCTTCTGTAGGTCTTCTGGTCAACTTTCTTCCCCATTTCATCTTTGTCTAGTTTGGTGGAACTCGACATTAGAGTTTCAGTCTTCTTGCAGTTTTCCATATCAAACTTTTTGATCAATTCTTTTGCATATTTCTCCTGAAAGATGAAAGTACCTTCTTTTGATTGTTGGACTTGAAGGCCTAAGAAGAATGTCAGTTCTCCCATCATGCTCATTTCGAACTCTTCCTGCATAGACTAAGAAAATTTCTTGCATAGGAGTTCATTGACGAACCAAAAATTATATCGTCTACATAAATTTGAACAAGTAGAATATCCTTACCTTCCTTCTTAATGAAAAGAGTTGTGTTTACCATACCTTTCTTGAAGCCATTGTCTATCAAGAACTTGCTTGGTCTTTCATACCAAGCGTGAGGTGCTTGCTTCAGACCATACAAAGCCTTTTTCAATCTGTATATATGATCTGACTTTCTTGGTTCTTCGAAGCCAGGAGGTTGTTCAACATAGACTTCTTCTTGAGTGAACCCATTCAAAAAGGCGCTTTTCACATCCATCTGGAATAGCTTGAAATTATGGCAGTAAGCATAGGGAAGCAAAAGTCTAATTGCTTCCAATCTAGCTACAGTGCATAAGTCTCATCATTGTCTATTCCTTCTGCTTGTGAGTAACCTTTTGCTACAAGCCTAGCTTTGTTTCCGGTAACTCCGCCTTGATCATCCATTTTGTTTCTGAATACCCACTTTGTTCCTATGATTGTTCTTCCCTTGGGTCTAGGTACTAGTTCCCAAACATTATTTATTCTGAACTGTTGGAGTTCCTCTTGCATCGCCTCTATCCAGCTTTCATTTCCAAGGGCTTCATCTACATCTTTGGGCTCAATTTCAAAAATGAGTGCCAGTACATTTGTATCTTCCTTGTTCCTTGATCTGGTTCGAATTCCTTCCTTGATGCTTCCAATAACAAGATTTTGTGGATGACTGGATTTGTGCTTCCAGTTTTTGTTATAAACCTCACTGTCTTCAGGTTTTTCAGGTAACTGAGTAGAGTCCTTCTGGATGAGAGTTTGATCCTGTGGTTCTTTCGCGACTACTTCCTAAGAAGATACAGACTTTTCAAGGTCTGCAGTAGGTTTTGGATCTTCGTATGATGTTCTATTCTGTTGAGATAGATCTTGCTCCAGAAACTTCACATTCATTGATTCTTCCACAATTTGAGTGTTCTTGTTGAATATTCTGTATGCCTTGCTTGTGATTGAGTATCCCAGAAATATACCTTCATTTGATCTTTCTTCAAACTTACTCGGATGGTTGTTAGCATTCTTAAGAGTAAAGCATTAACAACCAAAAACATGAAAGTAGGAGACAATTGGTTTTCTTCCTTTGAAAATTTCACAGGGAGTTTTCTCAAGAATAGGTCTTAGAAAAACTCTGTTAATGATATAACAGGCTATAGAAACTGCTTCTGCCTAGAAACGAGTTGCTACTTTGCTTTCGATAAGCAGAGTTCTAGCCATTTCTTGTAAGGACATGTTTTTCCTTTCTACAACTCCATTTTGTTCTAGAGTGTAGGGCGAGGAGAAAGTATGCTGAAGGCCATTTTTGTCACAAAAATTCTGTAAACTCTTGATTTTCAAATTCTCCACCATGATCTGTTCTAATGTTAGAGATAGTGTAACCTTTCTCGTTCTGAATTCTCTTTGCAAATTTTGAAAAATATGGGAAGGTTTCTCCTTTATTAGCAAGGAAAAATACCCAAGTAAAACAAGAATAATCATTTACAACAACTAGACAATACTTTGGGTTCTTGTAGGTCCAAAAAGATCCATATGAAGAAGCTGCAAAACACGATTAGAAGAAACATGTTTCACAGATTTGAAAGAGCTTCTTACCTGTTTTCCTAGATTGCATGTAGAACAAAGTTCTGACTTTTTGTAGCTTAATGAAGGCAGTCCACGAACAAGCTTTTTGGTGAACAATTTTGAAATCTGTTTCATACTGACACATCCTAACTTATGATGCCAGAGATTTGCTTCATCTTGAACTGAAATGAGACATTTAGCCGTGTCTTCATTTATATCCAGAAGATAGATGTTTCCATGTCTTCGTCCGGTAAAAGACTGAGATGAGTCCTGACTGGTTTCAGAACATATATTCTCCTTGAAATCGATTCTGAATCTAGCATCGCGTAACTGACTAATACTCAGAAGATTGTAGTTCAACCCTTTGACCAGTGAGACATTGCTGATGATAAGACTTCCAATCTTGACTGTTCCTAGGCCAATAATGTTTTCCTTACTATTTCCTCCAAAGGAGACAGTTCCTCCTTTCATTTTTTCCAATCCAATGAACATTCTCGAATTGCCAGTCATATGTCTCAAACATCCACTGTCTAAATAACATTTCCTCTTGCTTTTGATACTTACCTGCAATCAAAATACATTTTCAAGTTTTCTTTAGCACCCAGACTTTCTTGGGTCCATGAGAGTTAGTAGTGCATGCTTTGTTAATCCAGTTTCTCTGAATAGGTCTCCAGACTTTAGGACACTTACTCTCAAAATGTTCTTTTTCTCCGTAATTAGAACATTTGAGATTGTCTCATCCAACAGGTTTGACAAAATTCTTTCGAAGATGATTTTTGTAAACCTGTTGAGGGGGTCTCTATTTGAGTCTCTCCTTGACTTTTGGAAAGTCTATTAAAGAATCACTTCCCTTATTATATCCAAGTCCAGACTTGTTATAATAGGGAATCTGAATGGAAAGTATATGTTGTAAGGTTTTTGATCCTTTTGAAAATTTTGTAGTAATATCCAAAAATTCCTTTTTAAGAGATTCATTCTCATTTAGCAAAGAAACTCGACTTTCTTTTGTTTCCAAAAATTCCTTCCGCAGATCATCAAATTTTTCTTTCAAAGAGAAATTCTGTTGACTCAACTTGTAATTTTCCTTTTCAGTCCAGAGATTCTCTTCAGAGTGGATTTCAGATTTAAACAAAGCTCATTTATATAATCTGAAACTTTGATAGGAATGTCAAAATGACTAACCTTAATCTCTCTGTCTGAGTCTAAGTCAGATTCTGAGTTTGCTCCAGAATTTGAGTTTGAGTGTGCCATTAGACAGATATTGCCGTATTTATCTTCACTTTCTTCGCACTCCGTGTCACTCCACGTTTAAGCTTTCAGGGCCTTCTTGTACTTTTCAAAATTTCCTTTATTCTTTTTCAGCGTGGGACAATTTGGTTTTATATGTCTCTTCTTCTTGCATTCGAAACAAATTACATCTTTGCAGAGTCTTCTTTATCCATTGTTCTTCTTTGTCCAGACTGTCTATTTTGCTTCCTACTGCTAAACTTCTTCCCCTTTTGATCAATAGGGCAAGTTCTTCGTCGTCCATTTCATCCTCAGAGTCTGTGTCATCAGAATCACCATTAGATTTAAGAGCAATAGATTTCTTACCCCTTGACTCAACTTCTTCATTCATTTGTTCTGCCTCATAGGATTGTAAGGTTCCTACAAGCTCATCAACCGACAGTGGCGAAATTCTCAATGTTTCTCGTATTGATGTTTTCACATTGTTCTTGTGACGTCCTGAAATTCGAGCCCTTTTAGGGATGAGTGAACGTGAATTTCGCCAATGCATTGTTGGTTGATTCCGCTCGGACCCAATCATTGCCGAGATACTCGACCTTGAGGGGAAAGACTACGAGGACGAGAACTCGTGCGACTAAAGAACTTGACCTGGGAAAACGACTCGACCGTGAGACTTGCGTAAGGGCGATCCCCTCAGTCATACAGGCCGATTTCAGGACGAATAGAAGTCGATTCGCGGACAGAAATAATGGGACGGCGGGTGATTCCGTCTACTGTTATTGAACCCGCGAACGGCCCTATGTCGATCCTTGATAATCGTGTACTTTGAAATAAGAATCTATCCTTCACAATTTCATGTCGTCAAGGACGTCCATGTGTCGAGAAGTTCTGAACGTGGTTTAGCACGAGTCGGTTACGCGTGAATCCTCGAAGCCGCCTGTCAGTCTGAATTATACCAAGATGACATTTGGGCAAAATTGTCAAGGCATGAGAATCCAAGATTGGACTTCGAATTTTTGGGAACGTCCGGGACGGACTTTTGGACGATGCTTCCTTGATAGTCGACAGTGTCGATTGAGCCGAGTTTTTGGGAAAGGGATTTTCGGACCAAGGAATCGAGCCTACGAGGACATGGGTCGGGCAAGAATAGTGTGGGTCTTACGCCCAAGGTGGGACAGCCGCCATGGAAGGCCCAAGGCAAGCCAGTGAGCCCGTTGGGCCAAACCGACCCTGTACCCTTCCGAGCCCGTTATCCAAACTCGAGCCAATTCGAGCCCAATAAATTCCCGAGCCCGTTATCCAAACTATTCATTTTCCGGCCTGTTTCCTAGGCCCGCCTTTCACTTTCAACCCAAGGGCACATTGGGAAATGTGCAAGGTGGAAATGACCAAAATACCCTTGGATATTTTGGAGAAAAGTCAAAAAGGAAGAGAGAGAAGATGAGGTCATGTGCATGGGGAGTTGAAGCAGCCATTAAGGCCATTAATGAAGGGTTTTGATCAGCTCACTTCACTCTCTCTCTCCCCTCTTCTGCTCCACAAAATCGCAGCCCTCTCTCCCCTTGCTTCCATGGCCTTCCTACAATTTCAGTTTCTGACATTCCACCGAAAATCGAGTTTTTCATGACCTTCCCGGTGGAATCTCGGGCCGTGCCACCTATCAATCTGTTCAGAACAGAAAAACCGTTCAGATGGCGTCGGCCGTTCGCCGAACGAAGCCTCCGACCGGTCCGTACGGCCGCCTGAAGTCGGCGGTCCTCCGTCCGTCACTGTAGCGTCGCCCTCTGCACAGCTCCGCCTTTTCTTCCGTTTCTCTCCATTTCTGGCCAAACCACCACCCATCCCAGCCATAAGTGGTTCCCCCTCGACCCCAGGTGCCGTTGGTCGCTGGTCCGCCGCTCGTCGGAGCTCCGGCCAGCCCGTTCAACTCCGGTCAGCCCCTGTCCTCCTCCTGCATTGCTGTTTTTTGAAGTTCAGTGGGGAATCCGAGTTTGTTGCTGCTATGTTGAGCTCGGGACCGCCTTGGAGTGTCGTGGGAGAGGTCCCCGGGTGTTGGGTTCGTCGCCGCCGCCCCGTCCGTGTCGCCGGCCCGCTTAACGGGTGAGTTTAGCCCCTAATCCCTATTTAGTGCCTAAACTTGCTTAGGGTTGGGTTAATTAGTGCTAAGGGCTGATTAAGATGTTTAATTAAGTGCATTAGCCCTAAGATAGGTGGTTAGATTAAGGGTTAAGATTAGATTAGCTTAATCTTGTTTAATTATACTTAATTGTGTGTTATGTGCTAATTAAGCATGCTTTGCTTGATTAAATTGATTAATTGTTTTAATTAATTGATTTATTTAATTTCTGCATTTATTGATTAAATTATGTGATTTCTGAATTAAATTATTTAATTATTAAATTCGGAAATTTCACTGTTCATGTGCACTGTTCACGATTACTGTTCACGGTACTGTTCACGGCACTGTTCATCCGGAAGTGAAATTGTGCATAATTTCATGTGTCTTGATCATATGAAGTGAAATTGATGTGTCGTGGCATGAGCATTCACATGAATCGTGTGAATTTCACAAAAAGGGAAAAATGGTTTGTCCGAGGGACATCGGAAATTGATCGCCTTTATGAGAAAGAAAGTGATTTGTCCGGAAATGGACCACTTTTATGAGAAAGATGGGGAAAATTGTTTGTCCGAGGGACACCGGAAATGGACCGCTTTTGTGAGAAATGATTTGAGGTTTCATATGTAAGCATGTGCGCATTGGCTAATGCTCCAAGATAATAAGTGGGTTGTGATGGTATACTTGCATGATCACTAAGTTGGACCCGATTTATCGGAGATTATGGAAAGGGAGGGCACGGAAGGGCACGGTTGCGCCTCTGCGGAGGAAGGGCGCCGTAGCACCGTGGCGCCTCGGAGGGTATGGAAGGGCACGGTTGTGCCTCTGTAGAGGAAGGGCGTCGTAGCGCCATAGCGCCTCGGCCTGCACGGAAGGGCACGGTTGCGCCTCTGCGGAGGAAGGGCGCCGTAGCGCCGTTGCACCTCGGCCAAGTTGTGGCCTGTGGGGCAGTAATAATCGGAAAACGTGTGGATGTAAGAGTGCATGAGAAAACATGGTATCATTGGTTCCGATTATGCATGAGATGATCACATTATTTAAGGCACACACACATGAATTGATAATGTTCAGGGTGTGGCAATGGCCGTGAGAGATCGCTTGTGGTGCGACTCGCATGTGATTGATGAACTGCATCATCTAACGGCCATGTGCATTGCGTGTATTGTACTTGACTTATAACGTGCGGGGTATGGCACACCGGGTAAGGTTGCATGCGAACCGACTATGTGATTGTTGGTTGCATTGCTTGCATTGAGTGAGGTTTAACGTGCAGGGTATGGCATACCGGGTAAGGTTGCATGTGAACCGACTTTTGATTGTTGGTTAACCCTGCCTGTGGTTTGATTGATAATTGCTGGCTGTTTGTTGTTGGGTTGAGTGAGGGGTGTTTCTGGAGAGATACCCGAGGTTGAGTTGGTGTACTAACCAGGGCTTAGGGGAAGAACTCGCTGAGATTTTATCTCAACCAGTCGTGGTTAACCTTTTTTTGTCTTTAGAATGGTGCACCCGCAGTGGAGAATCCCGCCCCCATTTCTCCGGTGATCGACCCGACGGAGTCGAGTCGATGGGTCCGAGTGACCGTGGTGTTGAACCCGATGGTTCATTCTGTATAGCTGGATTAGGCTAGTTTCTTTTTGGCCTGGCTTAGAGGATGGATCGGCCCCTTTTGTCGGGCTTGTAATTCAAAAGATGATCCTCCGTTGGTTAATCCAGTAAATTGTATAAATGAGTAGTCGAGGTTTCTGTTGTTCATCCCTCTATCCCTGATTGATTGATTGATTGATTGTCGGACTGGGGATGGTTCGTCTTCCGCTTGCGCATAACGAAAGATTAAAATGAATGGTCGTCAATGAGTCCTGGGACGTCGCTTTCAATCGACCATGGTAAGGGGTTGTTGCGTGCTCGGGGTTCGAGGCGTGACAGTTCTAGTCCTTTGATAGACCTCTCAAGAACTTGTTAACCTTCATTGGTCTTGAGATTGGTTGACCTTGATATGTAAGCCCATTTACTATTTCAGTAAATCTACTAAACATATCTCCAATGGACTCTCCTTGCTTCATTTTGAATGATTCATATTGACTAAGCAAAATATTGACTTTGGTCTCCTTTACACGATCAGTCCTTTCATAGGTAATGTGTAGCCTATCCCACACTTCTTTTGCTATTTCACAAGAAGAGATTCAGTTATATTCATTTGGAGACAAAGCATAATAAAGAGAATATATAGCCTTTGCATCTAATGCTTCTCTTTTGGTCAATTCTTCTTTTGAGAGAGTAGTAGAAGGTTCTGTTGATTTCCCATCATCCTTCTTTATGGCCTTTCCAGCTTCAACGTTGGGATCAATTCCTTTCTCAACAACATCCCATTCTTGAGGGTCCTTTGATATGAGAAAAGCTTTCATTTTGTTCTTCCATATGTTGTACTCTTTTCCATCAAAGTATGGCGGTCGAGTGTTGCTTTGTCTCTCAATCAGATCTGGTGCAAGAATACTAGCCATAGAAGATCTTTAGCTCTGAAGTAATAAACACTCCAAAATACTGAGCACGAGGCTTTGATACCAATTGATATTGCTAGTATCAACACCTATAGGGGGTGAATAGGTGTAAATAAAATTTATGCACTAAAACAAATAGTGTAAAGTCTGATAATAACATAATCAAAGTATAAGTCTGAGCACAGTCTAGATATGACAGACTTTGTAGTATGCAATCAGAAATTAAAGAATGAGAGAAGAAAAGATTGCAAATACAATTATAGTGGTTAAGCTTTTGTCAAGCCTACATACACTCTCCACGTGATAAGCCAATTGGCTGAATTTCAATATGTGATTAAAGGTGATTACACACTCTTGAGTGTTAGTACTTGGTGGTGATATATCTCACTAAGTCACTCTTCTTGGCAATACACTTGGATCACTCTATTTTTGCACTTTCTCAGACAATTAGTAAAGAATGAAATTAGACTTTGGAATATTGTATTCTCTCTCTTCTTCTTTTGGTCGCATCCTCTCCTTATATACTCTCCGAGCCACAACTAACCATTGTCCTTCACCTTGAGAGATTTGGCTTCCATTTCCTTTCTTGGACAGACTCTATAAGGAAAGGTTTTTTGACCATTGAAGATAGATTGAATCCCATTAGATTCCATTCGCCCATACAATCAGAATCTGGGTTTTCATAAGTGTTCCATCATTCTTTGGAAATTGTCTTGATGATTGATCTTTGTTAATCAATTTGATTTACCAAAATCAATATGAGTAAGGTAAGTGAAATTCATAGCCGTTGGTGATCTTGTCCTCGTTTTGGTCCTATAGGTTCGTTCTAGTCCTGACAGAATGAGATTCTGCATCTCTTTGTTTCTCCTTCTGTTACACGTAGACTCAGAAACGTTCCTTTGCTTCTCCTTCTGAAACAAGTAGACTCAGAAGAATACGTCAACATATGACTCTTCTTTCTCAGTTTATATTTGAAGTTCTGTGTGCATAAAATGATTTGTTAGCATCAAAATTAGGAGTTTTCTCAACAAGATGTTTATGCTTAATTTATGACATCAGATTCTAGAATGACAGACTTGGAAAACCTTTTCGTTTGAGTTTGAAAACTTGTTCAAATGCATTGGAGGCCTCTTTGACTTTTAAATAAGCTTTCCGATGAGTCCTAAAACACTCTGATCAGCCTCCGTCTGATGCTCAAAAATATTTGTCAAAGTCGTATGAGTGTTCTGTGATTTGGTTTTGATTACTGAAGTTTTATAATTAATCTGATCTTTGCGGTTTGCGATTTTTTGCTGTTTTTTGTGATTAGAATTTAAAGATGATTCCTTCATGAAAAATGTCCATGAGATGTTGATCTAGAACATATATTTTTAATGAAATTTCTTGAGGTCATCATGTTAAGACAAATGGCCTTAACATCACCGTCACATGTGCTGATTTTAGAGTTCCTGGACGCCTGAATTGATTTCACGAATTTTTTTCAGAATTTTTTGTTCTAAATCTTGCTTTATGTGCTTCATGAAAGTTGTGCATGAGGCTGTTTTTCATAACATAATTTTTATTCAGAATTTTTCAATGAGCACAATTAGGTCAAATCCCCTAAAAATCGTCCTCTGTTCTGCTAGTCTGCATATTGACTTCGTCAATTTTATTGTGATTTTTCCCGAACTTTTTTCAAGTTAATTCCTTCTAGAAATTTTCTTGTCTAAGTGTTAGTCATGACATATATTTTTTGTCAAGAATTTTGAATGTCACTGAATAGGTGAAATTCCCTAAAAATCGTCCTGACCTCATGTCTACCCTGTAAAAGCTCAAGTATGCATTCATGTCTAATTGTGCATTTAATTGTGATTCTTTGTCCATGAAAGTCTCATGGACGTTATTGCATGCAATAATGTAATCCTAAGGACCCTTAGGCCATACTAATCGAACATCATTTCATCACGTCATTACATGTATTCATGTAATTTGATTCTGTCATCATGAATACGTTCAATGTATGCCTCATCATTATCATTTTTGTATCATGCTTTGTGATTGCATTAGGGCCTATATCCCTTAATGGAAAATGTTTGTGGTTTGATCCTTGACCTATATGATTTTTCTCACACTTTTGCCCTATTATATAGGACAGTTAAACCATGCATTTTGTTGATATAATTGCTACCCTAAATCTAATCATTTTGCATGTTCATGGAAATGTCTAAAATTGGATGGGTAAATGACCTTAATTGACCATGTCATCTCTTAGAAAGTCTTAAGAAATTCATTAAGCTTTCTAAAGACACCAAAATTCAAGGCATTTTCATGTTAATTGTCCCACTTTCCAATTTTTACAAAGTTGCCTCGTAATCTGGAAAATCATGAAATTCAGAATACATGTATGAGCATCTGCATGTCTGTATTTTGTCATTTTTGTTTGAATTTTTCTGTTATGATTCGATGCTCAGATTGTCACGACATTTGTTTGTCACTTTTAGAACTATCATGTGGTAATATTTGAGAATTATTTAGCATCAGGAACCAAATTGCCATGAGAATGCATTAGATTGCTGCTGCCTTGTTCTGTGCTAATGCATCTTGTCGTGTTCTTGGATTTTAATAGATTCACACGTAGCTCATCTTAAGGAGTTGTCTTCATGAAAAATGTTCCACATTGAGTGCTTGACATGTTAGAATTTTTACATAGTCAATTGCTTAATGGGTCATGTTCAATTGCTTGCTCCTTATCAAGTAATTATAGATTCCCCAGTTCTGTTTGATTATGACATGTTCATTTTCCATAATTTTTTAGAAAATGATGCATGGAGAACTGATTCTTGGTGCCTTCATGACTTTTAATTGTCATTTCTTGAACTTTAAGCACAAAAATTCCAGAAAATAAAAAGATCAATGCATGCTTGGTGAGTGAAGTGAACCAATGCCAGTACACTAATTGTTTGATTGAATGGGAAATAAGGTCTTCGTACCTACTTATGTGCTTATTTTCAAGTATGATGCATGTGATTGTTAATTATTTATGCGAATCCAATGCATGTTCGCGTGTAATCTCGAGTTACACATTAGAACCTACTTTAGGGGTTTATGACATTAATTACCGCAAGTGAATAATTGTATTGTTGATGATCATAAACCATGTCTAATAATGAATGGGGATAATATTTCATGGCACGTTATGCATGTAACTCCAAAGGCCAATCCCGAGGCCATTTCCGATCCGTCGATTGGGTAATTCTTATTTGTTTAATTGTCATGTTTTGTATGATTTTGTTCGAATCGGTATTCATTTCTATTGTAAACCATTCATTTAGAATTAGTCTAGAATTAGGGTTGGCAATGAAGGCAACCCCAAAGATGGTGATGTTCGATGTCCTTTCCGACTCTTCTTTTATACTATTCATTTGACGCTTAACATATGTCTCAAGTTTTCCATTGCATTGTATAAAAACCCATCGAGTTGTGGGTTCCTTTCTTCTCTGTTTTTTTTACATGTACTTTTTTAGGATTGCATGTTAGATTTGAAGCTTTCCTTAGTTGTTTACTTTCCGCACTGCAATTTCAATTAAAATTGTTTGCCTTTTTTTTCTTACTTTCTTAGAATTAGAATAGCATGAAACCAACACCCACACATGATCACCCTTTTAGTTTTAAATGACATGAAAATGTAAAAAGACATGCATAGACATCTTAGGTAAAACACGATGATTGTTAGGTGCTGAAAGGACGCTAATAGAAATATTAGCGTAACCCAAATCCCGAACCCTAGAGCTCTGGTTGCATAGGAATCAAGGAAACCTCTCCCGACCCTCAATTGGGCTCTCTAGCCGGCCCCTAAATTGAGGCTATAACATTTATCTTAGGTTGTTAATCAACTTAGATAATAAAACGAATCTTTCTATTGTTGCATGGGGTATGGATTTGAGAGAGTCCGCACTTGTGATCGATCCTTTTTTGAGATCATATTGCATTTCAAAATGGGATTCGTTTTCACACAAAAACACCTTTCATTGCATTTGCATGGTCAAAATTTAGGTCTCAATTTGCTTTGCGAGTTCACCTTCAAAAAAGGCAGCTGTTGGCATCTAAATTTTAGCATTCCTTTTAATTATTAATTACATAGAAAATTAGGGTCCATTTTGGCCACATACAAAAATATTAAGTTAAATTTCAAATAAATTATAGGACCATATAATTGCAATTGCATTGGACTGGCTGTGGATGGATTGAACTAAGCCCATTAAGTGAAAGATTGGAGTAAGCTTGTTATTTTCATAACATGGCCAAGTTTGATACAAATTGGGAAAGATTGAGTACAATCTTAACATGGGCTCTTAATGGGGGCGTGAAAAATCGGACAAATATATTGATAGAAGGTAATCTCGGTCAACTGGGTCCAGAAAGGTGTGATAAAAAGGCTCCATTGTTTCTGCACGAGCATCTGCCCAGAGAAGGATAGTTAATCGAATAAAATATATAGACTACAAGGAGAAGAATGGTCAACAGGGTTATATTTTGAGCAATATATTTCTTGTTTTAAAACAAGAAAGAGTGTTCTGTCAAAGAAAATCTCACGCATCCACGGGCATGAGTAGAAAAGGAAAGAATTTTTCGCTAAAAAATCGTGAATATACGGTCGAAATTGGGAGTGCTCGTGGGTTTGAGAAAAGGAAAGGAATAACGGTATACTATATTACATTGGGTCCTTTCCTTTGAAGGCATTAATTGTCCTATATATATATATACATATATATAAAGGCTGCATTTGGTAGTCAGGATAAAATTAGGGATAGGATAAAATTTATCCTATCCTATATTTGACGCCTACTCAAGATAAGATAAAGTTGGATATAGGAGAGATATAAACCAAATAAAATTAAAGTTGGATATAGAAGAGATATAAACCGGATAAAATTATCCTATAAGGTGGTGGGATAAAGATGGATAGGATTTCTAATATCCATAATAGGAAAGTTATTTTCTCAGATAACAAACTTATTAAATTAATAAAATTGAAATTATATTTCAATATAAATAATAGAAATTTTTTAAAAAAGGGCTTTTTTAAAAAAGGGCACAGTGCTCTCATTTTCTCAAATAAGGTTTTGAAATGGACCTTATTTCAAATAAGGGTTTCAAGTGGCCATCGTTATTTCAAATAAGGGTTTGAACTAGCCATGCTTGTTTCAAATAAGGGCTTGACCTTGTCGGTCGCCAACTAAATTTTTCAACCGATAAAGGCCTTTCTATCCAAATATTTTTCTTTTTTTCTTTTCTTCTTTCTTTTTTTTAGCATTGGCCAATGACTACGGGCAAAGGCTGGCAAGGGCTTGGCCACCCTCACCGACCACTAGTAAGGGCCAATGAGGGCTCTATAACCATCGCCAGCCGCTAGTCAAGGCCGGCGAGGCTGACCCTCGCCAGATATGGCGAGGGTCAACCTCACCTTAGGCCAACAAGGGCTCGATGACCATCATTGGCCCTAGGTTGGCCCTCACCGGTGAGGTTGCCGAGCCCTCACCGATCGGCCACCTACAAAGAATGAAGAAAAACTAGGAAAAGGAAAAAGAAAGAAAAAGGAAAAAGAAAGAAAAAAGGAAAAATGACAAAAATGCCCTTGACTATTGGAAAGTCAGGCCCTTATTTGAAAAAGTGATGGCATTTCATGCCCTTATTTAAAATAAGGTCCACTTCAAGTCCTTATTTGAGAAAATAAAAGCTTTTGGGCCATTTTTTGGAAATTTTCCTAAATAATATTGGAATTCTAACATAAAAAATTCAAAATGAGAAAATATAAAAATTAAGTTATTGATATAATCTTTTTTTTATAAATTTGACTTTAATTGTAGCTTATAATATCAATTCAATATATATTTATATTTATTACATATTTTAGGTATATTAGTATGATTTACTATTTAATGAAATTTTATTAGAGGATGATGGAAGGGGAAAAAGAAATAAAAAAGAAAATAATTTAAAAGATAGGAAAACTAAAATAAAATAAAATAAAATAAATTAGGCAATAATGTTGGTAGAAATTTTTACCATATCCATTTGTGAACTTTTAGTTGATTTACACTAATATTCTGCTTATACAAAAAAAAAATGTCATACATGATATGATATAAAAATATCCAATTTTATTACTACAATCCATCAAATAATAAACAGGATATAGTAAAATCCTTGAATTTCATTTTCTATCCTATCTAATGCTAATTTAGTTATAAATTTCGAACGACCAAATGTGGCGAAAGGAGATGAAGGAGCTCTCTTTTTGAGTTTGACAACATGCAAGAGGAAAGGATCAGATGGAGAGAGAAAGAGAGAAAATGGAAAAGGGAAAAGGGGGAGTGTCATCATTGGCCACCCAGCCGAACACCCTCGGTACCTGCAACTTCATTCATTGTCATGCCTTTGCCTAAAGACGCCATTGCAACTCCACTCGACGATGCCGCCGTTGTCCTAACCTCTTGAGCTCCATCGCGCCACTGTTGTCATCATAGCCTTACGGCCCACAATGCTGTTTTGAGCGACTTGTGCTCCCCATCTGCTCAACGATGACCAGCCGTTGCCACTCACCGTCGTGTAGCTGCTGCTTGTGTGCCATGCTGACGATGTGACCTATCCACTTAGTGCTGGTTGATGCTGTGCCAAAGAGTTGCTGCACTGTGCCCTAACCCTTTGGTGACGACCCGTTGTTGTCGCTTGCTGCTATGGAGCCGCTGCTCGTGTCCTACATTGGCGAAGTCGCTTGCCCGTGCCATCTAGATGTCGAGTTCTAGCCTTCACAAGTCACCCTCAGAGCCCTGCGAGTTTGCTGTAGTTACGAAGTCCCTTCGAGATCGAGCTGTTATCCCAAATCGAGAGGTGCCAATCCACCACTCATGTCACGCCCCAAACCCCGAGCACGCAACAACCCCTTTCCATGGTCAATTGAAGCGACGTCCCAGGACTCGTTGATGACCATTCATTTTAATCTTTTATTAAGTGCAAGCGAAAGACGAACCATCCATAGTCCAAATAGATAATCAAACAATCAAACATGGATAGAAGGATGAACAGCAAGAACAACCATCACTACTCATTTATACAATTTATTGGATTAATCAATGGAGGATCATTTTCTGATTTACAAGCTCGACAAAAGGGGCCGATCCATCCTCTAAGCCAAACCAAAAAGGAACTAGGCTAGGCTAATTCAGCTATACACAATAAACCCTTGGGTTCAGCATCACCATCACCGGGACCCATTGGACTCAGGCTCCATCGGGTTGATCACTGGAGGAGCGGGGGGCAGGATTCTCCACTGCGCCATTTTAAGGGCTTAAAAATGGTTATACAATAACCAGTGAGATAAAATCTTAGTGAGTTTTTCCCCTAAGCCTCGATTAGTATACCAACTCAACCCGGGGTATCTCTCTAGAACCACCCTTCGCACAACCCAACAATAAACAATTAGCAATCAACAATCAAACAACAGACAGGGTCAACTAACAATCAAAGCCGGTTTGCATGCAACTTTACTCGGTATGCCATACCCTGCACATTATATATCAGCACAATACATGCAATGCACATGGCCGTTAGATGATGCAGTTCATTAATCACATGTGAGTCACGCCACAAGCGATCTCACTTAGCCATTGCCACACCCTGCATGTTATCAATTCATGCGTGTGTGCCATAAATAATGTGATCATTTTATGCATAATCAAAACCAATGATGTCATGTTTTCTCATGCACTCTTGCATCCATACGTGTTCCGATTATTACTGCCCCTCAAGGCTACAACTGAGGCGCTACGGCGCCCTTCCTTCGCAGAGGCGCAACCATGTCCTTATGTGCCCTAGCTACGGCACCCTTCCTCTGCAGAGGCGCAACCGTGCCCTTTTGTGCCCAAAAGACGTCAAGGGATACTCTCCCGAGATAACGAATTCAACTTAGTGATCACGCAAGCATACCATCACAACCCATTTATTATCTTTGAGCGTTAGCCAATGCACACATGCTTGCATATAAAATCTCAAATCCTTTCTCACAAAAGTGGTCTATTTCCGGTGTCCCTTGGACAAACCATTTTTTCCCTTTTTGTGAAAATCACATGATTCATGCGGATGTTCATGCCACGACACATTGAATTTACCTCATAAAATCAAGACATATGAAATTATGCACATTTTTACTTCCGATGACAGTGCGTGAACAATGCACTATGGACAGTAATCATGAACAGTAAATTTCAGAATTCAATTATTAATAAATTAAATTCATAAATTAAATAAAACATTGATTAAAACAATTAATCAATCAATTAAGCTAAACATGTTTAATTATCACATAATCCATAATTAAGCACAATTAAGCAAGATTAAGCAAAGCTAATCTTAACCACATATCTTAGGGCTAATACAACTTAATTAAACTTCCTAAACCAACATTAACACTAATTAATCCAACCCTAAGCAAGTTTAAGCACTAACTAAGGGATTATGGGCTAAACTCACTAGTTAAGCGGGCTGGCAACACGAACGCAGCGGCGGCGACGAACCCGACTCCCGGGGACCTCTACCACAACAATCCAAAGTGGTCCCGAGGCTGAAAACAACAGCAACAACCTCAAACTCCCTCTACAAGCTACAAAAACTGGTTGTTTGGAGGAGAACCAGGCTGATCGGAGCAAAACGGCTTCGCCAAAGCTCCGACAAGTGGTTGGTCGGCAACTAGCGGCACCTAGGGGTCGAGAGGGAGCTGCTGTTAGCTGGTATGGGCAGAGATATAGCCGGAATGGGAGGAAAATAGGGGAAAAGGCGTAACTGGGCAGACTGGTCGCTATAGTAGGCGATCTGGTCGGCGGTGGCTTTTGGTCGGCTGGTGGCTCCGACCAACGATTGGCCGTCGTTTTTCGTACGCTTTCGATGTCCTGAGCACGATGGCGGGTGGCACGGGACGTGATTCAAACGGGAAGGCCATGAACAACTTGATTTTCGGAGGAAGGTAAAAAGTTGAAGTTGTAGGAAGGAAGGGAAAACAAAGGGAGAGAGGTGCGGTTTTTGGTGAGCTGAAAGAGGAGGAGAGAGAGTGAAATGAGGGCTGATTGAAGGCCTCATTAAGGCCATTGAATGCTTGCTTCAAGTCCCCAAGTAAGTGACCTCATCTTCTCTTTCTTCTTTTGTCCTTTCTTCAAAATATCCAAGGGCAAAATGGTCATTTCCACCTTGCACATTTCCCAATCTGCCCTTGGGCTGAAAATGAAGGGCGGGCTTAAGAAACGGGCTAGAAAATGAATAGGAATAGGCTGGGAAATTTGTTGGGCTCGAATCGGCTCAAGTTTAGACAATGGGCTCGGGAGAGTAAATGGTCGGTTTGGCCTAACATGCTCACTTGCTTGCCTTGGGCCTTCCATGATGGCTGTCTCACCTTGGGCGTGAGGCCCACATTGGTCTTGCCCGGTCTATGTCCTCGTAGGCTTGTTTCCTCGATCCAAAAATCTCTTTTCCAAATACTCGGCTCAACTGGCACTATCAACTGTCGCAGAAGCATTATCCAAAAGTTCGTCCTGGACGTTCTCGAAAATTTGAAATCCAATCTTAGATTCTCATACCATGTCAATTTCGCCTGAATGCCATTTTGGTAGAACTTAGATTGATAGGTAGTTTCGAGGATTCACGCATAACCGACTCGTGCTAAATCACATTCAAGATTTCTCGACACATGGACGTCTTTGACTACGTGAAATTACGAAGGATAGATTCTTATTTTAAAGTACACGATTATCAAGGATTGACATAGGGCCGTTCGCGGGTTCAATAACAGTAGACGGAATCACCTGTCGTCCCATTATTTCTGTTCGCGAATCGACTTCTAGTCATCCCTGAAATCGGCCTGCATAACTACAAGATCGTCCTTATGCAAGTCTCACGGTCAAGTCATTTTCCCAGGTCAAGTTCTTTAGTCACACGGGTTCTGTCCTCATTAGCCTTTCCCCTTAAGGTTAGTATCTCAGGAGTGATCAGTTCCGAGTGAGAACAACCAACCATGCATTAGCGAAATTAACATTTATTCCTTCCTCAAAGGGCTCGAATTTTAAGACGTCACAATTCTTCCCCTTTACAAAAATTTCGTCCTTAAAATTTGCAACCACTAGCAAATCTTCAAAAAGATGGGGGTGCTGATGCTTCATCACTTCTTCACTTTCCTATGTAGCTCCTTCTATTCCGTGATGCTGCCATATCACCTTAACTAAGGCGATAGTCTTGTTTCGAAGCACTTGCTCTTTACGGTCCTCTATTCGTACCGGCCTCTCCACATACGACACCTTGTCATCTATATCCAGTTCCTCAAAATCCAATACATGAGTCGGGTCCGGTTCATACTTTCTCAATATGGACACATGTAAAACATCATGTACTTGTGCAAGCTTCAGTGGCAATGCAAGACGATACGCTAAAACCCCGATCCTTTCCAAAATTTCAAAGGGTGTAACGTACCTCGAACTTAACTTTCCTTTCTTGCAGAATCTGGAAGTACCCCTCATCGGCGATACTTTTAGAAACACATGATCGCCCACCTTAAACTCCAACGGTTTACGACGCTTATCTGCATAACTCTTTTGACGACTCTAAGCTATCTTAAGTTTGTCTCTGATAATCTGAATTGCATTCAAAGACTGCTGTACTAACTCTGCCCCCGTAATCTTTCACTTACCAACCTCGTCCCAACAAAGCGGAGTTTTGCAGGGTCTTCCATACAAAGTCTCGAATGGTGCCATTTTAATGCTCTGTTGATAAATGTTGTTATAAGCAAATTCAACCAAGTGTAGTTGCTCTTCCCAATTGCCTTTAAAATCTATGACACAGGCTCGTAACATGTCCTCAAGAGTTTGAATCGTCCTTTGTGATTGACCGTTCGTCTGCGGATGGTACGCCGTACTATATTGTAGTTTTGTTCCTAAGGCTAATTGCAAACTTTTCTAGAAAGTTGCCGTAAAAACTTAGGATCACGGTCAGATGTGATTGTCACTAGAACTCTATGAATGCATATAATCTAAAGCACGTACAATTATGCATACTTATCCAACGTGAAATCCTTTCATATGACAATAAAGTGAGCTGACTTTGTCAATCTGTCAACCACTACCCAAATCAAGTCATTGCCTCGTTGACTCCTTAGTAGTCCCATCACAAAATCCATGGTAATGTGTTCCCACTTCCATTCGGGAATCTCAAGAGGTTGCAGCAATACACCAGGCTTACAATGCTGAGCCTTTGCTAGCTGGCAAGTCAAATACTTAGCCACGTGCTTTACGATGTCCAACTTCATACCGTTCCACCAAAAGTGCTGCTTCAAATTCTGGTATATTTTTGTACTGCCAGGGTGGATGCTATAGTTACTACAATGAGCTTTTGACAAAATTGCTTCCTTAAGCTTTGCATCCTTCGGAGCGCACAATCGTCCTCGAAACCTCAATATCCCATCCTCGGGCACTTGAAAGTCTGCTTTTCTTTTTGCCTGATCCATCTGCAGGATCTTAAAAATTTCAGGATTCGTCGCTTGGGTACTCTTAATCCTACTTTGCATCTCGGGTTCTACCCTAAGAGTGACCATTAGACTAGCAAGATGGCCGACCTCAATTTTAAAATCTGAGTCCTTGGTTTTCTCCAAAAGAATCCATTCTCGCACCATCATCTATGCAATTGTCGACTTTCGACTGAGCGCATCTACCACTTTGTTCGCTTTCCCCGGATGATATAGAATTTCACAATTGTATCCTTAAGAAGTTCCATCCATCGTCGTTGCCTCATGTTCAACTCCTTCTGAGAGAATAAATACTTCAAACTCTAATGACCCGTAAAAATTGGAAACCTTTCCCCACACAAGTAATGCCTCCAAATCTTAAGTGCAGAGATGATCGCCGCTAATTCCAGATCATGCGTCGGGTAGTTAAGTTCATGAGATCTTAACTATCGAGGTGCGTATGTAACTACCTTGCCATGTTGCATTAACACGTAGCCTAATCCTTTATACGACGTGTCACTGTAGATTTCGTACTTACTAGGACCAGACGGTATTGTCAAGACAGGTGCAATAATCAGTTTACCCTTGAGCTCTTGGAAACTACGCTCGCACTTGTTCGTCCAATCGAACTTCTCTTCCTTCTTTAACAATCTCGTCAATGGCATGGCTATCGGAGAAAACTTCTCCATGAAACATCTGTAATATCTAGCCAATCGAAGTTTCATGGGATTGTAACATTATGTCAACAAAGATCCCTTCACCTGAAATTACATGACCTAAAAGTTCATGCTCCCTCAAGGTCTGTAGTATTGATCTCAGGTGTCTCTCATGATTCTAAGGACTCCTCGAGTACATCGGAATATCGTCAATGAACATAATCACGAATTGGTCTAAACACTTAATGAACACCCAGTTTATCAAGTCCATGAAGGTTGCGGGGGCATTCGTTAGTCCAAATGGCATTACAGTGAACTCGTAATGACCATAGCGTGTCCTAAACGTTGTTTTCGGTATATCCTCCTTTTTGATCCTCAACTAATGATAGCCTGTCCTTAGGTCTATCTTGGAAAATTTCGAGGCTCTTTGAAGTTGATCGAACAAATTATCGATCCTTGGCAACGGATACTTGTTCTTAATAGTTATGCAATTGAGCTGCCGGTAGTCAATGCAGAGGCGCAAAGACCCGTCCCCTTTTTCCTTACAAACAATACCGGCGCTCCCCAAGGAGACGCATTAGGACGAATAAATTATTTATCCAGTAGCTCTTGCATCTGCACCTTCAGTTCTTTCAATTCTAACAAGGCCATCCTATAAGGCGCCTTGGAAATCGGTTCAGTTCTAGGGGCCAACTTAATCACAAACTCAATTTCCTCTAGAGAGGGAAATACATCCATATACTCTTGTACCATAGCACTATCCTCCACCTTTGATCCTTTCACCATCGTGTCTGCCACCAATGCCAAATACCCTTAGCATCCAGACTCCCACAACCGAGTCACCTCGAGTGACGAAATCAGAGGAATGGAGGGTCCTCCTCGATTTCCTATAAACTCAAAACTATCACCCACTACTGGATTAAATTGAATTGTCTTTTCATGATAATCCACCATAGCTTGTTGCTTGGTAAGCCAATCCATGCCAACTATGACATCAAAGTCATTTATTGCTATGGCAATCAAGTCAATGACTTCCTTGCGATATCGAACTTACAGCTAGAACAACCTAACTCGACGTCGGGTCTACCTCGAGGAGATTTCCATGTCTCCTCCCACACACCACTCCATATCCGAAGCAAGCTCTGGCAAACTCCCATGGCATTGGGTGTCGGCTTTCCCATGTAGTTCTTTTTGTTGGGTGGGATGGGATTCCTTCTCCCCATCATCGGTCCCTTTCCAAACCGACGATTGTCTTTATTAGGCATGAGTCGCGAGCCAGATGCAGCCGCCCTCTCGATCATATTCCTTTTTATCATCTGGGCTCTCTCGTATATCTCTTCAAAACTCTTTAAGTTCAAGGGCACCAGCTGGGCTTTCAATCCTGGCTTCAAGCCATCTCTGAAACGTCTCGCCCTGTCCACAGGGTCTTTTACCAATCTCAGCACATACTTAGCCAACTCGGTGAACTTTGCCTCATACCGATCCACTGACAACTGATTTTGACGAAACTATTGGAACTCTGCCATCTTTGACTCTCTCACACTGTCCAAAAAATACTTCCCATTAAACGCTTCGTGAAAAGCACCCCATGTCTGAACTGTGCATTCAGGGAACACTCTTCCTTGAGTGGCTTTCCACCACGTAATGGCATTACCTTGAAGCCGATAAGCCGCTAAAGGTACCATATCTTCCTCTGAACATCTCAGCACTATAATAGTCCTCTCAAAATCTCTTATCCAAAGGGTCGCAGCCTAGGGGTCGCCCACGCCACTGAACCTCGATGGCTTCAATCTTAGGAACTGCTCTACCAGCCTAGGCATCGGTCTCTCACAGACCTCTCCTCTCACTAGGGGAACCATCGGGACTACAGTAGGAGCACTCGGCTTACTATCCTAATAAGATCTCTAGTGCCAGTAGGATCCCGTCTAACCTAGGATATATTTGCATGCTACCTCTAGCACTGGTTTGACCAGACGCTGCCCTACGTTTAGGGGCTCTATCTACTCAGGATTGCTCATTACTCTGGACTATGAGCAACCCGCCACCACACAAAACCACAAAAGCAATCACAAGCACATAGTATAAAAGCCATCCCTATCTCACTATCCCAAAAATCCCACACACCTTATCACTCCAAGTCTCGACTTCGCTCTGATACCAAAACTGATGGGGATGTCACGCCTCGAACCCCGAGCACGCAACAACCCCTTACCATGGTCAATTGAAAGCGACGTCCTAGGACTCATCGACGACCATTCATTATAATCTTTCATTAAGCGCAAACGGAAGACGAACCATCCCCAGTCCAAACATACAATCAAACAGGGATAGAGGGATGAACAGTAAGAACAACCATCACTACTCATTTATATAATTTACTGGATTAACCAACGGAGGATCGTTTTCTGATTTACAAGCCCGACAAAAGGGGTTGATCCATCCTCTAAGCCAAACCAAAAATGAACTAGGCTAGGCTAATTCAGCTATACATAATGAACCCTTGGGTTCAGCACCACCATCACCGGGACCCATTGGACTCAGGCTCCGTCGGGTCGATCACTAGAGGAGTGGGGGCAAGATTCTCCATTGTGCCATTCTAAAGGCCTAAAAATGGTTATACAATAACTAGTGAGATAAAATCTCAGCGAGTTCTTCTCCTAAGCCCCGGTTAGTACACCAACTCAACCCGGGGTATCTCTCTAGAATCACCCCTCGCACAATCTAACAATAAACAACCAGCAATCAGCAATCAAACAATAGATAGGGTCAACCAACAATCAAAAGTCGGTTCGCATGAAACCTTACCCAGTATGCCATACCCTGCACGTTATATATCAGCACAATACATGCAATGCACATGGTTGTTAGATGATGCAGCTCATCAATCACATGCGAGTCATGCCATAAGCGATCTCACCTAGCTATTGCCACACCCTGCACGTTATCAATTCATGCGTGCGTACCATAAATAATGTGATAATCTCATGCATAATCAGAACCAATGATGCCATGTTTTCTCATGCACTCTTGCATCCACATGTGTTCCGATTATTACTACCCCTTAGGGTTACAACTGAGGCGCTACGGCGCTACGGCCCTCTTCTTCCGTAGAGGCGCAACCATACCCTTTTGTGCCCAAAAGACGTTAAGGGATACTCTCCTGAGACGGCATGCCCAAAGAACGTCAAGTGATACTCTCTCGAGACGGCGGGTTCAACTTAGTGATCACGTAAGTATACCATCACAACCCATTTATTATCTTTGAGCATCAGCCAATGCACACATGCTTGCATATAAAATCTCAAATCCTTTCTCACAAAAGCGGTCTTTTCGGTGTCCCTCGGACAAACCATTTTGACCCCTTTTTGTGAAAATCACACGATTCATGCGGATGTTCATGCCACGACACATCGAATTCAAGTCATAAAATCAAGACACATGAAATTATGTACATTTTCACTTCCGGATGAACAGTGCCGTGAACAATAACTGTTGATCAATAATCACGAATAGTAAATTTCAGAATTCAATTATTAATAAATTAAACTCATAAATTAAACAAAATATTGATTAAAACAATTAATCAATCAATTAAGTTAAACATGCTTAATTATCACATAATCCATAATTAAGCACAATTAAGCATAATCAAGCACAATTAAGCAAGATTAAGCTAAGTTAATCTTAACCACCTATTTAACCACCTATCTTAGGGCTAATACAACTTAATTAAACTTCCTAAACCAACATTAACACTAATTAATCCAACCCTAAGCAAGTTTAGGTACTAACTAAGGGATTAAGGGCTAAACTCACCCGTTAAGCGGGCCAGCGACACGAACGTGATGGCGGCGACGAACCCGACATCCGGGGACCTCTACCATAACAATCCAAGGTAGTCCCGGGGCTGAAAATAGCAGCAACAACCTCGGACTTCCCCACCGAACCTTTGAAAAACAGCGGCACGGGAGGAAAGTGGTTCGAGCAAAACAAGGCTAAATGTGGTTGCTCTAGTGACCAATGGCACCTGAGGGTCGAGAGGGAATTGCTGGTGGCTAGTATGGGTGGAGATCTGGCTAGAATGGGAGGAAAACGGGGGAAAAGATGGGCCGGTCGGTAGGTCTATAGTAGGCGGCTCCGTTGGCTTTTGGGCGATCGGCGCGGCTCCGACCTACGAACGGCCGCCGCTGTCCATACGGTTTCGATGTCTTGTGCACGATGACGGGTGGCATAGGACGTGATTCATACGGGAAGGCCATGAACAACTCGATTTTCTGAGGAAGGTCAGAAGCTGAAGTTGCAGGAAGGAAGGAAAAACAAGGGGAGAGAGAGGTGCGGTTTTTGGTGCGCTGAAGAGGAGGAGAGAGAGTGAAATGAGGGCTGATTGAAGGCCTCATTAAGGCCATTGAATGCTCTCTTCAAGTCCCCAAGTAAGTGACCTCATCTTCTCTCTCTTCTTTTGTCCTTTTTTCAAAATATCAAAGGGCAAAATGGTCATTTCCACCTTGCACATTTCCCAAACTGCCCTTGGGCTAAAAATGAAGGGCGGGCCTAAGAAACGAGCTAGAAAATGAATAGGAATGGGCTCGGAAATTTGTTGGGTTTGAATCGGCTCAAGTTTAGACAATGGGCTCAGGAGGGTAAATGGTCGGTTTGGCCCAACGGGCTCACTTGCTTGCCTCGGGCCTTCCACGATGGTTGTCCCACCTTAGGCGTGAGGCCCACATTGGTATTGCCTGGCCCACGTCCTTATAGGCTCGTTTCCTCGGTCCGAAAATCCCTTTTCCAAATACTCGGCTCAACTAGCACTATCAACTGTCGCAGAAGCATTGTTCAAAAATCCGTCCTGGACGTTCCTGAAAATTTGAAGTCCAATCTTGGATTCTCATGCCATGTCAATTTCGCCCAAATGCCATTTTGGTACAACTCAGACTGATATGCGGCTTCGAGGATTCACGTGTAACCGACTCGTGGCAAATCACATTCAAGACTTCTTGACACATGGACGTCCTTGACTACATGAAATTGCGAAGAATAGATTCTTATTTCAAAGTACACGATTATCAAGGATCGACATAGGGCCATTCGCGGGTTCAATAACAGTAGACGGAATCACCCGTTGTCCCATTATTTCTATCTGCGAATTGACTTCTAGTTGTCCCTGAAATCGGCCTGCATAACTATAGGGTCGTCCTTACGCAAGTCTCATAGTTGAGTCATTTTCCTAGGTCAAGTTCTTTAGTCACATGAGTTCTGTCCTCATTCGCCTTTCCCCTCAAGGTCAATATCTCAGGAGTGATCAGTTCTGAGTAAGTTCAACCAAACATGCATTGGCGAAATTAATGTTCATTCGTCCTTTTAAGGGCTCGAATTTAAGGACGTGACAACTCAACCATTGTGATTTGCAGGTCGCTATTTGTAAAGCTAATTTGGAAGGCAATATCCGAATTAGGTAAAATTCTTTGTCTAATTTGATTTTCAAATATTTTGTTTCTTTATTTGCAATATTGTCGATGCACATGATTGAAATTTTTTGATAAATTATCCCATCTACCAAATTGAGTAGCCTTTCAAATTAGGGATCATTACCTAATTTCAATTTCACAAGGTACCATAATCATCAATCCTCACGCCTGAGATATGATTTGGGATTGCATGCAAAATCGTCAATCTAATCTCACGCCCAAGATATCATTCGCGATTTTATGAAAAATTGTCCAACCCGATCTCATGCTTGATATACGATTTGTCAATTTATTTCAAAGATCAAATGAATGTGGATAATATCTTGGGTTATTAGGTGCTGTGTCTAACGTGGATGTGATTCTCTTCTATTTTTAATTTATATGAGTTGATTTTGCTTCTATAAAGAAAAATAAAAAAAGATTAGATAATAAATTTGAGGTAGATTCTTTATAGATAATGTTGTAATTTCCGAATTTTAAAATAAAAATCCAAAAATATGGCTCTAGAATAAAATAAGTTTCATTTTCATAATTAAGATTTCTTTTTTAAATATAGGTTATTTTTAATTTTGTAAACAAGAAAACATAAAATATCACGTGTGTGTCACGTAGAATTAGGTCATCCCTTGCATGTCATTAGTCATTGCATATTTGGGATCATTTAAATGTGTGGCATATTAGGATAGTTGTATTTAATATTTTCCTATCATTATATTAGGTCATATAATTAATATCGCGTGACATATAGTTTACATATTAAGTTGCATGTTGCATGCATTGCTCATAGTTTTTAGGCTTCATTAAATAAGTGAAAACTGAAAAATTCGAGTGATTGCGTTTTAATTAAAAATCATATATAGGATCACTAATGTGATTTTTAAGCTAACATTGTAGATGCTTACGTTGTTTTAAAGTAAATATTTCCTCCCTATGTTTGCAATTTATTTGTAGTTTTGTTTTATTGAGTATTAAATAATGATTGCGCATCCGCATGATTACCTTACATGTTAAGAGTAATTTAAAATCAATGCAAGCTCCTTGTAAAACATTTTTAAATAAAGGAAAAAAGGTATTGAAAAGGTGTTAGAGATATCTCGTGTAATCAAGTCACCGTTCCCATGATCTTTAGTTCGTAGGAGTAAAGTAGTTTTCTTGTTACTTTACTTGGGTTTCCAATTAACCTACCAAAAAGAGAGTAATGGCAACTCCTAATTGAAAATCATTTGCATGTTAACTACTTAAACCTTAAGTCGCAAATTGATATGGGTTTAGAAGAATCCGAGTTAAGTTTAGACTCAACAATCCATTAACCGAACCCTTAGATGGTCCAACCTGAAATCGTGACATTTGTCTAGACATTGGAATCCCATATCGCCACCTTGATCAATTGAATCCTCCAAGTTCCTTGGAAACATGACAAAATTGAGAGAATGACATTAGAAGTACCATAAATTGTATATTGCACTTACTTTAGTGCAAATTTTTTTTTTCGGATTACCTAAATGCCAAATTTTTTTAAAAATTATCTTTTCAGTGCCAACTCTAATTTGTTTGGTTGGAAACATATTTTTTTTAATATCTTAAGTTGAAGTGGCTCACTGGAGATACGAATCAGCATAAAAAAGCCTAAAATGACATTGTTTTCATTTACCAATACAATCGAAAATGATGTTGTTTAATCAGTTTCACGATCGTCCTTTTGTTGCTCTTGTTTCTCGCTTGTGTCCTCCATTTGCGTCGTTCGTTCTCTGTGAATCGGGCGAGATTGAGCTTCAAGTTCCGGAATTTGGGCTCGTGGTCATGTGGCTTGTCCCTTGCAATTGGAATACGTCACCACATCCTGCGAATGGATATGACGGCTAGAGTCGAGACCTCCTCCTTGGCCGATTTTCTTCTTCTTTCCTTTGAGATTCCATCAGATCTGTGTGTGAGGCAACACCAAGGTCTCATCTTCGACTGTTGTTATCTCAGTGAAGAGGATGGCAGTGCTTGGCGTGGTGGGCGATGGCCCCATGGGCAGCTGGGGAGAAGTTAGTGAAGGAGGAAAAGTGTTGCACTTTAATTTTGCCCTGTTTTTCCTTGTTTCTTGGGAATTACTGTCACCAAGTTCAACTGTAGGATTCAAATCGTGAGCACATTATGACAAAAAGAGATGGATTCGTGACAATTGGACATGATTTAACACTCTGCATATGATGTTTAGGCTAAGAAATACATTGAAATCAAGTGCGAAGTTTAGTTTTAAAACGCCTAGCATGTGTTCGACTATCTGCTTCAAAGAGTTGATAAAGTTGTTTTCATGAAATCAATGTTCAGAGTTAGGTTTGATTCAAGATTTCTTCCTGGATAGCTTAAACTATGTCTGAATCTGCAATTCCCTGTGGTTTTATGGCAAGTCCTTCGATTCCCAGCCTCAACCATGGATGGGCATCCACATTGGAGTCCTAGTCCATTTTCCGGTGATGTCCACAATTCAAGGTTGTTATAGTTAGATCCCTATTGGATGGTGAAAATGGTGACCGACGTGATGCTTTGGTAGTCGTGGTCGGGTGATTGGCAGCCGGGTTGGTTGCGACAAGAAGCAGCAAGGTGCAGAACAAGAAAAGAAAATAACAAAATAGAAACAAGAAAAAAAAATGATGTAGAGGCATTAAAAAAATGCAAACTCGTATTACAATTTTAATTAAGAAAGCCATATATTAATTTGGCCGGATGCTATTGACACTTAACCAATCGTTTTTTTTCTGATTTGGTACTTAAATGATTCGGCGAAAATTTTTGGTTCTAAAGTGAGTTTGTACACAACTTATGGCACTTCTAATGTCCTTCTTCTTGATAAAATTCGAGCACCCTTCAAGACTCAAAGACTTAAGATTTTTAAACTTATAAATGCTTGATAGAAGCCTTGCAAGGTTTTTGCAATATTCTAATTTTGTCTTCTTCATAGAGACAAGATTTTGAATTGATCCAGGAAGTTCTTTGATAGCTATCCTTCGTAAATCAAGTCCTTTTAGATGTTCCATCTTTCCCAGATCATCGGAGAACTTCTCTAAACTAGAGCAATCAAAGAGTAAAAGGGTTGAAGAGATTTTGTCTTGAGTAGAGAACCACATTAGCTACAAAATTTTTAACTTGTCAAGATAACAGACAGATTGGTGAACCTCCACCAAGCTTTCACAGCAATTAAGATTCAAGCTCTCCATATTTGGAATCAATGAAAGGTCAGGAATACTAGCGAGGGACTTCCATTGGCTGAAATCATGGACTTCAACTTCTTAAAATTCTGCAAAAACATGCCAGTGCAGTCATTAAGCTCTCCAAATATTTATGACTTTAAAAAGGGCAGAGTTGATCATTGCAAGGGCTTACCTTATAGTCGGCTCGTAATCATTTGATATGATTTTCTGGATATTAGGTCTAATGAGTTCCTTTGGACGAGAGTCAAAGTAAGCCATCTTATCTCTTGAGGGAAATGTATAGGACCTTGTGAAGAGAGATGCACTTTACACAAAATGAGTATTCTCAACTTTTTTAATTTTGTGAAAGCATCAGGACTAATGGTGATCTTTTGTGGTGTGAGCAAGTCCAATACTATGGCCTTTACTGCATGTTTTCCCTATCCATAATAGAGCAAATTTAGTTGTCAGACAAAATTTCCAGTTGAGATTTACATTATATGGTCTGAACAAGAGTAATGTAAAAACTAAAACGTAGCAAAATTGACATAAACAAATTTTACCATATTTTCACATAGAAAGTCCTGAACATCTTCCAAAATCCATAATCTGCTGCGTTTCCCAGGATCATTGGGAAATTCCCGATTAACAATATCCTTACCCATCAACTGAACCAAATCATGCATTTGTAGGAACCCATTCTCATTTTTTATCAAGCACCTCTCAATGAGAATTTCTATTCCTATGGTTGTGCTAAAATCACAGCTATCGAGAACTTGCTTGATATACATCATACTCTTCCCCTTAAAGAAACAAGCAATATCAAGGAAAATCTCCCTCTCGTTATCCTCCAATCCATCGAAGCTTATCTTGAGAACTTGATTAATAGTTTTTTCAGGAAATTTGGAGATTTTATGCAACGTACTTTCCCATGCAGATTCCTTTCTTCCACGTAAGAATGAGCCCAACACTTCAAGAGCTAATGGAAGGCAATTAGCATATTGCAATGCTCTATTTATGAGATCCAGTCTTATTTCAACGCTCTTGCTAGTTGGGAAAGCATGTAGATAAAAAAAGGCTTGTGCTTCATCAAATTTTAAGGTCTGAACTTCATACACAAAATGTCTGCTAGAAGAAGTTAGCAAATGTTTATCTCTTGACGTAATAATGATTCTACTTCCTTTACCAAACCAATTGTCTTCTCCAGCTAATGCATTCAGTTGATCCAATTGGTCAACATCGTCAAGAATTAGGAGAACCTTCCTGCAACATAGTCTTTCCCGTATCAAATTAATTCCTCTATCAACATTATCGATCCTTAAATCTTGTTGAGATAAGATCTCAGATAGAAGTCTTTTTTGCAAAGCAACTAGACCATCACTTGAGTTCGAAGTTTCTCTAACTCGCGCCAAAAAACTACAACCATGAAATTCTCTCTCAATAGCATTAAATAGGGCCTTTGCAATTGTTGTCTTCCCTATGCCTCCAGGTCCCCATATACCTATCATCAGAACATCATCAACAACCAACTCTTTCTGTGACAACTGTATTAGTTCTTGAACTCGGGAATATATTCCAACGGGATGCTTAGCGACATGTAAGGGTGGTCGGTCGAGATGAATTGATAATTCCTTCACGATATGTTGTATGAAATCCGCTTCATCTCTGAGAAGTACTCAAAAGAAAGAAAAACATGTTTTACCATTTTAAAGGCATAGCAGGAATTCAATCTCTAACGTCATAAGAAAAATTTTGTAAGAAGATAAGCAAACAATAAGATGAAAAGTGGGTGAACCTGCGCCAACATCTGCGCAAGGAAAATTACAAAGAACCTGCATCTAAAGACAATAATGACTCGGGTACTATGAATCACACTATTTATTTTCGATAGATTTCTCATTATCCACACAGCAAGAATCAATTCAAAGAATCTACTAGCTTTGGTTATTTGACTCTTGTGTCTACTGTCTAGTTTATCATCATTTTGTATCTTCAATCTAAGTATCCAAAAAAGGGCATACGATTTGATATCAAACAAACAACCATGAGCTAACAATTGCAAAACACCAGTTCAGATTTGTGCGTACCCGTCATTCAAGTCCCATCCAGACAATTTACTGGCTTCAAAGAGAGCATTCTTCCAACTCTTCACTTTCTCTGAATCCTTTCCGAACTTGGACTCATGGTTATTCATAGCTCTCCTATAACTCTCTCTCCCCCTTCTCACTTCCCTTGGTTCCACATTGTAGAACACTGGGAACACAATCAGGTCACGTCGCTCCTTGCACTCCATGATTTTCATGAGCTCTTCCAAACACCAGGGCGAGGAAGCGTAGTTCTCAGAGAAAACAATGATTGCAACGCGCGATTCCTCAATTGCCCTCATGAGGGTTGGCGATATTTCCTCTCCTTTCCTAAGCTCCTCGCTATCCACAAAAATGTTTAATCCTTTTCGGTTTAAAGCTGCATAGAGATGACTGAGGAAGTTCTTGCGAACATCCACACCTCTGAAACTCAAGAACACATGGTAATATCTTTTTGGATTCAAAGAAGAAGCCATTGAAAGAGCTGATGAATGAGGTGCTTCAAGAATGTTTACCATCTGGTCAGGGTTCCAAGCTCTACCTCTCGTCTATATGTATCACTTTGTTCGTGGAGTATGACTTACGCGATGGAATGAAGAGCAAAGAAAGTTAGACAAGAACAATTTACACAACACGCAGTCAAATTTCAGGTTTAGGAGCCCCACGCGCACCATCACAATTAGGTAGAGATCGTGCCCGCGTTCGCGTCTATTTGTCGGAGTTTCTTTTTGACTCGTCTTCTTTGTCCCTTTCGGAACTTTCCTCGTTCCCTCCCCCCCAAATAACTATCCCCACACGCCAAGTTCGGGGCAATTTCGTCGCGGTATCATTTCTACTTCCTTTGAATTTTGCGTTTTAAATAGACGACGACTTTGGCCGCCAAGACTTAAACGAAAGGTCGCTAATGGGATGAAAAGTGGGGAAAAAGAGTGAACTTTAGCGCAAGCCAATGAAGAACGTAAACGCAGTCCTGGTATGAACTTGACTTTACTAATATTCTCACAGGAAATAACTCGGCATTTCACTTGCCAAATGAAATGGGACTCAACTCCTTTAAAGGAGGAGAAAATAAAAAGAAAATATATATTTGTATCATTAGAGTTAAATTACAGAAAATCTTAAACTGGTATGACTTGAACACATTTACCTCAAATTATCACAAATGAAAACTCTCAAAGTGATATCATTGTCCCAATTTTACCCGCTTTTACAATCGTGTCCAATTTCACAGGTAAACATCCTCTGCGTAGTTAACGAGGCTGATGACATTTGCATGGTACGCTTATGTGGCGTTTTTTAATTATTAAAAAAATTATTTATAACTTAACTAATAAAAAACTAAAATGATGTTGGCCAAAAAAGGATGTAAACATGAACTAAACAATTAAGACCGCTAAGAAAGAACGAATATAAAAATGAAAAATTGAAAAAGGAAATTCTCATGCTCATGTCATCGCCTCTCATGAGTGAAGCACACACATTTCATTGATAAAGTGAAACCGTAGAGAGATATCATCATTTAACCATGATAGTAGATATACATAAAGATAACGATTTTATTTATCTGAAAATTGAATAAAAATAAATCAGGGAAAAATCTGAAAATATCAGATTGTGGATGTCCTATTTGATGTGTTATCTTCTTACTGATTTGTTGAATATGTTGCGCTATAATCATGCTGATATTTTGCAATTTGATTTGTTTTTTCAATAGAGACGTCCATATGCCATGGCCATTGAAGAGTTGTTCGTTCGCACTGTCATCGTGATGATCATTGCACCCATTAAAGAGACGTCCATATGCCATGGCGATTGAAAATCCCAACACCATTGAAGAGTCTACCATGGGCGTCATTGTTGTGACCATCACGACCTCGAATTTCAGGCCAGCCATGGTCGCCACCTCAGATCTGATTCAAATTGAGGTCGGCTGTCCCCGAGTTTGGTCCAAATTGAGTCCCATGGCCGTACTATTATTGTAATTGACTATTCAGTAACAAGCATTTGACATATCATATCTTCTCATAATGTGATTAGGTGAACTGTGTGGAGACAATAGTAGTTCCATGTTTAGCCTAGGACGTTAGTTTGGCAATATCATTTCCAGTTCATTGAATTTTGTGTTTTAAATAGACGACGACTTCGGGCCACCAAAACTTAAAAGAAGGGTGACTAATGCGATGGAAAGGGAGAAAGAGGATGAACTTTCGCGAAAGTCCACGAAGAATATAAGGGAAATCCTAGTATGAACTTGACTCAACGATATTCCCATAGAAAAGTACTTGGCATTTCACTTGCCAAATGAAATGGGGCTCAACTCTTCAAAAGGAGGGAGAGAGAAGATCTATATTATTAGGATTAATATCACAGAAAATGTTAAACTGGTATTACTTGAACATATTTACACAAAATTATATTTTGATTGGCAAAAATCCTCAAAATTGTATCATTATTACAATTTTACCCTACCTACGATTCTGTCCAATCTCGCCATTAAATGCCTTATGTGGTAGCTGGTGAGGTTAACAGTGTTTAAGGAGCACACTTATATGGCATTTTTATGCATGATGAGCATATTGCCAATTTTCAATGGAGGCCCATGTAAAATTGGAGAATCCTGAATCTAACTAACTTATTGCTATGGTCATTAACTCAAAATTGCATACAAAATTATGTATATGTAAATTAGAACCATATATAAGTGATTGGTGGACCTATGAAAACTTGCTAGGCTCTAGTGTGTTGAACATCTTGCCCTACAGTGATCATGCACACATCGCATAATTCGCTCCTCCCTAAAAGTTCTCTACTAATCTCCACCAAGCCGATCCCAATCACTCCAATGAGCCACCCCGAGAAAAGCATATTTACCCAAACGGTGAAGAGACATGACTCATATATCTCTCTCCACAATCTCAAACCAAGTGACTGTACTGCACAACTTTTGATTCTCTTAAACCGGCGATGATTTTTAAATTACCTTAGAAAGACCATAACAATGAGACAAGAACTTTTATGACAAAAGTCACTTTCGATTGTTTAGTATCAATAACCGGTTGCATCAGTATAAAACACGATATGGGGTGAATTGCCCAAATGTAAGATTGTTTACATCTGATGATAGAACAGCTCTAGTTGGGCGTCACCGATAATAAATATGCTCGCACGTCGATAAATAGGCTAATCGTTAACAAGAATTTATAAATTATGGAAAAGAAATTGAGAACAAACTTTTGCATTTTGTGATGTGCGATGGCCAAACTGGCTATGGCTCTGTTAGTCCCCAATTGAAACGTTTAACTAGACGCCAAAAGGGCTAAAGACCAACAAAAAAATAAAATCTTTTAATTAGACATCTCTTGTAAGTTTCAAAGTTGGAGCTTTTTTTTATTTTTTATAAATCTTTTTGTGGATAATCGGCCTATTTCTTGGGAAGTAGTTGCATTTTTAGAGGACATTGAACAATACAATAATAGCTAAAATTGAATATAAAATGATGGAATTGATGAAAGCGCCCTAAACATTGATACTATTGGGCAATAGCTCTCAATCTTTGTAAAGTTACATATTACCTCCTTAAACTTTCGTACTTATTACAGCAATGGGATTTTCCATTTGCATGTACCCTTAAATGTAACATGAAATGTACTAACTCATTTTTGGATCAAATAACACCTATTACATGGTTGACAAAGTAAAGAAAATAAAGATTGAAACATGACGAAAGGTTATATTGGTTAAGCAAAATGTGTCGGTCCACTTTTAGACAAACATTTGACTGCTATATAAACGGAAAAACATGCTGCTGCAATAAAAATTGAAGCTCGAGAGACAGAGGGGCATAGCTTTTCAAATTGGAGGCTATTAAGCTTGGTATTTTATGGCATATTCATATATAAGTTTCACCTAAACCCGTTTTTGGTTTGTATAGTTGATCTGTTTTGTAAGTTGAAAAAAATATTTTTTTCCCAATTGACATAGTAATTCAAAAAATTATGGTCTTTCCATACAAAAGTGCGTGCGTCACTTTTTCCTTCTCCTTCAATGACAGACTTGTAAGATAGGAACACTTTTGTCTTCTTTGTGCGTAAACGCGGAAGCTACCATCAGAGTCACCACCATTTGAAAAATGATTGTGTGCATTTTCACGCGACCTAAGTTTCTTTTTCCTTTCGACCGGAAAAAAAAAAAGTTTCTTTTTCCTATGTTCCTTTTGTAACTTTCCTCCTTCCCTTCCCTCCAAATAAATATCCCCACACACCAGTTCTGGGCAATTTTTTGGCAATATCATTTCTACTTCCTTGAATTTTGCGTTTTGGATAGAGGACGACTTGGGGCGGACAAGACTTAAACGAAGGGTCGCCAATGGGATTGGAAAGGAAGAAAGAAAGTGAACTTTAGCTGAAGTCAATGAGGAATTTAAACGCAATCCTAATATGAACTCGACTTTACCAATATTCTCGGTGGAAATCACTTGGCATTTTCACTTGCCGAATGAAATGGGTCTTGACTTTTTAAAAAGAGGAGAAGAAAAGAAAGCAGATATCTATATTATTAGGATTAGTATAACAAGGATATCACAAAATGATATTGCTTGAACACATTTACCTAAATGATGTTTCAACCCATGAAGCCCCTCAAAGTGGTACCATTGCCTCAAATTTACCATCCGTCACAATTCTGTTCAATTTCATCGTTAAAATGTCATACGCTGTAGCTAACGGGGTTGACAATGTTTCAAGGCACGTTTATATGGAAACTTTTATGCATGCTGACCATATTGCCCTTTTTCAATGGAGACCCATGTAAAATTGGGGAAAACCAAACCTACCCAACCTGTCTCCATTGTTGTTAAGTCAAAATTGCACATTGTAAATTAGAACTCCATGTAAGTGATTGGTGGATTTATGAAAATTCGTTAGTCTCTCAGTCTGTAGAAAATCTTGCCTGTGATAATTATGCCAAATTGCCTAATACTCTCCTTCTGCGAAGGAAAATAATTATTCCACTATGATGAGCCTAGCCAGGGGAAAATTGACATCTGTCATGGCTAAATATGCAATTTAGAGGGGTTGAATAGATTGATTATCAAAATTTGATATATTTTGTGGATAAACTGAATCAAGATGATGTATACATGAACAATTTGATATATGCAAGAATAAGCTGATGTTATCAAGTGCAATGCTTCTATCTAATAAAAAGAAATAAATAAAGAGATGGAAGAAGATGCAGACAAATATTTATAGTGACTTGGCTTAGACTAAGCCAACGTCCATTCTCTTATACTAACGGCCACCAACAAGCTAGAATCCACTAGTAATCTCTTGAGTAGTAACTATGTAGTAGACATACTATTGAAATTGCTTTTTAAAGTGAACAACCAATTATCAAAAGCATCTAAGTAAAAGTATGGGAAATGAAAAACTCAATACAAATCGGCCAAAGAATATACATAGCCTCGTCATAAGCCTTGGGAGATGAACCCCTATAAGCTTAACCTGATGTTAAGTTGGGCAAAGAATATATAATGTCTTGTTATTTAGCCTTGGGACATGAACCCCCATAAGGTTGAGACTAGATGCGAATCCTAAACCTAATTCTACTCATTTTATGACAGTGAAGCTAATCTAAGTTATTCTAACCAATTATTTGAAATGTAGTTCTAAGTATAATCAGGCTTTTATTAACTAGAACCTAAGCTAACTTACTAATTGAAACCTAAGTTTATTAATCTAAGCTAGCCTATTATCGCATTGTCATTTAATGGGAGAAGAGTTTGGAGTTGAATTAATGATTGGCGATCAATTTCTAAGCGAATATGAATTAACTTGACCTTTTTTTCTTCTTCTTTTAAGATTATAAAGAGTTCTATTGCAATTATCATAAAAGTCTTGTTAACAAGAGTAGAAGTGCCCTAGAGACACTAGTTAAGACTGGAAAAAAGTAGTAGAAGCACGTTCAAAGCATTTTGATATATAAAAAGAATCTGCTAAATACTTTATTACAGAGTAGAGTCATATGAACCAACACACGGCCTAACTGTAACACCCTGGATTAATTTCTTTGCCCAAATTGTTGCTTTAGAGTTTAGAAGTTACAAAAACTACAACAGACCTAGTTATGCCGGTAAGAAAAAAGTTAAAAAGAGAAGTAAAAATATTTGTTCACGAGATGCAAAACGAATCCCAACTTCATATTTTTATAGACGTTCCGATTAAGATAGAGGATTGGCAGGAGGATCGGCCCATCTATTTAATCTTGGAGGCCCATTTAGTGGAGTTAACTTGAGATTTTTTAAATCAGGTCGGCCCAAAATTTTGCTAGAGAGTTGCCGAACATTGCTTCACGCTTGTTAGATTTTTTCGTGGCGTTTTCACAAAGGTTGAGTCATCCTTTTGATTCTGTTCTTGAAAGTTGTTAATACAATGTAAATAACAAGAATCGGTACATTGCTTCAGAGGTATTCGTATGGGCAGATAAAAAGATGTGAAATGAAGTATGAGGGTAGTGGAAGACGCCTGGAACAGGGTTGCTAGCATTGGTAGCTCTTTCCTGTTCTTTATGAAGTAAAAATTTGTTCTTGAGTTTTGAAATTTTATTGTGTGTGGTAAATTGTATGTGAGATTAACACAAGTTTTAATTTAATAAATCAGATTTTGGAAAGAGACACCATTGATATATGTGATTCCCAATCCTTATTGATTGTAACTGATAGTTGAGTAACAAGCTTTCGACATATCACATTATCTTGTAATCTATGAAGCACGGACAGGCCTCTGTGTCGTGTCCGACATGCTCGGACATGTTCCGACACATGGTAAGCATGTGTCGGAAAATCCAACACATGGTCCCTAACATGTTCCAACACGCGATTCTGGAAATCTAACATGCAATTCTGACACGCGTGGCAAAGGGAGAGAGAAAATGAAGTAGTGGGCTGAAAAGAGAATATGTATCAATTTCCAACAAGCATGGCAAATGGGGACTAGCGACCAGAGCTTCTCGATGTTGACGATGGGGCAGTAGAACTTGTTGGGGAGCTTGTGGAAGTACCGCATGCCGGCCTTGCTGAAGTTCCCGGGATGGTACTTGTTGAAGAGGATGCGGTGGTGGTGCATGCCGCCGGTGTTACTGTGGCCTCTGGGGTACTTGCGGTGCTTGCCGATGCAACTGTGGCCGACGCTCGTGTGGCTGCATTTCTTACGGTTCTTCTTGAAGCAAGTCGTCATTTTTGGTCGATGGGGGAGGGAGCTCTCTCTCGGCGGTAGATTTCACGGGGGGAGTGCGGCCGAGGCTCTAAGATGAGGAGAGGAGGAGATTGGGGTTTGGTGGATTCCTATACGGAAGGGGTGGGATGTAGGGTCCATTTTGTTAACTGTCTTGTCCTCCAGGGTTTTGGATATTTATGATCTACGATTGGGCCAAGGCCACATTAGGCTGGATTGGCTGGTTAAGTCTGTCCACTTATTTTCGAGTCCCTTTTACTAATCCCTCTCAGCCCATTACTTCATTTTCTTTTTTCATTATTTATTTATTTATAAATTTGAATCAAATTAATTTAATTTAAATAATTATAAAAATGATAATTTGTCATGTTGTCGCGACCTCCCCGAGGGTGAATCATCATGGGAAGACTAATGGATTACTAAGTCAGAAGACTTAGTGCGGACTCTCCCAAACCCTACCAACTGCAACTTAGTACTCAAAATTTGACCTATTTAAACATGTATTTTTATTCAATTAGGAGCTGCCACTAATCAATTAGGGTTAATTAGAAACCCAAGTAAAATATGGGAGAATACTTTACTTCTGCGAACCAGAGATTCAATAGGTTCGGGGACATGGTTACACTAAGTTAAACTAGCGTCCTTTCGGTACCCTTTCTCTTTAAGTTTCAAAAATATTTTTTGCAAGCAATCTTGGTTGATTTTAACCTAAGCCACTAACATGGAAAAGAGTGGTCATGTAAACCACAATCAATAACATTCAGTAAATCCAAAATGACGAATATAAAAATCATGATCAACCTTAAAGCAAAATAAGCTATAACTAAAATGCATGCCCTAAATATAAATTCTAAATGGGATGACATCTACTTTTTTTGGATTTTTCTAAAATTAATTATGTATATAACTCTAGTCTAGATTTAATATACATGATTCTTACTCTAAAGACATATGACGTGCAATTCAAATGGCCTAGCTCTAATGACATATGTTAATTGAAAACTATTGTAACATGTGTGCAATCTATCTTACATGACACAAAATATGCATGTGCTACATGATGTGGGATGAATGATGTATTTTGCTATATGCATATGCATGATCTTTTTTCATTTTTTTTATTTTTTTATTTTTATGTCCTTTTCGTTAAAAAAAAAACTATTTAACTAATGGAATTTCCTAAGCTTCTACATCATATGCAATGTAGACTATAAGACTAGTCCAACATGAAGTGCATTAATATACCCTATTATGTAACAGATTTTTTATGCATTTTTGTAAGTTTATTAAAAAATCAACACATAATGCAACCGATCATATAAAGCATACAATTTTCCCCAAACTAAGATAGAAAATCAAAACAACCAAAAACCTGATCTGACGTCTCGCGGCTCAATATTTTTCATTATTAAGATTTTTTTAACACGACACAACGACGTCACTCAATCGGAATTCAATCAAGCATGCAATACTTCAAACGAGAAAACAAAATATTCAAGAATTAATTTAGATAGGAACTTTACCTACCTTGTCTATTCTTTCCAAGTTCAGATGATAGCAGATTGCGGGAATCGCAATCAACGATACTTCTCGACAGCTAGCTCACGATCCATGATGGAGTGGCTTAGTCGACGGCAATAGTGCTCGTTGCAGCGGTGGGGCAAGACCTCATTACGGGTGGCTGCAAAGTTGACTTTTGTGAAGTTGAGCAATGCCAAAAAAACCTGCAGAAACGTTGGAACAAAGACGGTGGCAGACAGTCAGGCGGGAAGCCGAAGAAGACTTCTTGCGTCAGGTGAAGAAACCAAAAGAGGAGTGGGGCCTCTCCTCTTTAGCGTGTGTCAGAGAAGGGGGAAAGACCATCTTTCTCCCTCCCTCACTAACATTTCCCTCTTTTTCTTTGACTGAATGCCCGCCCCGTCACTTTTCAAAGGACGAACTCCTTTTCTTTGAACAACCTTCTTTGCCCTCTTCTCCCTCGTGCTTCTCTCAATGTGCTCTGTGTATCTTTTTTTTTTCTTTTTTGTTTTTCCTCCAAAGTGCCCTCTCACTTTTTCTCTCGGTATGGTGGCCTGCGTAAGTTACGTCGCCCCCATAACTTCCTCGTTGTTGATCACGATCAGGCGAGGAGTGAAGTCTACTTAGGCTGCTTCTTTATCATCTGAGAAAATAACAGCAAAGCTGGTCGTTGTTGATGTAGCGGATGATTAGCAGCGGGATAGGCGTTGAGGCGTTGCCACGAACTCAACAAAGTCACGGCCGCCGTCAAGAGGTCTCGACTGTGACTCCTTCAGTTCTCTCTTTCCTCTCTAAAGTGTATCTCTCAATGTATTCTCCCGACCTCTTTTTCTCTGGAGTGACTCTCCTGAAATTCGAACCCTTTAAGGGATGAATGAACGTGAATTTCACCAATGCATTGTTGGTTGATCTTACTCAGACCCAATCATTTCTGAGATACTGACCTTGAGGGGAAAGACTACTAAGGACAGAATTCGTGTGACTAAAGAACTTGATCTGAAAAAACGACTCGACCGTGAGACTTGCGTGAGGACGATCATGTAGTCATGCAGGCCGATTCTAGAGACGACTAGAAGTTGATTCGCGGACAGAAATGTAACATCCTGAAAATCGACTCAATTTAGCCCGATTTCAATCCGATTTTGGGAACTGATTTCTCCGTGATATCAGGACTAAATACTTGAACGTCGCCTCATTTATTTTGGGATTTTCCGCTGGACACGGAAGCATCGGAAAAAGGAAGAATTTGACCGGGTTTCGGGCCCGCGGGTGGGCCGGCCCAAGATCGACGGCCCAATGGGCCTTGCACCCATTCAGCCCAGCCTAAGAGGGGCTCAAGTTGGCCCAAGTTCCCCTCCCTTTCCAGCCCATGGGCTTCTCTCTTTAGCCTTTTGCTTTTGTGCCCAAGTGGGCTTAGTTTATGCTTGTTTTTGCTTTGTTTTGATTGGTTCTTCAACAAGTGACTTGCCCACTTGCCTTGGCCCTTATCCTAGTCTCTAGCAGCTCCTTCTCTCTCCTCTTTCTCCCCCAAAATTTGTGCACCAGCCCAGCCACTCTCTCTCTCCCTTTTTCTCTTCCTTTTCTCTTCCATTTCTGGCGTTCATTGCTGTCTTCACTGTTTTCCAGCTGGAAAACAGCCTTGCCGCCGTCATCGGAGCCGCCACCACCGCCCAAAGTATAGTCTTGGAAGTTAGGAAGCCAGCCACGCACCCCCGGTCACCCCTGGTCGCCTCGGACCGCCCGTTTCGGCCTTTTCCGCACTGTTGGTCAGTTCCACATGAACAGTAACCAGCAGTGTTTTTGGCCCGTTTCGGCCATCGTTTGTCATCCGTTGTCGTCCCCGAGCTTACCCCTCGTAGCCCTCGTTCCCCTCTACACGCCGATGTCGCCGGATTTCCGATCCAAGTAAGTTAACTTCCTAATCCTTGTTTAGGGGTTAATCTTGCTTAGGGGTTAATTAGTGTATTTGTGTGTTTGTATTTAATTAAGGTTGATTGATTAATTAGGCTGGTTAATTAAGGCTGACTAGGGTTAGTTAATTGACCATAGTTAGTAATAAAGTAACTAAGGTTAATTAATTAAAGTAACCATGGTTAATTTTAAAAGTAACCAAGGTTAAAAATAAATCATGGTTAGGTTAGATTAATTAGGGTTGAGTTAATTTGTTAACCATGGTTAAGTTTATTTATTTTTATTCATTTATTTAATTTCGGACGAATTTACTGTTCACGGATTACTGTTCACGGATTACTGTTCACGGATTACTGTTCACGGATTACTGTTCACGTATTACTGTTCATGCAGAAGCTAATTTTTGGCTTATTTTGATGTGTTCTTGGTTGTTATGATTTATTGAAGTGCCGATTGTTAATTATACTCGTGAATATTGATGAAATGCGTGATCGAATGCTGATTGGAAATTGGATTTTGGAATTGTTGAGTGAGATCGCATGATATATTGCGTGGGTTATCAGAATTGGCATGTCACATGAGCATGAGTGATGTTGCATTCACGACAGAGCAAAGATATAAATAGATTGCTTGATGATGTATTGCATGATCACATTAAGAGAGAGAACCCGACGTTGCCGGAAGACCGCCAATCCTTATGGGGTTGTGCCATGGCCAGTGGGTCGCCTGACTTCGGTCGGATGCCTGACAGGGAGGGGTTAACTTTGTGGGACTGCGGTATGGGGGCGGGTCCAAGGCCTCTGTTAGTTGCGGGACTGCGGTAGTGGGCGGGTCCTATGCTCCTTCGGGAATGCCGTCTTGGGAGTGAACCCTTGACGTCGTCGTGCCTCGAGGTAAAGAAGACGAAGCTGGCTTCGTCAGGAACCACCAACCATAAGGTTGTGCCGTGGCCCAGGAGGAGGGGTCGTAATAATCGGAGCATGTGTGAGTGTGAGACATGAGAAAGTTATGTGAGATGCTCTGATTATTCGCATGCTCTTAATGTCGTAATGAAATAAATGACAGTTTCTACAGGTCACGTGTGCCAAGGCTAGGTAGGATCGCCTGTGGTTGTGTCTGCTTATTGAACTGTCCTATGCTTTTGTTTCTCTTTGCATTGTACTGACTGTTGGATTAGGTTGTATGTTAAACTCTCGAGGCGAGCGAAGTTCCTAACCGGGGCTTAGGACTTTAACTTGCTCAGTTTATTTCAACCCGTCGTGGTTAACCTTTTCAGGCCCTAGATGATGCAGTACCCGAGGATCGAAGAGAGCGATCCCTCTGAGGCCCGTGAGTAGGTAGCTGTAGCCTATTTCCTTTTTGACGAGCCTTCCCCCACTTGTACAGGGCTAGGTTAGCTAGGCCGGTCCCTTTTTGAGTAGGCCTTAGCTTGTCACCTGTAGTAAGGCGTGTATGTATTTGCTGGTATGCCGGCTAACCTTCAGATATATAAAATACTGTTTGTCTTTCCTCTGCTACTGTTGTTGCTATCCCTATTGTTTGGTTTGGGAGTTGTTCGTTTCCGCATGTGCTTCATTACAAGATAAAATGAATTGGTCGACGACAGTACCTGGGACGTCGTACAGTTAGACCTCAAGTGAAATGGGGTTGCCGCGAGCTCGAGAGTCGGGGCGTGACAAGAAATAATAGGACGATGGGTGATTCCGTCTACTGTTATCGAACTCGCGAACGTCTCTATGTCGATCCTTGGTAATCATATACTTTGAAATAAGAATCCATCCTTCGCAATTTCATGTCGTCAAGGACGTCCATGTGTCGAGAAGTCTTGAACGTGGTTTGGCACGAGTCGGTTACGCGTGAATCCTCGAAACTACCTGTCAGTCTGAATTATACCAAAATGACATTTGGGCGAAATTGACAAGGCATGAAAATCCAAGATTGGACTTCGAATTTTTGAGAACGTTCAGGCAAACTTTTGGACGATGCTTCCTTGACAGTCGACAGTGTCGATTGAGCCGAGTTTTCAAGAAAGGGATTTTCGGATTGAGGAACCAAGCCTACGAGGACGTGGGCTGGGCAAGAACAGTGAGGGCTTCACGCCCAAGGTGGGATAGCCACCATGGAAGATCGAGACAAACTTGCGAGCCCGTTGGACCCAACCAATCCCTCACCCTTCCTAGCCTGTTATACAAACTTGAGCAAATTCGAACCTAACAAATTCTCGAGCTCGTTCCTATCCATTTCCCAGCCTGTTTCCTAGGCCTGCCTTTCATTTTCAGCCCAAGGGCAATTTGGGAATTGTGCAAGGTGGAAATGACCATTTTGCCCCTAAATATTATTGGGAAGAGACAAAAGAAGAGAGAGAAGATGAGGTCATGTGCATGGGAAGTTGAAGTAGCCATTAATGCCATTAATGAAGAATTTCTAGCAGCTCACTACACTCTCTCTCCCTCCTCTTCAGCTCACAAAAATCGCAGCCCCTCTCTCCCTTTGCTTCCCTTGTCTTCCTGCTGTTTTTGCTTCTAACCTCTTACCGAAATTGGAGTTGTTCAATACCTTACCGTTGGAATCTCGGCCCATGCCACCCACCAATCTGTTTAGCATAGAGATTCCGTACGGCCTACGTCGGCCGATCGCCAAAATCAGTCGCCGGCCATCTCGTACGGTGGCCGAAAGTCACCGGTTCGCCGTCCGCCTATTGTAGCACGCCCCTACACAACTCCGCCTTTTTCTCCATTTCTCTCCATTTTCGACCAAGCCACCGCCCACACCAGCCACCCACAACTCCCCCCCGACCCCCTGGAACCACCAGCCATCGGCCACCAGCTCGTTGGAGCTCTGGTCAACCTCTTTTTGCTCTGACCAGCAACTTCTTCCTACTGCAGTGCTGTCTTTTGAAGTGTGGTTTTTGAGCAAAGGCTGTTGCTATGATTTTAGCCTTGGGACTGCCTTGGAGTGCCGTGTTTGAGGTCCTCGAGTGTCGCCCTCGTCATCGCCGTTGCATCTGTGTCTCCAGCCTGCTTAACAGGTGAGTTTAGCCTTTAATCCCTTAGTTAGTGCCTAAACTAGCTTAGGGTTGGGTTAATTAGTGTTAAAGGCTGTTTATGATGTTTAATTAAGTGTATTAGCCCTAAGATATGTGGTTAGATAAATGATTAAGATTAGCTTAGCTTAATCTTGCTTATTTATGCTTAATTAGGCTTAATTGAGTGTTATGTGCTAATTAAGCATGTTTTGCCTTAATTACTTGATTAATGTGATTAATTATTTAATTTAATGATTTATTTAATTTATGAATTCAATTATTTAATTATTTAATTTTCGGAATTTATTTATCTAATTATTTTTAATTTCTGAATTTAATTATTTAATTATTAAATTTTGAAATTTCACTATTCATGCACTTGTTCATCTGAAATTAAAAATGTGCATATTTTCATGTATCTTGACTTTTTTGAAGTGAAATGGATGTAGCATTGTATGAACATCCGCTTGAATCGTGTGATTTTCACAAAAAGAGGAAAAATGGTTTGTCCGAGGGACACCGGAAATGGATCGTTTTTATGAGAAAGGATGTGAATTTTTATATGTAAGCATGTGTGCATTGGCTAATGATCAAAGATAATAAATGGGTTGTGGTAGTGTGCTTGCGTGATCACTAAGTTGAACCCGCCGCCCCGGCAGTAGCCCGGGGGGTGATAATCCGATTTATCGGAGACCCAACAGGGGTCCGGATGCGGAGTCGCGGTAGAGGCCGGACCCATGCTCCTTATGGAATGCCATCTTGGGTGGGGGTCCCTTGATGTAGCCGCGCCTCATGGGGGAGGGCGATGCCTTGCTATGCCAGTAGACACCGGCGGGAGTTCGATTGTAGCCCTGTGGGGCAATAATAATCGGAACACGTGTGGATGCTAGAGTATATGAGAAACATTGCATCATTGGTTCCAATTATGCATGAGGTGATCACATCATTATTTATGGCACGCACGCATGAGCTGACAATGTGCAGGGTGTGGCAATGGCCAGGTGAGATCGCTTGTGACGCGACTCGTATGTGATTGGTGAACTGCATCATCTAACGGCCATGTGCATTACGTGTATTGTGCTGATATATAACGTGCAAGGTATGGCATACCGGGTAAGGTTACATGCGAGCCAGCTTTTGATTGTTGGTTGACCCTGCCTGTTATTTTATTGCTGACAGCTGGTTGTGTGAGGGGTGGTTTTAGAGAGATACCTCAAGTCTAGTTGGTGTACTAACCGAGGCTTAGGGAAAGAACTCGCTGAGATTTATATCTCACTGGTTATTGTATAACCACTTTCAAGCCCTTAGGATGACGCCCTCGCCAGTGCAGTTTAGGGTTCCTCAAGATTGGGAGACCATTGTGACGCACCACCGGTTCCCGAGTCGGGTGCATTTATACGAGAAGTACGTTACCACCATCTGGGTGGATGAAAGAATGGGGCAATGGATACCCCATCGGTTCCTGGTGTGGTACATCTGGTAGGACGATCTGTTGATCGGTCCCCTGCGAGGTTTCGATGGACCTCCCGGTAGGGGCCCTGAAGACGACGATAGGGATCCCATGGAGCTGGACCCTCCTGACGGTGCAATGGAGAACCCCACCCCCGCTCCTCCAATGATCAACCCATACTACGACCCTACGAAGCCTGAGTCTGACGGGTCACAGTGATAGTAGTTCAGAACCCGAGGGTTCTTTTTGTATAGGTGAATTAGCCGAACCTAGTTTCTTTTTGGTCAGGCTTAGTGGATGGATTGGCCCCCTTAGTTGGGCTTGTAAATCGAAAAACGATCATCCGTGGGTTAATCCAGTATGAATGTATAAATGAGTAGTTATGTTATATTGCTGTTCATTCCTCTATCCCTGTGTGATTGTTTTATTGTCTATTGGGCTGGGGATGATTCGTCTTCCACTTGCGCTTAATGAAAGACTAAAAATGAATGGTCGTCGACGAGTCTTGGGAAGTTGCTTTCAATTGACCATGGTAAGGGGTTGTTGTGTGCCCGGGGTTTGGGGCGTGACTTCCCTGTCGGTTTTGATATCAGAGCGAGGTTGAGACCTGGAGTGATAAGGTGCGTGGGATTTTTGGGATAGTGAGATATGGATGGCTTTTATATTACGTGCCTGTGATTGCTTTTGTGGCCTTGTGTGGTTTTGTGTGGTGGTGGGTTGCTCATAGTTCTAATTCCCGGTTGGGATTAGAAAGCAGGACCAATGAGTGTCCAGAGTGATGAGCAATCCTGAGCAGAGAGCCCTTAGGTATAAGGTAGCGTCTGGTCAGTTTATTGGTAGAGGTAGCACGCAAGGGGATCCTAGGTTAGATGGGATCTTGCTAGTGCTAGAGACCCTAATAGGACATCAAGTTAAGGATCGAGCTGCTATCGTTGCTACGGTTGCTTCTACTGCCGCCGCCACTGCTGTTCCTGTTGCTCCTACTGTAGCCCCCGTGGTTCCCATAGAGAGAGGAGAGGTTTGTGAGAGGTGTTGCACAAGCAAGTGGAACAGTTCCTGAGATTGAAGCCACCAAGGTTTAGTGGCGTAGGCGACCCTGAGGTTGCGACCTTTTGAATAAGGGACATTGAGAGGACCTTCACAGTATTGAGATTTTCAGATGAGGATCGAGTACTTTTGGCGGCTTACTAGCTCCAAGGTAATGCCATTACATGGTGGGAAGCCACTCAAGGAAGAGTGTTCCCTGAAGGCACAACTCATACACAGGCTGCCTTTCGTGAGGCGTTCAATGGGAAGTACATTTCGGACAATGCGATAGAGTCCAAGATGGAAGAGTTCCAACAGCTTCGCCAGAATTAGATGTCAGTGGATCAATACAAGGCAAAGTTCGCTGAATTGGCCAAGTACGCGCCAAGGTTGGTAGAGGACCCTTTGTGTAACATCCTGAAAATTGACTCAATTTAGCCTGAATTTTAATCTGATTTTGGGAACCGACTTCTCAGTGATATCAGGACAAAATACTTGGACGTTGCCTCATTTATTTTGGGATATTTCGTTGGACACGGAAGCATCAGAAAAAGGAAGAATTGGACCGGGTTTCGGGCCCATGGGTGGGCCGGCCCAAGACCGGCGGCCCAATGGGCCTTGTGCCCATTCAGCCCAGCCCAAGAGGGGCCCAAGTTCCCCTCCATTTCCAATCCATGGGCTTCTCTCTTTTGGCCTTTTGCTTTTCTGCCCAAGTGGGCTTAGTTTATGCTTGTTTTTGCTTTGTTTTGATTGGTTCTTCAACAAGTGACTTGCCCACTTGCCTTGGCCCTTATCCAAGTCTTCAGTAGCCCCTTCTCTCTCCTCTTTCTCCCCCAAATTCGTGCACCAACCCAGCCCCTCTCTCTCTCCCTTTTTCTCTTCCTTTTCTCTTCCATTTCTGCTGTTTCTTGCTGTCTTTACTGTTTTCCAGCTGGAAAACAGGCTTGCCGCCGTCACCGGAGCCACCGCCATCGCCCAAAGTGTAGTCCTGGAAGTTAGAAAGCCAGCCGCACACCCCCGGTCACCCCTGGTCACCTCGGACCGCCCGTTTCGGCCTTTTCTGCACTGCTGGTCAGTTCCACGTGAACAGTAACCAGCACTATTTTTGGCCCGTTTTGGCCACCGTTTATCATCCGTTCTCGTCCCCGAGCTTACTCCTCGTAGCCCTCATTCCTCTCTACGCGCCGGTGTCGCCGGATTTCCGATCCAAGTAAGTTAACTTCCTAATCCTTGTTTAGGAGTTAATCTTGCTTAGGGGTTAATTAGTGTATTTGTGTGTTTGTGATCAATTAAGGTTGATTGGTTAATTAGGCTGGTTAATTAAGGCTGACTAGGGTTAGTTAATTGACCATAGTTAGCAATAAAGTAAGTAAGGTTAATTAATTAAAGTAACCATGGTTAGTTTTAAAAGTAACCAAGGTTAAAAGTTAATCATGGTTAGGTTAGATTAACTAGGGTTAAGTTAAATTGTTAACCATGGTTAAGTTTATTTATTTTTATTTATTTATTTAATTTCGGACGAATTTACTGTTCACGGATTACTGTTCATACAGAAGCAAATTTTGGTTTCAAATTGTTGTGTTCTTGATTATTAAGGCTTGTTAAAGTACAAATTGTTGATTATTCCCAAGAATTAGGGAATATACATGATTGTTGATTGGTTGGAATTGAATTTCGGTTTGTCGTAAATTTCACGAGTGATTGGATTGTACTGCATGACATTATACGTGTGTCAACTGCAACAGCATGTCATTTGAGCACGGATTATGTTGCATTCACGACCAAGCAAAAGCAAAGACAAGAATGAACTGTTTGCTGATGTGTTGCATGGTCAGATTAAAGTTGATAGCCCGGTTGAGGCGGATGACCGCCAATTCTTCGGGGTTGTGCCGTGACCATTGGGTCGCCTGACAGTGGTCAGATGCGGGGCTGCAGTAGTGGGATGGGCCCCATGCTCCTTAGGGAATGCCGTCAGTGGGGGAGAGCCCATGACGTCGCCGTGCCTCGAGGTAGAGGATGATGCGTGGTCTACGACCAGTTGACCACCAACTATAAGGTTGTGCCGTGGCCTAGAGGGTCGTAATAATCAGAACATGTGTAGGCAGTGTGTTATGAGAAAGTTTTGTGCAATGCTCTGATTATTTGCATGTCTCTTACTATTGTTGTGAGGCAATTGATAGTTTCTGCAGGTTGAGTGTGCCAAGGCCAGGTAGGGTCGCCTGTGATTGCACCTGTTTATTAAACTGTCTTCTGTGGTTATCTCTCTGAGGTGGTATTGGATGATTTGATGAATTAGGTTGTATGTTAAACTCCTGAGGCGAGTGAAGTTCCTAACCGGGGCTTAGGACTTTAACTTGCTGAGTTTATCTCAACCCGTCGTGGTTAACCTTTTCAAGCTCTAGATGATGCAGTACCCGAGGATCAAAGAGAGCGATCCCTCTAAGGCCCGAGAGTAGGCAGCTGTAGCCTATTTCCTTTTTGACGAGCCTTCCCCCACTTGTACAGGGTTAGGTTAGCAAGGCCGGTTCCTTTTTGAGTAGGCCTTAGCTTTTCGCCTGTAGTAAGGTGTGTTTGCTTGTACTATAGTTTGGCTAACCTTCAGATATATAAAATGGTGTTTGTCTTTCATTTGTTGCTGCTGTTGCTGTCCCTGTTGTTCTGATTGTTGGTTGGGAGTTCTATTCGTTTCCGCATGTGCATAATTACAAGATAAAAATGAATTGGTCGACAATATTACTTGGGACGTCGTACAAGTAGACCTCAAGTGAAATGGGATTGCCGTGAGCTCGAGAGTCGGGGCGTGACAACCCCGTCGATTTTGGTATCAGAGCCTGGTTGGCTGATAGTTAGTAGGAAAGACAATTTCTTTGCTTGCATGTGATTGACTGCTGGATCCTTTGTGGTCCTTTGTTGTAGGGTTATGTCATTTTCTAATTCCTTGTGGGGGGAATTAGAACGCAGGTTAGGAGAGTCCTGCAAGATGAGCAATCCAGATCCGAGTACCCCTGGTTTGAGGACCCCAGGTCAGAGGGGTCAAAGGAAGAGGACGGCGCAGGTACCGACCGGAGCTAGGGTGGTAGCACCTGAAGACCCGAGGATGGATAGGATTATGCATGCCATTGTGGCTCTGATAGGTCAGTAGGCTCAGACCCAAGCCGCTATCGCTACTGTCATAGCTGCTCCTGCAGCTAGGCTCGGGATTGGTAACCGGCCTATGCATCAGTTGGTGGAGTAGTTCATGAAGCTAAAGCCGCCCAAGTTTTCTGGGGCTGGCGACCTAGAGACAGCGACCCTCTGGGTGCGGGAGATAGAGAAGACTTTCACCTTGCTACAATGTTTTGAGGAAGAAAAGGTGATCATGGTGGCTTACCAACTGTAGGGTAATGCCGGCACTGGGTGGGAAGCTACCCAAGGATGGGTATTTCCTGAGGGTACAGCTAGGGTATGGGATACCTCTAGAGAGGCTTTTCTGAGTAAGTACTTCTCAGACTATGCAAGAGAGCAGAAACTGGTAGAATTTCAGAGGCTGCATCAGAATCAAATGACCATGGACCAGTACGAGGCTAAGTTTGTAGAGCTGTCGAAGTATGCGCCACGGATGGTCGAGCACCCATTGGACAAGGCTAAGAGGTTTCGAGACGGATTGAAGATAGAAATCCGAGACCACTTGGTGTCGGTGAACTTGAAGAATTACTATGAGTTTTATGAGAGAGCTCAGATGATTGAGAGGCACATTACTGAGAAGGCAACCGCATCTGTATCGCGGTTTGTGCCTGGTAAGGATAACCGTCGATTTGGGAAGAAACCGATGGTGGGAGGAAGGTATTCTCTTTCGCCTAATAGAAGAGACGGTGTGGGGAAACCGTCGTCGAGTTCATTTGGAGGGTGCAGACTGTGTGGCTAGAGGTATAGAAATGCCTAGTGTCCCCTTTCGATGGGAGCTTGTTTCGGGTGTGGTCAGGTGGGCCACCGAGTGAGGGATTGCCCGCGTAGGCCCCTGATGCCATTCACGCCACGACCGCCAGCTAGACCGCTAGTGGGGAACGTTCAGCAGGGCAATCAGTACAAACCCCCTGCACAAGGATGGGTGTATACAGTCACAAGGGAAGAGGCGGAGGACACGCCTGCTATGATTACAGGTACGATATCTCTTCATGATCATGCTGCTTATGCGTTGTTTGATCCAGGAGCTTCGCACTCCTTTATTGCTAAATGGTTTGTAGAATTAGTGGGATTAAGACCAAAGCCATTGGAAATGGTCTTTGTTATTTCTACTCCGTTAGAGGATTCAGTTTTATCTGCAGTAGGATGTGCTAGTTGTAAACTGATTATAGATGGTCGGGAAGGAGTAATTGATTTGATTGTTTTGGCGATGTATGACTTTGATGTCATTATTTGTATGGATTGGCTGACCAAGTAAGGAGCTACTATGGATTGTCAGGAGAAGAGAATCCGATTTAATCCGACTGGAGCTAGTAGTTTCCAGTTTGTAGGGAGCCAAGGAGGGTCCTCGATTCCCTTGATTTCTTCTTTGGAAGCAACCAGGTTGTTGGGGGTCAGGATGTCAAGGCTTTTTGGCGACTGTGAGTGATACGTTGAAAGAAGGACCGAACCTGGAGGACATCGTGGTAGTACGAGATTATCCTGATGTCTTTCCAAAGGAATTGCCAGGATTACCCTTGACCAGAGAGATAGAGTTCGTAATCGAGTTGGCTCCTGGGACGGAACCAATCTCGAAAGCACCATACAGGATGGCGTTATCAGAGTTGAAAGAATTGAAGGTACAGATGCAGGAATTATTGGACAAGGGCTTTATTCGCCCAAGTGCATCGCCTTGGGGAGCGTCAGTCCTGTTTGTCAAGAAAAAGGATGGTTCGTTACGGTTATGCATGGACTATAGGCAGCTTAATCAAGTGACGATTAAGAATAAGTACCCGCTGCTGAGGATTGATGACTTGCTTGATCAGCTCCAAGGAGTATCGATATTCTCTAAGATAGATTTAAGGACGGGCTATCATCAATTGAGAATCCGAAAGGAGTACATACCGAAGACAGCTTTCCGTACTCGTTATGGTCATTAGGAGTTTACGGTAATGCCATTTGGATTGACAAATGCCCCTGCTGCTTTCATGGATTTGATGAACCGAGTGTTTAAGGAATATTTGGATCTATTTGTGATCGTGTTTGTCGACGACATTTTAGTGTATTTGAAGAGTCTGGATGAACACGAGCAACACCTAAGGACCGTGTTGCAAACCCTAAGAAATCATGAGCTGTATGCGAAATTTAGCAAGTGTGAATTTTGGTTGGCTCGAGTGGCTTTTCTAAGCCACGTGATCTCAGGTGAAGGGATTTCAGTAGACCCGACCAAGATTGAAGCGGTCATAGATTGGCCGAGACTGACTTCAGTAACCGAGGTTCGTAGTTTTCTAGGATTGGCTAGTTATTACAGACGATTTGTGGAAAGATTCTCTTTAATAGCTATGCCATTGACGCAGTTGCTGAAAAAGGACAAGAAATACGAGTGGACGGATAAGTGCGAGCGTAGTTTCCAAGAGCTTAAGCATAAGTTGACTATCGCGCCAGTTTTGACTATTCCGTCAGGCTTAGGAGAATATGAGATTTTTAGCGATGCGTCATACAAGGGACTCGGTTGTGTTCTGATGCAATATGGTAAAGTGATAGCATATGCTTCCAGACAGTTGAGGCCTCACGAGCTGAATTATCCGACACATGACTTAGAGTTGGCAGCTATCATATTTGCGTTGAAGATATGGAGACATTATCTCTGTGGAGAGAGATTTTACATTTTTACGGACTATCAAAGCTTAAAGTATCTATTCTCCCAAAAGGAACTGAATATGAGACAACGCAAATGGATGGAACTTCTTAAGGATTATGACTGCGATATCATGTACCATCCAGGCAAGGCAAACAAAGTGGTAGACGCTTTGAGTCGCAAGTCATCGGTTGCGAGTATGATGGTACAAGAATGGATTCTGTTGGAGGGAATCCGCGATTCAGAATTCAGGCTCGAGCTATGCCATCTTTCCAGTTTAATGGCTACCCTTAGGATCGAACCTGAAATTCAAGCCAAGATTAAGGCAATGCAACCTTTGGATGCTGAGATCCAAAAGATTCTGCAAATGGACGCGACCAAGAGAAAGTCGGATTTTCAAGTATCTGAGGATGGGATCTTGAAATTCCGTGGACGGTTATGTGTACCAAGCGACGCCGAAATTAAGGAGAGGTTGTTATCCGAAGCGCATCACAGCGACTATAGTGTGCATCCAGGCAGTACAAAGATGTATCAGAATCTGCGACAGTATTATTGGTGGAAGGGCATGAAACTCGACATCGCCAAGCACATGGTGAAGTGTTTAACTTGCCAACAAGTGAAAGCGCAGCATTGCAAGCCAGGAGAGTTATTGCAACCTCTTGAAATCCCCGAATGGAAATAGGAGCATATCACGATGGACTTCGTGACGGGATTACCAAGAAGTCAACGGGGTAATGATGCGATTTGGGTCATAGTGGACCGATTGACAAAGTCAGCTCATTTCATCGTCGTACGCAAGGATTTCGCTTTGGAAAAGTATGCAGAATTCCAGCCCAACCCCACTATCTCTCCCTTTTTCTCTTCCTTTTCTCTTCCATTTCTGCTGTTTCTTGCTGTCTTTTCTGTTTTCTAGCTGGAAAACAGCCTTGCCGCCGTCACCGGAGCCGCCACCACTACCCAAAGTGTAGTCCTAGAAGCTAGGAAGCCAGCTGCACACCTCCGGTCACCCCTGGTCGCCCCGGACTACTCGTTTCGGCCTTTTCTACACTGCTAGTCAGTTCCGCGTGAACAGTAACCAGCACTGTTTTTGGCTTGTTTCGGCCACTGTTTGTCATCCATTCTCATCTCCGAGCTTACTCCTCGTAGCCCTCATTCCCCTCTACGCGCCGATGTCACCGGATTTTCGATCCAAGTAAGTTAACTTCCTAATCCTTGTTTAGGAGTTAATCTTGCTTAGGGGTTAATTAGTGTATTTGTGTATTTGTGATTAATTAAGGTTGATTGGTTAATTAGGCTGGTTAATTAAGGCTGACTAGGGTTAGTTAATTGACCATAGTTAGTAATAAAGTAACTAAGGTTAATTAATTAAAGTAACCATGGTTAGTTTTAAAAGTAATCAAGGTTAAAAGTTAATCATGATTAGGTTAGATTAACTAGGGTTGAGTTAAATTGTTAACCATGGTTAAGTTTATTTATTTTTATTTATTTATTTAATTTCGGACGGATTTACTGTTCACGGATTACTGTTCATACAGAAGCAAATTTTGGTTTCAAATTGTTGTGTTCTTGATTATTAAGGCTTGTTGAAGTGCAAATTGTTTATTATTCCCAAGAATTAGGGAATATATGTGATTGTTGATTGGTTGGAATTGAATTTCGATTTGTCGTAAATTTCAAGAGTGATTGGATTGTACTGCATGACATTATACGTGTGTCAACTGCAACAGCATGTCGTATGAGCACGGATTATGTTGCATTCACAACTAAGCAAAAGCAAAGACAATAATGAACTGTTTGCTGATGTGCTGCATGGTCAGATTAAAGTTGATAGCCCGGTTGAGGCGGATGACCGCCAATCCTTCGGGGTTGTGTTGTGAACATTGGGTCGTCTGACAGTGGTCAAATGCGGGGCTACGGTAGTGGGACGGGCCCCATGCTCCTTATGGAATGCCGTCAGTGGGGGAGAGCCCATGACGTCGCCATGCCTCGAGGTAGAGGACGATGCCTGGTCTACGACCAGCTGACCGCCAACCATGAGGTTGTGCGGTCGCCTAAAGGGTCGTAATAATCGGAACATGTGTGAGCAGTGTGATATGAGAAAGTTTTGTGCAATGCTCTGATTATTTGCATGCTTCTAACTGTTGTTGTGAGGCGATTGACAGTTTCTGCAGGTTGCGTGTGCCAAGGCCAGGTAAGGTCACCTGTGATTACACCTGTTTATTAAACTGTCTTCTGTGGTTATCTTTTTGAGGTGGTATTGGATGATTTGATGAAATAGGTTGTATGTTAAACTCCCGAGGTGAGCGAAATTCCTAACCGGGGCTTCGGACTTTAACTTGCTGAGTTTATCTCAACCCGTCGTGGTTAACCTTTTCAGGCTCTAGATGATGTAGTACCTGAGGATCAAAAAGAGCGATCCCTCTGAGGCCCGTGAGTAGGCAGCTATAGCCTATTTCCTTTTTGACGAGCCTTCCCCCACTTGTACAGGGTTAGGTTAGCCAGGCCGGTCCCTTTTTGAGTAGGCCTTAGCTTTTCGCCTGTAGTAAGGTGTGTTTGCTTGTACTGTAGTTCGACTAACCTTCAGATATATAAAATGGTGTTTGTCTTTCTTTTGTTGCTGTTGTTGCTATCCCTGTTGTTCTGATTGTTGGTTGGGAGTTCTATTTGTTTCCACATGTACATAATTACAAGATAAAAATGAATTGGTCGACGATATTACCTGGGACGTCGTACAAGTAGACCTCAAGTGAAATGGGGTTGCCGCGAGCTCGAGAGTCGGGGCGTGATACTTTGGTAGGGCGAGACGTTTCAGGGATGGCTTGAAATCGGAATTGAAGGCCCAGCCAGTGCCCCTGAACTTGAAAAGTTTTGATGAGATGTATGAGAGGGCCCAGATGATTGAGAAAAATATGATTGAGAGGGTGATTGCATTTGACTCGCAGTTCATGCCTAACAGAGATAATCGTCGGTTCGGGAAGGGACTGATGATGGGGCGAAGAAATCCTATCCCACCTAACAGAAGGAACTACGTGGGAGAGCCGGCACCCAATGTCATAGGAGTCTTTCAAGTGTGTGGGAGGAGACATGGAAATCTCCCCTATCCTGCGAGAACTGGAGCTTGCTTTGGATGTGGCCAATAGGGCCACTAAGTGGCGAATTGTCCAAGTAGGCCTGTGAGGATGATCTTGCCATCACTGCAGGGAGGACGACTTGCAGGGAATGTGGGAGGACGACTTGCAGGGAATGCGCCGCCAAACAACCAAGGTAGACCCCTAGTGCAAGGACGGGTTTATGCCGTAACCCGAGGAGAGGCGGAGGATTCACCTACCGTTGTTACAAGTACGGTCTCCTTGCATGATCATGCTGCTTATGCGTTATTTGACCCTGGTGCTACACATTCTTTTATTGCTGGTCATTTTGCTAAGTTAGTGGGGTTAAGTCTTAAACCATTAGAAGTGGTTTTTAGCATTTCTACTCCGTTTAAGGATAAGATATTATCTGAGTTAGGTTGTTCAGGCTGTAAGTTAGTTGTGGGCGGTCGTGAGGGAGTTATTGATTTGATTGCATTAGCAATGTATGACTTTGATGTCATTATTGGCATGGATTGGCTCACCAAGCAACGAGCTACGGTAAATTGTCATGGGAAGACAATTCAGTTTAACCCAGTAGTAGGTGATAGTTTTGAGTTTGTGAGAAATCGAGGGGGACCCTCCATTCCTCTGATTTCATCACTTGAGGTAACAAGGTTGTTAGAATCGGGATGCCAAGGGTATTTGGCATTGGTGGCAGATACACTGGTAGAAGGGTCAAAAGTAGAGGACATTGTAGTGGTACAAGAGTACATGGATGTGTTTCCCAAGGAACTGCCGGGATTACCTCTAGAGAGGGAAATTGAATTTGTGATTGAGTTGGCCCCTGGGACTGAACTGATTTCCAAGGCGCCTTATAGGATGGCATTGTCGTAATTGAAAGAACTAAAGGTGCAGATGCAAGAGTTACTGAATAAAGGTTTCATTCGTCCTAGTGCGTCCCCTTGGGGAGCACTAGTATTGTTTGTAGGGAAAAATGACGGATCTTTGCACCTCTGCATTGACTACTGGCAGCTTAATCATGTAACCTTCAAGAACAAGTATCCGTTGCCAAGAATTGACGATTTGTTCGATCAACTTCAAGGAGCCTCGGTGTTTTCCAAGATAAACCTAAAGACAGGCTATCATCAATTGAGGATTAAAAAGGAGGATATACCGAAAACAGCGTTTAGGACACGCTATGGTCATTACAAGTTCACGATAATGCCATTTGGATTGACAAATGCCCCTGCTGCTTTCATGGACTTGATGAACCGGGTGTTCAATAAGTGTTTAGACCAATTCGTGATTGTGTTCATTGACGATATTTTGGTATACTCGAGGAGTCTAGAGGATCACGAGAAACACTTGAGATCAGTACTACAGACCTTGAGGGAATATGAGCTGTATGCCAAGTTTAGCAAGTGCGAGTTTTGGTTATCTCGCATGGTATTTTTAGGTCACGTAATTTCAGGGGAAGGGATCGTCGTTGACCCGACTAAAATTGAAGCGATTGTGAATTGGTCGAGACCTATGACGGTAACTAAGATTCGAAGTTTCTTGGGTTTGGCTGGATACTACAGACGCTTCGTAGAGAAGTTTTCTACGATCGCCATGCCATTGACGAGGTTGTTAAAGAAAGAAGAGAGGTTTGATTGGATGGATAAGTGCGCGCGTAGTTTCCAAGAACTCAAGAGTAAATTGACTATCGCACCCGTCTTGACAATACCGTCTGGTCTTGGTGGGTACGAAATCTACAGCAACGCGTCGTATAAAGGACTAGGCTGCGTGTTAATGCAACATGGCAAGGTGGTTGCATACGCATCCCGTCAGTTAAGACCTCATGAACTGAATTACCTGACGCATGATTTGGAATTAGCGGCGATCATCTTTGCACTCAAGATTTAGAGACATTACTTGTGTGGGGAAAAGTTTCTGATTTTTATGGACCACTAGAGTTTGAAGTATTTGTTCTCTCAAAAGGAGTTGAACATGAGGCAACGGTGATCGATAGAACTTCTTAAGGACTATAATTGTGAAATTTTGTATCACCCGGGGAAAGTGAACAAAGTGGTGGATGCGCTCAGTCGAAAGTCATCGATAGCTTAGACGATGGTACATGAATGGATTCTTTTGGAGGGAGTCAGGGACTCATATTTTAAAATTGAGGTTGGCCATCTTGCCAGTCTAATGGTCACTCTCAGGGTAGAACCCGAGATGCAAAGTAGGATTAAACGTGACCAAATGACGGATCCTGAAATTCTTAAGATCCTGCAGATGGATTGGACAAAGAGGAAAGCAGACTTTCAAGTGTCCAAGGATGGGACGTTGAGGTTTAGAGGGTGATTGTGTGTTCCGAAAGATACAGAACTTAAGGAAGCCATCTTGTTGGAAGCTCATCGCAGTAATTATAGCATCCACCCTGGCAGTACGAAAATGTATCAGAATCTAAAGCAGCACTTCTGGTGGAACAGCATGAAGTTGGACATCGCAAAGCACGTGGCTAAGTGCTTGACGTGCTAACAAGTAAAGGCTTAACATTGTAAGCCTGGTGGACTGTTGTAACCTCTTGAGATTCTCGAGTGGAAGTGGGAACACATTACGATGGATTTTGTGATGGGACTGCCATGGAGTCAACGAGGCAATGACTCGATTTGGGTAGTGGTTGATAGATTGATAAAGTCGGTTCACTTTATCGCCGTACGAAAAGATTTCGCGTTGGATAAGTATGCATAATTGTACGTACGTCAGATTGTGCGCATACATGGAGTTCCAGTGATGATCACCTCAGATCCTGATCTTAAGTTTATAGCAACTTTCTGGAAAAGTTTGCAATCGGCCTTGGGGACGAAACTGCAATATAGTACGGCGTACCACCCATAGACGGATGGTTAATCAGAAAGGACGATTCAAACTCTTGAGGACATGTTATGAGCCTGTTTCATAGACTTTAAAAGGAGTTGGGAAGAGCAGCTTCACTTGATAAAATTTGCCTATAATAACAGTTTTCAGCAGAGCATTAAAATGGCACCATTTGAGGCTTTGTATGGGAGACCCTGCAGAACTCCGCTTTGTTGGGACAAGGTTGGCAAGCGTAAGATTACAGGGCCAGAGTTAGTACAGCAGTCTTTGGATGCAGTTCAGATTATCAGGGACAGACTAAAGACCGTTTAGAGTTATCAGAAGAGCTATACGGATAAGCATCGCAGACCGTTGGAGTTTAATGTGGGCGATCATGTGTTTTTGAAAGTATCGCCGATGAGGGGTACTTTCAAATTTGGCAAGAAAGGGAAGTTAAGTTCAAGATACGTTGGACCCTTCGAAATTTTGAAAAGAATCGGGGTTTTAGCATAACGTCTTGCGTTACCACCGAAACTTGCTCAAATACATGATGTTTTCCATGTGTCTATGTTAAGAAAGAACGAACCAGACTCGACTCATGTTTTGAACTTTGAAGAACTGGACGTAGACGACAGGGTGTCATACGTGGAAAGGCCGATAAGAATAGAGGACAGTAAAGAGCAAATACTTCCAAACAAGACAATCGCCTTGGTTAAGGTGATTTGGCAGCATCACGAAATAGAGGGAGCGACATGGGAAAGTGAAGAAGTGATGAAGCATTAGCATCCCTATCTTTTTGAGGATTTGTCAACAGTTGCAAATTTCGAGGATGAAATTTTTCTAAGAGGGAAGAATTGTGATGTCTTGAAATTCAAACCCTTTAAGGGATAAATGAACGTGAATTTCGCCAATGCATTGTTGGTTGATCTCACTCGGACCCAATCATTTCCGAGATACTGACCTTGAGGGGAAAGGCTACTGAGGACAGAACTCGTGCGACTAAAGAACTTGACCTGGGAAAATGACTCGACCTTGAGACTTGCGTAAGAACGATCATGTAGTCATGTAGGCCGATTCTAGGGATGACTAGAAGTCGATTTGCGAACAGAAATAATGGGACGATGGGTGATTCCATCTACTGTTATTGAACTTGCAAACGGCCCTATGTTGATCATTGGTAATCGTGTACTTTGAAATAAGAATCCATCTTTCACAATTTCATGTCGTCAAAGACATCCATGTGTCAAGAAGTCTTGAACGTGGTTTGGCACGAGTCAGTTACACGTGAATCCTTGAAGCTGCCTGTCAGTCTAAATTATACCAAAATGACATTTGGGTGAAATTGACAAGGCATGAGAATAAAAGATTGGACTATGAATTTTTGGGAACGTCCGAGCAGACTTTTGGACGATACTTCCTTAATAGTCAACAGTGTCGGTTGAGCTGAGTTTTTGGGAAAAGGGATTTTCGGACAAAGGAAACGAGCCTACGAGGATGTGGGCCGAGCAAGAACAGTGAGGGCCTCACACCCAAAGTGGGACAGCCACCGTGGAAGATCGAGACAAACGAGCGAGCCCGTTGGACCCAACCGACCCCTCACCCTTCCTAGCCCGTTATCCAAACTTGAACCAATTCGAGCCTAACAAATTCCCGAGCCCATTCCTATCTATTTCCCAGCCCGTTTCCTAGGCCCACCTTTCATTTTCAGCCCAAGGGCAGTTTGGGAATTGTGTAAGTTGGAAATGACCATTTTGCCCTTGGATATTATTGGGAAGACACAAAAGAAGAGGTCATGTGCATAGGAAGTTGAAGCAGCCAATAATGCCATTAATGAAGGATTTCTAGCAGCTCACCACACTCTCTCTCCCTCCTCTTCAGCTCACAAAAATTACAGCCCCTCTCTCCCCTTGCTTCCCTTGTCTTCCTGTTGTTTCTACTTTTGAGCTCTCACCGAAATTGGAGTTGTTCATTGCCTTATAGTTGGAATCTCGGCTCGTGCCACCCACCAATCTATTCAGTACAGAAATTCCGTATGACCTGTATCGGCCGATCGCTAGAATTAGTCGCTGGTCGTCCCGTACGGCGGCCAAAAGTCACTGGTCCGCCATCCGCCTACTATAGCACACCCTTGCATAGCTCTACCTTTTTCTCCGTTTCTCTCCATTTTTGACCAAGCCACTGCCCACACCAGCAACCCACAACTCCCCCTTGACCCCCTGGAACCACCAGCCACCGGCCACTAGCTCGCCAGAGCTTCGGCCAACCTCTTTTTGCTCCGACCAGCAGCTTCCTCCTACTACAGTGCTATCTTTTGAAGTTTGGTGTTTGAGCAGAGATTGTTGCTATGATTTCAGCTCCAAGACCGCCTTAGAGTGCCGTGGTTCAGGTCCTCGAGTGTCGCCCTCGTTGTCATCGCCGCCGTGTTCGTGTCTCTAGCCTACTTAACAGGTGAGTTTAGCCTCTAATCCCTTAGTTAGTACCCAAACTAGCTTAGGGTTGAGTTAATTAGTGTTAAGGGCTATTTATGATATTTAATTAAGTATATTAGCCCTAGGATAGGTGGTTAGATAAATGATTAAGATTAGCTTAGCTTAATCTTGCTTATTTATGCTTAATTGTGCTTAATTATGCTTAATTGAGTGTTATGTGCTAATTAAGCATGTTTTGCCTTAATTACTTGATTAATGTGATTAATTGTTTAATTTAATGATTTATTTAATTATTTAATTATTTTTAATTTCTAAATTAAATTATTAAATTATTAAATTCTGAAATTTCACTATTCATGCACTATTCATCCGAAATTTAAAATGTGCATATTTTCATGTGTCTTGATTTTTTGAAGTGAAATGGATGTGGCATTTGCTTGAACATCCGCTTGAATCGTGTGATTTTCACAAAAAGGGGAAAAATTGTTTGTCTGAGAGACACCGGAAATGAATCGTTTTTATGAGAAAGGATGTGAATTTTTATATGCAAGCATGTGTGTATTAGCTAATGCTCAAAAATAATAAATGGGTTTTGGTAGTGTGCTTGTGTGATTACTAAGTTGAACCCGCCGCCCCGGCAATAGTCCGGAGGGTGATAGTCCAATTTATCGAAGACCCGACGAGGGTCCGGATGCGGAGTCGCAGTAGAGGTCGGGCCCATGCTCCTTATGGAATGCCATCTTGGGCGGGGGGCCCTTGACGTAATTGCGCTTCATGGGGGAGGGCGATGTCTGGCTATGCTAGTAGACACTAGCGGGAGTTCGATTGTAGTCCTGTGGGGCAGTAATAATCGGAACACGTGTGAATGCTAGAGTATATGAGAAACATTGCATCATTAGTACACCAACTAGACCTAGGGTATCTCTCCAGAACCACCCCTCACACAACCCAATCACAACAACAAGTAGTCAACAATAAAATAACAGGCAGGGTCAACCAACAATCAAAAGCCGGCTCGCATGCAACCTTACCCAGTATGCTATACCCTACACGTTATATATCAGCACAATACACGCAATGCATATAGCCGTTAGATGTTGCAGTTCACCAATCACATGTGAGTTGTGTCACAAGTGATCTCACCTGGCCATTGTATAACCACTTTCAGGCCCTTAGGATGATGCCCTCGCCAGTGCGGTTTGGGATCCCTTAGGATTGGGAGACCATTGTAACGCACCACCGGTTCCTGGGTCGCATTTATACGAGAAGTTCGTCACCACCATCTGGGTGGATGAGGGACCGAGGCAATGGATACCCCATCGGTTCCTAGCGTGGTACATCCGGCAGGACGATCTGCTGATCGGTCCCCTGCGAGGTTTCAATGGACTGCCTGGTAGGGGCCCTGAAAACGACGACTGGGATCCTATGGAGCTGGACCCTTTTGACGGTGCAATGGAGAACCCCACCCCCGCTCCTCCAGTGATCAACCCGTACTACGATGACTCAAACTACGACCCCATAGAGCCTGAGTCCCACGAGTTAGAGTGATAATAGTTCAGAACCCAAGGGTTCTTTTTGTATAGGTGGATTAGCCAAGCCTAGTTTCTTTTTGGTCAGACTTAGTGGATGGATCGGTCCTCTTAGTCGGGCTTGTAGATCGAAAAACGATCATCCGTGGGTTAATCTAGTATGAATGTATAAATGAGTAGTTATGTTATCTTGCTGTTCATCCCTCTATCCCTGTGTGATTGTTTTATTGTCTGTTGAACTGGGGATGATTTGCCTTACGCTTGTGCTTAATGAAAGACTAAAAATGAATGGTCGTCGACGAGTCCTGGGACGTCTCTTTCAATTGACCATGGTAAGGGGTTATTGCGTGCTTGGGGTTCGATGCGTGACAGGGTCAAGGTTCATGAAGTCTGTCTCATCTCGACCCTTGAGCAGGCGACAACTCTTGTTCACTTGTAGTTAGATGAATGTGACCCTATAGGAATTTGTCGCCGACCAATTCATTTTATCTTGCCATTAAGTACATGTGAAAACAAATCTACTAACACTCAATCAAACATCAGATAAGGATAGCAGAAAAACATAACAGTATCACTTTTTATTTTTCTACTAAGATTAGCTTGGGGAAACGTATATACATGCCCATCCTTGGGCATTGTTCCATTGACCTACACAAAAAAGGACTAGGCCGGGCTAATCTATTTCTATCACAAAAGGAGGGGTCAGTAAAAAAGATCAGGCATCAGGTGCCTAATCGTTCTCCTTCGAAGGGTCAGACTCTTTGGTTGAAGGATCCTCCAAAGCACCATCCAGAGGATTGAGGTCCATAGGGTCCCACACCTCATTGCTCGGACCCTGATGAGGTGGCGGTCCATCAAAACTCCTTATGGGGTCGTACACCATGGCCCCTTGCCTCACAAACCACTCCTTGAACATATAAGACATATAATGATCCCTCTCTCCCTCATCAACCCAGACTATTATAACATGATGCTCAAAAACATAATTACGACCCGAAACGAGCCGTGTGGTGACGATGGTGTCTATGTCCATGGGGACACCGAAACTCACCGGATACGGCATCATACTAAGGCTTGAAAGAAAAACCAACGGGGATGTCACGAGATGACGGACGATGGTCGAACTTCGGTGAAACAGCTCCGATAGTTGTTGTTTCTCATTGGATTAGAGAAAGGCAGCGGCTGGCGGTAGCTAATTTGGGTTGGACGGGCAACCGGCGAGGTTGGGTGGCGATTGGTGGATGATGGCGAGACTTTGAAGGGTGGTGATAGCAGCTTCGGCGGACGGCAACAGGGGGCGGCAGGGATGGAGACAGTAGAAGGGGCAGAAAAAGAAGAGGGAAATGAGGGAAAAAGAGAGAGAAAAGAGAGGGATTGAGCTGAGGGGGGTCTGGTTGGCTGCTAGGGGAGAGAAAGGAGAGAAAGAAGAAGCAAACTTGAGACTGAAGACCCCCAACTTGAGCCTCAAGCGTGAATGAGAGCCAAGCAATTCTAGTAAGCTTAGGACCACACAAAGCTAAACTATCTAGAAGGAAAACCATGGGTTGAAGAAGAAAGAAGATGGGCTTGCTTGGGCTCTTATTAGGCCGTCCATTGTGGGCGCAAGGTCCATTAGGCCGTTGGCTTGCGGCCAGCCCACTTGTGAGCCCAACTTCTTAGTCAAAAAATCCCTTTTTCGAAACTTTGCAAATTACCAATAAACTTGAGGATAAATGTGGTGATGTCCAATTATTTAGTCTTGAAGTCCTTGAAAAGTCAATACTCAAAATCGGATTAAAAATCAGGGTTAAGTTCAATCAAATGCGACTTTAGTACAGCGTAAACTATCAAGCAGCTTTTAGAGTTTTTCTCACATTTGATCCATGGTTGATAGCTTTTCAATCCACATTTAAGCCATATTTCAAACTAGGGGTAACCCTCGGTTGCCATGTAATCACGAGGAATCAATTGGTCATCCTGAGTACAAAGTCAAAAAGGAATCGGTTTAATGTCATTTGTAGTTCGTATCGAAATCGTGCGGAATCACCTACAATATGGCTTTGTACCTTTACCAAATCGATTTATTTCAATTCACTAATTGGCTGGTAATAGGGTGGTATTGTCCCTCTTGGATCCTTATGGTCGAGCAGTCTATCCTTATTTGAATTTGCTGGTCATACGCGTATCGATCCCTAATTGCATTTCCTAATAGTCAATTAACTAGTGAATGATTAGTTCAGAGTAATTGCACTAACAAGGCATTGATTAATATAAATATTTCATATAATTCCAAAATAGGGTCGAAATTCAGGATGTCACAACTTTTTCTCCTCTTACAGAAATTTCGTTCTCGAAATTTGAACTATTACTCAAATCCTCAAAAAGATAGGGGTGTTGACGCCTCATTATATCATGGCTTTCCAATATAACTTATTTTGTACCATGATGCTGCCAAATTACCTTGTCCAAGGGGATCGTTTTATTTCGTAGCACTTGCTCTTTTTGATTTACTATCCGAATTGGTTTTTGTACCAATTAAATTGGAAAGATAGTTTACCTCAAACTTTAATGCTGAAACTTAAACTCCCTCAAATAGGATCCATTATTTAACCATCATATGCACAATTGATGACTTTCGACTTAGCACATCTACTACCTTGTTAGCCTTACTAGGATGGTACAGAATGTTGTAGTCATAATCCTTGAGAAGTTTCATCCATCTTCGCTAGCTCATGTTTAACTCCTTTTGAGAAAACAGGTACTTTAAACTCTGATGGTCTGTGAAAATCTAAAACCTTTCCCCACAAAGGTAATGCCTTCATATCTTTAACGCAAATATAGTTGCTGCCAATTCCAAATCATGCGTCGAATAATTTAACACATGAGGTCTTATCTGTCGAGTTGCATATGCAACTACTTTTCCATGTTGCAATAAAATGTAGCCAAGTCCCTTATATGACGCATCATTATAAATCTCATACCCTCCTAGACTAGATGGTATCGTCAAAACAGGTACTGTAGTCAGATTATGCTTAAGCTCTTGGAAACTACACTCGCACTTGTCCATCCTGTTGAAGCTAGTAATAACACCTAGAGGGGGGGTGAATAGGTGTGGAGAGATTTTTATGCGCAAGTAAGGACAATCTTTAGCAATCTACAAATAGAATTTAAATAGAGAGAGTAGAGAATATTGCAAACACTGTTTATAGTGGTTCGACTTTAGACAAACCTACGTCCACTCTTCAAGCGATCAGCCAATAGGCTGGATTTCACTATATGATCAAAGGTGATTACACACTCTTGAATATTAACACTCGGTGATGATGAATCTCACAGAGTCAATCTTCTTGGTAATTCATTAGGACCACTCAAATTCGCACTTTAGACAACTTATGAAGAACATAATCGCACTTTGGAATATGTTTATCATATCTTACTCCTAGGTCTCATCCTATCCTTATATACTCTCCAAGCCACACTCGACCGTTGGCTCTTTCCTTGAGAGTTTAGTCTTCCTTTTCCTGGACAACTTTATAAGGTAGTCTTTTTGACCGTTAAGAGTATATCAGACCCCCTTGGATTCTGTTCGCCCATACAATCAGAATCTAGGTTTCCATAAGTACTCCATTCTTCTTTGGAAGTTGTCCTTTAATTGATCCTGCCAATCAAATTAATATAACAAAATCGACATAAACAAAGTAAGTGAAATACTTGACTATTGGTAATCTGATCCTGAAGTTTCATTCTAAGTCTAACAGACTTATGTTTTAAGTCTGTTTAAGTTTTCCGTCTGGTACGGATAGACTCAGAATCTGCGTCTCTTCAAGTCTTCCGTCTGGTACGGTCAGACTCAGAAACACTGTATGTTTTTCCTTTTGCCACCAGCAGACTCAAAAACATACACCACCCTGTGGCTTATTCCTTCTGAAGATATGTATAAATACTTACATAAAATGATTTGTTAACATCAAAACTAGGAGTTTTCAACAATCTCCCCCTTTTTGATGGTGACAAAACTTTTTATGCTTTTTGCTTGTTGTCCCCTGCAAAATATGGTTGGTAGTGCATACTTCCACATACAATAAAATACAACAAGAATAATGATGCTCTTATCAATCCATATTAAACCAGTCAAACGATATCAGATGATTCATTCATGCATCTATGTTCAACACCACATCAACTAATATCGATCAAGCAGCAAGCAATAATTCAGTTTACAAGCACAAGCATCAAAATTCAAAATTTTCAGTTCAGTTTTACTCCCCTTTTTGTCACTATCAGAAAGATAATATCCTAAAAGATAAGCAAAGTCTGACTTGAAAAACTTGACAAAAGTTCAAACAAAATAAATCCAAGATGATTTCTTTAGGAAGATTTCTTCTTAGGGGTCCGAACAAGGGTGAAATCCTCCATATCCGTGGCAGACTCCTCGATTCTATTGAAACATTGATGAACTGTTTTCTCTAGAGTCTCCAGTCTGTTGAGAGAGGTTTCCATAGCAACTTGGCAATCTCTTATTTCCATAAGCAAAGCCAATATCTTCTGAGATTCGGCACGATCAAAGGAAGTTGCAAGGATATCTTTTTTCAACATTCTGAGACATAGGCTCCCCTTGAGTTGATGCTTCAATCTAGCCTTGTTGTCCCAATTGATTTATGTCTTCTTCAGCTTCAAGAATAGCACCCTCATTTGTTCTAAGTTCTTCTTCCTCTATTTCTTCTCCTTCTTTTGGTCATCTTTGTCAGAATCAATTTCCTCTGACTCAGATATTTCCACATTCTCATCAAGTTGAGTTGCTGCACTAGGAAGATTTGCTTCTGTCACTACCGGTGGAGACAGTTTCTCTTTATGTTTCTGTCACTCTTTGTACAATTTGACCCATTTTCACCAGAATTTCAGAAATAGTCTCCTCTTCATCATCTTCATCATGTAGCTACAGTTGTCTTCTCTTCTTAGAACTAGGTTCTGCAGCAGCCATCTCCTTTCCTTTTCTCTTTGCTGTGGTTGATGCATTGGCCAGTTCCTTCTCTTTTCGTCTCCATGTTTCTGCAACATCCTTTAGCCTCATCTTGTTTATCATCTAAAGGTCGATGATCATGGTTGGAAGCTCTTTAGTGCAAAATCTACTAGGTATATCGATCTTGAGATGTTCAAAGATCCTGGTCACCAAAGCTCCATAGGACAACTTGTCCTTTATCTTTCAAAACTGTTCGATACATGTGCAGAAGAATAGTGTGAGGAAGTAAGAATAGAACTCCCTTCTCAATTGCCCACATTAGTTTAGCCTCAAATCTTGACACATCAGTCTTTGATGAAGCCTTAGGACGAATGTAGCTTATGATGATCTTATGCAAAATAGTTCTTGCTGAAGTTAAAGAAGGATAAGTAATAGTAGACCTAACAAACTTTGTAAGATATTTACAGACAGTCTCATAGGTGACTTCTATTGCCTTGAAGGGTCTCCTCTCAACTTTCATGATATCAGCCAAAACATTTGTACTAACATCATAAAACCTATCATTCACATTGAATTGCATTCGATCTGGAGACAGAAATATCAAGTTGGAGTAAAAATATGATGTTCGTGCTGGATAAACAATAGCAGAGCCAGTGCAGAATTGATCCATCTGTAACATTTCAAAATGTTCTCGCAGGTTTACATCAGCAGCATCCAAGAAATCAAAGTCCACATCCAATGATGCATAACTCCACGTTCTAACAATTTGCTATAGAAAGTTTTATGCTCTTTCAACCGGAATAATTTCCCTGTGGTATTCTTGACCACTACTACAATTCACATTCTGACTTCAAAATTCCTATAGATTCGTTCATCATCCTCCTTTCTCACCTAGGGCATTCTCCCTACTCCTACTCACTTCACTTCCCTGTGCACTTTGTCTAGAAGGTGGTTCTGTAGTTTGAACAGCTTGAACCAAACAAAGTTCATTCACATACCCTTTTTATCACAAGAGGTAGAGTTTCATATCCTCCGAAACATTTCTTCGCACTAAGCGTTGATACATTCTCATAACAAAATGAGGGTTTTCTGGTTTAGGCAAGGTTAATCCAGACGTACCTCTTTTGGAGATATTTCTCCGCTCAAAATCTGTTGGGGAATTTCTCTGAGGCTCCATATTTTCATTTGCATCCCTTTAAATCGATACATTTTGAGATTGTCCTTGGGAATCGTCAGAAGTTTGCATCAGATCGAAATGCGTCCGTCCTCCCTCTATATTTCTTGGTCCTCTGCTAACAATCATGTTGGATCTTCTTCTGGGAGATGGGGACACAAACCTTGATCTGGACATGGAGGATCTCGAAGCCATTGTTCGGAGAAGATTTGGTTTGATTTAGAGAGAAAGATTAGTTCTTTAGGGTTTCTAGAAGAAGGTTTCTAAAGAATGTCGTGAAAAACTCGTTCTCTTTGGGGGTTATAGACTCTTCGAAGATGAAAGGACGCAACTTTTGACTAAAAATAGCAGTTATTCAAAAATTATTAAAATTGGCGGAAATAGATGCAGATAACTTAGGCATGTACCAAAATTATGCAAATCAATTATTTTGCTAATAATAACTTACCAAGATTAATCATATAAGACAATAACTTACGCGCCAAAAATTAAATTTAAAAATACCATCAAGTCCTTCTAGGTGCTACTTAGAAGATTGGTCCAATTGCTTCTTTCAAACTGCATCCTGTCTTCAAGGATTTTATGCAAAAGGATTAATAATATTTAATCTACTACATATTAAATCAAATGTACCTTTGTCCAGCGGCTTTGTAAATATATTTATCAATTGATTTTTCGAATCGATAAATTCCACAAATATATCCCCATTTTGTACATGGTCTCTAATAAAATGATGCTTGATTTCAATGTGCTTTGCCCTAGAATGTAGGATCGGGTTCTTGGTGAGATTTATGGCACTTGTATTGTCACATCTTATTTCAGTACAGGTTTCTTCCTTTCCATAATCCATCAATTGTTGTTTCATCCATAAAATCTGTGAACAGCAGCTTCCTAGGGCAACGTATTCTGCTTCTGCAGTTGATAGAGCCACAGTGTTCTACTTTTTAGAGGTCCATGACACCAGCATCTGTCCTAGTAGTTGACATGTTCTAGATGTGCTCTTTCTGTCCACTTTACATCCTACTAGGTCAGCATTTGAGTAGCCAAGGAGAGTAAAGTTTGTTCCTTTAGGATACCATAGACCCAAAAGTGGATAAGTAGCTATGTACTTTATTATACGCTTCATTGCTGTAAGATGAGATTCTCTAGGGTCTGCTTGGAATCGAGCACATAAACACACACTGTATATAATATATGGTCTAGATGCAATAAGATAGAGAAGAGACCCAATCATGCTTCTATAGGTCTTTTGGTCAACTTTCTTCCCTAATTCATCCTGATCAAGTTTGATGGAGGTTGATATTGGAGTGTCAGTCTTCTTGCAATTCTCCATTCCAAACTTCTTGATCAAGTCTTTGGTATATTTTTCTTGATAGATGAAAGTGCCATGTTTCGATTGGTTGATCTGAAGTCCTAGAAAGAATGTAAGTTCTCCCATCATGCTCATCTCAAATTCCTCCTACATAGACTTTGAAAAGATCTTACACATATGTTCATTAGTAGAACCAAAGATAATATCATCTACATAGATTTGTACTAGCAGAATATCCTTATTTTCCTTCTTGATAAATAGAGTTGTATCAACCATACATTTCTTGAATTTGTTATCTAGTAGAAACTTACTTAGTCGTTCATACTAGGCTCGAGGTGCTTGTTTCAAACCATACAAAGCCTTCTTCAGTCTGTATACGTGATCTGGCTTTCTTGGTTCCTCGAACCCAGGAGGTTGTTCCACATAGACTTCTTCTTTGATAAATCCATTCAGAAAAGCACTCTTTACATCCATTTGAAATAGCTTGAAGTTTTGATAGCAAGCATAGGCAAGTAATAGTTTGATAGCTTCCAATCTTGCTACTGGTGCATAGGTTTCATCATAGTCTATTCCTTTTGATTGTGAATAGCCTTTGGCTACAAGTCTTGCTTTGTTTCTGGTCACTTTACCATGTTCATTCACTTTATTCATGAAGACCCACTTAGTACCTATGATGGTTCTTCCTTTGGGTTTGGGAACCAATTCCCACACATCATTCCTTTTAAATTGGACTGGAGTTCTTCTTGCATTGCTTCTATCCATTTGTAAGGGCTTATTCGTCTATTCATTTGGGTTCAATCTCAGAGATGAGTGCCACATTACTTGTTTCCTTTTTGTTCTTTCCATCGATCTCCATCGAATCAAGCCCAACCCTGGCGTGGATCGCTCTCACGTCCCCATCCGCCTTGAAGCATTGTTGATTCAAATTCCTTCATTGATATTTCCAATGACTAGCTCTTGAGGGTGGTTGGACTTATGCTTCCAGTTTTTGCTTTGCACTACACTATTATCATCTTCACTATATTTCCAATAGTCATTGCATTCCTTTGTTTAGAATAGTGTTCAGCTGAGTGATTCTTTATTCTTGAGTTCCCTCAGAGTCTATTTTCTGTGAAGAGTCAGCTTCTTGTTGAGAGTTGAATTTTCAGGAGCAGCAGTTGGTTCTGGATCTTCAATTTCTGTTTTGCTCTTGTTGAAGGCATCTTGTTCTAGAAACTTCACGTTCATAGATTCTTCCACCGTTTGAGTGTTCTTGTTGAACACTCGGTATGCTTTACTTGTGGTTGAATATCCCAGAAATATACCTTCATTTGATCTTTCCTCAAATTTGCTTGGAAGATTGTTAGCATTTTTAAGAATGAAACATTGACAACCAAAAATTTTGAAATAGGAAACAATTGGTTTTCTTCCTTTGAAAATCTCATAGGGAGTTTTCTCAAGAATTGGTCTCAGAAAAACTTTGTTAATGATATGACAAGACGTGGAAACTGCTTCTACCCGGAAACGAGTTGCCACATTACTTTTAATAAGCAAAGTTCTGGCCATTTCTTGCAAAGATCTGTTCTTTCTTTCTACAACTCTATTTTGTTCTAGAGTGTAGAGAGAGGAGAACGTATGCTGAATACCATTTTCATTACAAAAGTCCGCAAAGTTCTGATTTTCAAACTCTCCTCCATGATCTGTTTTAATGTTGGAAATAGAATAACCTTTCTCATTTTGAACCCTTTTTGCAAATATTAAGAAACAGAAAAGGTTTCACTTTTATTGGCAAGAAAGAATACCCATGTAAAACGAGAGTAATCATCTATAATTACCAGATAATATTTCTTACCTCCAATGCTTTGAGTTCTAGTTGGGCTAAACATATCCATATGAAGCAATTGCAATACACGTTTAGTAGAAACTTGATTCATAGATTTGAAGGAATTTCTAACCTATTTTCCCAGAGTGCATGCGGAACAAAGATCTGTCTTCTTATAAGTTAATGAGGGCAAACCACAAACAAGCTTTTTGCTGTGTAGCTTAGAGATTTGATTCATGTTGACATGTCCAAGTTTGTGATGCCAGATGTTTGCCTCATCATGGACAGAAATTAGACATTTGGCAGTGTCTTCATTTATGTCTAGAAAATAGATGTTCCCATGTCTTCATCCAATGAATGATTGACAAGTATCATTGCTAGTTCCAAAACATAAATTTTTTGAAGTTAATTCTGAACCCAGCATCACATAACTGGCTAATGCTAAGAAGATTGTAGTTCAGTCCCTTAACTAGAGATACATTGTTGATAATTAAACTACCAATCTTGACTGTTCCTGATCCAACAATGTTTCCCTTGGTGTTTCCTCCAAAAGAGACTGTTCCTCCTTTAACATTTTCTAAAACAACAAACATTCTTGAATCTCCAGTCATATGTCTTGAACATCCATTGTCCAAGTACCATTTCTTCTTGCTCTTGAAACTTACCTGCAATCAACATGCATATTCACTTCTTCTTTGGTACCCAGATTTTCTTGGGTCCTTCGGTGTTAGTATATGCTTTGTCTATCCATTTCTTTTGAACAGGTCTCCAGACTTTAGGACATTTGTTTTCAAAATGTTCTTTTTCTCCACAATTAGAGCATTTGAGATGATCTCGACCAATAGGTTTTGTGAAAGTCTTTTTGAAATGATTTTTATAGGCCTGTCGAGGAGGTCTCTTTCTAATTCTCTCATTGACTTTAGGAAAATCAATTAAAGATCACTTTCCTTAAAAAAACTAAGTCCTGACTTATCATAATAGGGAATCTGAATGGAAAGTATATGCTGTAGGGTTTTCGATCCTTTGGAAAACTTTGTAGTAATGTTCAAAATTTCCTTTTTGAGAGATTCATTTTCATTTTGCAAAGAATTTCTATTCTCTTTTGTCTCCAAAATTTCCTTTTTGTGAGATTCATTTTCATTTAAGAGAAAATCTCGATTTTCCTTTATTACTGAAAATTCCTTTTTGAGATCATCAAATTTTCCATTTAAAGAGTGATTCATTTGACTCAACTTACGATTTTCCTTTTTAAACTAGAAATTTTTTTTTTCAAAGTAGATTTTAAATTTAAACATAGTTCATTTATATAATCTGAAACTTCTGTAGGAATATCAAAGTGACTAACCTCAAATTCTTTGTCTGAGTCTAAGTCTGATTTTGAATCCACTCTAGAGTCTGAATTTGAGTGTGCCATTAGACAAATGTTGCCATATTCGTCTTAACTGTCTTCAACCTCAGTGTCACTCCAAGTTTCAGCTTTCAGGGCTTTCTTGTACTTTTCATATTTCCCTTTGTTTTTCTTGAGTTTAGGACAGTTCTATTTTATGTGACCTTTCTTTTTGCATTCGAAACACACAACATCTTTGACATATTCTTCCTCATCCTCTATCTTTCGTTGTCCAATTTGCCTATTTTACCTCTTATTGTAGAACTTCTTGCCTTTCTTGTTTAGCTTCTTTACCTTTCTAATTAGCAGTGCGAGTTCTTCATCGTCCAGCTTGTCCTCAGAATCTGTATCATCAGAATCGATGTTAGACTTAAGAGCAATGGTTTTCTTACCTCTGGATTCCACTTCTTCGTTCATTTGTTCTGCTTCATAGGATTGCAGAGTACCAACAAGCTCATCGACTGTCAGTGGTGAAATACGCAAAGTTTCTCTAATAGAGGTCTTCACATTATTCCATTCTTTTGATAGTCCTCTTAAAAGCTTGTTGACTTTCATAGGACCAGGAACAGGCTGTCCTTGATATGCCAATCCATTTACAATTTCTATAAACCGATTGAACATGTCTCCTATTGACTCTCCCTGCTTCATCTTGAAGGATTCATATTGACTAAGTAAAATATTTACTTTGGCTTCTTTAACACGATCGATCCCTTCATAGGTTACGTGTAGTCTATCCGATACTTCTTTTGCTGTATCACAATAAGATATTCGATTATATTCGTTAGGTGATAAAGCACAATAAATGGAGTAGATGGCCTTAGCATCAAGAGTTTGTCTCTTGGTCAATTCTTCTAGAGAAGTGGTAGCTGATGTTTCTGTTGCTTTCCCATCATCTTTCTTTGAAGTTTCTTTGATTTCAGCATTTGGATCAACTCCTCTTGCAACTACATCACATTCCAATGGATCCTTTGATATGAGGAAGGCCTTCATCTTGTTCTTCCATATATTGTACTCTTTACCATCAAAATAGGGTGGTTGCGTATTGCTCTATCCCTCGATCAGTCATGGTGCAAGAATACTAGCCATAGAGGATCTTTAACTCTGAAGTAACAAACACTTCAAAAACTCTGAGCACAAGGCTCTGATACCAATTGTTGAAGCTAGTAATAACACCTAGAGGGGGGGTGAATAGGTGTGGAGAGATTTTTATGCGCAAGTAAGGACAATCTTTAGCAATCTACAAACATAATTTAAATAGAGAGAGTAGAGAAGATTGCAAACACTGTTTATAGTGGTTCGGCTTTAGACAAGCCTACGTCCACTCTCCAGACGATCAACCAATAGGCTGGATTTCACTATATGATCAAAGGTGATTACACACTCTTGAGTGTTAGCACTCGGTGATGATGAGTCTCACAGAGTCACTCTTCTTGGTAATTCACTAGGACCACTCAAATTCGCACTTTAGACAACTAATGAAGAACATAATCGCACTTTGGAATATGTTTATCCTATCTTACTCCTAGGTCTCATCCTATCCTTATATACTCTCCAAGCCACACTTGACCGTTGGCTCTTTCCTTGAGAGTTTAGTCTTCCCTTTCCTGGACAGACTTTATAAGGCAAGTCTTTTTGACCGTTGAGAGTAGATCAGATCCCCTTGGATTCTGTTCGCCCATACAATCAGAATCCGGGCTTTCATAATTACTTCATTCTTCTTTAGAAGTTATCCTTTAATCGATCTTGCCAATCAAATTAATATAACATAATCAACATAAACAAAGTAAGTGAAATACTTGACCGTTGGTGATCTGATCTTGAAGTTTCATTTTAAGTCTGACAGACTTATGTTCTGAGTCTGTTTAAGTTTTCCATCTAGTACGGATAGACTCAGAATCTATGTCTCTTTAAGTATTCCGTCTGGTATGGCTAGACTTAGAAACACTGTATGTTTTTCCTTCTACCACCAACAGACTAAAAAATATATACTATCATGTGGCTTATTCCTTCTGAAGATATGTATAAATACTTACATAAAATGATTTGTTAACATCAAAACTAGGAGTTTTCATTACTAAACTTAGCATACAGTTCATGTTCTTGAAGGGTTTGTAGCCTAGTCCTTAAGTGCTATTCATGCTCCACTAGATTTCTTGAGTACACCAAAATGTCGTCAATAAATACTATCATGAACTGACCTAGATATTCTTTGAACATCCGGTTCATCAAAATCATAAATGCAGCAGGAGCATTTGTTAAACTAAACGGCATTACCGCCTTTAGTATATCCTCCTTTTTGATCAAGAATAAATACCTGTTACCTAGAATTGATGATTTGTTTGACCAACTCCATGGAGCTTCGATATTCTCTAAGATAGACCTAAGGACAGGCTATCATCAATTGAGGATAAAAAATGAGGATGTATCAAAGGTGGCATTTTGTACGTGCTATGGTCACTTGATTGGGTTGTCGATAGTCAATGCATAAACGTAATGAATCATCCTTTTTCCTGAGAAACAAAACCGGCACTCCCTAAGGTGATGCACTTGGACGAATAAATCCTTTGTCTAATAACTCTTGCATCTGCACCTTTAATTCTTTCAATTCTAACAATGCCATTCTATAAAGTGCTTTGGAAATTGGTTCCGTCCCCAAGGGCCAACTCAATTACGAATTCTATCTCCCTTTCTAAGAGTAATCTAGGGAATTCCTCATGAAAAACACTACTATGATGTCTTCCATCCTTGTTCCTCTGCCAAAGTTTTAACCACTGTAGCTAGATAACTTTGGCAACTTTCATCCAGCAGTTTAGTCAGCTCAAGTGATGAAATCAAAGGGATCAAGGGTCCTCCTTGATTCTTGATGAACTCGTAACCACTAACCCCAATCGGGTTAAACTGGATTTTCTTCTTACCACAATCCATCATGGCTCCTTGCTTGGTAAGCCAGTCTATTCCAATGATGACATTGAAGTCATACATCGCTAAAATAATCAAATCTATCATTTCTTCCTAACTGTCTATAATTAATTTATAACTAGAACAACCTACCGCAGACAATATTGTATCCTTTAATGGAGTAGAAATAGTAAAAATTGCTTCCAATGGTTTCGGCCTTAACCCCACTAATTCCACAAATTGTTCAGCAATAAGGGAGTGTGAGGCTTTCAAATCAAACAATGCATAAGCAGCATGGTCATGCAAGGATACCGTATCTATGATCAAAGTAGGCAAGTCCTCTGCCTCCTTCCGGTTGACGGCATATACTCTTCCTTACACTTGGGGTTGGTTTAGGTTGTTCTATAGGGTGTTCCTTGCTAGTTGTCCTACCTGTTGTCGCGGCGCTTGAGTTACCATGGGTTTGCATGGATAGTCCCTCACTTGGTGGCCCAACTGACCACACCCGAAACAAGCTTCCATTCGAGTGGACACGGGGCATTTCCATGTCTTTTTCCATAGAATCGACACATTCCAAATGAACTGGGTGCTAATTTCCCTACACCATTCTTCCTATTAGGTGGAAGGGGATGCTTTCCTCTTGTCATCGATCTCTTCTCAAACCAATGATTGTCCTTATTAGCCACGAATTGCGATCCAGATGTGACCGTGCTCTCTGCTAGGTGCTTCTTAATCATCTGACCTCTCTCATACAGCTCATCATAGTCCTTCAAGTTCAGGGGTATCAGTCAGTCCTTGATCTCAAGCTTCAATCCATCCTCGAATCTCCTCGCCTTATCCACTGGCTCCTCAATTAGCCTTGGATCATACTTCGATAGCTTTGCAAACTTGGCTTTGTATTGGTTCAACATCATGAAATTCTGATGCAGCATTTGAAATTCAGTTATCTTCTGCTGTTGAGCACAATCTAAAAAGTACTTGCCAAGAAAGTCTTCCATAAATATACCTCACACCCGAGCCATACCCTGGGGAAATACGCTCCCCTGGGTAGCTTCCTATTAAGTGCCAACGTTACCTTGTACCTAGTAAATGGTCAGTGTCACTTCGTCCTCTTTGGAACACTGTAGCAGCATGAATGTCTTTTCCAACTTTCTGACCCAATGAGTTGCAGCCTCGGGATCACCTGCCGTAGTAAACTTTAGTGGCTTCAACTTCATAAACTGCTTGACCAGCTGGTGCATTGGGTGAACACAGTTCTCTTGCCTAGCCACTAGGACATTAGCAGGAGTAGTAGTGGCGGTGATGGCGGCAGCTGCAGTAGCAGCAGGTTGGGCTTGAGTTTGCTGGCCTATTAAAGTCTCTAGAGTGTGCATGATCCCATCCATTCTGGGATCCTCTGGTGCTCTCCCTCTAACACTTTTCTACGTTTGCACAGCCCTTCTCTTAGGGGTCTTTTGCCTAGGAGTTCTCAGCTCAGGAGTGTTATGCTCCAGAATGGTCATCACACAGGATTTCACTTAAACCTGCTTTCCAATCCCAAAAGGAATCAGAAACTGAGACAATCCTCCTACCACAACCGGTTCTATAAGTAAACACATCTAGGTAAGAAGAATATCTTTCCTAGTTAACTATCCCCAAGACCTATCACACCTTATTACTCCAAGTGTTGACTAGGCTCTGATACCAAAACCAACGAGGATGTCACGGGACGACGGACGGTTGAACTTCGGCGAAATAGCTCCGACAGTTGCTGTTTCTCGTTAGACTAGAGAAATGCAGCGGCTAGCGGTAGCTGATTTAGGCTGGATGAGTGACCGGTAGGGTTGGGCGGCAACCTACGAATGATGGTGGGACTCCAGAGGGTAGTAGCAGCTCGGTGGTGGGTAGCGGCAGCTCCGGTGGACGGTAACAGGGGGCGGCAGGGGCAAAGACAACAAAAGGGGCGGAAAAAGAAGAGGGAAATGAGGGAAAAAGAGAGAGAAAAGAGAGGGACTGAGCTGAGGGGGGTATGATCGGCTACTAGGGAAGAGAGAGGAGAGAGAGAGAGAGAGAAGAAGCAAACTTGAGATTGAAGACTCCCAACTTGAGCCTCAAGCATGAATGAGAGCTAAGCAATTCTAGCAAGCTTACTTCTCGATCCAAAAATCCCTTTTTCAAAACTTTGCGGCTTGCCGATAAACTTGAGGATAAATATGGCGACGTCCAATTATTTAGTCTTGAAGTCCTTGAAAAGTCGATACCCAAAATCGGATTAAAAATTGGGGTTAAATTCAATCAAATGCGACTTTAGTATGGCCTAAACTATTGGACGGCTTTTAGGGTTTTTCTCATGTTTGACCTATGGTCGATAGCTTTTTAAATCACATTTAAGCCATATTTCAAACTAGGGGCGACTCTCGATTGTCATGTAATCACGGGGAATCAATTAGTCATCTTGAGTACAAAGTCAAAAAGGAATCGGTTTAACGTTGTTTGTAGTTCATATCAAAGTCGTGTAGAATCACCCACAATCTGACTTCATACCTCTGCTAAATCGATTTATTTCTATTGACTAATTGGCTGGTCACAGGGTGGTATTGTCCCTCTTAGATCTTTATGATTGAGTGGTCTATCCTTATTTGAATTTCCTGGTCATATGCATATCGATCCCTAATTGCAATTTTGAATAGTTAGTTAACTTGTGAATGATTAGTTCAAAGTAATTGCACTAATAGGACATTAATTAATATAACCATTTCATATAATTCTAAAATAGGGTCAAAATTTAGGATGTCACAAAGTCAAGTGAGACCATTTGAGTTTGGTTGAGATTGTCTTTAATAATGAGGAGCACATCTTTTTTCCTATTATCCCTAGTGCCTTATAGTTAATTGAATACTACTATTATTTATGTTACTAACTCCTATAAATCATGAACTTTGACGTTTAATGAGATTATCGATTTGATTCCGAGTGAAAACATCTATATAAGAAAATCTGGTAAAATTATGCCCATTGGTTTGGTAGGTGAAGATAGAGGAAGAATAGTATGTTTGTTAGCAAAAGTAGTACGAACTTCAACAGACGAAGTTAGTCTAGGACTAATGATATTGTCTAGCAAAATTGTGGCCAAAAGCAGCATCTTAGTTAGGATGACTTAAAGTGCATTTTTGGCAAATTGGCGAGAGAAGCTTGAAGGTTCAAAGTGAAAGGAACCTACTGTGTTACTATATTACTAAGGAACTGAATATATGTAGGTGCTATAACTTAGGCAAATGGAACAAAATGCAATTTCATACGACTTACTAAGAAACCATGAAGATTGTAAAGCTGATTCACTTGGATGTTCATAGGCCATCGTGACTTAGGTCAATAGTAGAAAATGCAACTTCATACGACTATTCAATGAGGACCATGGTGTTTTTCTTTAGACAAATGTTTGATGCAATTCTTAAGATTGAACAATTGAAAGTTTTGATTAAAATGGAGACCGGTAAGACAATTTAGCATGTGTGTACTAGCAGTAACATAAAGTTCTACTTGAAGTTGTTAAAATAATTTTACATCAAAAATGGTATAGTGAGACAATGTATTAATGTTAGTAAACCACAATAAGTTGCAAAGTTAATTAAAAGAAAGTTACTACAAGCATCTTATAAAATGCTTTCTAGTACTGGTATGGGTAGCGAATTCCCAACGAATGGACCTAATAAGATGAGCTACCTAGTGAAAGTAGTCAAATTTCCAAATAAGTATGGTTAGGTAAAGTTGCCGATTATTCTAATTTTAAAATATTTAGCTAGTTAAATTATACTTGAGCGTGTGATAGTAAGCTCAATAAGGCAATAAAGTGCATATTACTAAGTTATGTAGAAGGTAGGGAGCTATCAATTATTGGTGCATGGAATCAAAGTCACTTGTTGCTAGCGAAGAAGTCATATTTAATGAGGTCCCCATAGTTTTTGCATAGGAAGAATAATGGTAACACTTATAGAGATTTGAATGGTGTTCAAGTTAAGATGGAATACAACCAGAAAATCCTAAAATAGCAAGTGCAAGTGTGATAATCGACAAAGGTTGTGTTTATATCGAGTTGAAGCTTATAATGTCAACAATTGATGTATCTATTGAGTTTGATAAGATGCGTGTTTAATTTCTTGAGATGTGTGGATGCGGTAGTTGTCATGTTTTGTTTGATGTAGAAGAGGTTGTGTACGAAAATCTTTGTGATAATAGCTATAGGTTCATATAGAGTTGGCATTCTCATAAGATCCTTGGTCATGATTAAATTCAAGTGCAGTTTAAATTTGGAAGATGTATGTGGCAATTGAGGAGCCTATGAAGGGCTATGGAGAATAGTGGTGATGCTTGGGTTTTAGAGAAAATATTGTAATTTGGCTCAAACGTCGAGCCAATATGTTGAGTTGAGTGAGTGAAGAAAACCCGATCAAAGTAGAAATTCCAAATCTGAATAGGACTTATGGCTTGACATTTGAACAAATAAGGACTTATGAAAACACTTTTCATGTTAGAGTTGGATTTCTAGTTTGAGTAGGCTAAAAGGAGCATCTTATTTTAAATAAATGTATATTTGTTGGTTTATTTGTCCATTGGTGAGTAGAGGGAGCTTTTGGCCATAATAATCAATTGTGGGGCGTGCTTGTGTATTACATCTAGTGAAAAAAAAAAACAAGAGTGTTTTGAAGCCGTAACATAATCTTATAATTATGAATTCATTTGGTTAGATCAAAAAAATTATTTCATTGTAAAGCTAAAACTATGCATATTATTATGTGTAATAAGGGGCTGGGAAATATTAAGAACATTTGAATGACTTGAGTGTGATTATAATATTTGTTATATTGCTTGATTTTATATTGAAATCCTATATAGCTCTTCTCATAGAGTAAATCATGCTAACCAAATTACATAAATTAGATATCCGATCGAGTTGAATTGTTTCTTTTTCGTGACAGACATCAATTATAGGTACTATTATAATGGTGACCTATTGTTCTCTCCTCCTTCCATAAGTAGGGTCTCTCTCTCTCTCTAGCCTTTGACAACCATCTGACGTCAAGAAGGGCCCGTCGTGTGGTGATCTTACTTTGAGAAAAATACACCGCAAATATCATAATTTTTTTCGAGGTCATATAACTTTTTAATCAATTAATGAAGTGTCATAACTTTTTAAAAATATTCATCACAAGTACTGTGTCATAGCGGAGTTTCAACATTTGAGTGAATGTTTTTTAAAAGTTATGGTAGCCAAATAATCAATTGAAAGTTGAGGCACTTAAGCAAGCATTTTTCAAAAGTCATGACACTCAATTGATTGAAAAAAAAAGAGTTATGGTACTCAAATGACCGCTCTACTAAAGTTATGGTACATTTGATATTCTTATCCTTCCTACTTTTGAAGCGATTAAGCCATTTGGGCTTTGCCCTTTTTCTTAAAACTTATCTACCATTTTTTTTCTTAACTCAGACCTATCCAATCTCACCAAAAACATTACAGAATATTATACTTACATACATATCCTTATTCAAAATTAAAATTTTCAACTCATAATATCTGAGACTACATATCTTCTCTTACACATTACATACATAATCTTTTGTGCACACACTGTCTAACTTAATTAATTACTTGGACTTGAAGGTCAAGGAAGGCCCGCTTTAGTCGCATCGATAAAGTAGAATTTGCCAACTGTGGATTAGAACCTTTTACAGAGTAGCATCTGAATCATCATATTTTAACTTTAACTATTTCCCGCTTTGTGGCTTCAGTAAGGTGAAGGCATTTCCAACAAGGAATGGAATCAAACATATTATACGCACTCAAATTTCTCAGTAACATATGCTGTTTCAAGGTATTGTATGATGAAAAGCAAGCCCGGTTCATCCAGATCCGACCGCAAAACGGCAGAGAGAAACAGGAGAAGCCATCTGAAGGCTTTCTTCTCCTAGCTTCACTCCCTTGTTCCTCCAGTCTTATGGTCTCTCTCTCTCTCTCCCCACTGCATTATTTTCGCGGTTATTCCGTACAAATAACCATTATTGATTTCAAGGTTTTGTTTTCCAGATGGTATATTTAGCCATTTTTAAAATTAAATCATGCCTAGTTTCAGATTCTGTCGAAAATGAATAAAGAGCAAAACTGAATTCCCCTAAACAGAAGAGACCTATCTAGGGTTTTCTCTGTTTCTCCTTTGGTCGAACTTCTAGTTAAGCGCAAGGATTTGGTGATGTCCCCTCATTAGAGTTTGACAAAAAATGTATAGCATGGTATGGATTGTAAAGTGGTAGTCAGAGTCGAGAACAATTCAAATAAATTAAGTACGAGATTCGGGTTATGTGACACGGAAGATTTTAAGACAGGGTTCAAAGTGAGGTTCATCATATTATAGGTGTTGTCGACAAGGGTGAGTTTAGATGATATCTTCTTAAGTTCGAAGTCTCTGAATTTTCGTTTGTCAATGTATTTTGACCAAGTTTGATTAAACAATTGTCCTTGCTTACTTATGTTTTGCTTTTAGGAATCCACATTGTCGCTGCCTGATCAATTAGGTGGAGCGGCCAATTACATAAAGAGCTTATAAGTGAAGGCGTAGAAAATGAGTGTGATGTCATGAATTTTCCAACCTATTTAATCCAAATTCGGTTACCGGACTTTTTGGATGTCGGGACTAAATTATTGGATTTTGCCTTATTAATTTCCGAAATTTTCGGCTCATTTGGGAACATCGGAAAAAGGATTGACGGATCAAAAATTTAAATCTAAAACACTCCTGCTTCTTATTTTTGATTCAAGGGCATTTCGAGAAATGGTGATAAAAAATAGCAGAAAAGACGAAATTGCCCTCCACCATTTATGACAAAGGGACAAAAAGTGGGGGAAAAGAGAGGGATGTCCTCTTCCCCCTTTAGCCGCCCATTTTTTTCTCCCCTACTTTTCTTTCTCTTTCTCTCTCTCATCTCTTTTTCTCTTCTCTCTCTTCCCTTTTCTCCTTGTAGCCGCACGCCCACCTGCTCGAGAAAATATTGGGTGCATGTCATGTGCCACGCTGGCAAACGAGAAGAGCCTTCAGATTGCAACATGTGTCCTGCGGGTCCCACCCCTTGTCAGTCCAAGCCAAAAAATTTCAAAACTCTTCTAAAACTCCCTACCCATTTCTCTCTCCTGCCCTTTCTTTTCTCTCCCCTGCCCATTCTCACACCTAGGAACGTGACATGCCAAAAAATTTGCCCATTTCTCTCTCCTGCCCATTTCTCTCTCTCCCTCCTTCTCCAAGCTTTCTTCTTTTCATAGCTCTCTCCACCACTCCCTTAGCACGTGCAAGGAGGACAACATGCCTTCAGACACCAGCGAGCGCAGGCCGGCGCCGGCGCCGGGGGAGCTGGCCTGCACCCCCACCTGCCGCCGTAGACGGAGGCCCTGCCCTACCCGCGCTGTGACTCCACCAACACCAAGTTTTGCTACTTCAACAACTACAACCTCTCCTAGCCCCGCCACTTCTACAAGTCCTGCCGCCCACTACTGGACCCAGGGTGGCACCCTCCGCACATCCCCGTCGACATGTCATGTTCCTGGGCGTGAGAGAAATGGGCAGGGGAGAGAAAAGAAAGGGCAGGAGAGAGAAATGGGCAAGGGAGTTTCAGAAGGGTTTTGAAAATTTTGGTCTGGACTGACAAAGGGTGGGCTCGCGGGACACGTGTCGCGTTTTGAAGACCCTTCCCGTTTGCCAACGTGGCACATGACATGCACCCAATATTTTCTCCCACCTACTCACGTCCCCTCCATCTTGACTTTTCTTCTCTCACTTTCTCTGTCTCTCCCTTTCTCCCTTGCCTGCGTGCTGCCTTCTCTCCCCCATCCTTTTCTTCTTCTTGGCGTTCTTTGCCCGACGTTCATTGCTGCTGTTGCTGCATTTTCTTATTGTTGCCGCCTCACTTCAGCTCATCAGCCACCCTTGCCACCATCGTCAACCACTCAGCCACACGTCGAAGCTACCGCCACCCAAGCCTAAACCGCTACTCCCTCTTTCCTTTCTCTCTCCACTTTATTCTGCCGAACCGGCTAGCTGCTTTCTATTCGGCCGCTGGAGACATCGATGAGCCGGCGGTGCCCGCCCAGGCAACCGTGTGCTGCCATCGATCCTCTCTCCTCATGGCTCGCCCCTTTTCACCGAACGGCCAACTACCTCCCACCTAAAACCTGTTTTCACGGCAACTCACCTCGACGAGCTAGAGGTACCCGCACGATCCTCTCATCACCGCCGTCACGCCCGAGTCGTCGGAATCATCACCGGGTGGGTTAATTTCCTAATTTTTCAATTAGAGGTTAATCTCCATTAAGGCTGGATTAGTTTAGGACTAATCTTGGTTATGATTAGTTTAGCACTAATTAAGTGTGCTTTGTGCTAGTTGTGATTTGTGATTAATTAACTATGATTAGTGATTGATTAATTATAGTTAATCCCTATCATTATTAAATTATTTCACTAATCTTTTTTAATATTAAACTATTTTACTAACCTTGGTTTAAGGTTAATCAACCTTGGTTAGTGTGGATTAATTACAGTTTAACTATGTTTAATGCTAATTAATGGAAATAATTAATTATAATTAAATTATGTTGGGGTAATTAATTGTTTTGGTAATAATTAATTATTATAAATTATTTGGTGACAATTAATTCTTTATGGGATAATTAATGGTGTAATTTATGTAGTAATAATTGATTATCATGGTATGAGTTAATTATAATCAAATTTGAGTATGTTAAGTATTTACAATTAACTATTTGAGAATCGCAATAGGGCAATAAATGGATAATTTAGGTGACAATTACTTGGTTTATATATTGAGTTTATGCACGTCGTTGTGATTATAAGTGTATAAGTTGAGCACAAACTATGATTACATTGGCTAAAGATGAGAAATGAAATGAATTCAAATAGTTAAGGTGTTTCCGTGATCACCTAATGAGAAACCATTACCCTCATATGAATACGAGCATGATATTTGTGGTCCTGATGATAACACCCCCATATGATTGTGGGTGTGCCCCGCATGATCGTGATGAAACCCTCATATGATTGCGGGCATGCCTTGAGTGGCCATGATGATAAAACCCCTATATGATTACTGGTGTACCTTGCGTGGCCATGATGATAACCCTATCCGAGACGCGTGTGCCCTAAATAGTCATGATAAAAGCCCAATTAAGTTGGAAGGCTCCCGTCCGAGACGAGCATGCTTTAAGTGGCCCTGATAAAAGCCCGGTTAAGTCGGAAGACCTTGTATGAGATAGGCATGCCTTGAGTAGCTGTGATAAATGCTTGATTATACAGAAAGACGACTAACCTTCGGGTTGTGTCGAGGCCTTAAAGATCATAATAATCGGAACACACATGAGTGCATTGTGCATGAGGAAATATGAATTGTGTTTTGATTATGAGAATGCCTTATTGTATTATTTCTGGCACGTGTGAGTTTGTATCATGCAGGGTACGCGTGCCAAGGCAATATGAGAATGCCTGTGATTGCATTCGGTGGTGGTTATGTGCTCTTTATTATTGAGGACCTATGCACGTTAATGGTTAAGGAAAAGCGTAGGTCGCTTTACTATTGATCTACCATCGATAATATTGTGCATGTTAGGGTGCCTTGAGGTGAGAGGACTTCCTAACTAAGGCTTAGGATTTTAACATACTGAGATTTATATCTCACCTGTTGTTGTTTAACCATTTTCAAGTCTGTAGATTAACCTTAGCCCTACTGGTTTTGTTGGTTATGTAGGAAGTTGCTCATTGTAAGGGCTTGTACATGTAAACTTCCTAGGGTTAACCAATAATAAATAAAATGGTACTATTAAATGTGTTTTTGGTTGGTTTTCTTGACTATCCTAATGGTTGTGTTGACTGAGGAATGTTTATTGCTTCCGCATGTGCTTAATCAAAAAATAAAAAGAATGATCGGCGATGCATCCTAGGACGTCGTATAAATTTGACTACAAGAGAATATGGGCTGTCATGTGGTCGAGAGTCGTGGTGTGACATCCCCATCGAGCTTGATACTAGAGCCCGGTTAGTACCTAGAGTGATAAGGTGCAATGGGTTTTGGGATAGTTAGTTAGGAAAACACTTTGTACTTATGCTTGTCTATTTGATTTTCTTGTTTTAGGTAGATTGTACATGACTTCTAATTCTCTAAGGGAATTGGAAAGTAGATCCTGTGAGAATCCTGCAAAATGAACATTCTTGATCCGAGAGCACCTAGAGTTAGGGTAGCTCAAGGTCAGGCTGGTGCTTGAGGTAAAGCACTAGGGAATCCTTGGTTGGATGAGATCTTGCAGGCATTGAGAGCCTTGGGAAAATATGATGGGGGCAGCAAGCTCAGACTTAAGCTATTGTTGCTATAGTTGCTACTACCACCGTTGTTGTTGCCATCGCGCCTAGTGAAGTCCCATTGGTTGGAAATGGGAATAGTGAATGGTTGATGCTTAAGTGGGTTGAATAATTCCTAGAGCCAGAGCTACCCAAGTTCGCAGGGATTGGTGATCCTGGGGCAATAACCCTTTAGATCAAGGAACTGAAGAAAGTCTTCATATTACTGGAGTGCTTGGAGGAATGAAAGATAACCCTGGCGGTGTACCAATTGCAAGGTAACGCTAGTGATTAGTTGGAAGCAACCCAAGGAAAGGTTTTTCCTGAAGGTGTGACCTCGGAGTGGGGTGCCCTTGTCGAAGCATTTAACAGAAAATACTTTTTTGAGTGCGCACGAGAGCAAAGATGGTCAAATTCCTGCAACTTGGCCAAAATCATTTGTCTTTCGAGTAATATAAGGTTAAGTTTGCAAAGCTCTTGAATTATGCCCCGAGAATGATTGAGAATCCAGTAGACCAAGCCAAGAGGTTTAGAGATGGTTTGAAACCGGAAATTAAAAGTCAGTTGGTGCCCTAAACTTGAAGGATTATGATGAGCTGTATGATGGGGCTTAGCAAATTGAAAAGGAGATGGCAGAAAGAGTAGTCACATCTAGATTGCAGCCTGTGTCTCATAGGGATAATCATTAGTTTGGGAAGAAGCCGATGACAGAAGAAAAACATTTCATCTCATCCAATAGAAAGGATGGTGTTAGGAAATTAGCACACAACTCAAGTAGTGGATGTCGACTCTATGGAAGATGACACGAAGCAGTTTTGTGCCTTGCTAAGACTGAAGCATATTTTACATGCGACAAACAAGGTTACATAGTGAGGAATTGTCCTTGCCAGTAGCCAAGGAGGCGTCCCCAACAGGCGTTAGTTGGGCAATCGACTGGAAATGCCCTGTGTCCTCCTAGGACTAGAGTATGCTTTGGATGTGGTCAACATGGCCACCAAGTGAGGAATTGTCCATGTAAGCCCATGGGAGTACAAGTGCCACTGTTATAAGAAGGACAACCTGCAAGGAACATTCCACGGAATAACCTCAATCGTCATTTGGTGTAAGGATCGGAGTACGTGTCACGAGAAAGGAAGATGAATAAATTATTTTGCCTTCACATTGAGTGTGGCCAATTAACTAAGTAAAGGTCTTGAACAAGTATCCCATATCAAAGATAGATGACTTGTTTGACCAATTTCAAGTGCATCGATATTTTCCAGGATAGATCCGAGGACGGACTATCATCTATTGGGGATTAAGGAGGAGGACATATCGAAGACCGCATTACGTACGTGATATAGTCACTACGAACTTATCGTAATGCTGTTTTGATTAACCAATGTGCCTGTTGTTTTATGGATTTGATGAATTGTATGTTTGAGGCACACTTGGATCAGTTGGTAATCGTGTTCATAGACGATATATTGGTGTATTTGAGGAATTCAAAGATACACGAACATCACTTGAGGATGGTGTTGCAAACCCTTTGAGATTACACATTGTGTGTTAAGTTTAATAAGTGCTAGTTTTCACTTACTAGCATAGCTTTTGTTGGTCGTGTGATTATGGATGAAGGAATTCTGTGGACCCGACAAAGATAAAGATAGTTAAAAATTGGCCATCGCCTATGATAGTGACGGAAGTTAGAGTTTTCTAGGCTTGGTAAGTTATTATAGATGATAAGTAGAAAGGTTTTCTACGATAGGTATGCCTCTGACACAAATGCTAAAGAAGAACACAAGATTAAACAGACAGATAAGTGTGAGCGTAGTTTTTAAGAGCTTAAGTTTTGACGATATTGTTTGGATTTGAAGGTTGTGAGATTTACAGTAATGCGTCATATAAGGAATTGGACTGCATTGTAAGGCAACAAGGAAGAGTAGTTGCTTACACGTCACAGCAATTAATGCCATTATTTTAATGAAGGCTAGATAAGTTTTCATCTTAATGATTTGAGGATTGTGGGCAATAGGTGATAATCTCTTAGGTGGTGGTAATCTTTGATAAGATTTATGGTGGACAAGTTACTGCGTGAGAGTCTTAGATTTGGTAAAGAATGAGAATAAAATTGTTTTGAGAGACAATTAAGATCTCACAAGTTAAACTACTCGATACATCATTTGGAATTAGCTGTGAACATTTTCCCTCTTAAGATTTGGAGGCATTGCTTGATGATATTTAGTATAATAAGAATTGATTTTAGAAGTTGTAAGTTTGAATGGCCATAAGAGATGAATTTACTCATGGTGGATTGTTTCGGAAGATAATTAAGATTGGGAATTGTGGAAATGAATTTTTATTCTGGTAGATTCAGAATTAATTATCCCATGATGCTAGAGGGACAAGTAATGAGATAGCATTGTTGATTTCTTTTCGAGGTATTAGTAAAGACTTGAAAAAATAGCCGAAAGCTTTTAGTGCAATAAATGAGAATTGGGTTGCACTAATCTTCAAATGGTTGAGGTAACATCCTTGGGCTAGGTGTGTAATTGAAGTGAATTGAATGTTGAAAGATGACATGAAGGCTTGTGAAACCAGATTGCGATTTGATGAAAGTTTAGTGGATCATAGTTCAAGTGTTGATAAGTGATCCTAAGAAAATGACCTTATGAATTGGTGAATTGGAGAAAACTTTTGCACTCTAAGGTGCTCAGATGAGGTTAAAATTGTGAGGCTTAATATGGGATGGGTTAAAATGGATAATACCTTTATGGGTTAGTTTGTATCAGAAAGGATGTCCTTTCTAGTAGTTGTGTGGTTCGAGGATGCCTGTATCGACCGAATTTGATAAGGGAGCAAAGTAGTCGTGGAGGCTAGAGGGCCTGAACAAGGAGTGACTCTTGGCAGGCTTTAGGATGTTGAAAGAAGTAGAAATGAGTTGAACCACACATTGATTGAAAGGATAAGATTCTTATTTGAGTGATATAGCAAGAGCATAGTCAAGTTTATGGAACTTTAGTTTATTGGAATGAGGTCAGAGACAGGGAGACCACTGGTCCAGAGACTATTTGGCAATCAATTGATATGATTAAGATTATCAAAGATAGGCTAAAGACATGTAAAGCCATTAAAATGCAGATAAAGGCCTTTGGAATTTTAAGTAGGGAATCGCGTTTTTCTTAAGATGTCGCTTATGAGAGGGACATCATGAGTTGGCAAGGAAAGAAAAACTAAGTCCTTTATGCATTGGACCTTTTGAGATTTGGATTGCATAAGGACTTTGGTTTTAAATGGATAAATGATGCAACTATGTACACCACCGGTGCCTTTGGCCAAGTGGTACACGAAATTGAAGCAGCTCGGTCCGAAAGGGGTTGAGTGATTAGCCTTTTGGAACCAAAAGTGATTTGGATATTATTGGAAGTGATCTAGTAGCACTAGAAGTGATGGAAAGAATTATGGTGCAGAAGGAATGAGTTAGGAAATTAAGGATTCAATGAGGCGTCAATACCCCTATATCTGATTGAGGATTTGAGTAGTAATGCAAATTTCAAGAATAAAAATTTCTATAAGGGGGAAGAGTGGTGACGTTCTAAATTTTATGACCTATTTAATCCAAATTTGGTCATCGGACTTTTCGGATGTCAAGACTAAATTATTAGATTTTGCCATATTAATTTCTGAAATTTTCAACTCATTTGGGAATGTCGGAAAAAGGATCAATGGGTCGAAAATTTAAATTAGAGACGTTCCCATTTCTAATTTTTGATTCAAGGGCATTTTGAGAAATGGTGATAAAAAATAGCAGGAAAAGACCGATTTACCCTTCCACCATTTATGACAAAGAGACAAAAAGTGGGGGAAAAGAGAGGGATGTCCTCTACCCCTTTAGCCACCCACATTTTCTCCCCCTTACTTTTCTTTCTCTTTCTTTTTCCCTCTCTCTCTCATCTCTTTTTCTCTTTTCTCTCTTCCTTTTTCTCCTTATAGCCGCATGCCCACCTGCTCACGTCCCCTCCATCTTCACTTTTCTTCTCTCTCTCTTCCTTTCTCCCTCATCCGCGTGCCACCTTCCCTCACCCATCCTTTTCTTCTTCTTTGCGTTCTTCGCCCGACGTTCGTAGTTGTTGTTGCTGCATTTTCCTACTTTTGTTACCTCACCTCAACTCATCAGCCACCCTTGCCACCATCGTCAGTCGCTCGGCCACACGCTAGAGCCACCATCGCCCAAGCCTAAACTGATGCTCCCTCTTTCCTTTCTCTCTCGTCTTTAATCTACTGAACTTGCCAGCTGCCCTTGGTTCAGCCTTTGGAGACGTCCGTGAGTTACGATGCCCGCCTGGGCAGCCGTGCACTGTCGCCGACCCTCTCTCCTTGTGGCTAGCCCCTCTTCACTGAATAGCTAGCTACCCCCTCGATTGAAACCTGTAACATCCTCGAAAACCGACCCCATGAAATTGGCCATAAGGTCCTGAATAAGTCGACCATGGGCCGTTGGCCATAGATCGATTGGTTCGATCGATAAGGATCAAGGATTGGCCATAGTCCGATCGACTGACCGGTCATGTATTGGTCGAGGCATCGGTCGTGAAAAGTATACCGACCATACCAATGGGAACGAATTACCAGCTCATAAGATGACTTTTTGGTCACGAGAATTGGTCATGGGATGATTTTGGATCGGCGGATGGTCATGAGTCGATCTGACCGGTCATAGCACCTGGCCGCGGGTGATTCCGCCCGGCTATGCACCGATACACGAACGATCCAACTTGATTAAAAGTGATCGTCTTCCGACTAAAAATGCATTATTCCCTATCTAATTCTTAGTGACCGGAAAGGAATCTTGAATTGGTGAATTCGGATCATGGATCAGTAATGCACCGGCCATGAACCATGCGGATGGATCGAGCGCCGATTGGAATGAGCCTCGGGATGGACCCGGCTATTCTGTCATAATTCCTAAGGTCCATAAGTGCCTTGGCTTAGTGCTAGGCCATGGGTAGCCTTGGAATTGGCCTTGAACCAATCCGAGGACCAAGGACCGAATTATGAGGGAAAGTCGCACTAGGCTCGGTAGGAGGCCTAGAGATCGGCCCGAGGGCTAGTTCCAGAGCCGATTGTGCCGACCCAAGTGCCGGTCATTGTGCCGACCGTAGGGCCGACCCTCAAGGCCAACCGACCACCTAAGGAAGCGGTTTGGGCGAATTTGGGGTATGTGGCCCGGACCCCGGGCACGTGTAAATTGGTTTTTCGAGACATGTCATATGATCCCTTTTCCGGCCGCGGAACCGACTCGGATGGTGGAATTCTCCGAACCGCCTTCTTGGTTAAGAAAAGGTCAAAAGAGAAGAATTCTCTAGAAACCTTATTGGATAAGCCTTATCTCTTACTTTTCAAAGTTTATGATTATGGTCAAAAATATCTTTGTGGGGGGCTATGATGGAGACAGATTACACATGGCTCAATCGGAACGCGACACCCGAACCCTCATTATGAGCCTATAGAATTTTAGAAACTTAGTTGGCAAGTTAGGTGACTTCCTAGTCAAACTTTCATAAATGCTAATAAATGAGGGGAAACAAGTGGACCAATAGGAAAGCGAAAGGCGGGTAGTCATCGATGACGTCTACTCACTAGACCACCAAGTAGAACCTTTAGCTTTGCCTAGTCATCCCTTAGGTGCAATTACTGAAGAAATAGGCTTGCCACTTAAGGATTCTAAACGGGCCACTAGGAAAGAGAGGATTGGATGGTTAGAAATGCAATGATGAGCTCGGGGACTATAAATAGGAGAAGCCTCTCCTCCTCCCTCATCATTTGCACCATCCTCCTCCTTCTTCTTTCCTCCTCCCTTGGCCGCCCTCTTCCTCCTCACGCCCACTCTCTCCTTTAATTTTCAAGGAAGCCGCTTTCTCTCTATCAAGTAGCTTCTCTAGTCTTCTCCCTAGTATGATCATTTCTATCATGAGGACTAGACGGTCTTCTCTTGTTGAACCGTGATTGTATGGAAGATTATGTACGTTGGTTCATACGTGAATCTTATGCATGTGCGTGATTATTTCACGACCGAGATGATGCCATGGTTTGTTGTTGGTGTTCAACGCAAGTTGGGAACGCCCAAAGCCATAAAGCTTGAGTCGGCAACGAAGTGTCGGAACTCAAGTCTTGCGCGGTACAAGGATCGCCCAAGGCCACGAGGTCTTGGATCGACATCAAGACATGCCGATTCCTAGTCTCGTTTGGTACAGGGATCGCTCAAGCCCACAAGGTCTTGGTTGGCATCGAAGTATGCCGAGCTCATGTCTTGGATTTGGTGCGAGATCCTTATTACTTAGCGGTTGAGCCAAACCTTGGACTTGGAGTTATTCACGGCATCATTAGACTTGAGTCGTAGAAAGCACGGCATGCATGATTCTGTATGAGCATGATGTTGTTGTTGAGTCATGAATGAGTCGGCTTAAGGAAAGAATAAGAACCAGCATAAGTGATGCATTTGTGAGATCACCCCATGAAAGATGGGAAAGATGATGATACCCCCGCAACGGGATGTCCCGCGTAACACCCGGAAGCCTCGAGAAGCTAGCCCCGAGAAGCCTCGACAAGAGTCGAGAGGGCCTGGTTGAGCCAGGACAACGTCAACTGGTACCCCCGCAATGGGATATCTCGGGTAACCCCCGGAAGCCTCGAGAAGCTAGCCCCAAGAAGCCTCGGCAAGAGTCGAGAGGGCCTGGTTGAGCCAGGATGATGTAAAGTGATCTACACGAATGCCGGTTATGCTCAAGTATGGGTAATATTGATTTATGTGTTAGCCGACACGTGAGTAAGTGAAACCCTTGTGTATGTGCTTGAGTGTGGAAGATATATGTTTATGTGTTAGTCAATGGGTGACTAAGTAGAGCCCTTGCATTAGTCATGACATTGTATGTGAGTTATAATTGATCTGCCATCAACACTGTTCGCATGAGTTGCTTTGGCTAGTCGTTAATGAAGGGATATCATGCTTGTCACGCCCCGACCCTCGAGCACGCGGCAACCCCTGTTCTCTTGCGGTCATTTGATTTGCGACTCCCCAGGATCCGTCGCCGACCGTTATTTTTATCTTTTGATTAAACGCATGCGGAAGCGAAACACAATCCCCGGTCAATTACAAAAACAGGGATAGCAGGAAAACTCAACAAGAACACAACAAAAGTATCGCTTTATTAACTAACTGATTAACCCTAGGAAGTTTACAAATACAAGCCCTTACCACGGGCATCTTCCTAACGAGCCAATGAGACCAACAGGCCAGGGTTAATCTACTCCTTCAAAACGGCCACGAGCCGAAACACGCGTCGATCCTCCATCCTACGGACCTGAAAATGGTTATTCAATAACCAGTGAGATAAATCTCAGCAAGTCAAAATCCTAAGCCTCGGTTAGGAGACCTACTCGCCTCGAGTGCGCCCTGACGTGCAATGTCTCTATCGCCAACAATTCAACAACAGAATAACACCCAATCGACCATTAACAGACGCACGCTTAGACCAAGGCTCATATGCGATTATTAAAAGTTAACACTCGCAATCACAGGCGACCCTACCTGGCCTTTGCACACGCAACCCGCAAAACCGTTAATTCAATCATCACGACATTAAGAGCATGCGAATAATCAGCATCTCACACCACTTTCTCATGTCTCACACCCACACATGCTCCGATTATTACGACCCCTCCTCCCCGGGCCACGGCACAACCTTATGGTTGGCGGTTCCTGGCTAAACCAGCTTCGTCCTCTTTACCTCGAGGCACGGCGACGTCAAGGGCTCACTCCCAAGACGGCATTCCCGAAGGAGCACAAGACTCGCCCACTACCGCAGTCCCGCTACTGACAGAGGCCCGGGACCCGCCCCCATACCGCGATCCCACATAGAACCCCTCCCTGTCAGGCATCCGACCGGTCGCGACCCACGCCACGGCACAACCCCATAGGGATTGGCGGTCTTCCGGCAACGCCGGCTCTCCTCTTAATGTGACCATGCAACACATCATCAAGCAATCCATTTATATCTTTGCTCTGTCGTGAATGAAATATCACTCATGCTCATGCGACATGCCATTTCGTATAACCCACGCAATATGTCATGCGATCTCACTCGACAATTTCCAAAATTCAATTTACAATCAGCATTCAATCCCACACATTCCCTAACTCTTGGGAACAACCAACTCTTGTCATTTCAGATGACCAATCAACATCACGATACTCCGATATCCAACCACGTGTTTCAATATTTAAGAATAAATAAACACACGTCTCAATATTCAATAATAAATAAATACGTGTCCTCAAAACGACGCCAATCAACTATTTCTAACAATACTCAATTATCCAAAAATAAGTATAAAATATAATAATATTCAAAGATACTCATTTAAGAAACATATAATACTATAGTCGATTTTTCCGATAAAATAATTCAAGTCCCACAAAATACTTGTAATTATTTTTCAATCCCATAATTAATTATCCAACCCAAATAATTCCATTTAGTAAAATCCTTCTTTAATAAACCAATGTCATTTAATAAAATAGTAGATAAATACTATTGACTTTGGAAAAATAGACCATAGTAATTTTCCGCCAAAATTACTCAATTAAAAACCATTTCCAATAAATAATCACCAATTAAAACCATTTCCAATGAATAATCACCAATTAATTATTTTCTCCAAAAATAATTAATTTTCAGCAATGAATAGTAATAACAATATTACTATTAATAATTCGAAATTATAAATTAATTTAATTAATAATTCCGAAAATAATAAATTATTATTATTATTCCAAAATAATAATAATAATATTTATTAATACTAACCATGATTAACACAAGCAAGCTTAATCAAATAGTATTAACACACTAATCATCCATCATTCAAAAGCACTAATCAAGCTTAATATTAAACTAATCACCCTAAGGGAGTTTAGCACCCTAAACAAGGTTTAGAAAATCAACTCACGGTTTAGCGATTCCGACGACACGAGCGCGACGGCGGCGGCGAGGGGAACGCCCGGGAACTTCCGGCGCGTCGGGACAAGGCGGCCCGGATCGGGTCTTGGCCGAGGGCGGCTGTCCACGTGGCGACAAGCCGGGACACGGAGGAACCAGCGGCCGAGGTGGCATGGGCTGGCTGGTGGGCGGTCCGGCGACTCCGGACGGCGGCCAGCAGCTCCGGCGACTGCGAGCCAAACTCCCGGCGAAGGCTGGACAGAGCTGGAAAGGAGAGGGCGGTGCAACTGGTTTCGGGGGAACAAGCACTGGGGGTGGCTCCGGTGCGGCGGAGGGGGCTCGGAACGGTCCTCCGACGGGCTCGTGGCGGTGACCGGCGGCGGCGTGCAGCGGCGAGGCCGCTGGTCGCGTGTCCCGTCACGGCCAGAGGGGTCGAGGGGGAGAGAGAGAGCAAGGCGGCGACGGTGGCGGCGGGGGGCTCCCGGATGGCCCCGCCGGCGATCTCGAGCGGCCGGACGGCGGTGGGGCGGCCGAACGGCGAGGGGCCATCCCGACCTCGATCCGAACCGAAGAAGGAGGGAAAGATGGAGGTGGCAGCTGGTTCGCGGGGTGGCAGCAGCAGCGGCGGGCAGCTTGCCGCGACTCCGGCGTCTGGGAAAGGCGGCCGACGTTGCGACAGCGGCGGCGCGACCAGAACTGGAGCAAGAAAGCAGCAGCTCGGACAGAGGAGGGGCAGAGGAGGACAGAAGCTGGGGTGGTGCTGGTTCGGCCCAGGGCCGGCAAACGGCAGCTCACCGGCGACCGGACGGCAAGCTGGCGAGACGGCGGACCTGCGGCGGTGACGGGTGGTCGCCGGTCTCGCCGGCGGAGAAGCGAGATCAAGCAGCAGCAGCTTCGGCCGGTGAAGACAGCAGAAAAGAAGAAGGAGAAGAAGTTGCGGTGGGGGGTGTCGTGCGGGGAAGCTGCGCACGAGAGAGAGAGAGAGAGAGAGAGAGAGAGAGGAGACCTGGTCAAAGGGATAAGAAAGAAAGATAAGATAAGATGGGGCAAGTGGGTGTCGACAAGGGGAAGGAAACGCTGGGGAAAAAGAGAGAAAAGGGAGAGGAGAGAGGAACGTGCGGAGGGGAAGGGGAAAGAAAAGAAAAAGAAAAACAAAACAAAACAAAACAAAATCCAAACAAGCTTCTAGAGAGGGGTATTTTGGTCTTTTTACCCCTGAAGCACAAATTCCAAATATTTGGCTCCAAAACTCGGCCCGTTAAATCCTTTTCCAATAATTCGGGCTTACCAAATTCGGATGCTACAACTCTTCCCTCCTTAGAAAAATTTCGTCCTCGAAATTTGTAGGACTTTCTGCATCCTTAAACTGATGGGGGTATTGATGCCTCATTGCTTTCTCTTATTCCCAAATCGTTCATTCTGCCTCATAATGCTGTCAAACACTTTTAGTGCTGCCAAAACTTCCAATCCTGCCCAAACTGTCTTTGGTTCCAAAAAGGCTAAACACTTGTCCACTTTTGCAAAAAGAAAAAGTTGCAAAAAGTTGATTTTCCTTTTCTTTTCTTTTTTTTTTTTTTTTTTTTTTCTTATGCGGCCACTTATGCCGCTGGGATTCGAAACCCCGTTCTCGGACCTGCGGCTTCATCCCGCGATACCACTCGGCTAGAAGCGCCGACGGTGTCCAAACTTGCTTTCTTTATCCATTTAAAGCCAAAAAATCTTTATTCGCTCCAAATTTCGAAATGTTCGAAATGTCTAGGGCTCAGCTTTCCTTTCTTAACCAATTGAGATGTCCCTATCATCGGCGACACCATAAGGAAAACATGGTTCCCTACTTGAAATTCCAAAGGCCTTAGTCCTTTACTCGCATCAACTTTTTAGCGACTTTGCACTGTCCCTGATATCTTCACAACATCCATCAACTGCAAAACAATCTCTGAACCAGTGATTGTCTTTTCTCTGATCTTGTTCCAATAGACTAGAGCTCCACAAACATTCTCTTTTTTCCAGTTTGTAGTTCAGTTCATTTTTGCCGCTTTCGACATCCTAGAAGCCTGCCAGGAGTCGCTCCTTGCTCAGGCACTCTGGCCCCGGCGTCCACTCCCCGCCCTCGTCGGATCAGTCGTCATGGGCATCTAAGAACCGCACCACTACTAGCAAAAGTCCATTTTAAACATGCTTTATCTCATGGAGGTATTATCCGCTTTGGCCTGTCCCATACCAAGCCTCACGGTTTTAACCTCGTCCGAGCACTCCAAAGTACAAAACTTCCTCCAGCTCGTCAACCCATGAGCTCATTTCCACGGGGTCACTTATCGATACTTGAATTCTGATTCACCGAATTTCCATCAAATTGCTGTCCGAATTCCATAAACCACTGGTTTTTCTTTCAACATTCCTTTCACGTCCAATTATAACCAAACCAAAATATCACATCAACCATCTGAAGAAATCCTTACTAATACCTCGAGAAGAAAATCATCGATAATGCTATTCCACCATTTATCCACCTAACATCAAGGGATAATTAATTCTTAATCCACGAAGACAAAAATCCATTCCTCAAATCCCTATCTCAATTTCCTCCCGAAATAATCCACCTTGGATAAATTCACGTCTTAATTGAATCTAAGACCTCCGAGCAATAAATCATCTTACCATTTAATAAATCATCACTTATGATCCCATACCTACAACTCCTCAAATCATCAAGATTAAACTTATCTGACTTCCATTAAATCCAATGACCTCAATTGTCGTGACGCGTAAGCAACCAATCTTTCTTGTTGCCTTACCACGTAGTCAAATCCCTTATACGACACCTCACTGTAATCTCATAATCTCCGATACTAGACTAAATCCTCAAAACCAGTGCGGTAATCAGCTTATACTTAAGCTCTTAAATATTATGCTCGCACTTATTCGTCCATTCAAATTCTTATGTCCTTCGCTAACCTTCGTATCAAAGGCGTAGTTATCGTAGAGAACCTTTCTACGAATCGTCCGTAATAATCTGTCCGACTCAGAAAATTTTGAACTTCTGTCACTGCCATAAGTCTTGGTCAATTCCCGATGCCTTGATCTTAGCGAATCCATAGAATTTCTTTCGTCCAAAATCACTCGACCCACAAAAGCAACGCGAGTAAATCCAAACTCGCACATATTAAACTCGGCATACTGTTTATGCTCTTGAATGGTCTATAGCACTACCCTCAAGTGCTGTTCGTGTTCCTCTAAATCCTCGAATATTTCAATATATTGTTCGCGAACACAATTCCGAATCAATCCAAATACGCCTTAATTAGTCAATCCATCAAATCCATAAAACAACTGGCGTATTAGTTAATCCAAACAACGGGACGGTAATCTCTTAGTGACCATATCACACCCAGTGTGTCATCTTCGGTATGTTCCCTTCTTAATCCTCAATTACTGATAGCCCGTCCTTGGGTCTATCTTGGAACATATCGAAGCTCCTTGAAGTGGTCCAACAAGTCATCCGTCCTTGGTAATTGATACTTGTTCATGACCGTCCTTTGGTTACACTGCCGATAATCAATGCATAGGTGCAATAATCCATTCTTAATTCCTCAGCTAACAAATTAACCACAATCGTCCAACAATCTTAGCAACCTTCGTCCAATAAACGAATTACTTCCAATGATACAATCGAAAGGATCAAGGGTCCTCCTTGATTTCCGATTTCAAACCATCTCCGACCTTCTGACTCGGTCTACTAGATTCTCAATCATTCTCTGAACATTCCAACAACACGAACACTTACTCCAATTCCTTGATCCAAAGAGTTGCGACCTCAAGGTTACTCGCCTTAGCAGACTTGGACGGCTCTAACTCCAAGAACGGTTCAACCAACTTACACACCGACTGATCGTCAATCTCCTTTCCAACCAATGGAACCTACAAGGCGAGACAATAGCAACAACGGCGGCAACAGCAACAACAACTTGAATCTAAGCTCACTGCCCTATCTCAAAACCTTCCTCAAGGACTCTCGAATCAGGATCGTTCGTCTTATAGAATTATCACAGAAACCTTATTTCCAATCCCACGAGGAATTAGAAACCATGAACGACCCGCTCAAAGCCAGAGAATCAAATAAACAAACACAAGCACGAGGTGTTTTCCTAACTAACTATCCCAAAACCCATCGCACCTTATCACTCCATACATTGACCAGGCTCTGATACCAAAATCGACGGGGTTGTCACGCCCCGACCCTCGAGCACGCGGCAACCCCTGTTCTCTTGCGGTCATTTGATTTGCGACTCCCGATCCGTCGCCGACCGTTATTTTTATCTTTTGATTAAACGCATGCGGAAGCGAAACACAATCCCCGGTCAATTACAAAAACAGGGATAGCAGGAAAACTCAACAAGAACACAACAAAAGTATCGCTTTATTAACTAACTGATTAACCCTAGGAAGTTTACAAATACAAGCCCTTACCACGGGCATCTTCCTAACGAGCCAATGAGACCAACAGGCCAGGGTTAATCTACTGCCTTCAAAAACGGCCACGAGCCGAAACACGCGTCGATCCTCCATCCTACGGACCTGAAAATGGTTATTCAATAACCAGTGAGATAAATCTCAGCAAGTCAAAATCCTAAGCCTCGGTTAGGAGACCTACTCGCCTCGAGTGCGCCCTGACGTGCAATGTCTCTATCGCCAACAATTCAACAACAGAATAACACCCAATCGACCATTAACAGACGCACGCTTAGACCAAGGCTCATATGCGATTATTAAAAGTTAACACTCGCAATCACAGGCGACCCTACCTGGCCTTGGCACACGCAACCTGCAGAAACTGTTAATTCAATCATCACGACATTAAGAGCATGCGAATAATCAGAGCATCTCACACCACTTTCTCATGTCTCACACCCACACATGCTCCGATTATTACGACCCCTCCTCCTGGGCCACGGCACAACCTTATGGTTGGCGGTTCCTAGCTAAACCAGCTTCGTCCTCTTTACCTCGAGGCACGGCGACGTCAAGGGCTCACTCCCAAGACGGCATTCCCGAAGGAGCACAAGACTCGCCCACTACCGCAGTCCCGCTACTGACAGAGGCCCGGGACCCGCCCCCATACCGCGATCCCACATAGAACCCCTCCCCTCGTCGCATCCGACCGAAGTCGCGACCGACCCAGCCACGGCACAACCCCATGGGATTGGCGGTCTTCCGGCAACGCCGGGCTCTCTCTTAATGTGACCATGCAACACATCATCAAGCAATCCATTTATATCTTTGCTCATCGTGAATGAAATATCACTCATGCTCATGCGACATGCCATTTCAGATAACCCACGCAATATGTCATGCGATCTCACTCGACAATTTCCAAAATTCAATTTACAATCAGCATTCAATCCCACACATTCCCTAACTCTTGGGAACAACCAACTCTTGTCATTTCAGATGACCAATCAACATCACGATACTCCGATATCCAACCACGTGTTTCAATATTTAAGAATAAATAAACACACGTCTCAATATTCAATAATAAATAAATACGTGTCCTCAAAACGACGCCAATCAACTATTTCTAACAATACTCAATTATCCAAAAATAAGTATAAAATATAATAATATTCAAAGATACTCATTTAAGAAACATATAATACTATAGTCGATTTTTCCGATAAAATAATTCAAGTCCCACAAAATACTTGTAATTATTTTTCAATCCCATAATTAATTATCCAACCCAAATAATTCCATTTAGTAAAATCCTTCTTTAATAAACCAATGTCATTTAATAAAATAGTAGATAAATACTATTGACTTTGGAAAAATAGACCATAGTAATTTTCCGCCAAAATTACTCAATTAAAAACCATTTCCAATAAATAATCACCAATTAAAACCATTTCCAATGAATAATCACCAATTAATTATTTTCTCCAAAAATAATTAATTTTCAGCAATGAATAGTAATAACAATATTACTATTAATAATTCGAAATTATAAATTAATTTAATTAATAATTCCGAAAATAATAAATTATTATTATTATTCCAAAAATAATAATAATAATATTTATTAATACTAACCATGATTAACACAAGCAAGCTTAATCAAATAGTATTAACACACTAATCATCCATCATTCAAAAGCACTAATCAAGCTTAATATTAAACTAATCACCCTAAGGGAGTTTAGCACCCTAAACAAGGTTTAGAAAATCAACTCACGGTTTAGCGATTCCGACGACACGAGCGCGACGGCGGCGGCGGCGAGGGGAACGCCCGGGAACTTCCGGCGCGTCGGGACAAGGCGGCCCGGGACCGGGTCTTGGCCGAGGGCGGCTGTCCACGTGGCGACAAGCTGGGACACGGAGGAACCAGCGGCCGAGGTGGCATGGGGCTGGTGGGTGGGCGGTCCGGCGACTCCGGACGGCGGCCAGCCAGCTTTCGGCGACCAAGCGCGGCTCCGGCGAAGGCTGGACAGAGCTGGAAAGGGAGAAGGGCGGTGCAACTGGGTTTCGGGGGAACAAAGAATGGGGTGGCTCCGGTGCGGCGGAGGGGTCTCGGGAACGGTCCTCCGACGGGCTCGTGGCGGTGACCGGCGGCGGGCGTGCAGCGGCGAGGCTGCTGGTCGCGTGTCCAGTCACGGCCGAGGGGGTCGAGGGGGAGAGAGAGCAAGGCGACGGTGGCGGCTGGGGGACAGCTCCGGATGGCCCCTGCGGCGATCCGAGCGGCCGGACGGCGGCGAAGGGCGGCCGAACGGCGAGGGTGGCCATCCCGACCTCGGATCCGAACTGAAGAAGGAAGGAAAGATGGAGGTGGCAGCTGGTTCGCGGGGTGGCAGCAGCAGTTCGGGCAGCTTTGCCGGCGACTCCGGCGTGCTCGGGAAAGGCGGCCGACGTTGCGGCGACAGCCGGGCGGCGCGACCAGAACCGGAGCAAGAAAGCGAGCGGCTCGGACAGGGAGGGGCGGAGGAGGACAGAAGCCGGGGTGGTGCTGGTTCGGCCTGGGGCCGGCAAACGGCAGCTCACCGGCGACCGGACGGCAAGCCGGCGAGACGGCGGACTGCGGCGGTGACGGGTGGTCGCCGGGTCTCGCCGGCGGAGAAGCGGATCAGCGGCGGCGGCCTTCGGCCGGTGAAGACAGCAGAAAGAAGAAGGAGAAGAAGTTGCAGTGGGGGGTGTCGTGCAGGGGAAGCTGCGCACGAGAGAGAGAGAGAGAGAAGAGAGAGAGAGGAGACCGGTCAAAGGGATAAGAAAGAAAGATAAGATAAGATGGGGCAAGTGGGTGTCGACAAGGGGGAAGGAAACGCGGGGAAAAAGAGAGAAAGGGGGAGGAGAGAGAAACGTGCGGAGGGGAGGGGGAAAGGAAAGAAAAGAAAAACAAAAACAAAAACAAAACAAAACAAAACAAATCCAAACAAGCTTCTAGAGAGGGGTATTTTGGTCTTTTTACCCCTGAAGCACAAATTCCAAATATTTGGCTCCAAAACTCGGCCCGTTAAATCCTTTTCCAATAATTCGGGCTTACCGAAATTCGGGATGCTACAATGCTAGCCGAGGGTAGAGGTTTTACTCACTGAGTTTCCCCAAAACTCACTCATTTACCTTTACAGGTTGATAAGATGGCTAATCTTCCTCCTGTACGTTTTGGTCTATCGATGAGAATAGAAGAGTCGACTGTTGACATCATACACGTCGAAGTAGGGATAACGTATCGGAGATATACCTCAACCGTGTGGGTTCACGAGGGACAGGACGAATTGGTCCCTCACTGTTACGAGGCATGGTACGTCTGGTCGGACGGTGAAATGATCGGGCCTATTCGTGGCTTTAGAGGCTCGATGAACCCAAGTGGAGGGTCCACGTTCGATGGGATGAATGCTAATTAGTAATACCGGCTCGTAACGGGAAGGGTTCCCAATTTTGGAAATCGCGACGGTAGCGGAGATAGGGATACCCAAACCCTTTTATATTATGTAATATGAAAATTAGATGTATACGAACTACTAATGAAAATAGCAGTATTATATACTTGCGTCCCATGTTCTTCCAGTGATGTTTGTCGGGGATGTTGTTGTTATGTTATGCTTCCGCATGTGCATATAAAGAAGGTAAAATGAATCGGAACGACGACAAGCCTGGGATCGCGAAAATAACCCGCAGCTCGGACCCTGGAAGGGGGTCGTGACAAAACCCATTTTTGGTGAGACGCTAGAGGTACCCATGCGATCCCCTCATCACTGTTGTCGCGCCCCTATCGTTGGAATCATTGCTGGGTGTCGTCGGAATCATTGCCGAGTGAGTCAATTTCCTAATTCTTTAATAAGGGGTTAATCTCCACTAGGGGTGGATTAGTTTAGGACTAATCTTGGTTAGGATTAATTTAACACTAATTAAGTGTGCTTTGTGCTAATTGTGACTTGTGATTGATTAACTATAATTAACTATGATTAGTGATTGATTAATTATAGTTAATCCCAATTAGTATTAAATTATTTTACTAATCTTGCTTAATATTAAACTATTTTACTAACCTTGGTTAGTGTGGATTAATTACAGTTTAACTATGTTTAATGCTAATTAATTAGTTAATTAGCATTGTTTTATTATAATTAATTATAATGAAATTATTTTGGGGTAATTAATTAGTTTGGTAAGAATTAACTATGATTAATTATTTGATGACAATTAATTATTTATGGGATAATTAATGGTGATAATTCATTTACCGATAATTGATTATCGTGGTATGAGTTAATTATAATCGAATTTGAGTACATTAATTAATTACAATTAGCTATTCAGTAATCGCAATAGGGCGATAAATGGATAATTTAGGTGAGAATTACTTGGTTTATATATCAAGTTTATGCACATCGTTGTGATTGGAAGTGTACAAGTTGAGCACGAACTACTATTACATTGTTTAAAGATGAGAAGTGAAATGAATTTGAATAGTTGCGGTGTTTGCGTGATCAACTAATGAGAAACCATCACCCTCATATTAATACGAGCATGCCATTTGTGGCTGTGATGATAATACCCTTATATCATTGCGGGTATGCCCTGCGTGGCCATGATGAACCCCCCCGTATGATTGCGGGTGTGCCCTATGTGGCCGTGATTAAACCCCTGTATAATTGCGAGCATGTCTTGAGTGGCCGTGATGATAAAACCCCCATATGATTGCGGGTGTGCCTTGAGTAGCCGTGATGATAATATCCCCATATGATTATAGGTGTGCCTTGCGTGGCCGTGATAATACCCCCATCCGAGATTAGTGTTGAAATTTTATTGGATATGGATCGAGCGAATTGGATAAAATTAGTTGGAATGAAGGAAAGGAAATTGGACACCGAATTTACGTGGTTCGGTCCGAATGTCGGAACCTACGTCTATAGGGAGAGCAGCACGGAATTCCACTATAGAACCAAGCGATACAATGGAGATTACAATCACTCGAGCATTCAAACACTCTCTTAGTGTTTCCCAGCCCCCAATTATACCTAATAACTTATACAGTATTTAGCCCCTCACAATTCTCAGTGAAATTCTCACTCAAGAAATTAAATAAATTCTACTAACAAGAATTTAACTAGCTAAAACACTCAAGTGTAATTACTGATATGACTAGTATAAACACCTAGAGGGGGGGTGAATAGGTGTTGTGGAAGTTTACGCACAAATAATATCAGTTTGATGCAATCCACAAACAGATAGTAAATAGAGAGAGTTAGAGAAGATTGCAAACACTGTTTATAGTGGTTCGGCTTTAGACAAGCCTACGTCCACTTTCCGGGTGACCAGCCAATCGGCTGTATTTCACTATATGATCAACGGTGATTACACACTCGAGTGTTTATACTTGGTGATAATCAGTCTCACTAAGTCACTCTTTTTTGTAATACACTGAGATCACTCAAATACGCACTATGAACAACAATTGAAGAACGGAATCAGCTTTGGAATAATGTTCATCTACTCTACCCCTTAAGTCTCAACCTATCCTTAAATACTCTCCAAGCCACATTCGACCGTTGGCTCTTTCCCTGAGAGTTTTTGTCTTCCCTTTCTTGGACAGACTTTATAAGGCAAGTCTTTTTGACCGTTGAGGGTAGATCGATCCCCTTAGATTCTCGTTCGCCCATACAATCGAATCTGGGCTTCCATAAGTGCTCTATTCTTCTTTAGAAGTTGTCCACTAATTGATCCTCAATCGATTAACATAACAGAATCAACATGAATAAGGTAAGTGAAATACTCTACCGTTGGTGATCTTATCTTGTAGATACAACTTAAGTCTGACAGACTTTAAGTTCTGAGTCTGCCTAGAATTTCAGTCTGGTACGGTCAGACTTAAATTCTCAGTCTGGTACGGTCAGACTTAAATTCTCAGTCTGATAGACTCTTCCGTCTGGTACGGGCAGACTCTAAGGCACCCCAAGCTTTATCTTCTGCTACAAGCAGACTTTAAAGCCTAAGTCTTTCTCGAGTCCTTTTCCTTCAAGAGTTTAGTAAGAATCTCATTCATAAAATGTTTTGTAAACATCAAAACTAGGAGTTTCCTCAACAATCTCCCCTTTTTGATGATGACAAAACATTTCATTCATATGGCTTAATGTTCCTGCAAAAAATGGTTAGATAGAGCCTATTTCCAACTATTCTGCACAACTTATAAGAATAGCTCATATCAACCCTGTATAGACAATACAACAGCAACATAACCACATTTCATCAGTGAATAAGCATATAAGAAAATATCATCAGATATTATAGTATCATGCATTAACATAATGAAGCCAATTTTGTTATGCATCCAACTATCAAATCATCAACCTTAAAAAGTTTAGAAATCACCAGTTAAAAAGTTTTCTTGTTTGGGGTCCGAACAAGGGTGAAATCCTCCATATCCGATGCAGACTTCTCAATTCTATCAATACATTTATTGACCGTCTTCTCAAGAGTTTCCAGTCTGTTTGTGAAGGAGGTTTCCATTTCTATCTGCCGATCCTTGATCTCAGTTAGAAGTGCCAAGATCTTCTGATAATCAGCATTCCCAGATGAAGCTTCAGGTATTTGAATTTCAATATTTTCATAAAGATGCTCTCCCTGAATTGATGCTTCATTCTGTCCTTGTTGCCCTTCCTTTTCCCCCTCTTTATCTCCTTCTTCTTCTCCTTCTTTTGTTTCCTCTTCTTCTTGATCTTCTTCTTCTGGATCTTCCGCCAATTCAGATACATCATTCTTCTCATGTTCTGTGTTGAGAATGTTTTCTGCATTTGTTTCTGCTTCTGGTTCTGACATTCTCTGAGAAGTTTGACGCATATTTGCCAAAATTGCGGAGATACTTTCTTCTTCTTCTTCTTCATCTACCAGTAGAAGTTGTCTTCTCCTTTTAGAACTTGGCTCAGCAGCAGCTAACTCTTTACCTTTTCTTTTTGCTGTCTCTCGTTCTAGCCAATTCCTTTTCTTTTCGTCTCCAAGTCTCTCGCAACGCCCTTCAATCTCATCTTATTGATCATCTTCATGTCAATAGCCATTGTGGGAAGAGTTTTAGTGCTGAATCTTCTGGGTATGTCTATTTTAAGATGCTCAAAAATCCTTGTCACTAAAGCTCCATAGGGTAGCTGTCCTTTCTCCTTCGACACCGTCCGATACATATGCAGTATTATTGTGTGAGGCAGTGAGAACAGTACTCCCTTTTCAATAGCCCACATTAATTTGGCCTCAAATTTTGATACATCAGTCTTTGATGAGGCTTTTGGACGAATACAGCTGATAATAATAAACTGTTTCATAGGAGACGTCTATTGGCCTGAATGCTCCTCTTTCAACTTTTATAATGTCAGCTAGAGTGTCTGTACTAACATCATAGAACCTGTCATTCACACTGAATTGCATTCTATCTGGAGAGAGAAATGTCAAATTCGAGTAAAAATATGCTGTTAATTCAGGATAAACAGCAGCAGAATTAGTGCAAAATTGGTCCATCTGCAATTTTTCAAAGCATTCCCGCAGATTTACTTCAGCAGGATCCAAATAATCAAAATCCACAATTCTGTGGTTCATGATTCCTCGATCCATCAGTCTGTTGAAGAAGGTTTTATGTTCTCTGGATCGAAATAATTTCCCGGTTGTGTTTCGAACTACAGCAGCTATTCCCATTCTAACTTCAAAATTTTTGTATATGTTCTCATCATCATCCTTTATACTATCTTTGCTTCTCCCTTTATCACTCACTTGTTCTGTACGAGTGGATGGTGAGTCGGTGGCCTGTACTGCTTGAATGAGACGGAGTTCATTCGCATATCCTTCCTCTCTCAAGAAGAACAATTTGACATCATCCCTAACATTTCTCTGGACTAATTTCTCATATCTCCTCATTACTACATGAGGGCTTTCGCCGGTGTGGGTAGAGTTAGTCCAGATGTACCTCTTCGTGAGAAATGTCTTTCTTCAGACTGTGATCTGATGGCTCTTGGAGATTCTTCAGGATCATTTTGAGAAGAGACTCTTGGAGAATGTCCTTGAGTATCTTCGGAAGTCTGTGTGAGATCGAAATGCGTCTGTCCTCTGTCGACTCTTCTTCCTCCTTGCCCAGCAATCCTGTTTGATCTTCTTCTTGGAGATGAAGATCTTGATCTGGATACGGAGGATCTCGAGGCCATGTTCGAAGAGATTTGGTTTTGGAGAAGATTGAGATTGATTTAGAAAGAGTTTTTCTCCGTTAGGGTTTTCAAAACATTCTGAAGGGTTAAAAGAAATCCCGACTCTTAGACGTTTTTATACCCCCTCGTTAGAAGAACAAATGAACAAGCAAACTCAAAATAAATTAAAATGACAGTTATCTTAAACTTAAAAATATTCAATAAACATATGCCAAAATATACAAATCAATCATGCGAGATTAAAGGCACTTACCAAAGATTGACCAGATTGAATTAAGGAAATAACATACCTTCCCAAAATACCATTATTTCCTTTTTTAATAGTCTGTCCAGATTTATTCCTTTTCTCGACTTTGTCCTGTTCTCATAGAATTTATAAAAAAGGGTTAATAATATTTAATCTCCCACATATTGAATCGAATGTACCTTTGTCCAGCGGCTTTGTGAAGATATCTGCTAATTGATTCTTAGAATCAATAAATTCCACATATATATCTCCATTCTGCACATGATCTCTAATAAAGTGATGTTTGATTTCAATGTGCTTTGCTCTGAATGTAGAATTGGATTCTTGGTGAGGTTTATAGCACTCGTATTATCACATCTTATTTCAAAGGTAAAGCTTCTTCTTTTCCATAATCCAATAGTTGCTGTTTCATCCATAAAATCGTGAGCAAAGAACTTCCAAGAGCAACATATTTTGCCTCTCGCAGTTGATAGAGCCACAAAGTGTTCTCGCTTTTTAGAAGACCATGATACCAACATTTGTCCAAGTAATCGGCATGTTCCAGATGTACTCTTCCCCGTCTACTTTACATCCCGCTAAGTCAAAGATCTCGAGTAGCCAATGAGAGTAAAGTCTGTTTCTTTAGGGAACCACGCACCCGAGAGATGGATAAGTTGCTATGTACTTAATAATACGCTTTTACTGGCTGTAAGATGAGATTCTCTTGGATCTCGCTTGAAAACGAGCACATACACATACACCGTATATAATGTCCGGTCTGGATGCGAAGATAGAGAAGAGACCCAATCATACTTCTATAAGATTTCGATCAACTTTCTTTCCCGATACATCCCGATCGAGTTTAATGGAAATTGACATTGGAGTTTCGGTCTTCTTGCGCTTTCCATCCCAAACTTCTTAACCAAATCTTTGGAATATTTCTCTTGATGAATGAATGTTCCTCGTTTTGATTGGTTGATCTCAAGTCCTAGGAAGAAAGTAAGTTCTCCCATCATACTCATCTCGAATTCCTCCCCATAGACTTTGAGAAGTTCTTGCACAAACTTTCATTAGAAGAACCAAAAATAATATCATCTACATAAATTTGTACTAAAAGGATGTCCTTACCTGCTTTCTTGATAAATAAAGTTGTATCAACCATACCTTTCTTGAAGTTGTTGTCTAATAAGAACTTACTGAGTCGTTCATACCAGCTCGAGGCGCTTGTTTCAGTCCCATACGAGCCTTTTTCGCCTCAAAACATGATCTCGCCTTTCTTGTTTCCTCAAACCCAGTGGTTGTTCCACATAGACTTCTTCCTTGATGAACCCATTTAGAAAGGCGCTCTTTACATCCATTTGAAATAGTTTGAAATTCTGATAACAAGCATAGGCAAGTAATAGTCTGATTGCTTCTAATCTTGCAACTGGAGCATAGGTTTCATCATAATCTATTCCCTCAGATTGGTAATAACCTTTTGCCACAAGTCTTGCCTTATTTCTGGTGACTTTTCCAAGTTCATTTACTTTGTTTCTAAAAACCCATTTGGTACCAATAATTGTCTGTCCTTTTGGTTTAGGGACTAATTCCCATACATCATTTCTCTTGAACTGTTGAAGCTCCTCTTGCATTGCCTCTATCCAGCTTTCATTTTCCAGAGCTTCATTTATACCTTTGGGTTCAATTTCAGAAATAAGTGCAACAATACCTGTGTCCTTTTTGTTCCTTGATCTGATTTGAATCCCTTCGTTGATGTTTCTGATCACGAGCTCTTTGGGATGACTAGACTTATGCTTCCAGTTTCTGTTCAGAACTTCAGCATTATCAGAATCTTCTGTGGATGCAGAAATATTAGGCTGAGTTGATTCTTCTTCATGAATTCCTTCTTTGACTATTTCCTGAGAAGATTCTGCTTTGTTGAAACATGATCTTTCAGGTACAGCATCTGGTTTTGATTCTTCATGCACTCCAATACTTTGTTTTGGAACTTCAGTCTCCAGAAACTTTACATTCATGGATTCTTCCACTGTCTGAGTGTTTTTATTGAACACTTTATATGCTTTGCTAGAGTTTGAATAGCCCAGAAAAATACATTCATCTAACCTTTCTTCAAACTTACTAGGTTGACGATTAACATTTTTAAGAATATAGCAAAGACAACCAAAAACTCGAAAGTATGAAACAATAGGTTTTCTTCCTTTCAAAATCTCATAGGGAGTTTTCTCAAGTATAGGTCTAAGAAAAATTCTGTTAATAATATGACAAGAAGTAGAAACTGCTTCGCCTAACCGAGTTGCCACCTTGCTTTCTATAAGCAATGTTCTGGCCATTTCCTGCAGAGATCTATTCTTTCTCTCCACAACTCCATTTTGTTCTGGAGTGTAGGGAGATGAAAAAGTATGCTGTATACCATTTTTATCACAAAAGTCTGAAAAGTCTTGATTTTCAAATTCTCTCCCATGATCTGTTTTGATACTAGAAATAGAGTATCCTTTTTCATTTTGAACCTTCTTTGCGAATGTTGAGAAATATGAGAATGTATCTCCTTTATTCGCAAAGAAAAAATACCCATGTAAATCGAGAGTAATCGTCTACAATCACAAGACAGTACTTCTTACCTCCGATGATATAAGTTCTGGTAGGTCCAAACAAATCCATGTGAAGAAGCTGTAACACACGGTTAGTAGTAATATGCTTTATAGATTTAAAAGAACTTCTCACCTGTTTTCCAAGTGTGCATGCAGAACAAAGTTCTGTTTTCTTGTAATTTAGTGAAGGTAAGCCACGAACAAGCCTTTTATTTGCAAGCTTGGTAATTTGTTTCATGCTGACATGCCCAAGTTTGCGGTGCCACATATCTCGCTTCATCTTGGACTGATAATAGACATTTTGTAGTGTCTACATTTATATCCGTAAGATAAATGTTCCCATGTCTTCGTCCAAGTAAAAGTCTCGTGAAGAGTCAATGCTTGTTCCAACATAAGTTCTCTTTGAAGTTTATTCTCAAAACCAGCATCACATAACCGGCTGATGCTCGAAGATTGTAGTTTAATCCTTTGACTAGAGAAATATTGTTGATGATTAGGCTGCCAATCTTGACAGCTCCTCACCCTATAATGTTTCCTTTAGTGTTTCCTCCAAAAGAGACTGTTCCTCCCTTGATTTTCTCAAATTCAATGAACATCTTTGAGTCTCCAAATCATGTGTCTCGAGCATCCACCGTCCAAGTACCATTTCTTCTTTCTTTTGAAGCTTACCCGCAATGTTTACAAGAACTCATTTTTTCTTTGGTACCCAAATTTTCTTGGGTCTATTATAGTTAGTAGTATAAGTTTTTTCTATCCAATTCTTTTGAACAGGTCTCCAAACTTTAGGACATTTGTTTTCAAAATGTTCTTTTTCTCCACAATTAGAACATTTAAGATTATTTTTACCAATTGGTTTAACAAAATTACTTTTGAAATGATTTTTGTAAGCTTGTCGAGGAGGTCTTTGTCTTATTCTTTCCTTGACTTTAGGAAAATCAATCGGGAATCATTTTCTTTATAAAAACCAAGTCCCGACTTATCATAATAAGGAATTTGAATAGAAAGAATATGCTGAAGGGTTTTTGATCCTTTTGAAAACTTTGTGGTAATATCTAAAAATTCCTTTTGAAAAATCATTCTCTTTTTGCAAAGAATCTTGATTTTCCTTTGCTTTCAAAAGATCCTTTTTGATAGATTCATTTTCATTTAAAAGAACCTCTCGATTTTCCTTTATTTCCAAAAATTCCTTTTTGAAATCATCCAAATTTCCCTTCAAAAAATCGTTCGTTTAATCAACTTGTAATTTTCCTTTTTAATGTGGAGATCCTTTTCAAAGTAGTTTTTAGATTAGAACAAAGCTCATTTATATAATCTGAAACTTCTAAAGGAATATCGAATGATTTACCTCGATTTCTCTCGTCCGAGTCCGAGTCCTGTTTCGAGAATCTGAATCAATGTGCCATAAGACAAATGTTTCCATATTCGTCTTCACTATCCTCAACTTCTGTATCGCTCCATGTTTCAGCTTTGAGAGCCTTCTTGTATTTTTCAAATTTTCCTTTGTTCTTTTTGAGTCTAGGACAATTCTGTTTAATGTGCCCCTTTTTCTTACACTCAAAACAAATTACCTCTTTGGCATAATCATCATCGTCATTAGACTTGCGTTGTCCAGTCTGCTTTGTTTTCTGTTGTTGAATTTCCTGCCTTTTCTGTTTAGTTTCTTTACCTTTTGATCAGCAAAGTGCTAGTTCCTCATCATCCAGCTCTTCTTCGAGAATCAGATCATCATAATCGCATTAGACTTAAGAGCAATAGACTTTTTACCTCTGGATTCCACTTCCTCGTTCATTTGTTCTGCCTCATAGGACTGCAGAGTACCTACAAGCTCATCAACTGTTAGTGGTGAAATCCGCAAAGTTTCTCTGATAGATGTCTTCACATTGTTCCATTCTTTTGACAGTCCTCTTAGAAGTTTGTTGACTTTCATTGGTCCAGGAACAGGCTGTCCTTGATATGCCAAACCATTTACAATTTCTGTAAAGCGACTGAACATATCTCCTATTGACTCTCCCTGCTTCATCTTGAAGGACTTGTATTGACCAAGTAAAATATTTACTTTGGTCTCCTTGACACGATCGCCTTCCTTCATATGTCACATGTAGTCTGTCCCATACTTCCTTCGCTGTATCACAAGAAGATATACGATTATATTCATTAGGTGATAAAGCACAATATATGGAGTAAATAGCCTTTGCATCAATAGTTTGTCTCTTTGTTATCTCTTCTGGAGAGAGAGTGGCTGATGATTATGTTTCTTTCTCATCAGTACTCTTTGAAGTCTTTCGATGTTATCGGTGGGCTCGATTCCCCTCTCAACCACATCCCATTCCAAAGGGATCTTTCGACCGAGGAAAGCTTTCATTTTATTCTTCCGAGATATTGTAATCCTTGCCATCGAAGTATGGTGGACGAGTGTTGCTCTGCCCTTCAATTAAACCTGGTGCAAGAATACTAGCCATAGAGGATCTTTAACTCAGAAGTAACAAACACTTCAAAACTTGAGCACGAGGCTCTGATACCAATTGATATGACTAGTATAAACACCTAGAGGGGGGTGAATAGGTGTTGTGGAAGTTTACGCGCAAATAATATTAGTTTGATGCAATCCACAAACAGACAGTAAATAGAGAGAGTTAGAGAAGATTGCAGACACTGTTTATAGTGGTTCGGCTTTAGACAAGCCTACGTCCACTCTTCGGGTGACCAGCCAATCGGCTGTATTTCACTATATGATCAACGATGATTACACACTCTCGAGTGTTTATACTTGGTAATAATCAATCTCACTAAGTCACTCTCTTTTGTAATACACTGAGATCACTCAAATACGCACTATGAACAACAATTGAAGAACGGAATCAGCTTTGGAATAATGTTCATCTACTCTACCCCCTAAGTCTCAACCTATCCTTAAATACTCTCCAAGCCACATTCGACCGTTGGCTCTTTCCCTGAGAGTTTTTGTCTTCCCTTTCTTGGACAAACTTTATAAGGCAAGTCTTTTTGACCGTTGAGGGTAGATCAGATCCCCTTAGATTCTGTTCGCCCATACAATCGAATCTGGCTTCCATAAGTGCTCTATTCTTCTTTAGAAGTTGTCCACTAATTGATCCTTGTCAATCGATTAACATAACAGAATCAACATGAATAAGGTAAGTGAAATACTCTACCGTTGGTGATCTTATCTTGTAAATACAACTTAAGTCTGACAGACTTTAAGTTCTGAGTCTGCCTAGAATTTCAGTCTGGTACGGTCAGACTTAAATTCTCAGTCTGATAGACTCTTCCGTCTGGTACGGGCAGACTCTAAGGCACCCCAAGCTTTATCTTCTGCTACAAGCAGACTTTAAAGCCTAAGTCTTTCTGAGTCCTTTTCCTTCAAGAGTTTAGTAAGAATCTCATTCATAAAATGTTTTGTAAACATCAAAACTAGGAGTTTCCTCAACAATTACAACAACCAAACCCTCACAAGAAGAACTCTCTCTTCTCCCGGTGCTTAGAGGCACACCTTCTCCTTTGCTCCTTCTCTACCTTTTATGAAGAGCATGACTTGCCAGAAGACAAATGAAGCCGCAACTTCGGTGCCTCCCACATTTACTTTCTAAAGCAGAAACACCACGCTCCATTTTTTATTGCATGCATTTATGAAGTGAAGAAGAAATTGGACGTCCATGGACTTGCTTTCCTCTCTCTCTTTGACTTTTTCTCTCTTCATTAAATTAATACAAGACAAAGGAAGCACACAAAAGATGACCACTCTTCTTTCTCTTCTTACGTTCACAATCCTTTAGCAGAAGACAAGAAGGAACCCATAAATTTAATACAAAGTGGGTCACCGTCCACTTTCCTCCATCATTTCCAAAGTCTAGAAGAAAAGTCCAACCTGTAGCAACTTTTGGACTTTCCCTCTTCTGGCCTCACGCTTCCTTCTGGCTACACACTTCCTTTTGACGCATTTACTTCGCATCAAACACACATGCAGAAGGCAACAAGATCATGTACAATCAATTCTTGATCCGCCTGTGAGCGAGTTCACATATTCTCGTTAGTTTGGTTTTATTCACGAGGCTCAAACTTGAGACATATTTTTAACAATCTCCACATTGGCTCGACGTTTGAGCCAAATCACCATCGCTTTAGTGGAAATATCACTGCTACTCTCCTATAGCCCCAATGGGCTCAACTGCCACAGAGTGCTTTCAAGTTCAAGCTACGCTTGAACTTCGCCATAACCGTGGACCTCATTAAGACACCAACTCCACCTGCACAGTTAATTGCTCCATAAGGATTTTCCAACATAACCTCTTGTATTGCAAATAAAGCAAAACCATCATTGCAAACATATCTGACCGAAGGTTGAACATGCACCTTGTCAATTTTAGCAGCTACAGCAACCGTTGGCTCTATCGGCTCCACCTCGCTACAAGCATCACTTGTGTCGATTATTCCGCTAGTACCTGGTACCTCAAGAGTTTCTGGTTGCAACTCCACCTTGAGCTGAGCACCGTCCAGATCCGTATTAACATTGCACAAACACTCCTAACTAGAAGTACCGGAGACTTGTCAAAGGTAACTTCCCTGCTGTTAACAGGTGAATTTATATCCAGGCACCACAACTAATCACCCCGCTCACCTTGTGCATAACCATGGAATATGCATCTTGCCCTCTCATCGAGCTTACCATCACTCACTCGAAAATAACACGTGCAACCAAACATTCTAAATATAGAATAACCAGCAATGTTACCTGACCACACTTCTTCAGGAGTCCGATATTCAATAGCAGTCGATGGGGATCTATTCACCAGGTAGCTTAATCAACCGGGATTCTCCTAGCAACACCAGCACTAGAGATCATTTTTCGGGCCGTCTCTAGTAATGTTTTTTTTTATTTTATGATGACCTAGGGAACCTCGCACCCCACCGACAGCCGGGGGAGTAAATCCTGGGGGTCGCACGTGCTAGCCACCACACACGTGCAACCAGGTAAGTCACCCTATGACGAAGCTGGGATTCGAACTCTTGACCTTTTGCGAGAGGAAGAGAGCGCGAACCAGCGACACCACCCAGGCAGGTGGTCGTCTCTAGTAATATTCTGTTCATCAATTTTGCAAATTGTTGTGATTTACTGGCACTAGTGCGATGTTTCACTATGCCCTCCTTCATGCAGAATTTATTTACCAGCTCCATGCAGAACTCCATGCTCTTGTCAATTCGTACATGCTTGATCGACCTACCAGTCTTCGTCTTGATCAAAGCTCTTGACCGCATGTTCCTGACACTAGCATCAAATCTGTGCATCGGCACTACCACCCAGGTCTTCCTCGAGTAGTCATTAAACTCTCGAACAGATGCATCCAACGTCTTTGGGGCGAAACTTGTCACTATCTTATCTTGAAGTTCATACAGGCCACCGTGCTTGATTCCTCTCATTATCACCAGGGCACCTCGAACAACCTTTAGAACTCCACCTTCTGAAGAAAACTTGTAACCAGTTGAATCTAGAGCACCCAGGGAAATTAAGTTCTTTTTCAATTCTGGAACATGTCTTACTCCGGTCAATGTCCTCACAATATTATCATGCATTCTGATTTCAACATCACCGACACCCACAACATCGCATTCAGTGTTGTTTCCCAACTAGACTTTACCACTACCCGTGCATTGATAAGTAGTAAACCAGTTCCAATTTGGTGTAGTGTGAAATGAACAACCAGAATCCATTATCCATCTGTCAAATGACGAATCCTCAGTGATAGACAAGACACAATCAACACCATCGGAATTATTTTCAGCTACAGCGGCAACATCATTTGTAGACTCAACTCTAATTCCCTTGCCCTTTTCATTTTTCAGCTTAAAACAGTCTCTTTTTCAATGCCCACTCCTACCACAATTCCAACAGACAACTCCACCAATCCTAGGCTGACTACGTCTATTCATGTTTATACTATTCCTATTAACACGTGTACTAGTTCTTCATCTATTTTCACCTACTAAAGCAGCAGGTACAGGTTCACCAAATTCTTTCCTACGAATATCTTCACTCAGAATCAAATCCCGAACCTCATCAAACGTCAAGCTTTTTGATCCAGAGGAATTACTAACAGCAGTAACAATAGTATTCCAACTATCAGGTAGTGAGGATAATAAAATCAATGCATGTACCTCATCTTCAAAGGTAATCTCAATTGTACTTAACTGATTAATGACCTCATTGAATTTGTTAATATGCTCAGTAACCAACGTACCTTCGCCCATCTTTAAATGAAACAGACGTCGCATCAAATAGACATTGTTAATTGTAGAGGGTTTCTCGTACATATTCGATAGGGATTTCATAATTCCCGCAGTGGTTTTCTCCTTCACGATGTTAAACGTGATGTTCCGAGACAACGTCAGCCGGATAACACCCATCGCTTGTCTATCTAGCAATTCCCACTCGGCATCTTTCATCGAGTCTGGCTTCTCTCCATATAAAGGTAAGTGCAGATTTCTCTAGTACAAATAATTTTCAATCTGCATCTTCCAGAAGGCAAAATCCTTCCCATCAAACCAGTCGATTCTCACTTTTCCTTCTTCCATCGCAACCGATTCGCCAACCTTGGCTTTGATACCACTTGTTGAAATTTTATTGGATATGGATCGAGCGAATCGGATAAAATTAGTCGGAATGAAGGAAAGGAAATCGGACACCGAATTTACGTGGTTCGGTCCGAATGTCGGAACTTATGTCCATGGGGAGAGCAGCACGGAATTCCATTATAGAACCAAGCGATACAATGGAGATTACAATCACTCAAGCACTCAAACACTCTCTCAGTGTTTCCTAGCCCCCAATTACACCTAATAACTTATACAGTGTTTAGCCCCTCACAATTCCCAATGAAATTCTCACTCAAGGAATTAAACAAATTCTACTAACAAGAATTTAACTGGCTAAAACACTCAAGTGTAATTATAACAACCAAACCCTCACAAGAAGAATTCTCTCTTCTCCAAGTGCTCAAAGGCACACCTTCTCCTTCGCTCCTTCTCTGCCTTTTATGAAGAGCATGACTTGCCAGAAGACAAATGAAGCCGCAACTTCGGCGCCTCCCACATTTACTTTCTGAAGTAGAAACGCCGCGCTCCATTTTTTATTGCATGCATGCATGTGCATGCATTTATGAAGTGAAGAAGAAATGGGACGTCCATGGACTTGCTTTCCTCTCTCTCTTTGACTTTTTCTCTCTTCATTAAATTAATACAAGACAAAGGAAGCACACAAAAGATGACCACTCTTCTTTCTCTTCTTATGTTCACAAACCTTTGGCAAAAGACAAGAAGGAACCCATAAATTTAATACAAAGTGGGCCACCATCCACTTTCCTCCATCATTTCCATAGTCCAGAAGAAAAGTCCAACTTGCAGCAACTTTTGGACTTTCCCTCTTCTGGCCTCACGCTTCCTTCTAGCTACACACTTCCTTCTGACGCATTTACTTCACATCAGACATGCATGCAGAAGGCACCAAGATCACGTACAATTAATTCTTGATTTGCCTATGATCGAGTTCACATATTCTTGGCTCAAACTTGAGACATATTTTTAACAATTAGCATGCCCTAAGTGGCCGTGATAAAAGCCCTGTTAAGCCGGAATACCCTCGTCCAAGATGGGCGTGCCTTAAGTGGCCTTGATAAAACCCCAATTGAGTTAGAAGACCTCATATGAGACAGGCATGCCTTGAGTGGCTATGATAAAAGCTTGATTATGCAGGAAGATGGCTAACCTTCAAGTTGCGTCGGGGCCCTTAAGGTTGTAACAATCGGAACACGCGTGAGTGCATTGCATACAATGAAACATGATTTGTGTTCTGATTATGTGAATGCCTAATTGTGTTATTTCTAGCACGTGTGAGTTTGCATCATGCAGTATACGTGTGCCAAGGCAATGTGAGAATGTTTGTGATTGCATACGATGGTTGTTATGTGCTCTTTATGATTGAGGACCTATGCACGTTAATAGTTAAGGCAAAGCGTAGGTTGTTTTGCTATTAATCTGCCATCGATAATAGGGTGCACGTTAGAGCACCCTAAGGTAAGAAGACTTCCCAACTAAGGTTTAGGATTTTAACTTACCGAGATTTATGTCTCACCTGTTGTTGTTTAACCATTTTCAAGTCCGTAGTGTAGAGAACTGATAGGTGGTGTGGTTCGTTGCCGTGTCTTGGAAGGAATGGATTAATCCTGGCCCTGCTAGTTTTGTTGGCTCTGTAGGAAGTTGCCCATTGTAAGGGCCTATACATGTAAACTTCCTAGGGTTAATCAACAGATAAATAAAATGGTACTATTAAATGTGTTTTGGTTGGTTTTCCTGACTATCCTGTTGGTTGTGTTGATTGGGGATTGTTTATTGCTTCCGCATGTGCTTAATCGAAAAATAAAAAGATTGGTTGGCAATGCGTCCTGGGACGTTGCATACATTTGACTACAAGAGAATAGGAATTGTCGCGTGCTTGAGAGTTAGGGCCTTACAATGAGGGAACAGAAAGAGAAGTTGTTAGAAATAGAAAAGATCAACACAACCATGAACAATGGACTGATGATTGGATTCAAATCGCTGGAGATCGGAATTTGGAACACTAGGTCAATTTTGGAGGTTGTTCTTGTTACTAGATTGGATGCCCGGTTCATTTTCAATGAGACCATTCGAATGATTCATGAAGAAGGAGCTGATATTGTCAATGCTAGTTTCTCGTGTTGGTGATGCGATGCTTGACACCATTCATGCCAAGGTCAGAATTTGTTTATATTGTGAGCCCAAAATGGTTAGAAATTATACGTTTAGAACAAAAAAATTTACTACAAAACCTAGATTTTTGGAACTCATTCCTAGAGACGATATATAAGAATAATTTATGGAGCAAGGTGACGAAATTCTGTTAGGTATACGATTATGATCCACTTGTTTTGATAAGACAAGGATGCCCGACTTACTCAGGTAGTATAGTCACGTTGATCATGAAATTTCTCATTATCTCGTGGATTATACAAGATCTCGTGGATTATACAAGATAGTAGTTGAAACCTTGGTGGTAAACCTAAAGATAAACTTGTTCGCACTTGATGGTGTGGCAGTCGAACACATGCTGACGTTACAATTACAACAAATTTACTTGTTCAAGATACTCGCGTGCAAATTGTAAACCGATTCCAGTAAACAGGTTTTAATACGCTTAGCAAAAGTATGACTCATTTAGGGATTTCTAAAGCAGGCTTGAGAAGCACAAATTGATCATAGTAGGTTTCTTTGGTCCTTGCAAAGTAATTTTATCAGCTGTGACGGTATTGACAGTAAGACATAAGAGCCAACCATTTTTAATTCACGTACCAAGTAGACAAAATCTAAAGCTTCGCTGACTTTTAACTTTTAACATGAAGAGAGGCTGTCAGAAATTCCTTGCCAAGATTGGCAGGAGATGATCTCATTTCCCTCTTTATGTTGTTCTTTCAATTGGCTGGTTCTTCAGTATTCTTTCTAAGTTGAGCGTACTGTAGGATGGAGATGGCGATTCTTCAGACGAGAGAATATCTGAGAGGCTACGAAAGATTGTCAATGATGTATACTGATGTAGTTTCATACTTAGTCTAGTGCTGGTTGAATATTGCAGAATTATTGAATCTTAAGAGGATTGTCACTCTTTCTTATGAATATGTAAGTATATATTTAATTCCGTGAAGTTGCAAAATGATTTTTTGAAAGCTCTAAACAAGCTTGCTCTAGCTTTTCCGTAGCTTTTCATTTGTTACCTGACATAGTACACGATGTTATTACGATCGTCTTGTACTCCCGAACTCTTTCTAAGCAATTTCCTCACTTACTTACTTCATGTGTGAACATCAACACACTATTCATTTCTGATTTCTTTCATGCCGAACCATTTCTAAGTCTTTCTATATAGTTATATGCAATTGGCCCTTCTGTTATGTTAGGAGGTTAGTGATGTGGAATATTTTAAGCCCTCTCTCACATGCAAGTTGGATTAAGAATGATATGTGGGCAGAACTTTACTTTGATACCATGTTAAAAGATACAACACAAAAGTTTCACCTTATAGGTGAAAGGAGACCACGTGTACATACAAAGCATGCCAACCCGTAGACAAGTAATGTGGGATATTTTCAACACCTTTGCTCATCCTTTTGGTTTTGTTCTTGAACATTGTTAATTCAAAATAAATTACAAGAATTAGGAAAGGCTGATAAAAATGGAATGATTGGATGTCTAAATAAAATTGGCATGTTGCTTCGGTGTTTATTGATCATTTCCTATCAGCAGTGTTGCTGCCATAATATAACATGTGAAATGAAGTACATACTCTTTTATGAGGTTACTCCTAGAAAAGAGTCGCTAGGTTGATAGTTCTTTCCCGTTCTTTGTGAAGTATTAATTTGCTGGTGCATGTATGTGTGTGAGAGAGTATTTTAAGTGATGATTTGGTAATGAGCAGTTGACATTTTACATTCTCTCCTAATGTGATTGAGTTTGTGGAGACTATAGTAGTCCCTTATTCTTGCCAATTTCTTGCCTTCAGAAAGTGATTGGCAATATCCTTTCTACATTGAATTTTACGATAAAAACAAATGACTTGGGACCGCCAAGACTTAAATGAAGGGTGACTGATGGGAGGGAAAGTAGAAAGAGAATGAAACTTTAGTGAAAGCCAATAAAGAATACAAAGGCAATCCTAGTGGGAACTTGACTTACCAATATTCTCAGAGGAAATGATCAAAATGCCACTTGGCATTTCACTTGCCCAATGAAATGGGACTCGACTCTTCGAAAGGAGAAAAAGAAAGGAAATAATACATATATACATATATATATGTATATATATATATTACTAGGATTAATATCACAAAATATCTTAAACTGGTACTATTTGAACATATTTACTTCCAAAAAAATTTAGGACTCATAAAAACCCTCAAAGTAGTACCACTATTTCGATTTTACCCTCCGTTTTTATCATGCCCCGGACTCCCTTAGCCACAAGAACGTAACCAACGGGGGTTATTTTTTGACATCCTAGGAGGTGCTGTCGACCCATTCTTTTTATTTTTTGATTATGCACATGCAGAAGCATACCCAAACATCTCCCACCAAATCATCAAAGTGGATAGCAAGGAAAACACTTCAACATAACACCCTTTATATACGCATCAATACTATCGAAAGTTATAATTACAAGCCCACTTTTAATAGGGCCTTTTGCTTTTACATCCAAAAAGGTCGGGGTTAGTCCTAACTCCTCTATCTCCAACATGTTCACTTTTACAATGATAGGCCCTCCATGCGAATAGGATGCGAATCCAAACCTACAGGCCTAAAAATGGTTAAACAATGACAAATGAGTCAAAACTCAATAAGTATATTGCCTAATCCTCATATAGAAGGATGTCTCGTATCGGAAACACGTCAAACCTAAGACTTAATATGTCGATGGTAGATCAATAGCAAAGCCTTTGCTTTGCCTTAACTATAAGCACAAAAGGGGACTTCTTCCACATATGAAATGCACCAACAAAAGACACATGAATAACAACATCTTCTTTGCATGCAACAATGCACTCAAATATTCACATGTGACTAACCGTATCCTCTTGGCATGCAAGAATATACCCAAAAATTTCCACGTGAAACCTCAGTTCTAATTGGCATGTAAAATATATATGAATATTCACACGTGAAGCCTCGCTTCCAATGAGCACACATAATGCATATATAATCGAAACATGGTTTGCTCCACATAACCATGCATCAATGCATTCACAATCTCTCACATCTGTTCTAATTATTACGGCCACTCAGGGCACACCCGCTATAATACAGGGATCTTCTGACATAACCAAACATCATCCTGACCCATTGGGCATAGTAATATTTTGGTCTCCCCCAAAGACGGCATCTAAGTAGGGGCATCATTCTAGCCTCAATCGCAATATGGCATTTGGAAATCTTCGGGCATCCGAAATCCTTTAGGCATCGTCCCGAAAACCTTCGGTGATGGGTTCTCATTATGTAATCATGCAAGCATTCATTCACTTGTACCACTTATTATCTTTCAATTTAACCCATGTGCAAGAACGTGTGTGTTATGACTTACCGGAACTGAGTCAATGCAGAAATGCCGAGTTCAATGGAAGAACTTGTTAGCTTGGCTCGATATGCTTGACCTGACCTAGGCCAATCCCGGTTTGGAACGATATCCCATACTATTGTCGTACTAAGAGAGAGACTCAACCCGGCGTGCTTCCACGCATATTCAAGACTACATGATTCCTTTATCGGAAACTCGGGATGTGATTTCAACCTTTGAGAAATGCTGAGCTTGAAGTAAGAATTCGTTAGCTTGACCCGATATGCTAGAGCATCGACCTAGGCCAATCTTGGTTCGGAACGATATCCTATACTATCGTCTTACTAGGAGAGGGACCCAATCTGACATGTTTCTTCATACGTCTAAGACTACATGAGTCTTTTATCAAAAACTCGGGACATGATCTCAAGCTACAACAACATATAATCACAAATGTCTCAATATCAACACCACTTGCAAAATAACTACCAAAATTATCCATCAATGTTTCCAAGCAACTTTCAATGAGTACATAATTCAAGTTTCTACTAATCTGACAATCCCACAGCAATAACAACCCTTCCTTGTAACATTAACCAAGCACGTGATAGAACATAATCTCAAGACAATGGTTTCTCATAATCCGACAATCACGTGGCGGTATTCGACTTTCTTTATCGGTAGACATGTACGTGTCAGAATCTATAACTTCCCTAACCTCGATAACCAAGCAAATCATGAGCAAACCATACAAAATTAATACACATGTCCTCTATTCCTAACCAAGCAAGATCAATCATCTATGCATGTGACAACCTACAAGAATGCTCAAGAACTAGACATGTGCTTCAAATCATGTAGAACAACACTCTAGTCAAGGATTAGATGATCTACTTACAAAACTGGTGGACAATCATAGACAACGACAAGCAATAGCAAACGAATGAACGAATGGCAGATGATTCACAACTTATGGCTCGCGGTGGTGGGTAGCGTGAACGGTGACAGTGATGGCGGTATGAGGTGGTGGTGATGAGGATGGCGATGGTGGACGCACGGTGGCAACAATGACGTGCGGCAGTGGTGGATGGGTGAGCGTCCAAGAGAGAGGAGAGGGAGAGATGGAGATGAAAGGGAAACGTGAGAGATGGAGGGTGAGAATGAGAAAGAATGTGAGTTGGGGGGGGGGGGGACGTGAGAATTGAGAGGGGGAAAGAAGGGAGAGAGAAATGAACGTAAGGCGGACGAGAAAATAAACGTGAAGAAGAGAGAAGGGAAAGGGAGAGAGAGAAAATGAGAAGGAAATGAGGCTTTCCTTCTAAGTCTTCTCTTGCAAGGGCCAATAATGCATTTTGCATTCAATGAACACTAAGTCTACCCTAGCTTAGGCTGCCTTAAATTCCTTTCCTCCAAGCAAAACACAAGGCCAAGAGGCCTTCTTGTTGTCTTCTCCATCAAGTCTCTCTCTTGGGCTTACGTAGCTACTAATTAGGACACATGCATTTAGTTGGAAACTAGCCAAGAGGCTAACTAGCTCACTACTTCTTCCTTTCCATCCAAGTAGGCACCCCCTCTTCTCTTTGCAAGGCCAAAGTCTAGTTCCTCCTCAACTAGTCTTCTAGAAGGTGTAATTAATGAGGCTAATAATACTATTCACTCACATGGGTAAAAATGTGCTATCTTTGAAGACTACTAATGGGCTTGACTTGGCCTTGGGCTTGACTTGGCCTTGGGCTTCACTCACTCAATTGGGCCTTTCAAAGGCGTGTGGCCCATTAGGCCCTTGCTTGGGCGTGAGGCCCATGGGCTCCCAATGGGTGGCCCACTTTTCCAAGCCCATAGATTCGAGAGCATAAAATTATTCATGAGAGACTATCTCGATTAAACCAGAAAGGAAAGTTTCTGAACTATCTTTAATCGAAAACTCATAATCGGATCAATGCCCGCGGCTAAACTACAATGTAAAGTGTCCCTAATACAGCCTATTCGAGTTAGGCAGCCTCTTGGGGTGTTGCTTATGTGATGCATGGTTGATTTGGAAATCAATCTATATTTGAGTTTTGTCGATCGATAGATTATTCTCAGTTGTTATATAATCATGCGGAATTAAATTACTTACCTGGGACAAGTGGTTTTTTGAAATTGGCTTAAGGTCGTTCGAGATTATTATAATGATCATGTGGAATCACCCACAATCTGGTTATGTATACTTTCATCGAATCGATGCATAACCTTTCACTAATTGACCCATGACGATGTAAGGTCATCTCGCATGGATCCTTATGATTGAGCTATTTTTCCATGGTTGAGTATTCTAGTCAAGCATATTTCCCAATCCTCAATTGCCCTTCTTAATCGAAAAGTTGACTCATGGTCCAGTCTTGCTATTAGAGCATTGATAATTTAAGCTACTTCTCTTGCTGAAATAGGGTTTGAATCGAGGATGTGACGGCTTCGATCCCGTCCAATTTGGCCGTTAAAATTTGAGTGCTCAATCATCTTGAATTAAGCTGTTTTGAACCTTCAAGGACCCTTTAGTCAAAAGATTTGCTATTTGATAACACAATTTCAAATATTTTGGTGCAAAGTTTCACTTTGAAAATACTCAAAGCTCAAGGTAAGCCTCAAAGTTTGGGCTTTAATATTTGTGGAATGCAAGTTCAGGGGTTTAATGAATCTTTTTTTCTTCCAATCATACCATTACTAATATATTTGCAATTATATTTTACTCCTCAACCTTGGATAGGAGTGAGAAAGATGTGGTCAATCATGGTTGGGAAGCTTTGTAGAGAAGGCCAAGGGGCATCGATGCAGTTTGCACAGGGTTAAGGGAGATTGACAAAGCTTTGCCAAGGGTTGTGCAATGGCGAGAAGCTTTGCGAGGGTCACTTGATGCTAGATTTAACTTGCCAACGATCGAGTATTGCGTTGCCTAGTTGTGTGACCCCAGCTTTTTGCCACTTGAGGTTGTGTGCCAATGGCGTTGTACCACTTAGTTTCACTCGACCTTAGTGTAGCGTCACCAGGTTTGCTTAACTTTAGTGGTGCGTTGCCTAAGGTCACACGATGTCGGCACCAATCCTACTGTTGTGTCGCCAACTTGAGCTTTCATCTACACCAGCAAGTTCCTTCCTTTTTGTTGTGACCCGCTGTAACATCCTGAAAATCGACCCCATTTTGGGATTTTATAAAATAGCAATGTTAGTCGAAGGCTCAGTCAGTACAAATATTCCGAACTGTGTGTTCATGAGATAACGGATTATAGGGAGGCGTCGATAGGAATCGATACGCATATGACTCGCGATTTCGATCAGGAATGAACCCTTCGACCATGAGGACCTGGGAGGGAACGATATCCTCGAAGTACTAGACTATTAAGGAAATAGAAATAAATCGATTCGGCAGAAGTACAAAGTCAAATTGCGGGTGATTTCTGCACGACTTCGAAATGAACTACGAACGACGTTAAACCGAATCCTTTTCATTTGGTACTCGAGATTATCAATTGAGCCCCTGAGATCACACCACAATCGAGGGATGCCCCTGACTCGAGAATTGGCATTAACGTGGATCAAAGAATGGTTTACCATGGGACAAATTTGAGGAAAAGTCCTAAAGGGGTGCCCGATAATACAAATTGTACTACGGTCACAATTGACTCAATTTAGCCCCGATTTTTAATCCGATTTTGGGAACCAACTTCTTAGTGATGTCAGGACTAAATATTTGGATGCCGCCTCATTTATTTTGGAATATTCCATTGGATAGGGAAGTGTCGGAAAAAGGAAAAATTGGACTAGGTTTCGGGCTCGTAGGTGGGTTGGCCCAAGACCGGCGGCCCAATGGGCCTTACGCCCATTCCGCCTAGCCCAAAGGGGGCCCAAGTTGGCCCAAGTTTCTCTCCCTCCTCAGCCCAAGGCTTCTCTCTTTTGGCCTTTTCCTTTTGTGCCCAAGTGGGCATTGTTTATGCTTGTTTTGCTTTGTTTTGATTGGCTCTTGATCAAGTGGCAAGCCCACTTGCCTTGGTTCTTATCCTAGCCTTCAGCAGCTCCTTTCTCTCTCCTCCAAGCCCCCTTTCAGCCGCACAAACCCAGCAACCCCCTCTCTCCCTTTTTCCTCTTCCTCTTCCTTTTCCTCTTCCTTTTCTGCGGTTCTGTTGCCTTCGCTGTTTTCTCGTCGAAAAACAGTCTTGCCGCCGTCACCAGAGCTACCACCACCGCCCAAAGTGTGGCCCCCGAAGTCAGGGAGCCAGTCGCACACCACCGGCCACCCGTCCAACCTTTTCCACCTCTGCTGGTTGGTTCCACGTGAATAGTAAACCAACACTATTTTGGCCTATTTCAGCCACCGTTTGTCGTCCGTTGTCGGCCCCGAGCTTACCCCTTGTAGCCCTTATCCCTCTCTACGCGCTGGTGTCGCCGGATTTCTGATCCAAGTAAGTTAATTTCCTAATCCTTGTTTAAGGGTTAATCTTGCTTAGGGTTAATTAGTGTATTTGTATGTTTGTGATTAATTAAGGTTGATTAGTTGATTAGGCTGGTTAATTAGACTGATTAAGGTTAGTTAATTGACTAGAGTTAGTGTTAGATTAACTAGGGTTAATTAATTAAAGTAACTAAGGTTAGTTTTAAAAGTAATCAAGGTTAAAAGTTAATCATGGTTAGGTTAGATTAATTAGGGTTGAGTTAATTGATTAACCATGGTTAGAGTTAATTTTTTTATTATTTAATTAATTAAATATGGAAGGAATTACTATTCAATTTTACTGTTCACGGTACTGTTCACATTTACTGTACACGGCACTGTTCATGTAGAGCTAAAAATTGTTAGAAATTGATGTGTTCTTGGCTGCATTATTTCCTTGAAATGCCGATTGTTATATATACTCATGTATAATGAGGAAATGCATGATCAAAGACTGATTGGAATCAAAAATGCTTGGTTTATTGAATTATTCTCGAGAATTAGGGAATGTATGTGATTGTTGATTGGTTGGAATTGAATTTTGGAATTGTCGATTGATACTGCATGACATATTACGTGGGTTATCTGAAATGGCATGTCGCATGTGCACGAGCGATGCTGCATTCATGACAAAGCAAAGATATAAATGAATTGTTTGATGATGTGTTGCATGATCACATTAAATTGAGAACCTGGCATTGCCAAATGACCGCCAATCATTATGGGGTTTTGCCGTGGCTGTTTGGTCGCTGACAGGCTGAAGATAGAAATCCGAGACCACTTGGTGTTCGTGAACATGAAAGATTACAATGAGCTATATGAGAGAGCTCAGATAATTGAAAGGCACATTGCAGAAAAGGCAACCGCTTCTGTATCGCGGTTTGTGCCTAGCAATCGTCAATTTGGAAAGAAACCGATGCCGAGAGAAAGGTATCATCTTCTGCCTAATGGAAGGAACGGTGTGGGAAAACTGTTGCCGAGTACATTCGGAGAATGCCGAATGTGTGGTAAGAGGCATGGAAATGCCCTATGTACCACTCCAAGGGGAGCTTGTTTTGGGTGTGGTCAGGTGGGCCACAAAGTGAGGGGCTGCCCTCGCAAGCCCATGATGCCATTCATGCCACGACCACCAACTGGATCGCCAGTGGAGAACTTTCAGCTGGGCAATCAGTACAAACCCCTAACTCAAGGACGGGTGTGTGCGGTCATGAGGAAGGAGGCAGAGGACACGCTTGCCACAATTACAGGTACAATATCTCTACATGACCATGCTACTTATGCGTTGTTTGATCCGGGAGCTTCGCACTCCTTTATTGCTAAATGGTCTGTAGAATTAGTGGGATTAAGACCAGAGCCGTCGGAAACGGTTTTAGTTATTTCTACTCCGTTAGGGGATTCAGTTTTATCTATAGTAGGTTGTGCTAGCTGTAAACTGATTATAGATGGTCGAGAAGAAAGAATTGATTTGATTGTTTTAGCGATATATGAATTTGATGTCATTATCGGTATGGATTGGTTGACCAAGCAAGGAGCTACTATGGATTGTTGGGAGAAGAGAATCCGATTTAATCCAACTGGAGCTAATAGTTTCCAATTTCTAGGGAGTTGTGGAGGGTCCTCAATTCCCTTGATTTCTTCTTTAGAAGCAACCAGGTTGTTGGGGTCAGGATGTCGAGGTTATTTGGCATCTGTGAGTGATATGCCGAAAAAAGGACTGAACCTAGAGGACATCGTGGTAGTACGAGATTATCTTGATGTCTTTCCAAAGGAATTGCTAGGACTACCCCCGGCCAGAGAGACAAAGTTCGTAATCAAGTTGGCTCCTGGGATGGAACCAATCTCGAAAGCACCGTAGAGGATGGCATTGTCAGAGTTGAAGGAATTGAAGGTATAGAAGTAGGAATTATTAGACATGGGCTTTATTTGCCCGAGTGCATTGCCTTGGGGAGCGCCAGTCCTGTTTGTTAAGAAAAAGGACGATTCGTTGAGACTGTGCATTGACTATCGATAGCTTAATCAAGTGATGATTAAGAACAAGTACCCACTGCTAAGAACTACTGGTGATTTTCGCACGACTTCGATACGAACTATAAACGACGTTAAACTGAATCCTTTTCATTTGGTACTCGGGATTATCAATTGAGCCCCCGGGATCACATGATAATCGAGGGACGTCCCTGACTTGAGAATTGGCGTTAACGTGGATAAAAGAATGGTTGACCACGGGTCAAATTTGAGAAAAAGTCCTAAATGGGTGCCCGATAATCCAAATTGTACTACGGTCGCAATCCACTCAATTTAGCCCCTATTTTTAATTCGATTTTGGGAATCGACTTCTCAATGATGTCAGGACTAAATATTTGGACGCCACCTCATTTATTTTGGAATTTTCTATTGAACGCGGAAGTATCGGAAAAAGGAAAAATTGTACCAGGTTTTAGGCCAGTAGGTGGGCCAGCCCAAGACTAGCAGCCCAATGGGCCTTATGCCAATCTAGCCCAGCTTAAAGGGAGCCCAAGCTGGCTCAAGTTCCTCTTCCTCCTCAGCCCATGGGCTTCTCTCTTTTGGCCTTTTCCTTTTGTGCCCAAGTGGGCATTGTTTATGCTTGTTTTGCTTTGTTTTGCTTTGTTTTGATTGGCTCTTGATCAAGTGGCAAGCCCACTTGCCTTGGTTCTTATCCTAGTCTTTAGCAGCTCCTTTCTCTCTCCTCCAAGCCCCTTTTCAGCTGCACAAACCCAGCAACCCTCTCTCTCCCTTTTTCCTCTTCCTTTTCCTCTTCTATCTCTGCGATTTTGCTACCTTCATTGTTTTCTCACCGAAAAATAGCCTTGCCGCCATCACCGGAGCTGCCACCACTACCCAAAGTGTGGCCCCCGAAGTCAGGGAGCCAGCCGCACATCGCCGGCCACCCTTGGTTGCCACCGGCCACCTGTCCAGCCTTTTCCACCTCTGCTGGTTGGTTCTGCGTGAACAGTAAACCAGCACTGTTTTGGCCCATTTTGGCTACCGTTTGTCGTTTGTTATCTCCCCCGGGCTTACCCCTCGTAGCCCTCGTCCCCCTCTATGCTCCGGTGTCACCGGATTTCCGATCCAAGTAAGTTAATTTCCTAATCATTGTTTAGGGGTTAATCTTTCTAGGGGTTAATTAAGGTTGATTAGTTGATTAGGCTAGTTAATTAGACAGATTAAGGTTAGTTAATTGACCAGAGTTAGTGTTAGATTAACTAGGGTTAATTAATTAAAGTAACTAAGGTTAGTTTTAAAAGTAATCAAGGTTAAAAGTTAATCATGGTTAGGTTAGATTAACTAGGGTTGAGTTAATTGATTAACCATGATTAGATTTAATTTTTTTTATTGTTTAATTAAATAAATTCGGAAGGAATTGCTGTTCAATTTTACTGTTCACGGTACTGTACATGTTTATTGTTCACATTTATTATTCATGGTATTGTTCATGCAGAAGCTAAAAATTGTTAGAAATTGATGTGTTCTTGGTTGCATTGTTTCCTTGAAGTGCCGATTGTTATACATACCCGTGTAAGATGAGGAAATGCATGATCGAAGACCGATTGGAATCGAAAGTGCTTGGTTTATTAAATTATTCCTGAGAATTAGGGAATGTATGTGATTATTGATTGGTTGGAATTGAATTTTGGAATTGTCGATTGATACCGCATGACATATTACGTGGGTTATCTGAAATGGTATGTCGCATGAGCACGAGTGATGCTGCATTCACGACAGAGCAAAGATATAAATGAACTATTTGATGATGTGTTGCATGATCACATTAAATTGAGAACCCGGCATTGTCGAATGACCGCTAATCTTTATGGGGTTGTGCTATGGCCCTTTGGTCGCCTGGCAGTGGTCGGTTATGAGGCCGTGGTAGGCGAGCGGGCCGCATGCTCCTTCGGGAATGCCGTCGGTGAGGCAGTGCCCATGATGTTGCCGTGCCTCAGGGGAGAGGATGAAGCCTGGCTTAGGCTAGAGATCACCATCCATAAGGTTGTACCGTGGCCTTAAGAGTCGTAATAATCGGAGCATGTTCGGGTAGTATGATATGAGAACGTTTTGTGCAATACTCTAATTATTTGCATGCCTCTTACTGTTGTTGTAAGGCGATTGATAGTTTTTGCAGGTAGCGTGTGCTAAGGCCAAGTAGGACTGCTTGTGACTGCACCTATTTATTAAACTGTCTTCTACTGTCATTTTCTCTAGGGTGGTATTGCTTGATTTGATGGATTAGGTTGTATGTTAAACTCCCGAGGCGAGCGAAGTTTCTAACCGGGGCTTAGGACTTTAACTTGTTGAGTTTATCTCAACTTGTCGTGGTTAACCTTTTCAGGTCCTAGATGACCCGAGGATCGAGGAGAGCGATCCCTCTGAGACCAGCGAGTAGGCTACTGTGGCTTATTCTCCTTTTTGACGAGCCCTCCCCCACTTGTACAGTGTAGGTTAGCTAGGCCGGTCCCTTTTTGAATAGACCTTAGCTTGTCACCGTAGTAAGGCATGTCTTCATGTGCTTTAGTTCAACTAATCTTAAGATATATAAAATGGTGTTTGTTTTTCCTCTGCTGCTGTTGTTGCTATCCCTATTGTTTCTATATTGGAAGTATTTGTTTCCGCATGTGCATAATTACAGGATAAAATGAATTGGTCGATGACAGTACCTGGGACGTCATACAACTAGACCTCAAGTGAAACGGGGTTGCCGCGAGCTCGAGAGTCGAGGCGTGACAACCTCATCGATTTTGGTATTAGACCCTAGTTGGCTAATAGAGTGATGAGGTGCGATGAGTCTTGCGTTGGTGCATGGGGATAGTTAGTAGGAAAGACAATTTCCTTGCTTGCATGTGATTGACTGTAAGATCCTTCGTAGTCCTTTGTTTTAGGGTTGTCTCATTTTCTAATTCCATGTGGGGGAATTGAAATGTAGGTTAGGAGAGTCATGTGCAATGAGCAGTCCAGATCAGAGTACCCCTAGGGTGAGGACCTCGGGTCAGAAAGGTCAAAGGAGAAGGACTGCGCAGGTCTCGACCGGTGCTAGGGAGGTAGCACCGGAAGACCCAAGGATGGACGAGATCATGCACGCCCTCGAGGCGTTGATAGGTCAGCAGGCTCAAACCTAAGCCGCTGTCATTGTTGTTGTAGCTGCTCCTTCAGCTAGGCCCGGGACTGGTAACCGGCCTATGCATCAGCTGGTGGAGCAGTTCATAAAGCTGAAGCTGCCCAAGTTTTTTGGGCTGGCAACCTTGAGATAGCGACCCTTTGGGTGCGGGAGCTAGAGAAAACGTTTACCTTGCTGTAGTGTTCTGAGGAAGAAAAGGTGATCATGGCAGCTTACCAACTGTAGGGTAACGCTGGCACTTGGTGGGAAGCTACCCAAGGATGGGTGTTTCCCGAGGGTACAGCCAAGGTATGGGATACCTTTAGGGAGGCTTTTCTAAGTAAGTACTTCTCAGAGAGCGTGAGAGAGTAGAAGTTGGTAGAATTTCAAAGGTTGCATCAGAATCAGATGATGGTGGACCAGTATGAGGCCAAGTTCGCAGAGCTGTCAAAGTACGCGCCACAAATGGTCGGGCACCCGTTGGACAAGGCCAGGAGGTTTTGAATACACTGCATCAAGTATGCTAGATCATGGTGGGTACTCTACGACACCTATACCAAGTACGACAGGTTCATTTTTATTATTTAAGTAGATTAACAACCAAAGATAAAATGTTTGGAGTCACCACTAGCTCAATTTTGGGGATTGGTTAGAAAGCCCGATAAAGGGCTGGAAGGGTTCCCTCGATTTTTACGCAACTAAAGATCTAGGGCTCAGGGACTTGGGTTACGCTAATGTTTCTATTAGTGTTCTTTCGGTAGCTAACAGTCATCGTGTTCATCTAAGGTAGTAATGCATGCCTTTTTTTTTTCGTGCCATTCAAAAATTGAAAGGTGATCATGCATAGATGTCAGGTTCGTGTCGTTCTAATTCTACAAAAATGAAAAGAAAGTTAAATAATTTAAATTAAAATTGTGGTGGAAGAAGTAAACATCTAATGAAAGCGATAAATCTAAATATACAATCCTAAACACACAAGTAAAGGAAGACATATGCAAGAACACCTACAACTCGTTATGCTTTTATACAACATCAGAAAAAACCCAAGACATATGTGGGGTGTAAAATGACGATACAAAGGAAGGCCAGAATGGACATCGACCACCACCGTCTTTTGGAATCACCATCTCCAAAAGACCATTTTCTTGGACCTATTCTAACCATGGTCTAAGGCTATGTAACTTGTTACATTTAAAACAAACTTTGAGCCAATCAAAAGCAAACAAAACATAGCAAGGAATCGAACAAGTAACATCCAATCAATCGATTAAAGTTGGCCTCGGGATTGGCCTTTGAAATTGCACACATACAATGTGCCACAAAATGTCACCCCATTCATTATTAGAGATGGCTTATGGTAATTAGCAATCATAAGCATTTACTTATGGTGACTAAAACCATAAGCCCCTAAGTCGGGTTCTATGTGTGTCCCAAATTCAACCCACGAACATGCATCAGGCATGCACGAGTATCTAACAATTACATGCATAAAACTTGAAAACAAGCATGTGAGTAAGTCCGGAGACCTTGATTCTCAACCAATCAAATGATTAGTGAATTGACACTAGGTCACTTTATTCATTCATCAAGCGCCAATCAAAATCACATGCCTCAAAAGATCATTAAATGGTCTTTTTATTTTCTGAAAACCCTTGTAGACAAAGTTCAAGAAATGACGACTAAAATTTGTGAAGATACTGAAAGTCGTTCTGCGTGTATAAAATTATAAAAATCCTAGAACACAGTCAGTTCATGGAAAACTAAACAGGGAAATTCACAACACATCATCAAATGACATGCAATTGAATGTGACCCATGAGCCAATCAAGTCTGCAAAATTTATGACATACTAAGCACATCATGAAAAACAACTTTCATGAAGAAGGTTTTCTCAGAAGAGCAACACATGATTTTATAAAAATCAAGGAATATGGCAAGATGCATCAGAATAGAACAGGGCAGCAGCAATTTGAAAAAATTTCATGGCAATATGATCACGTTAATGATGTCTAGAAATTCTCAAATTTTGCCACATGATAGTCCTAAAGTGACAATCAATGTCCGCGAAGGGTATGACTTCTAAATATTAACAGAAAAATTCAAACAAAAATGGCAAAATGCGAGTGCAGACAGGTCAAGAATGCATTCCGAATTTACACAATTTCCAGATTTCAGGGCAACTTTGTAAAAATGGAAAAGTGGTCTATTGACATGGAAATGAAACAACCTTGGCATCATTAGAAAGCTTGATGAATGCTTTGAAAATTCCTAAAAGGTGTCAAGTTCGGTTAATATCAATTTCGTGTTCATTTCATGACATTTACACGAATATGCGGCATGGCATCATATAAAGCAACAATCTCAACATAAAATGCATGGCTAAAGGTAATTACATGACATGGCAAGAGTTGGGTAAAAATCTTGTAGATTACCTGGGCAACCATGAACATTTCATTAAAAATATCTGCCTAAATGAGCGCACATGGCATGCTACAAAATCATCAAGACAAACACGATGCAATTGAGCACAATTTGATTTTAATCTTGAAATCAAGTTTGTTCACATGATTGATTGGTCATATAAATTCCGATTAACGTGATCCTTATCTTGAAAAATAATGTGATTTTTTGTGATTTTCATGTCAAAGAATGTCAATTGCACATTCAATTCAATGCAAATGCAATTCGGACTAAAACAGGGCAGATAGGACCCAGATTTAGATCGTAAGGGTTTTGACCTATCATATGAGCTCAGAAAAATTTGAAAAACTTATATCACATAGGCAAGAGACAGGGGAGCATCTTTCATGAAGGAATCTTGGTCAAGTTCATCATAGAAAAATTCATAAAAATTTGACAACAGTGCAGACCACAGAAAATCAGCACGGGTAAAGATCGATTGGCATGCATTTTCAATAATTGAATATGCTCTAAAAATCCCGAAAAATTCACACGTTGCAGACAAGACAATTTTCCATGCGGAGACCAACTTTCAGATCAAAAAACGTCATTCAGCAAAAAATCAACAAATTAAATCAGGGAATAATCGCCTAAAAATCATGATTTGTTGGCAAAAATACGCGTTGGGACACATTTCTCAGAAAATTTTTGAAAAAAGATATGCTGAAAATCACATCACACGGAGAAACTTTTACGAAGGACGCGATTCAAAAATCCTAACCGAAAAATCAATAAAAAATGAATAAAAATGCTAAATTCGGGTAAAAATCAGAGGCAGATTAACCTAATGACGATTTTAATAGGATTTCGCCTATTGATCTCACTCCGAAAATTGTGGAAAAAGGATATGTCGTTAGCAACTCCATTTTGCACAACTATTATGAAGAAACGTAGGTCTAGATCTCAACATAAAATTCGGAAAAAATTGGAGAAAATTGCTAAAATCGAATAAATCCTATTTTCTGCAGTTTTTCAATTCTGGACTCGAACATTTGGAAGAGTTTTTCAGGTAGCAAATGGAGTCGGCTTGGGCGCCATAATATATCAAATTGAAGATCTCGACGCGCTCTTCGAAAGTCGTGAAGGTCTCGAAGGTATTCGACAATTTTTAACAGCTCAAAACCAGCACAACAGAAAGTCATGCAGAGAAATCCGAATTTTTAGAATATGTTCAAACTCAAAAGCATCATCCTCAATCATTCAAACAATCTCATGGCAGCCAAATATCATCAAAATCAAGCTCATAGTCATCCCTAGGGCAAATCCTACCCCTGGCTGCCTAGAGCGACCTCGCTTCATTGGATTCAAGCTTAAATACTTACCTTTTTGTGTTTTCTCGAGTAAATCGAGATTCAATTCATGGTTTTCTCAGCAAAACAGTGATGAAGACGTGTTGAGGATCACCACAGCTCACTGGAGAATGCCGGAATAGGCCGGATAAGCTTCGACTTTGGTCCGGTCCATAACCGAACCGGAACGGTTGGGTTTGGAGTCGATCAAACTGGCGGATGAAGAAGCCGCCAAATGGGAGAGAGAGGATCATCAGAGGGAAGTGACAGCCATCGAAGGCTTGGACACGGAGAGGAGGACGCCAGGGAAGGTGGTTGGTGTAGCAACAGCGTTGGAGGGAGGCTGACGAGCGACAGTTCGACGGTTAGCTAAACTGCTCAAGCGGTTGAGGGAGGAGAGATTAGTGGCGGGAAATGGAGAGAGAGAGGGAGAGAGTTTCTTTTGAAATTTTCTACTTGACAATGCAAATGAGTCCCCCTTCATCAATTTTGAGGGAAAAACTATATAGAGTATCCCTCAAGATTGAATTCTAGCCATCGGTTTGATCCAACAGTTAAGGATTTACTCTATAGATCTAACAAACTTCCTTGACCTTTAAGCATGTTTAGAATTAGGCATGCGCTCATTTAATAGCTGAGATTTCACAAGATTAACGGTCCAAACGATTTTTGCAATTAAGGACCTAATTTAGGGGTGATTTTGTAATTTCATGAAAACCCGGATCATTTTTGCAAAATCTAGAAAATATGAGGGCATGGGAAGATAGACAATGGGACGAGCCACCCACCAGTGGTCGTCACCGGCCAAAAACCACCTGGAGGAGGGCTGAACCAACCTTCTCCACCAATGGTTGGTCTAACCGGTTTGACCAGTTTGGTCCTTCTCAGTGTTGGTTTGATCCAATTAATCTTGAATTTGTGCAATTTGATCCCTTGAGGACTAAATTGAAAAGAAATTTTGCCTAATTGGAATGGAAATGGTCCAATTGGAAGAGAAACGGTTCGATTTTGGCCAAATTAGACTAATTAAACCATATAAATGCATCTGAGCAATTTATATTGGCTTAATTACCTAAGTAATATGGAGAATAATGGACCAATACCATGGATGCACCTAATTGGACTTTCTAGGCTTTAGATTGGGCAACTTCACTTAATTGTTGATTGAAATTCATAAATTAATTGAAATTGATTTCAATTAAAATTGTGAGACACCTAATAGTCTAATTGCCTAAGCCTAGGGGGACCTATTGGATTTAAATTGACCTTTAATTGATAACACAACCTTTTCGAAAAAATTAAATTGAGATATAATGTCAGAATTGAACCTCAATTCATCGAATTAAACCTTAGTCGTGAATGGTTAATTCAAATTTCTGGAGTCGAAGCTCAATAACGCTATTTCCTTAAGGCCTAGTAAGCTAAATGTCCCAAATCAATGATGTGACGTCCTGAAATTCGAGCCCTTTTAGGGATGAGTGAACGTGAATTTCGCCAATGCATTGTTGGTTGATTTCGCTCGGACCCAATCATTTCCGAGATATTGACCTTGAGGGGAAAGGCTACTGAGGACAAAACTTGTGCGACTAAAGAACTCGACCTAGGAAAACGACTCGACTGTGAGATTTGCGTAAGGATGATCCTGTAGTCATGCAGGCCGATTTTAGGGATGAATAGAAGTCGATTCGCGGATAGAAATAATGGGACGACGGGTGATTCCGTCTACTGTTATCAAACCCGTGAACAACCCTATGTCGATCATTGATAATCGTGTACTTTGAAATAAGAATCTATCCTTCGTAATTTCATGTCGTCAAGGACGTCCATGTGTCGAGAAGTCTTGAACGTGGTTTGGCATGAGTCGGTTACGTGTGAATCCTTGAAGCCGCCTGTCAGTCTGAATTATACCAAAATGACATTTGGGCAAAATTGACAAGGCATGAGAATCCAAGATTGGACTTTGAATTTTCGGGAACGTCTGTGATGGACTTTTGGATGATGCTTTCTTGACAGTCGATAGTGTCGGTTGAGCCGAGTTTTTGGGAAAGGGATTTTCGGACCGAGGAAACGAGCCTACGAGGACGTGGGCCAGGCAAGAATAGTGTGGGCCACATGCCCAAGGTGGGATGGTCACCGTGGAAGACCGAGACAAGCAAGTGAGCCCGTTGGGCCAAACCGATATTAACCCTCCCAAGCCCGTTGTCTAAACCTGAGCCGATTCGAGACCAACAAATTCCTGAGCCCGTTCCCATTCATTTTCCGGCCCATTTCCTAGACCCGCCTTTCACTTTCAGCCCAAGGACACATTGGGAAATGTGCAAGGTGGAAATGACCATTTTGCCCTTGGATATTTTGAAGAAAAGTCAAAAGAAGAGAGAGAAGATGATGTCACTTGCTTGGGGACTTGGTGAAGGCATTAAATGGCCTTAATGAGGCCTAAGACCAGCTCTCATCTCTCTCTCTCTCTCTCCTCTTCAGCTCCTCCAAAATCGCAGCCCTCTCTCCCCTTCTTCCCTTGCCTTCCTGCAGTTTCTGCTTCTGACCTCTCACCGAATTTTGAGTTGTTCGTTGCCTTCCCGGTGGAAACTCGGGCCGTGCCACCTATCAAAATGTTCAGCACAGAAAATCCATACCAGCCAAGTCAGCCGATTGCCGGAACCAGTCGCCGACCGTCCCGTACGGCGGCTTGAAGTCGGCGGTCCTCCGTCCGTCACTATGCAGCGCCTCCTGTGCAGCTTCGGTTTTCTTCCGTTTCTCTCCATTTTTGGCCTACCCAATGCCCACACCAGCCACACACAACTCCCCCTCGACCCCCAGGAGCCTCCGGTCACCGGCCACGAGCTCGCAGGAGCTCTGGCCAGCTTGTTTTTGCTCCGACCAGCAACCTCTGCCTCCTGCAGTGCTGTTTTGTGAAGTTCAGTGGGGCATCCGAAGTTGTTGCTGCTGTGTTGAGCTCGGGACCGCCTTGGATCATCGTGGGAGAGGTACCTAGGTGTCGGGTTCGTCGCCGCCGCCTTGTCCGCGGCTTCGGCCCGCTTAACGGGTGAGTTTAGCTCCTAAATCCTATTTAGTGCCTAAACTAGCTTAGGGTTGGGTTAATTAGTGCTAAGGGTTGATTAAGATGTTTAATTAAGTGCATTAGCCCTAAGATAGGTGGTTAGATTAAGGGTTAAGATTAGATTAGCTTAATCTTGTTTAATTATGCTTAATTGTGTGTTATGTGCTAATTAAGCATGCTTTGCTTGATTAAATTAATTAATTATTTTAATTAATTGATTGATTTATTTAATTTCTGCATTTATTGATTAAATTATGTGATTTCTGAATTAAATTCTTTAATTATTAAATTCGGAAATTTCACTGTTCATGTGCACTGTTCACGATACTGTTCATGTGCACTGTTCACGATACTGTTCACGTGCACTGTTCACGATACTGTTTACGGCACTATTCATCCGGAAGTGAAATTGTGCATAATTTCATATGCCTTGATCATATGAAGTGAATTGGATGTGGCATTGCATAAGCATCCGCTTGAATTGTGTGATTTTCACAAAAGAAAGAAAATGGTTTGTCCGAGGGACACCGGAAATGGACTGCCTTTATGAGAAAGAAAGTGATTTGTCCAAGGGACACTAGAAATGGACCGCTTTTATGAGAAAGGTGGGAAAAATGGTTTGTCCGAGGGACATCGGAAATGGACTGCTTTTGTGAGAAATGATTTGAGGTTTCAAATGCAAGCATGTGTGCATTGGCTAATGCTCAAAGATAATAAGTGGGTTGTGATGGTTTGCTTGCGTGATCACTAAATTGAAACCGCCATCTCGGGAGAGTATCCTTTGACGTTCTTTGGGCATGCCGTCTTGGGAGAGTATCCCTTGACGTTCTGTGGGCATGCGGTCTTGGGAGAGTATCCCTTGACATCCTTTAGGCATGCAGTCTTGGGAGAGTATCCCTTGACGTTTGTTGGGCATGCGGTCTCGGGAGAGTATCCCTTGACGTTCATTGGGCATGTGGTCTCAAGAGAGTATCCATTGACGTTCGTTGGGCATGCGGTCTTGGGAGAGTATCCTTTGACGTCTTTTGAGCACGGAAGGGCACGGTTGCGCCTCTGCGAAGGAAGGGCACCGTAGCACCGTTGCGCCTCGGTTGTAGCCCTATGGGGCAGTAATAATCGGAACACGTGTGGATGCGAGAGTGCATGAGAAAACATGGCATCATTGGTTCTGATTATGCATGAGATGATCACATCATTTAGGGCATGCATGCATGAATTGATAACGTGCAGGGTGTGGCAATGGCCAGGTGAGATCGCTTGTGACGCGACTCGCATGTGATTGGTGAACTGCATCATCTAACGGCCATGTGCATTGCGTGTATTGTGCTAACATATAACGTGCAGGGTATGGCATACCGGGTAAGGTTGCATGCGAACCGGCTTTTGATTGTTGGTTGACCCTGCTTGTTATTTTATTGCTGATTGCTGGTTGTTGTGGTTGGGTTGTGTGAGGGGTGGCTCTGGAGAGATGCCCGGGTTCTAGTTAGTGTACTAACCGGGGCTTAGGGGAAGAACTCGCTGAGATTTTATCTCAACCCGTCGTGGTTAACAATTTTCAGGCCTCTAGAATGGCGCATCCACGGTGGAGAATCTTGCCCCCACCCCACTAGTGATCGACCCGACGGAGCCGAGTCCGATAGGTCCGAGTGACTGTGGTGCTGAACCCAAGGGTTTATTTTATACAGCTGGATTAGCCTAGCTTAGTTCCTTTTTGGTTTGGCTTAGAGGATGGATCGGCCCCTGTTGTCAGGCTTGTAAATCGGAAAACGATCCTCCGTTGGTTAATCTAGTAAATTGTATAAATGAGTAGTGATGGTTGTTCTTGTTGTTCATCCCTCTATCCCTATTTGATTCTTTGATTGTTTGTTTGGACTGGGGATGGTTCATCTTCCGCTTGCGCATAATGAAAGATTAAAATGAATGGTCGTCGACGAGTCCTGGGACGTCGCTTTCAATTGACCATGGTATGGGGTTGTCGCGTGCTCGGGGTTCGGGGCGTGACAAATGAGTTGGCAAGTGAATTTTCTAAAATTGACCTTGGATTTGGATTTAACTTGCAAAATTAAGTATAATGGAAGCATTTGTTTGCAAATCATGTTGAATGAATCCAGACCCTTAATTAGGGGCAAAAATGTCAATTCACATTTCATTTTGCCCAATATTGAAATTGGTTGAACGAGTGAATGGGTAATTGTCTTTAGATGAAATGTCACTAAAAAACCTATGTCTAATCATGACTAGGATGAAAGTAATTTTATTTTTAGTCAATTTCAAATGTAAAGCCAAAAATTTGAAAAATCAAGTTCTTAATCAATTTTCGCAAAATTTTCGATGCTAAATTAAATTGAAGCTAAAATGAAATGATTTTGAGATTTTTGTATTTTTTCAATTTTTTTTTTTTATCAAAGGTTTGACCAGAAGTCAAACCCTAGTTGATTTTTTACTAGGAGTTCAATGTTATGGTAAAATCTTTGAATTTTCCAAAATTTTCACTTCTAAAGTGAAATTAAGCTTGAAAGGAACCTTTTTGTATTTAAAGCCAAATTTCGACTTGAAGTTGACTTTTGGTCAAAGGAACCTTTTTGTATAAAAAGTTAACCGTTTGACTTTTCAGGTTTTTGTGTAACATGAATGGGGCAACAAACAGAATTAAAAAATGACACTGTTTGTTCGAAATACGAACTCCATTGCGGTTGATAACCATAATTTTGATTTTTTAGCTTTATTGACACGTCGGCTAAAAATTAGGTGTCAATAATTGCTCCTCTTTTAGTGGGAGTTCGGAGAGGTTCAACTTTAAGACAAATTGATACCTGCAATTTTAAGTCGACTCTACTTGTGAAGGAAATATTGGAAAGAGTTCTAAGTGGAAGGTATGGTTTAAGGATGATCACTAACCTAAAGACATGGTTTAAGAATAACCACTAACCTAAAAACAAGAGTTTTGGTTAACAGGTAAAGGAAGACGAGGTTTAAGACAAACTAGGAACCAAGGGCGAGGTTTTAGCTTACTAGGAATTAAATGAAAGGTTTTGGCTGACTAGGAACCAAGACGAGGTTTTGGCTAATTAGGAACTGGAGGTGTGACATCCTGAAATTCGAGCCCTTTGAGGGAGGAATGAACGTTAATTTCGCCAATGCATTGTTGGTTGATCTCACTTGGAATTGATCACTCCTGAGATACTAACCTTAAAGGGAAAGGCTAATAAGGACATAATTTGTGCAACTAAAGAACTTAACTTGGGAAAATGACTCAACCATGAAACTTACGTAAGGACGATCCTATAGTGATGCAGGTCGATTTCAGGGACGACTAGAAGTCGATTCACGAATAGAAATAATGGGACGATGGGTGATTCCGTCTACTGTTATAGAACCCGCGAATGGCCCTATGTCGATCCTTGATAATCGTGTACTTTGAAATAAGAATCGATCCTTTGCAATTTCTTGTAGTCAAGGATGTCCATGTGTCAAGAAGTCTTGAACGTGAATTGGCACAAGTCGGTTACGTGTGAGTCCTCGAAGCCGCTTGTCAGTCTGAATAGTACCAAAATGGCATTCGGGTGTAATTGACATGACATGAGAATCCAAAATTGGACTTCGAATTTTCAGGAATGTTCAGGACGAACTTTTGGACGATGCTTCTTCGACCGTCAACAATGTCAATTGAGCCAAGTTTTTGGGAAAAGAGATTTTCGGACCGAGGAGACGAGCCTAAGAGGATGTGGGCCGGGCAAGAACAGTGTGGGCCTCACGCCCAAGGTGGGACAGTCACTGTGGTAGACCCGAGGCAAACAAATAAGCTGTTGGACCCAACCGACCTATTTACCCTTCCGAGCCTATTATCCAAACTTGAGCTAATTCGAGTCCAACAAATTCTCGAGCCCATTCCTATTCATTTTCCAGCCCGTTTCCTAGGCCCGCCTTTCATTTTCGGCCCAAGGGAAATTTGGGAATTGTGCAAGGTGGAAATGACCAAAATGCCCTTGGATATTTTGAAGAAAGTCAAAATAAGAGAGAGAGAGAGAGAAGATGATGTCATGTTTCTTGGGGACTTGAACCAAGCCATTAATGGCCTTAATGAGGCTGAATTGCAACCCTCAATGCACTCTCTCTGTTCCTCCTTCAGCCCTCACAAACTGCACACTCTCTCCCCTTGTTTTCCCTTCCATCCTGCAATTTGAGTTTCTGACCTTCCTTCGAAAATCGAGTTGTTCATGAACTTCCCGTGTGAATCTCGGGCCGTGCCGCCCATCATTGTGCTCGAGAGAGATAATCGGTACGGATGGCGTCAGCCGTTTGTTGAACAGAGCCGTCAGCTGATCCGTACGGCGGCCGGAAGCCAGCTGGTCGCTAACCGCCTACTATAACAGCAGTTCTGCCCAGTTCCGCCTTTTCCCCCGTTTCTCTCCCATTTTGACCAAACCACCGCCCATACTAGCCACCACCAACTCCCCTTCGACCCTTTAGAGCTGCCAGTCACCAGCCACCAGCTCGCCAAAGCTCCAGCCAATCCTTTTTGCTCCGACTAGCCATTTTCCTCCTCTTGCAGTGCTGTTTTCTAGAGTTTGGTGTGTGAGCAGAAGTTGTTGCTGCTGTGTTCAACCCGAGACCACCTTGGCGTGTCGGGAGAGAGGTCCCGAAGTGTTGGGTTCGTCGTTGCCGCCATGCCCGTATCACTGGCCCACTTAATGGGTGAGTTTAGCCCCTAATCCCTTAGTTAGTGCCTAAACTTGCTTAGGGTTGGATTAATTAGTGTTAAGGGTTGTTTAGGATGTTTAATTAAGTGTATTAGCCCTAAGATAGGTGGTTAGATAAATGATTAAGATTAGCTTAACTTAATCTTGTTTATTTATGCTTAATTGTGCTTAATTAGACTTAATTGAGTGTTATATGTAAATTAAGCATGTTTTGGCTTAATTGCTTGATTAATGTGATTAATTGTTTAATTTAATGATTTATTTAATTTCTGTATTTAAGTATTTAATTATTTAATTTTCGGAATTTATTTATTTAATTATTTTAATTTATGAATTTAATTATTTAATTCTAAAATTCTAAAATTTCACTATTCATGCAATGTTCATCCGAAAATTAAAAATGTGTATAATTTCATGTGTCTTGATTTTATGAAGTGAATTGAATGTGTAATTGTATGAGCATCCGCATGAATTGTGTGATTTTCATAAAAATGGGAAAAAGGTGAATTATCAAAGGGACACCGGAAATGGACCGTTTTTATGAGAAGTGGGTTGCAACAGTATGCTTGTGTGATCACTAAACTGAACCCGCCATCTTAGGAGAGTATCCCTTGACATCTTTTGGAAAATGCCATCTCGGGAGAGTGTCCCTTGACATTCTTTGGGTATGCAGTCTCGAGAGAGTATCCCTTGACGTCTTTTAGGCATGGAAAGGTACGGTTACAACTCTGCAGAGGAAGGGCACCATAGCGCCGTTGTACCTCAGTTATAGCCCTGAGGGGTAGTAATAATCGGAACACGTGTGGATGCAAGAGCGTATGAGAAACATGGCATCATTGGTTTCGATTATGCATGAGATGATCACATCATTTATGGCACGCACACATGAATTGATAACATGCATGGTGTGGCAATGGCCAGGTGAGATCGCTTATGACGCGACTTGCATGTGATTGATGAACTGCATCATCTAACGGCCATGTGCATTGCGTGTATTATGCTGACTTATAACGTGCAGGGTATGGCATATCGGGTAAGGTTGCATGCAAATCGACTTTTGATTGTTAGTTGACCCTGTCTATTGTTTAATTGTTGGTTGCTGGTTGTCTGTTGTTGGGTTGAGTGAGGGGTGGTTCTGGAGAGATACCCCAGATTAAGTTGGTGTACTAACCGGGGCTTAGGGGGAAGAACTCGCTGAGATTTATATTTCACTGGTTATTGTATAACTACTTTCAAGCCCTAGAATGGCGCAGTGGAGAATCCAGCCCCCGTTCCTCCAGTAATCGACCCGACGGAGCCTGAGTCCGATGGGTCCCGGTGATGGGGGTGCTGAACCCGAGGGTTCATATTGTATAGTTGGATTAGCCTAGCTTAGTTTCTTTTTGGACTGGCTCAGAGGATGGATCAACCCTTTTGTTGGGTTTGTATCGGGAAACGATCCTCCGTTAGTTAATCTAGTAAATTGTATAAATGAGTAGTTGAGATTTCTGCTGTTCATCCATTTATCCCTGTTTGATTGTTTGATTGTCTGTTTGGACTGGGGATGGTTCATTTTCCTCTTGCACATAATGAAAGATTAAAATAAATGGTCGTCAACAAGTCCTGGGACGTCACTTTCAATTGACCATGGTAAGAGGTTGTCACGAGCTCGAAAGTCGGGGCATAATAGGAGGCATGGTTTTGGCTGAGGAACTAGACACGAGGTTTTGGCTAACCAGGAACTAAAGGCGAGGTTTTGGCTAACTAGGAACCAACTCACTGGGGAGATAACATTTTCAAAAGGATATTTAAGATAACAATGGTTAATTCCCTTAAGAAGTTTTAATAAAATGATTTTTGATTAATCATCTAAGGATTAAATTAAAATAGGCCAAACTAGGAATAACCTAATTAAAAAGGTTTCACACCTCTTGTAGTTTTGTTTCCATCCATTGATGTGGGAAACATGTTAATTTTCACTCTTGAAGTCTCACATAACCTATATCAAAGGTTTATGGAAACATTTATAGTGAATACAAATTGATTAATCAAAAGGTCTTTCGAAAGGACCATAATATAGGCTTGGTCATGGGCTTAAACAAAGGATATTCGCCTAGAGGCCAAGAAAAGAATATTCAATTAGTATCTTTATCGGGTCTACAAGTCAAGAACCTTGAAGATAAGATAAAATAGGATTGCTTCCACTCTTTCTAGCAGTAGCACTTATGTGAGATTCTAACTTTGACTTGAACAATCCCAATTGGAAAAGGCTTTAAATGTAGGTTGTAATGTTGGTTCAGATTCAGACAAAGAAGTTTGAAGAGTTGGTGATTATCTTGGCATCATCACCGTCATAGTTAATAAAGTGATTAGACTCTTGAAATTTGACCTATCTTGAAATTCTTGTACTATATAATTTTAAAATGAGAGCTTTGCCCCTCTTTCATGACGACTTGTACTTGCAATTAATATTTTTGTAGCACATGTTTTTCTTGTTTCTGATGGGCTTCGCCTTGCTTTTACTAGTCACACTGCTTTTGTTAGCCCTTCTGATTTTTATTCTCTTTTGAGTACCTAAGACTCTCAAGATGTCTTTTGAATTTTTACCAACATTTTTTGTTCTATTGGTAAATCGCATGCACTGCCCCAATGTGGGGAGATAATCATCACTTGGGTTTCCAAAAGGATTGCACTAGGCTCGAATTGGCTAAGGAAAGGATAATTGTATTTAGGGTAGCAAAATGAATGCTCTTTCTCCTTTGGGATGTCTCAGCTTCCACCATAATTCACTTGAAGCTATCACAAGAAGATAAATACAAGTAAAAGTAACAAAATCTTTCTTGATCTTTGACTCCATTTTCGACCATAACCTCTCATGATTTCTCATTGTGAGATTATTCTTGATAGGGTTGTTTTGAGAAAAATCTCCCTATTAGGCTCAAAGTGGAGTGCAAGAGGTAAAATCAGTGTTTAGGATTGAGAAAGAAATGCCTTTTATCATTTCAATCCAGTATTCAATGTGAATGGATCCTACGTCCTAAGGCATGGTTCTCCCACTCAATTCTCTCAAAAAGTGTATAAGGACGTGTTTGATCAAAAGTTTGTCTTTCATCCTCTTAGGCACTACCATTTGGCATTTTTGAAAACCCTTTTTGATTTTTCAAAGTATCCTTCGGTTAAAACTCCCATCCATGGGAATTGAGATTTAAAAATCTTCATAGACTCCTTTGGGGAAGGGTTTTTTTTGAAAAATAGGATTATCAATTTGACAAACCACTTTTGACAAAAATTTTCTTTTTTTCAAAAGGACTCACTTTTTGAGAATTGACAAGACCACACCTAGATATCTAAACTCTAAGAAAGGTGATCTTTGGTAGATATTTCCTTGAAGTTGATTCCTTGTGGTTTGAAGTCGTTCTCCTTAGGAATCCATTCAGTAACTACATGATGAACAAATATGCAAATATGCTATGTATACATGAGATGCATAATGCAAATGCTCTAAAATAGCTCGGATTCAATTCAAAAGTGGGTCAAAGGCATTTTACTTTATTTATAGGAAATATTTCTTGACAGTTTCAACATTTACAGGCTTTGGTAACTCTTTGCCAGGTAACACCTTCTTGACAATGTACAGTTCTTTGTAATTCGGAGTGAATTTTCCACGAGGATCAGGGATGGTCTGTAGAACTTTCCAAAGTACAAGGTCTTCAACCTAAAAAAGTCTTGGTCAGACCCTGTGGTTGAATGACTTAGTTACTTACTTTTGGTAGCTTTGTCCATGACAAATGGCTTTTAGGCTCTTCTCATCAATCGTGTTTTATTGTTCAAACCTCTGTTGAACCCACTTAGCTTCGTTGAGCTTTGCTTGAGAAAGTATCCTTAGTGAAGGGATTTCCATTTCCACAGGTAGAACAACTTTCATTCCATACATCAACGAGAATGGTGTTGCCCAAGTTGAAGTGCGAATAGAAATTTAGTATGCCATTAATGTATATGGCAACCATTCATACTAATCATGATAATTCTCTACAGTCTTATATAAAATCTTCTTGATATTCTTGTTTGCTGCCTCTACAACTCCATTCATTTGTGGGCAACAAGGAGAAGAATTCAAGCAACAAATGTGAAACTAATCAAGTAATTTGTCCTCTACTTTCTTGTTCGAATTGAATCCATTGTCAGTGACAATCGCATCAAGAACTCCATATCGAGTGATAATGTCGCAACGAATAAATCTTGCCACATTCTTAATAGTAACGTGAGCATATGAATTAACTTCAATCCATTTGGTGAAGTAATCAATAAGCACCAATATGAAATAATATCCATTGGACGCCTTGAGGTTAATCGGTTTGATGATATCAATGCCCTACATTGAGAAATGCCATGCCTCTGACATTTGACATAACTCATTAGAAGGAGCATTTATCTTGTCTCCATAAACTTGACATAGATGAAGCAACAAACATGTTGGACCCAACCGGCTTACATGGTTAACCAGTAGTAACCTAACCTCATGATCTTTCTTGCAAGGAGATAGCCATTCATGTGGGGACCACACTCTCCTTCATGAATTTCCTTCATCAATTGATTAGCTTCTTTAGCGTCTACACATTTCAATAAGACTGAATCAAAAGATCTTTTGTATAAGGCCTCTTTACTGAGGAAGAATTTGGAAACTAGCTTGGTTTGATATTTTCTATCCACGGCTTTACTTCCATCGGGAAATTAGCTTTCTTGAAGGCAGATCATGATATTGTAATACCATGGATTTCCATCAGGCTCCTCTTCCATGAGCATGCAATAAGCAAGCTTCTCTAGGATGTCAATCTTTAAAGGATCAATATTCAACCCATAGGGTATTTTGAGCATGGATGACAAAGTTGCTAATGCATCGGTGAATTGATTTTGAGCTCTCGATAGATACTCAAAAGAAATTTCTTCAAATTCCTTTATTAGGTTTCCAAGGTACTCATGGTAAGGGATCAACTTTGATGTCTGTCATTCACCTTCTGTTTGAAGGATGATGACCACATAATCACCATAGACTTGTAACTTCTTAACTTTCATATCAATAGCCAATTGGAATCCAAGAATGCAAGCTTCATATTCAGAAATGTTGTTGGTACAAGGGAATACCAACTTTGTAGCTATAGGATAATATTAACCCGTTGGGGAGATCAAAACTACCCTAGTGCCGGAACCAGAAAGGTTGACAGCACCATCAAAATACATAATCCACTTATTAGAAGAAATCACTTGGATTCTATTATCAGTCTCATCTAAGTCATCGGTCCTTTCAAGATCTTCGGCTAGCATATCAATTATGGCTCAACCTTTAACCGGCTTTTGTGTCATGTTTTGAATGTCAAATTCGAAAAGAAATATTTGCCACTTGGCAAGCCTTCTAACTAATGCAAATTTCTCCAATAGGTACTTGATTGGATCATTGTTAGTCACCAAGAAGATTTGATGGTGAAGAGTGTATCATCGTAGTATGTGCAATACCTAAACTAGGGCTATGCAAGTCTTCTCAATTTTTGAGTATCTTGACTTACAACTAGAGAACTTCTTGCTCAAGTAGTATATAGCTCATTCTTTCCCATCATCAAGACCTTTTTGGGCTAGTATAGCTCCTAATGACCCTTCATAGATAGTGAGATAGAGAATCAAAGGCACGTTCGGAGTATGTGGCACAAATATAGAAGAATGTGAAAGATATCTATTCGATTCTTCAAATGACTTTTGACATTCTTCATCCCATTGGATTTTGGCGTTTTTCTTCAACAACTTGAAGAAAGGCTTGGCAATCTCAAATAATTGAGATATGAACCTCGCCAAATAGTTCAATTTTCCTAATAAGCTTCACACCTCTTTGACTATGGAAGGAGGCTTCAAATTACAAATGGCTTTCACCTTAACTGGATCAATCTCAATGCCACTACTACTAGCCATGAAACCCAATAATTTCCCAGACTTTGCCCCAAATATGCACTTTGAGGAGTTTAGTCTCAACTTGAACTTTCTAAGTTGATCGAATAACTTTCTCAAGACTTCAATGTGACCTTTGCCTTTTCTTGATTTAGCGATCATATCGTCAACATAGACTTCAATTTCCTTATGCATCATGCCATGAAAGAGAGTTACCATGGCTCTTTGATAAGTTGCCCCAGCATTTTTCAAGTCAAAGGGCACCACTTTGTAACAGAATGTCCCTTACGGGGTGATGGATGATTTATTGGTTTTATCTTCTTCCTTGATTTGAATTTGGTTGTAACTAGAAAAACCTTTCATGAAGGAGAATAGTACAAATCCAACCATGCTATCTACTAATACGTCAATGTGTGGCAATGGGAAATCGTCTTTTGGACTTGTTTTGTTTAAGTCTCGATAATCAATATATACTCGAACTCGTCTGTCTTTCTTCATGACCGGGAAGATGTTGGTAATTAATCAGTGTAATGTGTAACTTCATTAAAGTCTACCTTCAAGAGTTTCACGACCTCTTCTTCAATTTTCTTGGATAACTCTAGCTTCGTCCTCCTAAGCTTTTGTTTCTTAGGTGGAATACTTAGATCAAGAGGCAATAAATGTTCCACAATGGCAGGGTCCAAACCAGGCATGTCAGCATAGGACCAAGCAAGCACATCTTGATATTCTCCTTTTAGCATCCATTGGGGAGAGACTTGCCCTAACTTTGGTTTCTTTGGGATTTTCAGAATATCCCAAATTTACAGTAATCGTCAATTCTTTGGTAAAAGGTTTAGATTCTTTATGTCGAATCCATTCCTTTTCAACAGCTTTGGACTTTTCTTCTTCTTCAAACTCAGAATAATTGGGTTCACTTGAAGTCTCATGACGCAAATTTGAGCCATGCATATAACTATCATGATCATGCAAAGTGTTATGCCTAAGATGTAGCAATGAGATGGTTAATGTATGAAAATAACAAATGCAATGCATGCAAATATCATGTAAAAATTTCTTTTTGAATTCTAAATTTTCGAAAAATTGAAAGGGAACTCGTCATTATATCATTGGACATCCTTGTTCTAAGAAAACAATTTTGGAAACTATAGATTGTGTAGAGGCCTCGGCCCATCATAGGACTGGTTTGATATGCCTTCACATGTCTATTGACAAAACATGTGTATGCTTTTATTGAAATGCAAACAACATGCAAAGTTTTGGATCTAAAGTTCATGATCCAACTTATTACAACATTTGAAATGAACATGTGGAATTCCCTCGCAGGGGAGAGTCAAATGGAATACAATTAAAGGAAAGTAGAACATGGGAATATCCCTTACATAGTGGGATGAGCAAGCGTACCATGTTGAGCATCAGAATCATCAAAGATGGCGTCAACAAAGCAGTCTTCAAATAGGTCGACAATATCACTAACATTGGCTTCTTCCTCTTGAAGCAGCTTAGGCTGGCCAAGAAAGAAATCCTTCAAAGGAGGAAGCAACGGTTGTTGATGTGCCTTCTTCTTCATAGCAGGCTTTTTGCAGTCATCTTGACTCTTTTGGTCTTCTTGGTAACCCAACTCCTCTCGCTTCTTCGAGGGTGATTGGAGTGCGGATACCTTGAGCCATTCTCCTAAGGCCTTGTCCATAAATGAACCCACTTTGCAACAGAACTTGGCCAAACATGATGGTAGACTTGGAAAATTCAAGTTTACGTGTGATTGCCCCAGCAGGGACGTGAGATACAGAAACCAACCCGAAAGAGTGGAAGCTCGATTCATCTTTCACCTGGGGCTCCACATAAGGAACAAAGCCATTGCGAGGCATGTTTGACTCTTTCTCGGCATGGACAGTCACCATTTTACCAGCTGCAACAAATCATACCATTTGATGCAAACTTGAAGGTAATGCATGTGTAGCGTGAATCCATGGACATCCTAGCAAGAGGCTAAAGTTGCTCGGGATATCCATTACTTGAAAAGTTTGTGTGAACTTGACGGATCCATTTATCAGCTCTAAGTTGACTTCCCCCAATGATTCTCTCTTCATTCCATCAAAGACTCGAATAGGGGTTTTGGAAGTACGAACACGATCTATCTTAGCACCTAATTGGCGAAGAGTAGATAATGGACAAATGTTCAAAGTGGAGCTATTGTCAATGAGGACTTCTGAGATTCTTGTATCAACATAGAGGGCTGATATATAAAGAGCCTTCGAGTGAGCATATCCTTCAGGTAGGAGATCTTTTTTGGATAAGGATATTTGATCTCTCAAAAGTATGGCTCCAATAAACTTTTCCAATTGTACCTCTCCAATGGTGTCGGGTACATGGACTTCATTTAGTACCTTGAAGAGTGCATTCTTGTGCTTCTCAGAAGACTTGAAAAGCTTTACCAAAAAGATTTGAGCGGGTAGCTTCCTCGATTGGTCAACAATATCGAATTGACTTGACTTGATAGCTTCAGTGAATTGTTTTGCTTCCTTGTCAATCACTTCTTTTCTCGGCACCTTCACGAGGTGGATAATATTGACCCGATCGTGTAACAGCGTCGATTTCATTAGTCTCATAATTCCACGAGACAGCTTTGTTGTCAACGTTGGAGATTATCCCCAATTTTATCTCAATAGCCCCATTCTTCGGTGGCAACTCTATCACCACAGGCCCACAGCTTGAGATATCGATAGTCTTGAAATTGTCAACAAGCGAATCGATAATGACATGTTTGATCCCAATTGCTTGCATGCGATGGGCACCATCTTCGAGAGAAAAATCAATCACAATAGGAGGGATTATAGTAACCACGTTGTTGTCTTCAAATTCATTGCCCCATCCACTCGGGACGATGGTCTTGGGATTGATGAAGAAACATCGTGGAGGTGTATACTTCACCATGAAATCATACTTTCCGCTTGGTTGGCCAAGGGTATCAAATATTTCACCTTTTTCACGGGCCTTTCTTACAAATTCACGGTCATGTCTTGAAGTCTTACATTCAACTTCTGAATTAGAATCGGAAGACTCTTCCTTGAGAATTGTCTTACGGATAGTTTCAATATCTTCATCTCTAAACTCATTTCCCCATTCTTTGGGGACAATGGTGGATACATCAGTAAGCTCTTTAATAGTGGAATTGTATCTCACCATGAAGTCATATTTCCCACTCGGTTGACCCAAGGTGTCAATGACTTTGCCTCTTTTGCGGGCTTTCCTGACAAACTTGCAATCGCGGCGAGAAGCCTCACATATGGGTTCCAAATCATCGTCAGAATAATCCTCCTTCGGTAAGCTCGTAGAGATCCATTTGAATCAGACTCATACCCATTTACTTTTGACTCTTGGGTTGAGTTTAGATCTTCATGCTCAGTCTTGATAGAAAAGTTCTTGGAAGACAAGTCAATCCAAGCAGTAGCCAATGACTCGTCAGATGGATTCCCTCCCATTGGGCGAATGATTCCCAAATCGGCCAATTTGGCGAGGCAACGGATTTTCTCTTCACAAGGGATGTCACCTCCTTTTTCTTGGTATTTAGCCAGGGCTAACAACTCATTCAATTTAGGCATGTCAACCATGAATGGCTTCTCATTCTCATCTCCAAATACCACGTTGACTGTCTCGGTGTGATTCGGAAGAGGATTTTGCTGAACATTCGAGACAGCATCCTTGGAGGAGAGGATCCCTTTGTCCAAAAAGTTTTGGACTTTTGTCTTGAGGACATAGTAGTTGTCCATGACCTTTCTCACCCATGTGGTAGTCACACGACTTTGTGATATCAAAACTAACAAATTTAGGAGGATTGTCGCTTGGAATTTCTTTAGCCACGTGCCTTCGCTCGATCAACCTGGGGAATAATTAAGAGAGTGCTCTTGGAAGCAGAGTTAATTGCCTTTGAGGTGCCTTTCCTTTGCAGTCAAAGTTTGGGGAAGAACTCCCAACTTCTGTAGGAGACTTTTGAGTAGGAGGGGTGTATGGCTTTTGGGTGGTGACATTTTGCATGTACGACACCTCCACTACTGACTCCTTGTCTTTCTTCGGGATGTGCGAGTTGAGGTATCGGAAAGTCTACTATCTCGCATGATTCCTTCAATGCATTCCCCCAATTCAACTATAGCAGGGAAATTAAGACAAGTATTGTTAAACATCTGGTCAAAGAACTCCTTGGGTAGAGCTCGCAAGAACAGTTGCATAACCTCCGTTTCATTTAGTGGAGGTTTAACTTGAGACGCCATAGCTCTCCACCTTTGGGCGTAGGCTCTAAAAGTCTCCTTTCTCCTTTTGTCGACTCGAATTATCTCTTCACAAGTCAGAGCAATTTCCGAATTGGGTTTGTATTGTTGAAGAAACTCATCAGCGAGGTCCTTCCAACTAAAGTCTTCTCGAGATCAAGATCGATGAACCAAGTTAGAGCAGTATCGGTCAAACTATCTTGAAAAGTGTTGATCAACAATGGAGTGTTATCGGAATATCTGGCCATCTTGCCCAAGTAGTATTTGAGGCGGGTCTTCAGGTACCCAGTTTCATCATATTTCCTTGAGAACTCCGGCCCTTTATAGAAATCCGGGATTTTCACCTTGGTGAAGGGCAATAGGTTATCAAACCCTTGAAGTTGGTAGTCTTGCAACATGCAAAGGCGCTCTTCCATCTTTACGAGGCGTCTCGCACTATCTTCATCAAGGTGGAGGACAGGAGCTTCCTTGAACGGTGCCACCAAGTCAATGACAGTAGGGATTGTAGTAGGATCCTCTTCAGTAGGTCCTTTCTTGGTAGGATCCACCATTAGCGTATCAACAAGAGTGGTGGGGATATTTGCCGCAGTAGTAGGAGTGACGGGAGTGAAATTCTTCATTTGTTTGGAAAAATCAGCCAGCATTGTCATCATTAGCGCCATTTCATTTTCGATAGTGGCAATAGTAGTACGGGTGTCTTTGTTCTCCATACTTGCTTGACGACAGGTACAAATAATAGAATGCATCTTAGTAGTGATTTAGTACTTTTTGCAAAAGAAAAAGGAACTCAAATTAGAATGTGACCGAAGGATCAAGAAAATACAAGCCTTGTCAATTCTATATTTTCTTGAGATGAAATAATGATAAGAAGCTTATATGACCCCAGTATTATATAACATCCTCTTATTAAAATTTCTTCAAAAGAAATTATACAACTAACAAGGATGCCAACGAACATTTAATCCGAATGCCCCTTTCTAAAATAAATTATATGAAAATGAAGAATCCAATGAAATCTCATTGATTGTATCAAATGGTTACAAGAAAAGAAAACGCTTGAATACATGAAATCACAAAAGGATTTGCATTACACATAACATAAAAAGGGAATATAGGGAAATCTCGATCACAAGAAAACATGGAAAGTACAAAGAAATTCTATTTTACATGATATGAAAAGTGAAAGTATACAGAAAGTCTTAAGTAAAATTCCTAAGAACTAGATGGAGCCATGTGGGGGCATTTGTTATCATGGGCCAAATGCTCCTCATCAGCTAAGACTTCATTTTCCTCCATGTGTTGAACTGGTTGGAGTTCTTAAGGCTCGAGAATATTTGGGAGTTCAACTTCAAGTTCAGGTTCCGCTTGATGATAAATGTAGCCACTCACTGCATGGCATGTCTTCATCTCTCCTTCCAACTTGGACTCTAGAGTCGAAAGGTAGCCAATCCGCTTTCTCACATAATCTTGATGTTCCATGCTAAGACTCTCCCAAATGTAATTAAGTGTTCTTGGAATAGGAATGACATTGATCTCAGGCTTGTCCATCTAAATCCTAACCTAGTGGGACATTCGAGATTAAAAATCCGTCGTCGTTTATGAAAGTAAAATACCGAATGGAAACTAAAAAATAAATAAGCATGTCATCGATAAAAAAGGAACTATTCTTACCATTCAAACCATAGCAAGCACAAATTACACATCGCATTAGGACGGTGAGGTTTTGATGCCTAAAGGTAGGGTGCTAAAGGCTTAAGGTCCCTATCTCGATTAGTGAAAGCAGTTTACTAATTGCTACTATCGTCAGTTAATGTAACCTTCATTAAGAAAATGAGCAGATTTAGTGGAAAGAAGATTACCACGAGTCTTCACTTGCGGGTTCCTTCCAAAAACCCTCCTAAAGGTTTTATTAGGGGTGATTGGGGTTTTAGACTATGGTTGTGTGTGCGGTGTTGTGCTAAAACTTATAAACATGCATTTGAATTTAAACAACCAACACTTCAAGATAATCCCACATACACGCATATATCTAAACACCACCTACAAAACAAAGGGTTGACAATCACGCTTCCCCTTATAACTCCCACCTACAAAATCATTTAACACGAGATTAGCGATTTACCTCTTTTTCCATGCAACTTTGACGTGCAGACGACCTTACATAAAACATGTTAGTAAACACAACAACATTTTAAATGGCTTCAAGCCCACTTAACCTAATAACCAAGTCCCCAGCGAAATCGCCAAGCCTATCGCGACCTGCCCTCGGCGACGGTCATTTGTTAGGAGGGACGGAGTTTAGGGGTATTTGCTCGTGAGATCACGCTTGAGTCGTGTTGACCGAAGGCATCATCACCTCACCATTCAGTTTCAACCCATTGAGCTTGAGGTCTACACGAGTGAGGATTCTCCTAAACCCATACCTCGCAAAACAATGGGAAGGTATCGTGACTCATTTCCACAAGAACGATACACCTTTAAATAAAGGAGATCGGGTGTGGAAGACAAGTTTAGAGGTATATTTACTACAATAGCCCTCTCGATGGTACATTAAATCAAAAAGGATGGCATTACTTCATCCTCTTTGAATACACTGCATCGAGTATGCTAAATCATAGTGGGTACTCTATGAGATCTATACCCCGCATGACGGGTTCATTTTTATTATTTAAGTTGATTAACAACTTAAGATAAAATGTTTGAAGTCACAACTAGCCTCAACTTTAGGGGCTAGCTAGAAAGCCCAATCGAGGGTTGGGACGATTCCGACGATTTCTACATAACTAAACATCTAGAGTTCAAGGCCTTGGGTTACGCTAATGTTTTTATTAGCGCCCTTTCGAAACCTAATAGTCATTGTGTTCATCTAACATAGTCATGCATGTCTTTTTATTTTTTCATGCCATTCAAAAATGAAAAGGTGATCATGCTGGATGTTAGGTTCGTGCCATTCTAATTCTATAAAAATGAAAAGAAAGGCAAACAATTTGAATTGAAATTGTGGTGTGAGAAGTAAACACCCAATGAAAGTGGTAAATCTAAACATGTAATCATAAACACACAAGTAAAGGAAAGGAAATGAAAGAAAACCCACAACTCGTCGAGCTTTTATAAAATATAAGAAAAAACTTGAGACATATGTCAGGAATTAAATGAATGATAGAAAGGAAGGTCGGAGTAGACATCGACCATCACCATTTTTTGGAATCATCATTTCCAAGGGACTGCCTTCTTAGACCTATTCCAACCATGGTCTAAGGCTATGTAACTTGTTACATTTGAAACAAATATTGAGTCAATCAAAAGCAAGCAAAACATAGCAAGGAATTTTACAAGTAACATCCAATCGATTGATTAAAGTTGGCATTGGGATCAGCCTTTGGATTTGCACACATACAACTTGCCACAAAATGTCGTCCCATTCATTATTAGACATGGCTTATGGTAATTAACAATCATAAGCATTCACTTACGGTAACTAAAACCATAAGCCCCTAAGTCAAGTTCTATGTGTGTCCCAAATTCAACCCACGAACATGCATCGGACATGCACAAGTATCTAACAATCACATGCATAAAACTTGAAAATAAGCATGCGAGTAGGTCCGAAGACCTTGATTCTCAACCAATCAAACGATTAATGAACCGACACTAGATCACTTCATTCATTCATCATGCGCCAATCAAAATCACATACATCAAAAGATCATTGAATGGTCTTTTATTTTCTGAAAATTTTCGTAGACAAAGTTCAGGAAATGAAGATTAAAATTTGTGAAGATACCAAAAGTCGCTTCCATGGGCATAAAATTATAAAAATCCTAGAACACAGTCAGCTCATGGAAAACAAAACAGGGGAATTCACAACACATCATGAAATGACATGCAATTGAATGTGACCCATGAGCCAATCAAGTCCGACAAATATATGACATACTAAGAACATAATGAAGAACAACTTTTATGAAGAAATTTTTCTCAAAAGAGCAACGCATGATTTTATAAAAATCAAATAATATGGAAAAATGCATTAGAACAGAACATGGCAGCAGCAATTTGAAAAAATTTCATGGCAATATGATCATGTTAATGACATCTAGAAATTCTCAAATTTTGCCACATGATATTCCTAAAAGTGACAATCAATGATTGTGAAGGGTCCAACTTCTAAATCTTAACATAAATATTCAGAAAAAAATGGTAAAATGCGAGTGCAGAATGGGCCAAGCATGCATTTCGAATTTATACAATGTCCGGATTTCAGGGCAACTTTGTAAAAATGGAAAAGTGGTCTATTGACATGAAAATTAAACAAACTTGGCGTCATTAGAAAGCTTGATGAATGCTTTAAAATTTTCTGAAAGGTGCCAAGTTCGGTTAAGATCAATTTTGTGTTCATTTTATGACATTTACACGAACATGCGGCATGGCATCATATAAAGCAACAATCTCAACACAAAATGCATGGCTAAAGGGTTATTACTTGACATAGCAAGAGTTGGATAAAAATCATGTAGATTACCTAGGCAGCCGTGAACATTTTCATTATAAGATATATGCCTAAATGAGCACACACGGCATGCTACAAAATCATCAAGACAAATACGTCGTAATTGAGCATAATTTGATTTTAATCTTGAAATCAAGTTTGTTCACATGATTGATTGGTCATATAAAGTCCAATTAACGTGATCCTTACCTTGTTGGAAAGATAATTGATGTATTTTGATTTTCATGAAGACATCTAAGTCAAAGAATGTCAATTGAAAATTTAATTCAATGCAAATGCAATTCGGATTAAAACAGGGCAAACAGGACCTAGATTCAGATCGCAAGGGTTTTCACCAATCATATGAGCTCAAAAAAATTTGAAAAAATTATATGACATAGGCAATACACCTGTCATGAAGGAACCTAGGTCGAATTCGTCACAGTAAAATTCATAAAAATTATACAACAGTGCAGACCACAGAAAATCAGCACGCGCAGATAACACAATTTGCCACGTTTTCCATGAAGAGACCCAACTTTCAAATCAAAACACATCATTTAGCAAAAAATCAACAAATTGAATCAGGGAATAATGCGCCTAAAAATCATGATTAGTTGGCAAATATACGTGTCGGGACACATTTTTCAGAAAATTTTTGAAAAAGATATGTTGAAGATTAAGTCATACGGAGAAACTTTCACGAAGAAAGCGACTCGAAAATCTTAACCGAAAATTCAATAAAAAATGAATAAAACTGCTAAATTCTGATAAAAATCAGAGGCAGATTAACCTAATGACGATTTTAATAGGATTTCACCTATTAATCTCAATCTGAAAATTCTAGAAAAAAGATATATCGTTACCAATTCTAGTTTGCACAACTCTTATGAAGAAATCCAGGTCTGGATCTCAATAGAAAATTCGGCAAAAATTGGAGAAATTTGCTAAAATCGAATAAAACCTATTTTCTGCAGTTTTTCAATTCTGGACCCGAACATTTGGAAGTGGTTTTCAGGTAGCAAGTGGAGTCGGCTCGGGGACCATAATATATCAAATTGAAGATCTCGACGTGCTCTTCAAAAATTGTGAAGGTCTCGAAGGCATTCAACTATATTTAACAGCTCAAAAGCAGCACAACAGAAAGTCACACAGAGAAATCCGAATTTCCAGAATATGTTCAAAGTCAAGAACATCATCCTCAATCATTCAAACAATCTCATGGCAGCCAAATATCATCAAAATTAAGCTCATAGTCATCCCTAGGGTGAATCCTAGCCCCGGCCGCCTAGAGCGGCAATGGATTCAAGCTTAGATAGTTACCTTTTTGCGTTATCTCGAGTAAATCGAGCTTCGATTCATGGTTTTCTCATCAAAACAGTGATGAAGATGCATCAAGGATCGCCACAGCTCACCGGAGAACATCGAAATAGGTTGGATGAGCTTTGGCTTTGGTTTGGTCCAAAACCGAACTGGATTGGCTTGGTTTGGAGCCAATCGGACCAGTGGAAGAAGAAGCCGCCGGAGGGGAGAGAGGAGGATGATTGGAGGGGAGCAACGGCCACCAGAGGCTCGGACATAGAGAGAAGGATGTCTAGGAAGGTGGCCTATGCTGCTGTGGCGCCGGAGGGAGGCCAATGAGTAACGGTTCGGCGGTTAGTCGAACTGCTTGAGTGGTTGAGGGAGGGGGGAGAAGTGACAAGAAATGGCGAGAGAGAGAGTTTCTTCTGAAATTTTCTGCTTGATGATGCAAATGAGCCCCCTTCATTAATTTTGGAGGGAAAAACTATATATAGTGTCCCTCAAGATTGACTCATAGCCGTCGATTTGATTCGATGGCCAAGGATTAACCCTATAAATCTAACAAACTTCCTTAGCCTTTAAGCATGTTTAGAATTAGGCATGTGCTCATTTTAATGGATAAAATTTTACAAGATTAACAGTCCAAATGGATATCTTCATTTTTAACAATATTCACGCAAGTCTCTCTCGTATTGAGAGCTCCTCTCTCTTCTATGAAGAGCTTGCCCTAAGTCCATTGCTTGCCCTAACTCCACCAAATGGAGTGATTGCGAGATTCACCCACCCCATTTTCCCCTGTCCACAATTTGATTAGGGCTATGGCCCTCCCCATTTTCCCCTGCACACAAGTTGAGTGCTCCTTTTCCCCTGGGTATGACCATCGTCTTTTCTGAAGGAAGATCTTCGGGTAATACTTTCTCCAGTAAGTTCCTCTAATTATGATCATGGAGTTTGGATAAGTTGCTTAAGTTGTGGAATGGCAATGTGGGCACCATCAATGTTGAAATACATGGCATTCGAATTCTCTAATTTTACTCGAGTTGGCTAGATACCCATTTTCCTCTCTGTCTCCGTGCCTGGGTCTCACTGGGGGATAGCAGATCGTTTTTCTGGAGCTCAGTGCGATAGTTTCCAAATTATCGGAGTAGATGGATGGCAATCCGGGAATAAACAGGAGAATGGCTGCATTGTGCAAGCGACTTGGGCGTCTCTGGATGGATAAAAAAGTATTTGTGTTAGATAACGTAGTCACTGAGGAGAAACTAATGGAATGTGAACGAACTGTTCTGGGTAGATTATATGGTAGCCCACCTGTTAACTTTCAGGCATTTTAAGCTACGATGAAGAAAGCTTGGAAATCGGACAGCGTTACCTGCAAACATTTAGAACCAAGACTGTTCTCCTTTGAATTTGATTCTGTTGGGGAAAAAGACTGAGTACTTCAATCGAGACCTTGGTCCTTTTCTAGTAATTTGCTAGTGCTGAAGCAATGGGAGCCTAGTACCCCCCCACAGTGTGTAGTCTTCAACTCCTGTTTCTTTTGGATGCAAATTCATGGGTTGCCTATTGAAGGAATAATAGAAGAAGCAATTAGAGGTATTGCACAAAGCATAGGGGAGGTATCAGAAGTCAAAATTGAAACTAGAGGATTTTCTTCCATTGTTATGGGTAAAGCCAGAGTGAAGATAAAATTAGCGATCCCCTAACATCGGGGATGATTTGTGACATCCTGAATTTCAACCCTTCCCGGGATATGTGAAATGGTTGTTTTATCAATGCACTGTTAGTTACGTTTACTCTGAGCTGGCCCCTCATGAGTTAACTGACTAGTCGGAAAGGCAATTAAGGATCGATACGCGTATGACCATTGAATTCAATCAGGGATAGGCCGCTCGACCATAAAGATCAAAGGGGGAAGATACCATGTTGTTATAGTCCAATTAGCGAATGGAAATAAATCGATTTGGCAGAAATATGAGGTCGGATTGCGGGTGATTCCGCACGACTTCGATATTGACTGCGAACAACGTTAAACCGATTTCCTTTTGGCTTTGTATTCAGCGTGAGCAATTAACCTCCCATGATTACATGACAATCAAGGATCGCCTTGATTTGAATAGGCACGATCGTGGATTGAAAAGCTATCAACCACGGGTCAAACGCGTGAGAGCTCTTAAACGCCACCCGATAGTTAGGTCGTACTAAAGTCGCGATTGATCGATTTTAACCAAAAATTTCAATCCGGTTTCGGGTATTGAACTTTCAAGGATGTCGAGACTAAAATATTGGATGTTGTCCCATCGATTCTCGGATTTATCGGTAAGCCCGAAATTTATCGGAAAAGGATTTAATGGGTCGAAAAATTGGAACCAAGAGGAGATGGACCAACCGAAGGCCCAATGGGCCTTGCGCCCATTAAGGTTCGGCCGAGTGGGCCCCAAGCCAAGCCCACCAAGCCCAAGTGGGCCCAACTTCAAGCCTTGAGCCCAATTGCATTTTCTAGCCCATTTCTCCACAATTTGAGCCCAAACCAATTTTATTCAAGCCCGTATAAAATCATGGCCCATATACCTGTATAGTACGGTATACTGTACTTTGAGAAATTACCATTTTACCCCTTCTAGAAGATGCATTGAATTTTTGGGGACAAAAGCCAAGAAAGTCAAGGAAATTGAAGGGAAATGATGGTATGGAAGGAAAATTGGACTTGGCTTCTTCCTCTCTCTCTTCTCATTTCTCTTCCTCCCCTTTGTGCAGCCCACACTCCCACATTTTTCCCCCCTCTTCCTCACTTTTTCTCCCTCATTTTCTCTCTTTGCCTCATGTTTTCTTCATGGTTCTTTCCCTTGGATGCCCCCTTGACCAACCGGACCACCCTCACCTGCAATCTTGGCCATCTTGCCGCTATTTTGGAGCTGTCGTGCTGCTGTGGTGCCGCCTGTCCGGGGCCGCCCAAGCCGCACCTCTCTCTCTCCCTCGCGGTTCTCACCTCCGTCGGAAACCACCTCCACCGAGACCCATTTTTGATGAGTGCCTCCATGAAGTTTTGGACGTGGCCGTGCGTAGCCCTCGCCGCCGTCATCACGCCGGTGTCGTCGGAATCATCGCCGGGTGAGTTTACGTTCTAATCCCTCGATTAGTCCGTTAAACTTGCTTAGGGTAGTTAATTAGGGTTAATGCTAGTTTAGGAGGTTTAATTAAGTAGTATTAGTCCTAAGATAGGTGGTTAGTTAGATGGTTAAGATTAGTTTAGGTTAATTTTGCTTATTATGCTTAAATGTTGCTTAATTGTGGGTTATGTGATTTTTGTGATTAATTAAGCATGTTTAGCTTAATTTCTTGATTAATTGTTTTAATTAATGTTTTATTTATTTATTTGATTTAATTTTTTAATTAATTGAATTTCGAAAAAATCACTATTCATAATTACTATTCACGAGCATTGTTCACGATTATGCAAAAAAAACTAATTTTTGTCTTAATTTGATGTGTTCTTGGTTGTTATGATTTATTGAAGTGCCGATTGTTAATTATACTTGTGAATATTGATGAAATGTGTGATCGAGTATTGATTGGTTTTGGAATTTTAGAATTGTTGAGTGATACCGCATGACATATTGCGTGGGTTATTTGAAATGGCATGTCTCATGAGCATGAGTGATGTTGCATTCATGACAGAGCAAAGATATAAATGAATTGCTTAATGATGTACTACATGATCACATTAAAAGAGAGAACCCGGCGTTGCCGGAAGACCTCCAATCCTTATGGGGTAGTACCGTGGCTAGTGGGTCGCCTTACTTCGGTTGGATGCCTGACAAGGAGGGGTTAACTTTGTGGGATTGCGGTATGAGGGAGGGTCCCAGGCCTCTGTTAGTTGCAGGACTGCAGTAGTGGGCCTGTCCTATGCTCCTTCGGGAATGCCGTCTTGGGAGTGAGCCCTTAACATCGCCGTGCGTCGAGGTAAAGAGGACGAAGCTGGCTTAGCCAGGAACCGCCAACCATAAGGTTATGCTGTGGCCCAGGATGAGGGGTCGTAATAATCAGAGCATGTGTGAATGTGAGACATGAGAAAGTTGTGTGAGATGCTTTGATTATTCGTTTTCCCTTAATGTCGTGATGATTTGACACATGAGTTGATAGTCATGTAGGGTGTGACAATGGCCAGGTGAGATCACTTTTGACGTGACTCGCATATGATTGGTGAACTGTATCATCTAACGGCCATGTGCCTTGCTTGCATTGTATAAGATTTAACGTGCAGGGTATGGCATACCGGTAAGGTTGCATGCGAATCGACTATTTGATTGTTGGTTGACCCTGTCGATTGCTTGGTTGCTGGTTGCATTGTTTATGGCACGCATGAGAATTTATACCATGCAAGGTATGGCATGACCGGGTAAGGATGCCTACGAGTCGATTGATTGCTGATTGTTTCTTATGGGGTTGCCCGGGTAGATCACATTTATAATTAAGGCAAGCGAGGGTCGCTTTGCAATTGATCTGCCGTAATGATGAGGATTGTACTTGTTAGGAACCCCGGGGCGAGTTGGCGTCCTAACCGGGGCTTAGGGTGATAACTCATTGAGATAATATCTCACTCGTCGTTGTTGACCATTTTTCAGGTCTGTAGTTGTGGCATCTATATTGCCATGGTTTGGGAAGTATTGGAGCAAGTTGTGGAAGGCAACAGGTTGGTGTGCCTTGGTTGAAGGAAGTAGATTAACCCTGTTTAGTATTTTGATGGCTATAGTGGAAGTCGCCCGATTGAGAGGCTTGTGTATAAACTTCCTAGTGTTAATTAGTTTAAGAATAAAAACGATGTTGCTGCTGATTGTGGTTCTTTCTGCTATCCCTGCTGTTTATTGTATGGGTGTTGTTGAATTGCTTCCGCATGCGTTTAATCGCAAGATAAAAAGAATGGTCGGCGATGCGTCCTAGGAAGTCGCATTCATTTGACCAAAGTGAAGGGGTTGTCGCGTGCTCGGGATTCGTGGCGTGACATCCCCATCGATTTTGGTATCAGAGCCCGATTAGTACTTGGAGTGATAAGGTGCGATGGGTTATGGGATAGTAAGATAGGAAAGACATTTATTTCATATGCTTATGATTGCTTATTGGATCTTTTGCTGTAAGCGGGTTGTTCATGGTTCCTAATTTCTTGAGGGAATTGGAAAGCAGGTTTTGGGAGAACGCTGCGAGTTGAATAGTCTTGATCCAAGAGTCCCAAAGGTAGGGTAGTTTGAGGTCAGGCAAGTGCTAGAGGTAAAGCACTAGGGGGGGTCCTAGACTAAATAGGTCCCGTAGGCGTTGTAAGCCTGGAGTTTTGATAGGGTGTAGCTAGCTTGGACTTAAGCTGTTGTGTTTACGGCTGCTGCTTTTGCCATCGTTGTTGTTGTTGTTGTTGTTTCACCTAGTAAGTTCCATTTGTTGGAAAGGGGATTGGCGATCGGTCGATGTTTCAGTTGGTTGAGCAGTTCCTAGAGCTATACTGTCCAAGTTCGTTGGGATGAGTGATCTTAAGACACCAACTCTTTGGACTAAGGAACTAAAGAAGTCTTTGCACTATTGGAGTGTTTGGAAGAAGAAAAGGTAATCCTGGCTGAGTGCCAATGGCATGTAATGCCAATGATTGGTGGGAAGTAACCCAAGGAAGAGTTTTTCCTAAAGGCACGACTTGAGAGTAGAGTGTCCTAGTTGAAGTATTCAACGGAAAATGCTATTTCGAGTGTGCATGAGAGCCGATGATGGCTGAATTCCTACAACTTCATTAGGATCTTTTTTCAGCCGAGTAATAGAAGGTTAAGATTGCAGAGCTCTCGAAGTGTGCATTAGGAATGATTGAGAATCCGGTAGACCGCGTCAAGAGGTCTAAGTTTGGTCTGAGATCGGAAAGTGAAAGTCAGTTGGTGCCCTTGAAGTTGAATGATTTCGATGAATGGTACGAAGAGGCCCAACGAGTCGAAGAGCATACGATGGAACAAGCAACCGCATTTGGATCGCGGTTTGTGGCTCATGGGAATGATTATCGACTTGGGGAAAAAGTCGAAGACAGAATGAAAAAAAAACGACATGAGACAATTACATGTCCTGTTAAGAGTGGAATGTATTTTGAATGTGGCTAACAACGCCTTGTCACGAGGAGGTGTTCCCGTTGATAGTCGAGGAAGCAACCTCGACAGCCACAAGTCGGACAATCGGTCGGAAATGCTCCGTGTCCTCCTAAGATGGAGTTGACTATGGATGTGGTTAGTATGGCCACCAAGTGAGAAATTGCATGCGTAGGCTTGTTGGAGCACAAATGTCAAAGTAGCAAGGAGGATAACTTGCAAGTAGTGCTCCACAAAACAATTTCAATTGCCGTTGGCAAAAGGATAAGTGTATGTGCAACAAGGAAGGAAACAAAGGATTTGCAAGCCATAATTACGGGTACGGTCTCCTTATGTGATCATATTGCTTATGTGTTAGTTGATTGGGGACTACGCATTTGTGTATGGCTAAGTTGCTTGTTAAGTCAGTGGGATTAAGGCCAAAACCATTGGAGATGGTTATTAGTAATTCTATCCTGAGGATGGACAAGGTGCTGTCTGCAGTAAGATGTTTAGGTTGTAAGATAGTCATTAGTAATCAAGAAGAATTGATGGATTTAACTGTCTAAGCGATGGATGACTTGATGTCATCGTTGGGAAGGGATTGACTCACCAAGTAATGAGCTGCAATGGATCCGACGTTCAAGGTATCTTATCGAGTTGCATGGTCGGAAGTAAAGGAATTCAATGAGCAAATGCAAGGTTTAATGGACAAATGATCTAATTGTCCTAGTGTGTCTCCATGGGAAGCGCAAGTTTGTTTGTAAGAAAGAAGAATATTCCAAAGACAACGTTTCAAATGCGATATGGTCGCTACGAAGTTTACTGCAATATTGTTGGGATTGACCAATGTGCCGGCAGTTTTGTGGATCAAATGAATTGAGTGTCCAAGGTGTACATGGATCAGTTTGCCATCATGTTCATAAGCAATGTATTGCTATATTTTGGGAAATTCGGAGGAACACGAATAGCACTTGAGGATGATGCTGCAAAGCCCTTAAGATTACGCCCTGTGCGTTAAATTCAATAAGTGCGAGTTTAGCTTACTCACATTGCATTTATTGGTCATGTAATTTTGGAGAAGGAATACCCGTGGACCCGACTGAGATAGAAGTAGTTAAGGATTGACCAAGGCCTATGACAGTGACAAAGGTTCGGAATTTTCTAGGCTTGGCAAGTTGCTTTAGACGATGCGTAGAAAGGTTTGTTACGATAGTTATGTCTCTGAGATAACTGTTAAAGAAGGACGTAAAGACGAATGGATGGATAAGTGCAAGCATAGTTTTTAAGAGATTAAATATAAGCTGACTATCGCACTAGTTTTGACAATACTATTTGGATTTAGAGATTGGGAAATTTCAATAGCAATGCGTTGTGTAAGGACTTGGAGTACATTGTAAGACTAACAAGGTAATGAATGCGCTTAGTCAAAGTCATCAATTGTGCAAAAGATGGTTCAAGAATGGTTCTTATTCGAAGGAGTTCAAGGTTTGAATTTCAAGTTTGAGGTGGGTCACATTGCAAGTCTAACGACTACTTCAGAATAGAGCCGAAATGCAAACTAGGATTAAGGCAGTGCAGTCTACGGGCTTTGTAATCCAAAGAATTGTGCAGTTCGATGATGCCTATGACAACTGATCCGATGAGGGTAGGGAGTGGTCGCCAAGGCCAAAGGGCCTGAGCAAGGAGCAACTCCCGACAGGTTTCTAGGAAGTCGAAAGGGGCAAAAATGAACTGAATTATGCACTATGCAAGAGAGAGTGCTTGTGGAATAAAATTGTTGTCCGAGTGATATAGTAAAAATATGAAAAGCTTGTCAAACTCCAGTTTAATGGAACAAGGTCAAGGAACTGGGGATCACTGGTTCAAAGATGGTCTGATAGTTAATGGATGCAATTAAGACTATCCAAGATAGGCTAAGGTCAGGGCAAAGCCACTAAAACGATGGTGCAAATAAAGGACTAAGGCCTTTGAAATTTCAAGTAGGGAAACATGTTTTCCTTGAGTGTCGCCTATGACAGGGACATCTCGATTTGTTAAGAAAGGAAAGTTGAACCATAAATATTTGGATCTTTTGAGATTGGGATCAAATAAGGACTTTGGCCTTAAATAGAAAAAGAAAGCAAGTTTGAGCACCATCGGCGCCTCTAGCCGAGTGGTATGCGGGGTTGAAGCCGCTTGGTCCGATCGGGGTTCGAATCCTCGAAGCGGCAGTTAGCCGCTTAGTTAAAAAAAAAAGAAAGAAAAAAAAAAAAAGGGAAACCAACTTTTTGCAACTTTCATTTTTGCAAAAATGGACAAGTGCTTAGCCCTTTTTGGAACCAAAGGTGGTTTGGACAAGATTGGAAGTAATTTGGCAGCACTGAAGTGTTGGATAGCATTATGAGGCGGAATGAATGACTTGGGAAAGTGAGGTTTCAATGAGACGTTAATACCCTCATCAATTTAAGGATGCAGAAAGTTCTACTAATTTCAAGGACGAAATTCTTTTAAGGGGGGAAGAATTGTGACATTATGAATTTTGACCTTTCTCAGGATATGTGAAATGGTTGTTTTATCAATGTGCTATTAATTACGTTTACTCTGCGCTGGCCCCTCATGAGTTAACTGATTAGTCGAAAAGGCAATTAAGGATCGATACGCGTACGACCAATGAATTCAATCCGGGATAGGCTGCTCGACCATAAAAATCAAAGGGGGATGATACCACATTGTTATAGTCCAATTAGCGAACAGAAATAAATCGATTTGGCAGAAATGAGATCGGATTGCGGGTGATTCCGCATGACTTCGATATTGACTGCGAATGACGTTAAACCGATTTCCTTTTTGGCTCTGTACTCAGCATGAGCAATTAACCTCCCATGATTACATGACAATCGAGGATCGTCTTGATTTGAATAGGCACGATCGTGGATTGAAAAGCTATCAACCACGGGTCAAACGCGCGAGAGCCCATAAACGCCGCCCATAGTTAGGTCGTACTAAAGTCACGATTGATCGATTTTAACCACGAATTTCAATCCGGTTTCGAGTATCGAACTTTCAAGGATGTCGAGACTAAAATATTGGATGTTGTCCCATTGATTCTCGGATTTATCGGTAAGGTTGAAATTTATCGGAAAATGATTCAACGGGCCGAAAAATTGGAACCAAGAGGAGATGGACCAACCGAAGGCCCAATGGGCCTTGTGCCCATTAAGGTTCGGCCAAGTGGGCCCCAAGCCAAGCCCACCAAGCTCAAGTGGGCCCAACTTCTAGCCTCGAGCCCAATTGCATTTTGTAGCCCGTTTCTCCACAATTTGAGCCCAAACCAATTTTATTCAAGCCCGTATAAAATCTTGACCCATATACGCGTATAGTACGGTATACTATACTTTGAGAAATTACCATTTTACCCCTTCTAGAAGATGCATTGAATTTTTGGGGACAAAAGCCAAGAAAGTCAAGGAAATTGATGGGAAATGATGGCATGGAAGAGAAGTTGGACTTGGCTTCTTCCTCTCTCTCTCTCTCTTCCTCTCTCTCTCCTCATTTCTCTTCCTCCCCTTTGTGCAGCCCACACTCCCACATTTTTCCCCCTCTTTCTCACTTTTTCTCCCTCATTTTCTCTCTTTTCCTCATGTTTTCTTCATGGTTCTTCCCCTTGTATGCCCCCTTGACCAACCGGACCACCCTCACCTATAGTCTTGGCCGTCTTGCTGCTGTTTTGGAGTCGCTGTGCTGCTGTGGTGCCACCAGTCCGGGGCTGCCCAAGCCGCACCTCTCTCTCTCCCTTGCGATTCTCACCTCCGTCGGAAACCGCCTCCGCCGAGACCCATTTTTGCCGTGCAGCTCCATGAAGTTTTGGACGTGGCCATGCGTAGCCCTTGCCGTCGCCGTCGCGATGTTGGTGTCGTCGGAATCCCTTGATTAGTCGTTAAACTTGCTTAGGTAGTTTTAGGGGCTTTTAATTAAGTAGTATTAGCCCTAAGTTAGGTGGTTAGTTAGATGGTTAAGATTAGTTTAGGTTAATTTTGCTTATTATGCTTAAATGTTGCTTAATTGTGGGTTATGTGATTTTTGTGATTAATTAAGCATGTTTAGCTTAATTTCTTGATTAATTGTTTTAATTAATGTTTTATTTAATTCTTTGATTTAATGTTTTAATTAATTGAATTTCGAAAAAATCATTGTTCATAATTACTGTTCACGAGCACTGTTCACGATTATTGTTCATGGCACTATTCATGCAGAAGCTAATTTTTGTCTTAATTTGATGTGTTTTTGGTTGTTATGATTTATTGAAGTGCCGATTGTTAATTATAGTCGTAAATATTGATGAAATGCATGATCGAGTGTTGGTTGGTTTTGGAATTTTGGAATTGTCGAGTGATACCACATGACATATTGCGTGGGTTATTTGAAATGGCATGTCGCAAGAGCATGAGCGATGTTGCATTCATGATAGAGCAAAGATATAAAGGAATTGCTTGATGATGTGTTACATGATCACATTAAAAGAGAGAACCCGGCGTTGCCGGAAGATCGCCAATCCTTATGGGGTTATGCCATGGCCAGTGGGTCGCCTGACTTCGGTCGGACGCTTGACAGGGAGATGTTAACTTTGTGGGACTACGGTATGGGGGCAGGTCCTGAGCCTCTATCAGTTGCGGGATTGCGGTAGTGGGCGGGTCCTATGCTCCTTCGAGAATGCCATCTTGGGAGTGAACCCTTGATGCCGCCGTGCCTCGAGGTAAAGAGGACAAAGCTGGCTTGGCCAGGAACTGCCAAACATAAGGTTGTGCCGTGGCCTAGGAGGAGGGGTCATAATAATCGGAGCATGTGTGAATGTGAGACATGAGAAAGTTGTGTGAGATGCTCTGATTATTCGCTTGCTCTTAATGTCATGATAATTTGACGCATGAGTTGACAATCGTGCAGGGTGTGGCAATGGCCAAGTGAGATCGCTTGTAACGTGACTCACATGTGATTGGTGAACTGTATCATCTAACAGCCATGTGCCTTGCTTGCATTGTATAAGATTTAACGTGCAGGGTATGGCATATCGAGTAAGGTTGCATGCGAACTGACTATTTGATTGTTGGTTGATCCTATCTGTTGCTTGGTTGCTAGTTGCATTGTTTATGGCACGCATGAGAATTCATACCGTGCAGGGTATAGCATAACCGGGTAAGGATGCCTGCGAGTTGATTGATTGCTGATTGTTTCTTATGGGGTTGCCGGGTAGATCACATTTATAATTAAGGCAAGCAAGGGTCGCTTTGCAATTAATCTGCTGTAATGATGAGGATTGTACCTGTTAGGAACCCCGGGGTGAGTTGGCATCCTAACCGGGGCTTAGGGCGATAACTCACTGAGATAATATCTCACTCGTCGTTGTTGACCATTTTACAGGTTCGTAGTTGTGGCATCTATATTGCCATGGTTTAGGAAGTATTGGAGCAAGTTGTGGAAGGCAACAGGTTGGTGTGCCATTGGTTGAAGGAAGTAGATTAATCCTGTTTAGTATTTTGATGGCTATAGTGGAAGTCGCCCGATTGAGGGGCTTGTGTATAAACTTCCTAGGGTTAATTAGTTTAAGAATAAAAACGACATTGCTGCTGATTGTGGTCTTTCTGCTATCCCTGTTGTTTATTGACTGGGTGTTGTTGAATTGCTTCCGCATGCGTTTAATCGCAAGATAAAAAGAATGGTCGGCGACGCGTCCTGGGAAGTCGCATTCATTTGACCAAAGTGAAGGGGTTGTCACGTGCTCGGGATTCGGGGCATGACAAGAAAAGGATGACTTGGCTGACTTGGTATTACAAGACATGGAGGAATCTACCAACTCACCAAGAGCTTTCCCCCTTTTGATCGAGCTCCCTTCAACACAAAAAGCAGAATATGTGATGCATGCCAAACAAAGAAAGCCAAAAGGAAGAGACACCAAGAAAGGCAGGAGATACTGTCCATATGATCAACAGATTGCAGACATTGCAAACTCACAAAAACTGGAGGAAACGCAATTATTGGAAACTCCAATGCAGATGGCAAAAGATGCTGAAAAGTGGGCTTTGGTGGCTAGCCCTAATAAACTACCGGGTTACCAATGAAACTATTATGTTGGAACTGTCAAGGGTTGGGCTCACCCTTGACAGTTCAAGCTTTAAGGGCCATTATAGCTCAAGATAAGCCTGAAGTAGTGTGTTTGTTGGAAACTAAAAATCAAGAAGAGGTGATTCGTCAAGTGAGCAGAACAATCCAGTTAAAAAAGCTTTATTTAGTGAATCCAACAGGGATAGGTGGGGGTTTGGCATTGCTGTGGAAGGAAGGATTATCTTTGACAGTGAATTCAGCCATGAAAAACTATATTGATGTGACAATGGAAGAGGTGGCACAGAGGAGTCGCTTTAGAGTTACTTTCATTTATGCACCAAATAATTTCCGGGAACGACTATAGTTATGGGAACAACTTCAGCAAATGAGTACCGGTAATTACTTACCTTGGCTATGCCTAGGGGATTTTAATGAAACATTGTATCCTTGGGAAAAGGTGGGAAAGAGAATGACAAAACCATATAGGATGCAAGCATTTCGAGACTTCCTTAATGCATGTAGGCTAATGGATATGGAGAGTAAGGGTTGTGCCTATACTTAGTCTAACAACCGTGCAGGGCAGGAATTTGTAAAGGAACGATTGGATAGGGCTATATGTAGCATTGAATGGAGAGTAATGTATCCGGAAGCTGAAGTATATGCTCTACCTGCAATAGGCTCGGATCACAGCCCACTTTTATTGACTGTATCAGGGGAATGTATGAAAAGAAGGCGTAATTTTAAATTTGAAGCCTATTGGGTCGAACATGAGGAATGTGGAAATATTGTAAAACATTTTTGGAATGTCTCCAGCATGAATGATTCTAATTTAGTAAACAGAATTAGAGTAGTAACTGTTGAATTGGCGAAATGGAGTAAAAAGACTTTTCAGAATAGCCAAAGAAAGATTCTGTTTTTGAAGGAGGAACTTCAAGGTCTAATGAATTCTCACGTGCTATTGGAAGAAGCAGAACAGAGGAGGGACTTGATTGAACATATTGAAAGATTGTGGCAACAGGAAGGAAATGTATTGGGGATTAAGATCGAGAGTTAAGTGGCTGAAATGGGGGGATAAGAATACAAAATATTTTCATGCCACAACAATCCAAAGAAGACAGAGAAACAAAATTTCAATGCTCAAACATGCTGATGAATACTAGATTCATGACACAGGAAGACTGAAAGAAATGACGGTGGATTTCTTTAAAGAACTTTACACCTCAGTGGGTCCCAGAAACTTTGATCCAGTGGTACAACAATGCCCAACAATTGTTACGGAAGAGATGAATGAGCAATTGAATGCTGAGATCACAATGGAAGAAGTCCAGAATGTCATTTTTCAGTTGGGTACACTTAAGGCACTAGGGCCAGATGGTTTGAATGGTCAGTTTTATCAACACCATTGGGAAGATATCAAACAAGGGATCTTCACAGAAGTGCAAAAATTTTTCAGGTTTGGTATCTTGCATCTTGACTTGAATAAGACTTATATAACTTTGATCCCTAAAGTGCAGAACCCAGAACAGCTAGACCAATTCAGACCAATTAGCCTTTGTAATTTTTCTTACAAAGTTATATCTAAAGTCTTGGCGAACCGATTAAAACCATGGCTTCCTGAACTAATAGCCGCTGAACAAACTGCTTTTGTCGGGGGGAGACAAATCCAGGATAATATTTTGATAGTGCAAGAAGTGCTACATCAATTGAGAGTAAGAAACAGAAAGAGGAAATTCCAGGCGGTGTTTAAACTGGATATGAAAAAAGCATATGACCGAGTTGAGTGAGATTTCCTACAGGCATGCTTGCTGAAGATGGGATTCAGTGACTGGTGGGTATCTCGAATAATGACTTGTGTCACCTCAGTGTCTTTCAGTGTACAATTCAATGGCGAACCATTGCCGTTTTTTCAACCATCGAGAGGTATTCGACAAGGAGATCCCATTTCTCCTTATTTATTCATATTGATGGCTAATACACTTTCATCACTAATGAAAACGGTGGTCCAAGAAGGAACTTTGGTGGGAATAAAGCTGAACAGGTATTGCCCAACTCTATCTCACCTTATGTTTGCTGATGACTCAATATTTTTCTTAGATGGGAAGGTGTCGGAATGTCAAAATTTAGCAATATTGTTAAATCAGTATTGTTTTGCATCCGGGCAAGCTATAAACCTGAACAAATCCAGTATCTCTTTTAGCTCAGACTGCCCACAGCCGCTAAGAAGAAATATGGCCTCTGAGCTTCGTGTTTCAGAAGTAGAAAGGACAGGAAAATATTTAGGAATTCCTACGGACTGGGGAACATCAAAAAAGCAAATGTTCTCATGGATTATGGCAAGAGTGAGCAGGAAATTGGAAGGTTGGAAGGAAAATCTGATTTCGAAGGCGGGTAAGGAAGTTCTTATAAAAGCTGTAATCCAAGCTCTCCCTCAATACGCAATGTCTATTTTTAAAATCCCAGTTTCCATATGTCAAGTGATGGAGAAACAAATTGCGGCGTTTTGGTGGAAAAATAGTGAAACACAAAGAGGGCTCCACTGGAAAAGATGGGAAGTTCTTAAAACTAGAAAGGACAAGGGGGGTATGGGTTTCAAGGACCTAATATCTCTGAATAAGGCGATGCTCGGAAAGCAAGCATGGAGGTTATCCCAAAATCCAACATCGCTATGGAGTCAAATCCTAAAAGGACTATATTTTACTACAAGATCTTTCTGGTTAGCAGGGAGAGGCTCTCACCCTTCTTGGGGATGGCAAAGTTTATTGATGGGAAGAGAGGCAATCTCAAATTCGGTTATATGGTCAGTAGGTACAGGGGAAACCATTAATATTCGGGAAGATAGATAGCTGAAGAGAGGAATCATAGGGGGTCCAGCAAACCTAAATGATCCTATCAAAGTATCGGAGTTAATTATTCCAAAGGAGAGAATATGGGATGAACAGAAACTCAGAACACACCTCAATGAACAAATAGTGGCTGAGGTTTTAGCTATTCCACTAAACAATCAGGGAACATAGGATAAGTTAATGTGGATGGGAACAAAAGAAGGAGAGTACTCTATCAAAAACACGTACAATTTACTTCGAGCCACAAATCATTTACAACAGAATCTACAAGCAACATCATCTTTCTAGCCATCCCGCAGACTTTGGCATCAAATATGGAATATGAAAACGCCCCCAAAAGTTAAAATTTTTCTATGGAGTATATGCCAGAATGCGATTCCTACTACGGAAAACCTTTATAAGCGAAAAATCTTACCTTCCCCTGCATGCCCAAGATGCAATCAGGAAGTGGAATCTGTCGAACACCTGTTCTTGCTTTGCGAGTGGACAAACGCGATATGGACAGCCCCTACAGTAAATATCCCAGTTTCGCGTCAAAATCTGAAGCGAATCGAGATATGGCTTCAAGATCAAATTGAAAAATCAGGTAACTCCCTTACCTTTGAAGAACTTGCAACCCTCTTGTGGTTCATATGGGAAGCAAGAAACAATTTTGTATTCCGTAGACAAAATTCAGATCCACAAACCCTAATCGAATCGGCGAAAGTGATGATCAGAAATTACAGCAAATGGAACCACCAAAGCTCGAAACTTTATGCAGAAAAAACTGAATCAATAAAGGAATGGCTCCCACCGAAGACTCATACCTACAAAATCAACGTTGACGGGGCTTTCTCAGAGGGCGAAACAAAGGGCGCAATTGCGGGGGTTCTTCAGAATGAAGCGGGAGTTTTGCTGGACGGCTTCACGATGAAAATCCCAGCTGCATCAGCGTTTCAAACAGAAGCCATGGCAGTGCTCGAAGCTTTGAAACGATTTCTGGAATGGAAAGAAGAGAAGCTTGAACTGGAGTCAGACTGCGTGAGGTTGATCGAAGTACTTCTGCAGAAGACGCACGTGGGATGGGAGTTGCAAGGAGTAATAGAAGAAATGCAGAAGTACCTGGCCCATTATCAATCTCTTTCCTTGGCCCATTGTCCCAGATCCACAAATAAGGTGGCTGATTGGGTTGTAAAAGCCCAACGATTAAACCTTCTTCCTTCTTCTTGGTTAACTCGTCCCCCCCAAGCTTTGCGGGATCTTTTATGTCTTGATGCTCCTAAGTTGGGTTTAGTTGTAAAGACTTTTTAAGTATTGTTAATTTCATGAAGTATTTTGACCAAAAACAGTCCAAATGATTTTTGCAATTAAGGACCTAATTGGGAGTGATTTTGTAATTTCATGAAAACTTGGGTCATTGTTGCAAAATCTGGAAAATATGAGGGCATGGGAAGATTGACAATGGGACAAGCCACTCGCTGGTGGTTGTTGCTAGCTAAGAACCGACCAAAGGAGGGCTGAATTGGCCTCCTTTGCCGCTGGCCGGTGTGAATGGTCAGACCCGTTCACACCGGTCAAACCCTTTTGCACCTTCTCGGGGTTGGTTTGAATTTCTGCAATTTGGTCCCTTGAGGACTAAATTGAAAAGAAATTTTACCTAATTGGAAAGGAAATGGTCCAATTAAAAGAGAAACAGTCCGATTTTAGCTAAATTAGGCTAATTAAACCATATAAATGCATCTCGGCAATTTATATTGGTTTAATTACCTAAGTAATATGGAGAATAATGGACCAATACCATGGATGCACCTTATTGGACTTTCTAGTTTTTAAATTGGGCAATTTCATCAGAAGTTATAACTACAAGCCTACTTCCACTAGGGCCTTTTCCGATTACAACCAAAAGGGATCGGGGTTATGCCTAGCTCCTCTATCTCCAATATGCTTAATTGTTGATCGAAATTCATAAATTAATTGAAATTGAATTCAATTAAAATTACGAGATACCTATTAGTCTAATTGTCCATGCTTGGGGGGACCTATTGCATTCAAATTGATCATTAATTGATAACACGACCTTTTTGGCAAAATTAAATTGGGGGCCAATGTCAAAATTGAACCTCAATTTATGAATGGGTCAGCTCGAATTTCTCGAATTAAAGCTTAATAACCCTATTTCCTTAAGGCCAAGTAAGCTAAATCTCTCAAATTAATGAGTTGGCAAGTGAATTTTCCAAAATTGACCCCGGATTTGGATTTAACTCACAAAATCGAGCAATATGAAAGTATTTGTTTGCAAATCATGTTGAATGGATCCGAACCCCTAATTAAGGGCAAAAATGTCAATTCACATTTCATCTCGCCTGATCTTGAAATTGATTGAACAAGTGAATGGTAATTGTCTCTAGATTTAATGTCACTAAATGACCTAAGCATAATTATGAATCGGATGAAAGTAAATTTGTTTTTGATCGATTTTGAACCTAAAATCGAAAAATTCTCAAAACAAGGTTCTTAATCAATTTTCACAAAATTTTCAATGCTAAAATCAAATTAAAGCTAAAATGAAGAGATTTTGGGATTTTTGTATTTTTTCAATTTTTTTGGTCAAAGTTTAACTAAAAGTCAAATCATTGTTGACTTTTCACTAGGAGTTTATTTTATGGTCAAATATTTGAATTTTCCAAAAGTTTCACTTCTAAAGTGAAATTAAGAATGAAAGGAATCTTTTTGTGTAAAAAGTCAAATTTTGACTCGAGATTGACTTTTGGTTAAAGGAATAACTAAAAAGTCAACACAAAAGTCAATCGTTTGACTTTTCGGGTTTTTATATAAAATGAATGGCGAATTGTATTTTTAAGCTAAACCAACAAATAAAATTGAAAAATGATACTTTTTGTTTGAAAAAGGGCTCCATAACGATCGATAACCCTAATTTCGATTTTTTAACTTCATTAATACGTCAGCTAAAAATCGGTATCAACGCTTCTCTATCTTTTAATTTTTTTCTCTATTCTAAAAATTGTTCTGTAATGAATATTTTACAAGGCGTTTGTCAAACACCGTTTGCTTTTTATGAAAATCTTTTAAGTCAATCGCCTTTGCTTAGATGCAAAGTCTTAGAAGCTAGAGCTCTCCCTTGGTACCTATCCAACGCGATATGCCTTGGAACAACATAGGAATCAACTAATCTTTCCTGTGTAGACCTTTTGATTTTTGAGACAATTAGATCAGCACTTTCCTCAAGAAGCAAAACTTATTATCTCAGAATGATGGAGTATGAAATATCGGCATCAGTAATTGGAATAAGAGAGGTGACAAAAGGTCTATGTGATATATTTCATTGAACTTGGAAGACGTTGGCCATTCAACAAGCATCCACTTAATTTTGGATTAGTGCACTTTGCATTGCAGATCACAGAGAAAGAGAGGGAAATAAAAATTCATGAGCAGTATGCGAATTCTAATTGAATGAGCAGACATTTTCGAATTTCTAGTAGAGATAAGACAACGGGGAAAAGCAAGAGGCATGATTTTGAATTGACATTGAAGGAGCAGACATTTACAAATTCCTAGTAAAGACGAGAAAAAAAAGAAGAAGGGAAAAGCAAGAGGCATTGGAATCAAGGTCAGTCAGTTCGCATCCCCAAGGATCGCTACCACAACAAGCAGCGCGAGTTGAACCCATGCCCTCGCCATTGTTAAGACCATCTCATCTTCTTTGTTGAGTTCTGTTCCCTGGACTATCTTCTTCCTCAATGTCTATTGACAATTGTCTTCCTTTGGGTCTCTTTCCTTGAAACTCCAATTTGTTTCCATTCGCTGATAGTGTTGGAAAACCGACCCTCAGGTCATCCTCCTATTGCACGCATATTAGACCGAATCCACTCTTCTTTATGCTTCCTTTTGGTGCGCTGAAGCAGACCTGGAAATGGCTCCAATGGTTTTGCAGAAGCTTCTCTTCTCCTCCCTTATTGTCGCTTGGGATATATAGAAGCCTTTCTTGATCGGATTCCAATGCAGAAATAAATGTCTCACGGAAATACTCTCTTTTGCCATTAACAAATATGCTGACCCCTGTTGGATAAAAGTATCGGGAACAATAACTTCTCTCAACGCACGACAAACGAATTATTAGGAACGTATGTCTATTTACCAGCACATAATGGACGAATCTTCAAATTCATGATGGTCTAAATACAATTACAAAGAAAGCATTCATGTTCCACAGCATTAATGCTGATCGTTTCTCAAAGTAATGAAGAAAGCCTTTTGTGTGTTATTCTTTTATGAAAAGAGAGGGGAACGTTATTTTTGCAGAATGTTCTTTTTCTGTCAATTGTATTTTACGGTTATCTTTAGAAGTTATTTAAACCTCTCTTAAAAGATAATCTCTCACGCCTTTTCAAAAGGTGTCTCTTAGACACACATTTCATTAGAGCAGATGGTGCCCTTTGGAGACACCCCATCATGGATGAACCATCGTGATATGACATCTTCTACTCGGACATGATAGGCTTGATAATGCTTTGTCGAGAATATTGATAGGCTTGATAATGCTTTGTCGAGAATATAAGGCATTCAAAATTCATCTATTTTAAAAACAATTCATACTAGCAAGAAGGTTGTGCGATCAGTGAGTATACCTGCAATTGAGAGTTCTAATTATGTACTTGTTAGGGATAACATACTAACTACAATCCTAAAAAGGATAAACAATTGATGTGTCATGGTGCCTCAGACATATTTTGCTATATCAGTGTAAGTATACCTATCTCTTAAAGGCTATACTTGACTATTTTCAAAAGACCTTATATTTACAATTATATCCAAAATCATAGAAGGCAATACAATTGGTTGATTAGTAAATACACATGATAAATATAGAACAATAATAGTCTTCTTTCGCACTCATATTTCTCTCCATTTCATAACAACTAGTTTCCTAGATACATCCTATAAAGTCATATCTATTCATAACCCGCCAGTAACATGCTAAAGTAGTAACATTGATCTATCACTTCGAGAACATAGTCAGAAATAACATAAGGCACAAAATAAGGTAAATTATAAATTACCTCAAAGACTCACACAATGAGTAAATAGGGATAATTGTACTCATCTCTCTTATCAATCGAATAAAGCACATATAATATGAATCACACTATAGTGGATTTTTCTTTCTATAAGAGTGTATGCCATTTATTTAATATATCCACTATATGGATCTTAGCCTAAACATGGTCACATGCTTTTCATGTACTCATGTTTAGCTCGAGTGCTATATTAGCTCGCTTTCTATAGCGCCCAATTACGTACTCGCATCCGATTTCCTTCAAGCATACATGATTATGGGACTATCATGTTCAATTATCATATACAAATCACAAACCTCATCTTGATTTCAATTAAGGCGACATAAAATTATTATATGTACTAGATTGTACATACCGTTTTGTCTTAACTTTTTTTTTTTTTGGTAAGGTAAGTGTATATATAAACGACCAAAGAACTAGTACAACAATGGGACTCGGTACCTATTACCACTCAGCTGGACAACTTGTCATTGGAGTGGACGAGTACCGCGAACCACAACAAAAACATTACAATCAAATTAGAGCTCCAAGGGAGCCAAGGAATTACATCCTCCTATCCTGAGGCCTAGGCAGTTCCACATCAAAAATGCTAGGGTCTATCCCCCAACTGCGCTACATTCTTCTATTCCTAGGACTTTCCACAACTCGAGAGTAGGATAGGGCTTTGTCTTTTACTACCTTAAAAAGATATAGCTTCAAGGCCGGAACAAAAAGGTTGTAGCCTTGGAAAAGGATCCCGTTCCTAGTCTTCCAGATGAGATGGCACAGAGAGCCGAATGAGAATCGTGCTATTTCCTGGAAGAACCCTTTTCCGGACAAGAACTTGATAGCCCATTGAAGATTTTCGGACCAAGTGGAGTTGCGCCAGGGAAGATTACATTTGGCTGCCCAAAAAATAGGTGATTAATAGAGTCTGGTCTGAGATTACAGAAGGGGCACATCGAACTCGGGATTCTGCCATGAGACATGAGAAATTCCTGGGTTGGGAGACGATTCCTTATAATGAGCCATAGGAGGAATTGATGCCTAGGAGCAAAGGCCTTATCCCAGACAAAGACCGACCACTGTACCGAGTTGTGCTTATGCCGCGTAACATTCCAAGCCGAAGTCATGGAGAATTTACCGGTGGGGTCATCAATCCAAGTAAGTGGCCCGTTTTGTCTTAACTTGTTAACTATAGAACTTGAGGGGATTGCTTGTGTGAGAGAGCCAATCATTGCCTGCTAACATACCTTTCAACAATATATGTATGCTTGTGCTAGTTTTATAATAGATTGGTACTTGCTAATGAATCAATTCATCAAAAAACAAACAAGTATAATATATATGTTCACATATTCTTAAACTAGTGATCCTCAATAATATTACATATCATATTACACAATCCTAGAAACATCATGCGAATCAAGTATACATCTCTAGGAACAGCTTTCACGAATGGATCAACAATCATCCTATTGGTTGAAATATATTGTGAGACCACTTCTTTATGCGTTATTATATCTCTAATGAAGTTATTCTTTATGTTAATATATTATGTTCTACCATGATATTTAGGATCTTTCACATAGGCAATAGCTACTTGACTATCATAATAAACTATCATTAGTCTTGGATCATCAGTGACAATGGCTAAATTTTCGAGAGAAGTATACTAGAAGTGCTTTAACTTATGTATACAGCTTACTTTAGTGTCACAACTTTTCAACAGCTCACTTTAGTGCCAATTTTTTTGAAAAACGACCAATTTAGTGCCAACTTTGATCTCTTTAGACAGAAATCTAATGTAGCCTTTTTTATTAATATTTTTAGCTAATGTAGCTTGCTGAAAAATGTGGATGGTGAATGACATCATTTAATCAACATCTCATGGATCACTTAAATATCAAAATTTTGGAAAAATGATTTTTTCTATGCCAAATTTTTAGAAAAATGATTTTTCTAGTGCCAAATTAAATAGAGGCACAAAACAACGTTGTTCAAAAAATTTGGCTGAAAAAATCATTTTTCTAAAAATTCGGCACTTAAGTGTTCCGCGAAAAGTTGATTAAATGACATTGTTTAGTACTTAAGTGTTACGTTAGCTAAAAATTTTAATTAAAAAATCAAGTGTTAATTTTGACTAGAGCATCTCGCCAGAGGCACTTAAATGATTTTTTTCTCTAATTTTGGCACTTAAGTAAACTGAGGAAAAGTTAAAGCACTAAAGTGAATGTTGTACACAAGTTGAGGCACTTTCGGTGTACTTCTACCCTAAATTTTCCAAGAAACATTTTAACCACTACTGTTTCTTGTGCTGCAGCAGAACATATAATAAATTTTGCCTCCATCGTAGATAAAGCTATGCATGTCTATTTTTTGTTATTCCAAGAAATTGAACATTTATTAATCAAGAACACATACCTAGAAGTCGATTTACACTCATCTAGGTTTCTTACCTAATCATCATCGAAGTAACCTAATGAGCATAAATCACTCCCTTAAAAACAAAGTTGATTGTTCATGGTTTCTTTCAAGTATCTCAGAATCCTCTTAACAGCTTTTCAGTATACTTGACCAGAATATGACTAGTATCGACTCATTAATCTCACATCATAACGTATGTTTGATATTGCTAGTATAAACACCTAGAGGGGGGTGAATAGGTGTAGAGGAATTTTATGCGCAAGTAATATAAATCTTTGCAATCTACGAACATAAATTAAATAGAGAAGGGAGGGAAGATTACAAACACAATTATAGTGGTTCGGCTTTTGACAAGCCTACGTCCACTCCCCACGCGATCAGCCAATAGGCTGAATTTTACTATGTGATCAAAGGTGATTACATACTCTTGAGTGTTCGCACTTGGTGATGATATGTCTCACTAAATCACTCTTCTTGATAATACACTAGGATCACTCGATTTCGCACTTTTTCAGACAACTAGTGAAGAATTGAATCAAACTTTGGAATATGTCTATCACACCTCTCTTTAGGTCGCATCATTCCCTTATATACTCTCCCAGCCACAATTTACCGTTGGTTGTCACCTTGAGAGATTTGTCTTCCCTTTCCTTTCTTGAATAGACTTCATAAAGAAAGTTTTCTTGACCGTTGAAGATAGATTCGTTCCCCTTAGATTCTGTTCGCCCATACAATCAGAATCTAGGCTTCCATAAGTATTTCATCCTTATTTAGAAGTTGTCTTGATAATTGATCTTACTAATCGATTCGATATAACAAAATAAATATATATAAGGTAAGTGAAACTCATGACTGTTGGTGATCTTGCTTTCGGTCTGGTCCTGTAAGTTCGTTCTGGTTCAATCAGACCGAGATTCTGCGTCTCCTTGTGTTCTCCGTTTGGTACACGTAGACTCAGAAACTTCTTCTGCTTTTCCTTCTATTACATGCAAACTCAAAAGAATACGTCACCATGTGACTCTTCTTCCTTAGAAAATATATGAATTTTTGTATGCATAAAATGGTTTGTTATCATCAAAACTAGAAATTTTCTCAACAATATCGAGTTGAGTACATATCATAACATACATCAAACTTGTGATTGCACTAGCGTAAGGAATGATTTTCATTTTTTTATTTTCCTCTGGAGTCATAAGACACATCTTAGTACTCAGGCCTTCGCTTTGCATGACAGAGTTATCAATGGGATTACAATGTTGCAAATTGAAGTGCTTAAGAATTTTCATTATATAAGACTCTTATGACATAGCAATGAGTTTCTTTGGATCTCTATCAATCTTAACTCCTCATATATAAGTAGTTTCTCCCATGTCCTTCATTTCAAAATTGGAGAACAATATTTCTTTTATGGCTATAATTGTCGCGACCTCACCTCAGGTGCACTACCTAGGGTTTGGCTAATGGATTACTAAGCCTAAACTTAGCTCGGGCTCTCCCAAGCCCATACCAATTCGCGACTTAGGGTTTAAGTTTTTAGCATGCAAATGATTTTTATTTGGAGTCGCCACTAATCTATTTTTTGGTGGGTCGATTAGAAACCCAAGTAAAGTAATGGGAGAATTACTTCACTCCTACGAACCAGAGACTATGGGATCGGGGACTTGATTACGTTAGATTTCGCTAACGCCCTTTCGGTACCTTTTCTCTTTTATTTAAAAAAAATGATTTGCATGCAACTTGGGTTGATTTTAACCTACTCCCTAACATGCAAAGTGATCATGCGAGTGCGCAATCATTATCTAACAATCAATGAAGCAAAGCGATAAATAAATTGCGAGCACAATGAAGAGACACTTACCTTGACGCAACGAAAGCGTCTGCAATATTAACTTAAAAATCACTCACTAATCCTAGATATGATTTCTAATTAACATGCAATCATTCAACTATCGAGGCCTAAAAACTAAGTGCAATGCATGCGATGACGTGCAAAAGTGTCTAACTATAATGACATACAACGTGCAACCTAATATGCAAATTATATGTCTTGCGACATTAATTAGTGGACCTAATCTAATGCTAGGAAATTTATTAAACGTGACTATCCTAATGTTTTACACATTTAAATAATCCTAAACATGTGACTAAATGACATGCAATGGATGATGTAATTCTATGCGACGCATGCATGATATAGCAATATAATGCGACCTAGACTACATGACATGCAAGTGATATTTTTTTGTGTTTTTCATGAAATTTCAAAATTAAAATAAGCAAATAAATTTCCTAGTTCTAGAAATTATCCAATTCAACTGAGGGATTAATCTAGACCGAATCCTAATTCATATTATCTCTAACTAGATGAACCCTATCCTAGCATGCAATCTATGTCAATTAAAACATATTCTACGGATAAAATCAATCACCCAAGAAACAAATAAAATCGACGAATCGTATCTCGGGCGTGAGATCGAATTGGCTGATTTTCCGTGCAATCGCGAATCGTATCTCGAACGTGAGATCGGATTGACGATTATGGCACGTTAAAAAATTAGAGAATAATCTCTAATTTAAAAGGGCTACTTGAAATTTGGGATAATATCATAGGGAGTCCAATCAAATATATTCACAATATTTCCAATAAGGAAACTAAGTATTCGGAAAAATCAAATCGGACGAGATTTTACCTAATCCGAATATTAGCTTCCAAATTCAGCAACTTGCGAACCACGGTCCGTGAGTGGTGGATCGGCGTGGTCCTTAGCGAAGGGGCAGCAGTGGAGACGTCGTAGGGAGGCTTGCAGTGTCAGGTCACGTTGACGTTGGGGGCCTGCTGCAGATTCACCAAAAGTCCTAATTTGCGGATATACTTCCAAATTCGAATTTGTGGATGGATGGCTCGCGAATAGTGGTTCGCTAGTTTCAGTGTCGCAACCCAGCCAAAGTCTTCAATTGCCACTTGCCTTCCGGTCAACTTTTATTTCTTGTACTCACGGCTGTGGCTTTCTTTGACTGAATAATATTGACTTGGGTTAGCAAAGATGTGATGGAAAAAGACAAAACCCACCTCTTGGACTCTCGCCCTTCAACCCTCAACTCGGATGAATCGGTTCCTCGATGACGGAGAAAGTTGCAGACTATGACGGCGCTTTAACAAGGGATCGTCAGAAAAATCCAGCAAAGATGGTGGCTTTGGTGACTGATGAAAAATCTCCAACGACTCGGATCAGAACAGATCGGCAAAGCAGGGATGTCATTGACAGGGCAACAGCTGGACAACAGATCGACGTGGGGTCTCAGTGCAGCAGCGTTGGTGTCACGGGGATAGAGCAACTGTGTTATCGTTGCAGCAAGGCGAGCGGCACATCAAGGAAGCAGCGGTGGCGTCGTCTCAGTGGAAGTGTAGCAGGCCGTCGAGCTGGTCGGGAGCAGCAACGGCAGTAGGGCGGGCCTCGGCTTGGTGGGATCTCGAAAATTTCCCTCACAAAGAAAACCCCTCTTTTCCTTTTTTTTTCTCACTCTCTCTCTCTCGCTTTTCTCTCATTCTCCACCGAAGCACCCTCACAATTTCGCTCACTTTTGCAGCCGTGTATTTGATGTCCTCCTTTTCGGTGTGTTTGTCCCCCTTTTATAGGCAAGACAACACGGTGCCCTAAAAAAAAACAAGATAAGGACACGATGATATGCTTTCTTATTGTGGATATATCTTTTTTTGCTCTCTTACTATCTTTAACCATGCAGATATACTTTACCTTTGAACCAGCCACATCCCTGCAGATATGTTTTACTTTTGAACCAGCCACATCCTTGTAGATATGTTTTACTTTTGAACTAGCCACATCCCTACCTTTTCTTGACAATTCAAAAATCGGCCGCCGCAAATTCTTGAAAGATTATGCTCCTAAAACTATATGCTATGCAATATTAAATTACGAATGATTAATCAAAATTTAGATGTCAACAGCTGCCCCTCTTTGAAGGTGAGCTCGCAAAGATTGCATTCAAAGATAAATTGAAACCTAAATTTTGACCATGCATATGCAATATAATGTTATTTTTGTGGAAAATGAATCACATTTTAAAATGCAATATGATATGATGCATGGATAAGCTAATGCAAAGCATGAAAAAAAGAAAGAAAAGAAAAGCGTACATGTAGTTACTTACCAATCAATATGGTAGAGCATCTTGAGGTACGGGATGAATCCACAAGCATCTAGTTTTTATCCCAGATTTCTTGAGGAGTTTGATGTTTATCGAATTGCCTAAATCCAAACTGAGGCAACCGATTGAATTTAATCAACAGACGCTCAATGTCAGGTGAGACGACCATTGGAACAAGATGTCTCGAAATACCTAGATCCAAACTAAGGTATAACGAGAAAAATCAAAGAACATTCATATCCAGAATGAAATGTTCAATGAAAAGATTTGAGACATTCAGATCCAGACTGAAACATCAAGAATTGGGAAACTTAACCAATAAACACTCAATGTCAAGTGAAATGAATATTGGATTAAGATAACTTAACCAATAGATGCTCAATGTTAAGTGAGTCAAATATTGGATTAAGATAATTCGAAATACCTAGATCCAAACTAAGGTATAACAAAAAAAAATCTGAACATTCATATCCCAAATGAAGTGTTCGATGAAAATATTTTGTGACATTCAGATCCAAACTGAAATGTCAAAAATTAAAGAACTTAACCAATAAACACTCAATGTCAAGTGAGATGAATATTGGATTAAGACAACTTAACCAATAGATGCTCAATGTTAGGTGAGTCAAATATTGGATTAAGATGACTCAAAATACCTATATCCAAACTGAGGTATGACAAGAAAGATTTGAACATTCATATTCAAAATGAAGTGTTCGACAAAAAGAGTTTGTGACATTCAGATCCAAACTGAAATGTCAAAAATTAAAGAACTTAACCAATAAACACTCAATGTCAAGTGAGATGAATATTGGATTAAGACAACTTAACCAATAGATGCTCAATGTTAGGTGAGTCAAATATTGGATTAAGATGATTTGAAATACCTAGATCCAAACTAAGGTATAATGAAAAAAAATCTGAACATTCATATCCAAAATGAAGTGTTCGATGAAAATATTTTATAACATTCAAATCCAAACTGAAATGTCAACAATTGATTCAATTTCTGAAAATTGGGGGGAGATGCTCAAATTTTGTCTCGAGCACTCGAATTTCATTCAGGGGATGAGTTACTCAAGTTTTGTTTTGAGTACTCAAAGAGATTTAATACTTACCTAGTGACATTTTTAATCCCTGGAGAAAATGTCTCTAAGGTGATGAGGAGACTTTCGGCTATAACAGCACATCATGTGGAGACAGAAGAACTCCATGTTACGAGAGTACGCCAGGTTGATGAAGAGACTCCGAGTTACGAAAGCACGCTGTGTCGATTAAGAGGGACATCAGGCTACTGAAACATGCCGTGTCGATGGAAAGGACTCTGGGCTATCGAAATACGCCAGGTTGATGAGAAAACTCCAAGCTACAAAAACAGGCCGTGTTGAGAGAAAGCGACTCTGGGCTATAGAAGCATGCCAAGTTGATGAGAAGACTTTGGACGTCGAGCATTATTCGGTCTTCAAGAAATTATTATCTGTCAGACACAATTAGAGCAAAAACCGATATGCATTCATAAAAAAGGTAGACAATTTGAGCTACTTTTAGAATGCACATTTCAAAGTCCACGGAGGTTTTCATCAATTCAATCAAAGTTTATGCACAATGATTTTACCATGTTTGCACAACCAAATTGCCATTAGGGGGAAGAATCTTGCAAAACAACTTTGACTTATGACAAGAATTTCTTAAGAATGCTAAATGAGAGACTTTGAGTTAGAAAGGACTTTCACTCACTCTCATTCAGAAGGACTATTTTATGAGAATCACTCCATCTCACTATCATCATATCGACAAAGGTCCAAGTATTCTTGCAAGTGGTACGACCTTACCAATCTGAGAGGTCTTTAATAGGGACCTTAATGTGGGTTTGGTCAACGGCTTAACAACGGGGACTCTTTGAGTCAAGGCTATTGAAAGAAATAATATTCTACGATCATCTCCGGGTTTACAAGTCAAGAACCCTACAAAATGAGATAAAAATAATCTTACTCGCACTTCTTTGAGCAATGCTTAAGACATGCGAACACCCACATTAATTCAAGTGCCCTAATCTGAAGAGACTTTATAAGGGATGTAACGTAGGCTAGGTTCACAGGTTGAGAAATGAAAGAACTATCAGGCTCAAAATGTGTATAGATGGGTGAGAGTTGGTGATCATCTTGGCATTACCACCAGTCTTCATCTTCACCATCAAGGATTGTCCTCAAAATGTGCCTTACTGACCATAAAAGTTTTGCATTTGAGTTCTTTGAGTACCACTCCATTGGGAATGTAACTTTTCACAATTGATAGTCATCTATCTTGACCCTTTTTCATTTTCTCCTGTGGGCATTGGCCTTGCTTTTACCAAGCACACTGCTTTTTCTTGCCCCTTCTTTTTTACTCTTATGTCTATGGGCACCGGCCTTGCTTTTACCAGGCACACTACTTTTCTTGCCCCTCCTGAAGGTCTTCACATTCTATTGATGCTCTAGACCATGCTGTTTCTTGAATGATTACTTTTTGCTTGCCCCACTTGTGGGGGATGCTCACCAACTGGGTTCAAAGAAATGAATTTGTAGGCTCAAAAGGGCTGTGCAATGGATATAAGTGTGTAGGATATATATAAAAAAAATGCTCTTTGTCATCCTAAGGCACTTGAATTATTGTTTGAGTTCATCCACAATAAGATACCCAAAGATTGATGCAAGTGAGAGCAAGAGAATTTCTATCTATTTTCCTCACCACGTGATGCCAACTTACCACTAGTTTGCCCCAATATGGGGTGGTTCTTGACAAGGGTAATTTGAAAGAAATCTCCACAAGTGTATGGGGCTCAAAGGGGTTAAGCAATGGATCACTTGCAATGTTTAGGATAGAAAACAAATTGTCCCTCATCATTTCGGTCGTCATACCTTTCGCAAGAGAACTCTTTACCTTGTGGATATGGAAATTGATGCACTCATCTCACAAGTGTATAAGTAAGGGACTGTGTATAGGGGACATGTTTTTGCCTTTCATCATCCTGACACGTCTCACATAGCATTCTCAATAATTGGATGTCATTCATTGAATTGCACATCTTGACAAATCTCCACGTGAAATTAGCAAGTAAAATCACTATGCAAATTCTCTTTCCAAAAGAGCTCAACAATTTTAAGCATGAAAAGCTTTGTGACTTTGAAACAAACAATTCAAAAAATGTTTTCACAAGCATGAAAAACATGATATTGAGCATTCATTCAAGGAATTGCCCTATAAAAGGACTCTATCAACAATCAATGTCCTTGGATTGCTCCTTTATGAAGGGAACGAACACATAAATTGATCAATTGAGAATGGAAATCGATCCTCGATTCGATAAATGCTCCATTCTTACTTTTGCCCCAGCACAAGAGAATGTGCATGAATAGGACACTATGCAAGAGATTGAACATCCATTTTGGCTTGGATTGAGATTTTATCTCAATTGGGTCATTACCGGAATCTATCATCCCCTCGATCCATCACCTGCAAGGAAAAGAACAAATTGTCAATTCTAGAATTAATATATTCAAGGGCGAGATGTACCTCTTTAATCGAAGATGGATGGTCCTCTTTTGACTTGCCCCTCACTTTCTCTGGGAGACGAGAAATGTAGGACACTTTGCTTGGATTTTTGGGATAGATATCTCAAGTATCAACAAGAGATGCCCCACATTAACTCTTTGGAGTTGTGCTCTCAACCTAATTGAATAACAATCAAGTCAATGCATTACAACTTGTTGTGCCTTTTTCAGATGTTCTTTCCTTAGGCCAAGAAAATTATACTCTGAGACATGAAGTAAATGAGTTAGAAAAATAAACAAACCAACTAGAATGCACGTTTCTGGAAATGGCTTCAAAAAAGTTTTTTTTTTTTTTTTGGGTGAGGAAACATGATGAAGCCCAACCCTCAGAATTTCTTCGAGGATGATATTTTCCTTTCATTGTTGGATATCATCATCGGGCTGGTTTAGTGTACCCCATTATGCCCTCAAAACAAAACTTGTAATTTTATTGATATTCATCAATCAATTACATCTTATTGAATGGAAAATGCGGTATTCAAGCCCTAAAAGAAAGCGAAAAAGAAGAAAAGAAAAGTCCCTAAAATGCAGTAAAAATTCCCACGCAGGGGAATATGCGAAAATGATAAATGAGTTACTCTTGTGGGCCAGCGCCCGTTTCGTCCGAAGATTCTTCTTCAATGGCACCTATAAGGAAATCATCAAATAGGTTAATGATTCCTTCCAATGCATCATCAGGGTTCTCTTCTCCTGGAGGTATCGGATCATCCATTCCATCGTTGTGCACCGGGATCTTAGTAGATGGTTTCGCATCTATTTCATCCTTACTAGCATTTGGCGCAGCCCATTCTTCCTCCAATCAATAATGACTTGGGATATAGTGGAGACCATGCTAGTATGGTCAGCATACACAATCATACCAGCTTCTGCCATCATAGCAACCCTTTCTTTCATCAAGGATAGGGGAACCACCTCATGACTCGGGTAGTATCCAGCCTTTACTAGCCCATTATAAACATCAGCAACATGCACTCTCAAATTCTTGACTTGACCAGCGTCAAATCCAAATATGGCATTTACCTTGCCTTCGTGCTCAGGCAATGGGTTTCTCTTGACATTCGATTGGGTGGTGCGGAATGAGAATGCATTAGTGTCCAATAAATCTTGAACTTTGTGCTTCAAGGTCATACATTCATCGATTGAATGTCCCACTTCTCCCATATGATACTCGCATTTTTTGGAGGGGTCGTAGTTAGAGAATTTCTCCGCATTGGGCCGCTTCGGTTCATGGGAGAGCAACCCATTCTTTTGCAAGATCGGCAAGACTTGAGATAGAGGACCAGGAAGTGGAGAGAATTGCCTCTTAGTGAATTGTTGTGATGCGGAAGGGCGACCTCCACCTTGTTGATTCCTAGGGACATGAACGATCGGAGGCTTATTAGAGGTCGGTTGCGCATATGCAAAATTTACTTCAGTGGTTGGCTCTTTCTCCTTCTTTGTAGTAAACCTCCTGTTTGGTTCATTAAACCACCCCTCCTTCAGCCCCATCTCGATTTGTTCACCCATAGGGATGAGTTGATTAAAGTTCTCCACATACGTGCCAACCATCCGATTGCGAAACTCGAAAGGGAGGGTCTTAACAAATAGCTTCATCAACTCTTTGTTAGTGGGCTCAAGAGTGATTTGGGCGGCCAAATTCCGCCATCTTATGGCATACTCCTTAAACGACTCACTCTTCTTTTTTTCCATCCACTCGAGATCTTCTCGGGAAGGTGCAATGTCCATGTTAAACTTGTACTGCTTAAGAAATGCATCGACCACCTCACTCCAAGTGTCGAGGAGGTTTATGTTCTTCATGAAATACCAAGTGAGTGCAGGCCCGACCAAGCTCATTTAAACCACTGGATCATAAGGGGTTCATTCTTAATATGTTGGGCCATCCTCACATGGTACATCTGTAGGTGAGCTTTCAGACAAGAAGTGCCATCATACTTCTTAAATTCTGGCATTTTGAATTTGTTTGGCGTGTTGACCTTCTCATAAACAGAGAAATCAATCGGGAGTGAACTCTGCAAACCCTGCAATTGTTTCACTTTCTCTTCAAGCTTCGCAAAGCACTCATCCTGCTCTATTTTAACAACCTTATGAGTTTTGGCCTTTCCTTCCACGACAATGACATCATCTTCTAAGGGGGGCATGTCGTCATCAAATTCATTGGATTGGCCAGGATCAACTTTCTGCTTAGGTGCTGTACTTCCAGGAGGTGTGACTTCTAGGCCCGAACTTGCTCGGAGCGCCTTAAACTCAGTTGTCATTTGTTGTATTGCAGCGAAGCACTGACTCATTTGATCTTCCATTTTATTAATGCGATCACGCAACTCAGCTTGCTCAGCCATTTGTGCTTTCAATCTCGTAATGATGGGTGAATGAGATGGCTCCGTTATCACCTAATTTGAAGAAAGGAAAACACATAAGCATCGCATATGGAACATGCCAGTCCATGACAAATGTCTAACCGCTTTTATTCATTAATGAAAGTATTCTATAGGAAGTAAATACTTGAAATGCCCTAAACAAATGAACTAGGAAGGCAAAGAACTCAACTAGACATTAAACTACAAAAAAAATTAGACTCGGGACATTTCACTTGGCTTGATCAATCTAATGTCGTGGACCGACAAAATAATAAATTAAATAAATTGCAAAAGGAAAGTTAAGAGAACTTACTTCACTGATAAATAGGTAGCAATCACATAGACATGCGTATGGTACGTGGCTCGATTTCTACTCTAAAAGGCTTAACAAAATGGAGCCACAAGGATGAGCGGACTAATTGTGGGTGTGCGGACTAAGTCGGGTCCTCATGACTCCGGCTTGGTCAAAGAGCCGACCTAGGTCGTGGGCATACGGACCAAGGTGGGTACTCTTGACACCAGGAAAGAAGTTTCGGAACTAAGATGGGCAACTCGTACCACGGGCATGCGGTCGAAGTAGTATCCATTTCAATACCATCCTAATTAATCCTATGCGGCCCAGGTCCGGCGGCAGGTTGTGTGTGCAAGAGTGTAGTGTAAATGCACATGCATGCACAACAGTTTATATTCACCACAACACTTCAATAACTCAAAACATTCATTCCCAACTCCAACCTACAAGACAAAGGGTTAACAATCACTCCACCCCTTATAACTTCCATCTGCAAAAACATTTAACACCTCAAAAGGTTAGGGACGTACCTGGTATCCTCGCTGCCAAACAAAAAATGTTTTTTTTTTTAACAAAAGAGAAAATTGGCCTAAGTCCACTAAGAGTATAAACTCTTATCCCCAGTGGAGTTGCCAAGCTATCGCGACCTCACCTCAGGTGCACTACCTAGGGTTTGGCTAATGGATTACTAAGCCTAAACTTAGCTCGGGCTCTCCCAAGCCCATATCAATTCGCGACTTAGGGTTTAAGTTTTTTAGCATGCAAATGATTTTTATTTGAAGTCGCCACTAATCTATTTTTTGGTGGGTCGATTAGAAACCCAAGTAAAGTAATGGGAGAATTACTTCACTCCTACGAACCAAAGACTATGGGATCAGGGACTTGATTACGTTAGATTTCGCTAACGCCCTTTCGGTACCTTTTCTCTTTTATTTAAAAAAAATGATTTGCATGCAACTTGGGTTGATTTTAACCTACTCCCTAACATGCAAAGTGATCATGCGAGTGTGCAATCATTATCTAACAATCAATGAAGCAAAGCGATAAATAAATTGCGAGCACAATGAAGAGACACTTACCTTGAAGCAACGAAAGCATCTACAATATTAACTTAAAAATCACTCACTAATCCTAGATATGATTTCTAATTAACATGCAATCATTCAACTATCGAGGCCTAAAAACTAAGTGCAATGCATGCGATGACGTGCAAAAGTGTCCAACTATAATGACATACAACGTGCAACCTAATATGCAAATTATATGTCTTGCGACATTAATTAGTGGACCTAATCTAATGCCAGGAAATATATTAAATGTGACTATCCTAATGTTTCACACATTTAAATAATCCTAAAAATGTGACTAAATGACATGCAATGGATGATGTAATTCTATGCGACGCATGCATGATATAGCAATATAATGCGACCTAGACTACATGACATGCAAGTGATATTTTTTTGTGTTTTTTCATGAAATTTCAAAATTAAAATAAGCAAATAAATTTCCTAGTTCTAGAAATTATCCAATTCAACTGAGGGATTAATCTAGATCGAATCCTAATTCATATTATCTCTAACTAGAAGAACCCTATCCTAGCATGCAATCTATGTCAATTAAAACATATTCTACGAATAAAATCAATCACCCGAGAAACAAATAAAATCGACGAATTGTATCTCGGGCGTGAGATTGAATTGGCCGATTTTCCGTGCAATCGCAAATCGTATCTCGGACGTAAGATCGGATTGACGATTATGGCACGTTAAGAAATTAGAGAATAATCTCTCATTTAAAAGGGCTACTTGAAATTTGGGATAATATCATAGGGAGTCCAATCAAATATATTCACAATATTTCAAATAAGGAAACTAAGTATTTGGAAAAATCAAATCGGATGAGATTTTACCTAATCCGAATATTAGCTTCCAAATTCAGCAACTTGCGAACCACAGTCCGTGAGTGGTGGATCGGCGTGGTCCTTAGCGAAGGGGCGGCAGTGGAGACGTCGCAGGGAGGCTTGCAGTGTCAGGTCACGTTGACGTTGGGGGCCTGCTGCAGATTCACCAAAAGTCCTAATTTGCGGATATACTTCCAAATTCGAATTTGTGGATGGATGGCTCGCGAATAGTGGTTCGCTAGTTTCAGTGTCGCAACCCAGCCAAAGTCTTCAATTGCCACTTGCCTTCCGGTCAACTTTTATTTCTTGTACTCACGGTTGCGGCTTTCTTTGACTGAATAATATTGACTTGGGTTAGCAAAGATGTGATGGAAAAAGACAAAACCCACCTCTTGGACTCTCGCCCTTCAACCCTCAACTCGGATGAATCGGTTCCTCGATGACGGAGAAAGTTGCAGACTATGACGGCGCTTTAACAAGGGATCGTCAGAAAAATCCAGCAAAGATGGTGGCTTTGGTGACTGCTGAAAAATCTCCAACGACTCGGATCAGAACAGATCAGCAAAGCAGGGATGTCATTGACAGGGCAACAGCTGGACAACAGATCGACGTGGGGTCTCAGTGCAGCAGCGTTGGTGTCACGGGGATAGAGCAACTGTGTTATCGTTGCAGCAAGGCGAGCGGCACATCAAGGAAGCAGCGGTGGCGTCGTCTCAGTGGAAGTGCAGCAGGCCGTCGAGCTGGTCGGGAGCAGCAACGGCAGTAGGGCGGGCCGGCCTTGGGTTGGTGGGATCTCGAAAATTTCCCCCACAAAGAAAACCCCTCTTTTCCTTTTTTTTTTCTCACTCTCTCTCTCTCTCTCGCTTTTCTCTCACTCTCCACCGAAGCACCCTCACAATTTCGCTCTCACTTTTGCAGCCGTGTATTCGATGTCCTTCTTTTCGGTGTGTTTGTCCCCCTTTTATAGGCAAGACAACACGGTGCCCTAAAAAAAAATAAGATAAGGACACAATGATCTACTTTCTTATTGTGGATATATCTTTTTTGCTCTCTTCCTATCTTTAACCATGCAGATATACTTTACCTTTGAACCAGCCACATCCCTGCAGATATGTTTTACTTTTGAACCAGCCACATCCCTGTAGATATGTTTTACTTTTGAACTAGCCACATCCCTGCCTTTTCTTGACAATTCAAAAATCGGCCGCTGCAAATTCTTGAAAGATTATGCTCCTAAAACTATATGCTATGCAATATTAAATTACGAATGATTAATCAAAATTTAGGTGTCAACAATAATCAAAACATTGTCATTCCCAGCCAATAGAATATTGTGCACATAAAGTGATAAAATCACAAATTTATCCTCAAACTGTTTGATATACACACAGTAATCTTCTTTAATTATTGTGAACCCAAAAGAAGTTATGGCTTGATGAAAATGAAAATATCACTATCTAAATGATTGCTTAAAGCCATATATTGAGTGATTAAGCTTGCAAACTTTTTGCTCCTGACCTTTAGTTACGAAATATATCAATTGTTTCATATGGATTTCTTTATCTATGAAAAATGTTGTCTTTACGAAACATATCAGTAGTTTCATATAGAAGTTATGGCTTGATGAAAAATGCTGTCTTTATATCCATTTGATGTAATTCTAGGTCCAATTGTACCACAATGGCTAGGATAAAGCATATTGAGGCAAACCTTACAATTAGTGAAAATATTTCCCTATAGTTTACACCCTCTTGTTTAGTGTAGCATTTCGTCACAAGGTGAGCTTTATGCTTTTCAATGTATCCATCCACTCTGTGCTTGATTTTGAAAACTCATTTATTTCTAATAGCATTGCGATCGGGTGGCAAATCAACTAGTCCTAGACATAGTTCACCCTTGTAGACTCCATTTCATCTGCCAAAACTTTTCTCCATTCTTCCTCGTCAGGGGATGAAAGAGCCTCTTGAACTGTCTTATGCTTTACATCGTCTTGTAGAGCAATCATAAATGCTTCCCCTTCAATCTCAAAACAAAGATGGGGAATACTCTTATGATTACTTTTATGCCATTGAACTTCTTTGAATTCAGTTTGCTAGGCGATGCAACACTCCCACTAAAGCTTTTTATATGTTGAGATATATCTTAGTTTCCCTCGACAACATTAGTAGATATGTTATTAGGATCTTATATCTTATATAATTGGAAGTTCTTATTGATCTCACCTCTACTAGGAAAATTATTCTCTAAGAGCGTGACATCTCGTGACTCCATTTTAGTCACACTTCTATCAACTTGTTCACTTATGAACACATACCTTTTGGAGTATCCAAGGTATCTAACAAAGATACATTTCTTCCTTATAGGGCTTAATTTGCCATATTTATGGAAAAAATCATGAACATATTCTGCATACCTCTAAAGTCATCGATTACTTAAGCTTGGTTTCCAACTAGTCTACAACTCATGAGAGGTGGAAGTGAATGACTTAGAGGGCATATGGTTAAGTATATAGGTAGCAAGTAATAACACATCTTCTCAATATGAGATAGGTAGATTCACTTGCGTCATCATAAATCTAACCATTTCTAATAGGGTTCCATTCTTTCTCTCAGCAATTCCATTTTATTATGGAGTACTATGAATAATCAATTGTCTTATAATCCCTTTTTATTATAAGAGCCTTGAATTGCTTAAATAGATACTTACATCCACGATCGGTTCTCTACTAAAGCTATGTATTATTTAAAGCAATCTAATATTTCAGAATTTTGTGAAATAAAAGGAAAACATAATTGAAATACGTGAAGTCATCTACAAAAGTGGTAAAATATGAGGCTCCATACCTCACCTTCACATTTAATGGACCACAAATGTCAGAATGGATGAGTTGCAATGGAAATTTAGCATTGGTTTCTTTAACAAATGGTTTTCTAGTTATTTTTTCCACTACATAATGTTCACATACGGATAGATCAATATTAGCAAGTAACCTTAAAGTTCATTCTTTTGTTGATCGTTTCATTGTTTGTAACCTAATGTATCTAGTCAAGCATGCCAAGTATTTGCATTGATCTCCACATTACTAGAAAATGCACTTAGAGAAAAATAACTATTAACATTGACATTGTACATATCATAGTCAATGTCTATCACATAAAACCATTCAATACATGACCAAAACCATAATAAAACTGTTCCAAACAAAATATCAACACATTTATCTTGGAAATTCAATACAAAATATAAACTTAGAATAACAACTATAGAGACAAAGTTCCGCTGAATATCTAGAGCATAGAGGACATGTAGGAATAGGTTTCGACCACCACGTAGGATTAATTTATATATGCCAATACCCTTCACTTCAACTCTTGAGTTATTTCTAATATATATACATCTTATTCAAAGCTGTATCTGGCGAGATTCCACAAATGCTCCTCGATCTCTAGCTACGTGGTTTGTTGCTTCCAAGTCTACAGTCCATAGAGGATGAGATTCAACAAGCATTATAGTGCTAGAAACAAAAGTATTACTTAAAATAATAGAGTAATGTCTACCTCTTTCGGCTTAGTACATTCACAAGTGAAGTGACCCAACTTGCCATAATTGTAGCATTTCATCTTGGCCTTGTCCTTCTTCCCATCACGCTTATTGTCAGAAGATCTTAACTTTTTTGGGTGCCTGATTAGTCTCCTTCCCTTTGTCATTGAATTTATGGTTCCTCTTACGCTTGAAGCATGAACTTTGTGTGAACCCGATTCAGCAACATAAGCATGCGTAGAGGATCTTATAGCCTCTAAGCGCTCATCCTTTAAATCCAAATGGCGCGCTATATTGTCAAAAGTGACAATATTCTCATTGTATGTCATAGTGATTTTTATATGCTCCCAACTGTCAGGAAGAGATCTTATAATAGCTCGAACTTGTTGTTCATCGGTAAGGGTGTGACCCATCATCTTCAGTTCACGTATTATGTTTGACATCTTCCGAAGATATCGCCTCATCGTTCGATTTGTATGCTTTTGGTATATGCCAAACTTGATGGTGAGCCTCCTCAACTTAGTAGCAAAGGTATCCCCAAATTTATCTTTCAAGACAACTTAAATTGTTTGAGCTTTGTCATAACCTTCAAACTTACACATAAAATCATCTTGCATGTAACTCAGCAACGTGATGCAAGCAATGTTATTTTTCTTTTTCCAAGCTTGATAAGTTTCTTAATCTCTTCTGTGTTGAGTTGAAGTTCTATGTTCAAGTTCATTTATGGTGTGGTTGAGGGTTTCCAAAATCTATTACTCCTCAAGGATGTAGTGAATCTTTCGATGCTAAATACTATAATTGTCACAGTTCAGCTTCTCACCCTTATTAAGGTCAACCATAGTGGTCTTTAATGCCAAAACCATAATTAATTGCTACTACACATTGATATAATAAAAGCATAATCAATACTAGCACAATTTTTCATATAAATACATATTTAATTTGCAACAAAAACAAATTATATTAATGATAATTCAACAAAAGACACTGAAACGAAAGTTCACTATGTTCCCAATCAGCTTCAGCGTACGATTATCCTGCTATCGTTAACTTATTTAATTTGCCCAAATTTTATGTTCTAGGTGGAAACTCCTTCAAATTCTACGATCTACGAACATCCACTAGAAAAATAATTATATAACCTTATGTAATTTTCACATTTTCTCTAAAATATCAAAAAATGTATAGCATGATGTAAACTAATGTACAAAATATTCATGCAACAACTATAATCAAAAGCGGATTATATGACAGAATGAAAAAGATCAAGGATCTCCAACAATTGCTCAAGATTACTCAGAACCAGGAAATTGCAAGCACATTAAACCATGTACCTGCTATCATTGAACCAAGCTCTACACAACTTTTATCTATCGAAAACCACAAGGAAATACAGATTAGAATGTGACATTTGGAAAGTTTTGACCTGCTTTAGATTGTATGAATGAATATTTCAACAATACGCAATTAGTTAAATCTCGCTCTAAATTTATCATTCATGAGACACTAACCAAAGTGGAAAGGCTATTAAGGATTTAAGTGTGCGTGTGACTAGAGAACTTGACCGTAGATGACAATTCAACCAAAAGGATTGATGAAGGTCAAGTAATCGATCCCTCGCAATTACATGACAACTAAGGTCATCCCTAGATTGAGGAGGCTTAAATGTGGATTACTCTCACAGGCCACCTGTTAGTCGGAGATGTACTAAAGTTGCAATTGATTGACATAACTATGAATTTAATCCAATCTTGGGTATCGTGCTTCCGGGACATCAAGGCTAAATTGTTAGATATTGCCTCATTAATCCCCGAAAATTTTAGGTTCGCTCGGAAACGTCAGAAAAGGATTGACAAGCCGAAAATTTGAGCCCACAAGGAAGTGGGCCCATTTAGGTCCGTCAAGCCCAAAACAACCTTCAAGCCCATTCCTGTGCCCAAATTCCCATTTTGACTTGAAACTGAACCCAACGACCTTTCGAGCCGTTACTGTTCATTGAGCCGACACCTAGACCCACTTCTTCAATTTTGACACAATGGCCTTTTTACAATTATGTGTCAAAAATAGGCGAAAAGACCAAAATGCCCCCAAGCCATTATGTGCATAAGACAAAAAATTGGGGAAAATGAGGGTGATGGGAGGTGGTGCACAAAATTTTGTGCACGTCCCCTCTTCACCCCATCGCTCTCTCTCTCTCTCTCTCATGTGCACGGCTTCTTCTTCCCCTCACCTGTGCACTATCTCCCTATTTTCTCCTTCTTCATTTCTTCATCTTTGTCTCCCTTGCTGGTCTACCAACTACTAAGCCAGCTGCCACTACACTATTGTCATAGCCTCGCCGAGCTCCCTGCTCGTCGCCGAACTATCACCTGCATGCCCAATTGTCATTCCCCCTTCTTTCTTTTTCCCTGGCTTCAGGTGTGAGGTTGTTGCTGTTCTTGACTAAACTGCCACCCACCTCCATCATTAGCTGCCTTGTTAGCTCACCGCCAGATGTTGGACTGACCACAAGTGATTATGGGTTGTTGCGTAACCTAGGGTTGCAGCGTGATAGCTCCGTCAAACTTGGTATCAAAGGCCGGTCAATACTTGAAGTGATAAGGTGTAAAGGGTGTTTGGGATAGTTAGCTATGAAAGACACTTTCTTTTATGTGCCTGTGATTGTTATACAAATCTCTTATCTTTAGTGGGTTGCTTGTAGTTTCTAATTATTTGTTGGAATTGGAAAGTAGGTTCAATTACAGCCCTGCGAGATGAGTAATCCTTAACAAAGAACCTCTAGGTGGGGGGCAGCTACAAGGTAGGTTGTTGCTAGAAGAAGGGCATTAGGGGATCCTAGGCTAGATGGGATCCTGTAGGCATTGGAAAATCTGAGTGACATGATTGGGTAGCAACCTCAAGCCCAAGCTGCTACCGCCGCCATTGCTGCCGCACCTTGTTGACACCCAAATTTTTGTTTACATGTTTTAATTGTCCATTATTTTGCATATATAAATATATATTAATTCATAGAAAATATTAAAAAATTTAAAAAAAATCAAAAATTCGAAAAAAAAAAAAATTTCAGATGGGCTGGCTCAGCCCAGCTCGCTCCTTTACTCGCCCAACCTTCTTCTTCATCCTGGCCTAGCCCATTTCCCTCTGATTTTTTCCTTCAGCCCATCACCTCCCCTATTCTATCTTCTTTTTTTTCACCCATGCACACACGGTCAGCCGAAACGGAGCAGAACAACACGCACACAACAATGACGCCGTTCGGAATTTCCAGCCACAATTTTGACATTGGTATTTGAATTAGATCACAAGCAAATACCCTCACAAGTCTTGATCTTGGAATTCAAAGAAATGAGAGTCCAACTTTGACATTGAACTCTTCGGAAACTCGTACTCATGAATTCAAATGACACTTCCGACACATCGCCTTCCATCATGTTTCGAATGTTTGAAGCTATTAGATATAGCATTAAGGGTCAGAAAAATCACTGGCTAGATTACATTTCATCAGCTTCTTGTGACGGGAGTTCATAGTCTCAGAGACTCATAACTTGTTCAAGCCTCAAGAAAGCATCATGCCTCATCAAAGAACGGATCTTGTGAGATGCAATCCAATGTTAATGTCCCCGATGAGAGAAGAATTTTTCTTACTGGTTCTACTCAAAACTTGGATAAAGTCATTGCACGCTAATATGCTCAATATAGCTTGCTGGATTTCTGGACTTTTATCTTGATCATCTTACACATGATTGTTGGAAAAGTTTCCATAGTTGGGAGAAGACTATTGCAACTACAAATCTAGTGTCCTCTTGAATAACAGTCGCCAATGATGACATCCACTTCTAGAGGGTTAAAGCACAGAGACAATCCTTTCATGGACGAAAATGAATATACTCCTATCAGTGCTATCAATCGAGAAGCGACCATTGAAGAACACATAACAAAGGAGGTTCATGATTCCTCACTCATTGAAACTAAAAATCTATCCCTGATGAGAACCCTAAGTGCCTTAAGTGTGTGTTGAAGCTTTGTCGGTGCCAATCTTCCACAAAGGCTAAATGAAGCAAAATTCTGTCCTAGGAAGTTCCTTTATTTGGAGGTCGGGTGCCACCATCACTACATTTTCGATGAGCTTTATCCATGGATGACTCACCTACTTGTGAATTGGCATCACTAACGCATCCATTAGATTTGTGTGTTGCTTCAAACTAAGTTATGGGGAAGATTAACCACATGAAGCCGCCTTGCTAAGAGACATCGAAGGTCGACCACCGTCAATTGGCCGCGCCAGTCTTAGTTTTGAAAATGCACTAGATTTGCTTTATTTTATTTCACTTCACAACCAAGGGCCATTGAACTTTAGTTGTCCCAATTTCCAGCCACAAAGACTTGGAGTGTTCCCTATTCGGCTTTGTTGTTGTGTAATCAAGAAACACAAAATGGTTAAATCTGGTTTTAAACTCCTTCGGCGTCGACTTTGTTTGGAGACCATCAATGCAATCCTCATGATTTGTGATGCAAAATGCAGCTTTGTTATCTGTTTTTTCACAAGGAAATGAGGCAAAACTTCAAATATCAAAACAGTCCATCAATCACTTTGCATGATGAGACAAAGGAAGGGAATTGCTAAGCATTCAAAAAGAAGACAGTTTGGGCACCAAGTTTTATAACGTTCGAACAAGGCGATGGAGCATTCTTAAACCAAGTTCATCATGAGCGATAAAAAATTCGAACGAGGTGGAGATTCGCTAATCCAATATAATGGAGCTACGTGTGGCAAAGTTATTCTAACTTCGTGAGGCACACATTTGATCATAGGGGAAATATTTTCCCTTTCTCTGCAAAAGATGCCTTGGGATGCCGAGCCGGCTGACTTTGAAAAAGGATGTATTTCGTTCCTGAATTAGATTCTCTTTCGTATAAGGAAATGACATGTCCTTTTCTTTGATGCAGGATAAATTCGAATGAAACAAAAGCCCATCAAACAAGCATGACAGGGCACAAGGTTTCAACATGTGCCGAAAGAAGATGTGATGATGCTTAATTACTTGTTTTAATGTAAAAGACATTGAAGCAACATTTCACTCAGGGGCAATATCTCTCCTTCCCCACCAATGACGCGTGCTGGGGCAAAAATTCATCATAAAAGGATGTATCATTCCTAAATTGAGCCCAATTAAGTATGGAGATAACACAATTCATCTTCTTTTATCACAGGGCGATACCAACACAAGTCACCCAAAGCATAATAATTCGCACCCATGAAGCATGATGAAATGGAGTCAATCAATTCGACGCAAAAAGGATGTATCATTCCTAAATTAGTCCAATTCAAGCTTGGAATGCAAGTAACCTGCTTTGTCTTTTGTAGAAAAAATGCACGGTGATTGCGGGAGCAGTGCTTTCGACCAAAGAAGCATGTTGAAGCCCAATCGTCCATTTTGGCGTAAATGATGTATTTCGTCCCTAAATGATTTCCAATTGAGTGTGGAAATAACATGTCCAATCCTTTTCTTCACAGGCAATAAATGGGGCAAAGCATCTGAGAAACAATGCCCTCAAATGTTGAGACATAAATGCTCATACCTAAAGAACAGAAGCACATGATGGGTAAATTGTATCGATTCCAATTGCTCATTTTAATAGTCTCTAACATGATCCCATTTTCCCTTGATAGGGAAACATCAAATGCAAAAAAAGATGCCAAAAAATGCAACTGAAAGGCAATTTGGGGTTGCTAGATATCCAAGAGGATGATGTTGGCACTTGAGTGATAAATGCGAGTGAAGGGTAATAATGTATCGTTTCCAATTTTCAATCCTTGAAGATTCTTGCACTAACACTTTCCTTCCTATTCTTTACAGGGTTACTAAGTCGCTCTGTTGCAGGTAAGTACCCTTCTTCTCAAAATCAAAAGGAAGACAAAATTGAGAATTTTCATTCAAAATTTTTTTTCATTTTATTGGGAGCAAGTAAAAAAAGGGGGAAGATAAAAATTGAGAAAACGAACTTTTCACAAAGTTTCTGAGCATTGTTTTTGATCTCAAAATTGTATGTCCATTTGGTGGATCACTCATTTTGAATTAAAATCCCCCATGGAGATTAATTTACTCTTATGATCTCGGCCAAATGAAATAGAGATGTTAATCATGCCAAGCAGGAAATGCTTAGGATGATGAAAGGCAATCCATTCCCAAACACATCCTCTAAACACTGTGAGAATTGAGCGAAAGACAAAACCTATGTCGTTTAAGGACAAAAGAGTCATTCGCAATTGGTACATGGACCAAAATGAAAAAAGGCGTTTCTTTTCTCTATCTTACACACCACAGGTGACCATAGTTAGCCCATTTGAACCTTTTAAAGTGGAGAAATCATAAAATACCCCTGTCAATAACCACCCCACAATGGGACAAATTTGGAGGTTTTGGTTGACATCATGTGTTGAAAAGATGAGAAAGACTTCTTTACTTTCACTTGCATTAATCTTTTTGTGGTAACTTCAGGTGAATTCTTATGAAAGCTTGAAACATCCCAAGGTGAAGAAGAGCATTCATTTCTCAATCCAAACACTGATGCCCATTGCTTAAACTAAGTTGAGCTTGATTATTCATTTCTAAAACCCAAGTGATGATTATTTTCCCATATTGGGGCAAGGCACATGATTGACCAACACAATTGGCATTTATGTGAAAATGTGGAAAGCATCTTGAAAGTCCCGAAAGCTTAAAAAGTTCAAAAGAGCAAAAGTCCAATGAAAATTAAGGGGCATGAAAAAGTAGTGCGCCTAGTAAAAGCAAAACCAATGCTTGTGAAAAAAAAAATTGTCAAATTCAAAATGCTTGCATAAAAAAAATCATTGCAAATGCAAAGAAAAATTGAGAAGGACAAAGCTCCTATTTGATTAGTTAAATGACTTTCGAAACAAATCAGATTTCAAAAGTCGAATGTCTTCGAAAAGATTGAGTGATCATTATGCCATGATAATCACCAACTTTCAAATCCCTTTTTGTGAAAAGTTCTGAGTCTTTTGAGCCTTAACCAAACCAACATTACAACCCTTCCCGAAGTTTCTTCAGATTGTGATGATTCAAGTGAGAATAAGGATTTTCCGAAGAAGCTACCGCTCGAAGAAGTGAGGGCAAGTTTATCTTATCTCATCTTAAGGTTACGTGACTTGTAAACCTGGCGAAGGTATTGATATATAATTGTTTCATTTCATGACCAATAATACTTATCCATTGTTAAAACCACGACCAAACCTGCATTACGGTTCTTTCGAAAGACCTTTTGGATTGGTCAAGATGTACTTATTGTGAATGATTCTCAAATCCTTTGACACTGGAAATGTGAGGCAGATTGAGTGATCAAATTACTTCCCACATGAATGGATGAGATTAGATAGCTCCTTCTTAAGAGCATATGATAAGCCCTTTCTAACTAAGGAGCTCTTGCTTGGCATGCTTAATAAACTTTTTTCATGAGCATGATCATTATGGTATAATTTTTTTCTTAAAGGGATTTGATGATTAATGATATCTTACAAACTTGATGACAATTTTGTGGTACATGATATCAAAAGACATCAAATGTTTTCAATGTGATCGAACTTAACTTGATTTGCTTATGCAATTAATATTACAATATTGCCAATGCATTTTTCTAATATTGTTTCTAATGACATTTACTCAAGTTGAATTTGATAGGTTCACTCAGTGAAACCATACGATTTCCACATGGTTCATGGTTAACCTGAAACCATACACTTTCCAAGAGTTCATGGTTAACCTAAAACCATGCAATTTCCAAAGGGTTAGTGGTCATATCCTTAAAACCACGAAAGGTTCATGGTTAACCTAAAACCTTGCAATTTCGAGGGTTCATGGTCAATCTAAAACCATGCAATTTCCAAAGGGTTAGTGGTCATATCCTTAAAACCACCAAAGGTTCATGGTTAATCTAAAACCATGCAATTTTGAGGGTTCATGGTCAACCTAAACCATGCAATTTCCAAATGGTTAGTGGTCCTATCCTTAAAACCACAAAAAGTTCATGGTTAACCTAAAATCATGCGATTTCGAGGGTTCATGGTCAACCTAAAACCATGCAATTTCCAAAAGGGTTCGTGGGTCTATCCTTAAATTACATGGTTTATGGTCAACCTGAAACCATACAATTTCCAAATGGTTCGTGGGTCTTCCTTAAAACCACATGGTTCGTAAGTTTATCCTTAAACCACACTTTCACAAGGTTCATGGGTCTTCTTTAAACCATGCATTCTCTGGCCGTTGTTCATGTTACACGATAAGACACTCCCTCCTCCAAGGAAGCCGTTGTTCTGCGGTAGACCTCCCTCCAAGTCGAAGCCCGTTGTTATACGGTAAGACCTCCCTCCAAGTCGAAGCCCGTTGTTACACGGTAAGACCTCCCTTCAAGTCAAAGCCCGTTGTTTCACGATAATACTTTACTAACCCAATTGAAGTCCATTGTTACATGGCAAAACTCCACTAACCTAGTCGAAACCCGTTGTTATACGGTGAAACTTTACTAACTTGGTCGAAACTTGTTCATACGAGGTGAGACCTCAAAAAAAAAATGAAAAAAAAAATGAATGGATGAAATAAATTTGCGCTTTCATTGCTCGTCAACAAAATTTGGCTATCACCTAGTCTTTGAAATGAACCTCTTCGAGCTTCCTTTCAAAGAGGGGCAGCTATTGACACCCAAATTTTTGTTTACATGTTTTAATTGGCCATTTATTTTGCATATATAAATATATATTAATTCATAGAAAAGATTAAAGAAATTTTAAAAAACAAAAATTCGAAAAAAAAAATTCAGATGGGCTGGCTCAGCCCAGCCCACTCCTTTATCCACCCAACCTTCTTCTTTATCTCGGCCCAGCCCATTTCCCTCTGATTTTTTCCTTCAGCCCATCACCTCCCCTATTCTATCTTTTTTCTTTCACCCACGCACGCACGGTCGGCCGAAACGGAGCAGAACAGCACACACACAGCAACGACGCCGTTCGGATGCGACCCCCACCACGGTGACGTCGGCCGCGTGATGCCAGCAAGGGACTGCGCTGTCACGCGGCATGAGGGAGCTTGAAGATTTTCGGTTAAGGGAAGGAGTGAGCTGTCGAGTCGGAGCTGGGGGGCGAGGAGGCGGATGCTGGCCGAAGGAGAGAATCGGAGGATTCTGGCTGGTCAGATGGAGAGGAATAGAGGCTGGTTTTTGTCGGTTTTGGAGGAGAAAAGGAGGAGCGACCGGGAGGCTGCTTGAGGGAAGAAGAAAAAACTGAGATAAATGAGAAAGAGGGGGCGGCGAAAAAGAGAAAAGGAAGGGAGATCTGAAAGAGAGATCTAAGGGAGAGTGAGAGTGGAAGTTCTGGAAAAAAAATCCATATCTGAGGAGGAAGAGAGAGCCACGAGGAGAACAGATTTGCAGAGGAGAGAAGAAACCGAGAAAGAGAGATCTATGAGAGAGCGGAGGTACCAGATCTAAGAGAGAAAGAGCCGCGAGAGCGAAGTCAAGAGAGAGAGAGAGCCGTCGGTCGAGCCCAGTCGTCAGTTGAGCAACGTGAGTTGCCTGGCCCGACGCTACCGCCACCCCGACGCCACCGCTGCTCAATCACCTCAACGCCGCCCGCTCACGCCGCTCCCGCCGACGACCGTCCCCATAGTCGTCGCTGTTCTGTTCCACAATGCCGCGGCCGCTCACCAAGCTCGGCCCAACCTTCACGCCGAGTCCGCCGTCGCCCCCACTGCTGCCAACTGTCTCGTTGTCGCCGCTACTGCCCTGCGACGTTCGGTGACACCCACTCGGACCAGGCCGTGACGCAACCGGTCACCCTCCCCGGTGCCGCGAAGGAACAACGAAGGAGATCGAAAATGTACCGAGCAGCAGCTTCGAGACTTAGGGCTTTGAAGGTCAGTCTTCTTTTTCATCCTTCGAGAAGTGACGGTCTCTGATCGAGCGCCGATTCGGCCGTTCCCTTTTCCGATTCGATTCGGCCGGATGAGGCTGTTTGTGAATGGACTCGTCGGTAGCTCAATGCGGATTCCTCGGATCCTCTGCTTGTCTCGATTGTTGACCGTGCTTCGTTGTTCGTGGGATGTCGGAGAGTCTAGTGATTAGGCGAGAGCGAAATTGCGTTTTGGGTTTGAGAGGCTGGATTGGATTGCTCGCCCGATTCGAGGCCTCAGCAAATCCCTCGTGTAATTTGACAGGGAACGCGGCGGTGTCCGAGAGCTTGGACGGTTGAGGTGCTCCTGATTTTGGGAGTACCCGATGACTTGAATCGGAGTTTGATTCGGCCTCACGTGAAATTTCGAATGGATTGGATGAGAAAATGTGCAAATCATGAGGTTTATGGTTGAAATCCTTGTCAAAATTCGTGATTAATTGGCAATGCATAGACCCTTCTATCAGTCTATCTTGCAAACTTCGAAGGAATACATTTCGCATCTTGCACCTCTAAGCTCGTGTTCCTTGATCAGAAACCTGACTACAATCTCCAATGTTTCGGGACTGCAATGCCAGTGCAAACTGCCCACTTTGTCCACGCTTTGCTTCCATCTGGTCTGAGATCACACTCCTGAATGGCGGACCTCTACCTGCTCTTGCGATGCTAAGCATATTGCTTCTACCATACCATGACCCTGTATACATAAAGATTAAAGACCCATAAACCTGAGTTTCTGTGCCTTACAGTTCTTCCTGTGGCATTTCCAATGAAACTGGTTTCTTGCAGCGCAACAATTGGCTTTGAAAATGGTGCTTAGTAATTTCAATGGAAGCCAGATGTTTCTTTGGGCCATGCTTGCAACAAGCAGTTGGTGAGATCTACCGGTGCCAGCACTGTTGCGACAAAATCCTCATCTTCAGGGGGCATCTTGAGCTGGCTGACTGGTGGGAGCTCCATTGCTTCGACTCCCCTTGAATATCCACTTTCAGGTGTTGACCTTCCACCGCCATTGCCAGATTATGTTGAACCGGGAAAAACCAAGATTTCAACTCTCCCAAATGGTGTCAAAATAGCCACTGAAACACCACAAATCCTGCTGCTTCAATAGGTTTATATGTTGACTGTGGCTCAATTTATGAGGCCCCAATCTCTTGTGGCGTCACACATCTCTTGGAACGAATGGCCTTTAAGACCACAAAGAACCGTAGCCATTTACGTGTCGTCCGGGCTGAGAGGCTTCGACTGGGCCTAATCTGAAATTTGGGCCGATTGTTTGATGTGAGCTGAAGAGGATTGGGCTAAAAAAAACAGAAATAGGAAATGGGCTGTTTTTAATTTCTTTTTTAATGGGCCATTTTTAAAATTCGTCCGGGCCGTTCGGCCAGCCTGGTTGCTAGTCCAGCCCGGACCGATAGGGTCCGGGTCGGTTTAGTAGGGCCGGGTCTCCCAACCCGGTCCGAATCATTTTTTTATAATAAAAATCCAAAATTTCAAAATTTCAAAGAAAAAAATATCAAAAAATATTAAAAAACCTTAAAAATTCGAAAATCCTTAAAAAATAATAAAATGTTTTTAAATTCAGAAAAGTCATGAAAATATTTAAAAATTTTGAAAAATTCAAAAAATACAAAAAAATCCAAAATATTCCAAAATATTCCAAAAAATGAGGAAAATTAGAAAATTCCAAAAAAATTAATAAATGCTTTAAAAAAATTCAGAAAAGCCAAAAAATATAAAAAATCTTGAAAGCTTGTTTTGTTTAATTTCGGAAAATTCGAAAATATTTAAAAATATTAAAAAGTATATAAAAATTCATAAAAATTCAGAAAAATCAGAAAATTGCAAAAATTCCTAAAAAAGAAAACATCTAAAATTGAATAAGCCTTTAGGACTCTACAATAGTTTTTTTTTTGTTCACGTTATATTTTTCTCTTTCTCTTTTTTATAGACAATATTATGATTTTCCTATGCCTTATTTTGCGATGATATTTTGGATGTTATTTCCTTACTTTAGAATGGTTATGATAAACCTTAGATTTCTCGAATAGGTTGCCATGGCCTTATTAATACACAATTAAGTTAGGTACCGAAAGGGCGTTAGTCACATGATTACTGTAAACAAGTCCCCGACGACCCTAAACTCTCTGGTTACGTAGAAAGTGAGGCATGCTCTCATGCCTTACTTGGTTCCTAATCGACTCCAATAGACTAGTGGCGACTCCTTATTTGAAAACTTTTATGAATATCCAATATCGCGTGGGGTATGAGCTTGGGAGAGCTCGAGTTAATGAAGGGCCGTCGGTCCGAAATTAACAACACCCCTAAACCTATTTAGACATTTTCTTTCCCCCTTGGGACGAGAAAAAATTTTTTAGGTCGCGACACTCCTATTAAAGTTCCTATGGCAAGGAATGAACCTTGTAAATAACCCATTCACCAGCTAGTCGAGCAGTTTTTGAAACTCAAGTCACCCAAGTTCACGGGTGCAAGTGACCTTCAGGTTACAACCCTTTGGTTCAAGGAGATAGAGAAGACCTTCGCACTGTTGAAGTGTTCGGAGGAGGACAAGATAACATTGGTTGTCTGCCAGTTGCAAGGCAATGCCGGTACATGGTGGAGCTACCTAAATGAAGGTGTTTTCCAAGGGTACAGCCTCGGAATGGGGTGCCTTCGTGGAAGCATTTAATGGCAACTATTTCTTGGAGTGCACTTGAGAGCAAAAGATGATGAAGTTTCAATGACTTCAACAAAATCAGTTGTCGATGGACTAGTACGAGGCGAAGTTCGCTGGGCTGTTTAAATATGTGTCGAGATTGATTAAGGACCCAGTGGATAAGGCTAGGCCGCAGAAAGCAACAATCAGAACTACTATTCGAAAATGATCGTGTACATTTTCGCGGAACCTTCGTTTCTTTCTCCTACGTTCCTTTTGGAACATTCCTTGTTCCCTCCCCTCCAAATGAATATCCCCACACACCGGTTCTGGTTAATTTCTCGAGTTCAGAAAGCGATTGGCAATACCATCTCTACGTCACTGAATTTTGCACTTTGAATAGACGGCGACTTCGGGCTGACAAGACTTAAACGAAGGGTCACTAATGAGATGGAAAGTGAGAGAGAGTGAACTTCAGCGCAAGCCAATGAAGAATTTAGATGCAATCCTAAAATGAACTTGACTTTACCAATATTTTCCAAGGGAATCACTCGGCATTTTCACTTGCCAAATGAAATGGGACTTGACTCTTCAAAAAGAGGAGAAGAAATGAAAGAATATATCTGTATTATTAGGATTAAAAAAAATCGCAAATTGATATTGCTTGAATGCATTTATATATATGTGATATTTTGACCCACGAACCCTCAAAGTGGTCTCATTGCCTCAAATTTGCCATCCGTTACAATTCTGTCTGGCAAGGCTAATGGTGTTTGCAGGGCACGCTTATATGGAAATTTTGACCATATGGCCATTTTTCGATGGAGACCCTTATAAAATTGTAAAAACCCAAACTTACCTAACTTGTGTCTATTGTTGGTAAGTCAAAATTGCATATTGCAAATTAGAACTCCATATAAGTGACCGATAGAACTGTGAAAAACTTGCTAGACTCTCAGTCCACAGAAGATCTTGCCCCCCTGCTGATTATGCACAAATTGCCTGGTACTCTCCTTCCATTTAGGAAAATAATTACTTCATATGATTAAAGTGTCCTGCTAGTCCCCAGAAAAGCCTATCCCAATCCCTATGATGAGCCCCGCCGGTGAAAATTGACATCAACCCAGAGAAAAGCATATTACCAAAAATGTGAAGCGACATGACTCTTATGTCTCTCTCCACATCGTCAAATTGAGTGTGCTTGCACTGTACCAATGAGGTAAGAACTATACTGCGCAACTTTTGACTGGTGAAATTACCCTGAAAACACAAATAAATATGAAATAAGAACTTCTCCTCCTTTTCTTTCCAATGAGGTAAGAACTATACTGCGCAACTTTTGACTGGTGAAATTACCTTGAAAACACAAATAATTATGAAATAAGAACTTCTCCTCCTTTTTCCTGATAAATGTGACTATCAATTGTTCGGTATCAATAACTGATTGGATCCACATAAGACACGTTGTGGGGTTAATTTTTCACATATGAGATTGTTATATTTTATAATATGAGGAATCAATTTTTGTGCATCTCACTTATAAATATACCCTCATTTGAATTAATCCAGCTTGATGCACGTGTTGTCTGTGACCATGAATGCATATTGCTTCTCCTGTAACCAAGTTTTGCAAGAGACATTTTCCCAAGGGATCAAAGATGTCATCAAGTAAGTGTATCTCTACCCATGCTTTGAATGCTTGTCATTGTTCAAGTATTCCCTCTCAAGCACACAGACACTAGATTGGCTCAAGCTGCCCCTAAAGATTTTTCTAGACTTGGTCTTGATTCAAGTAACCGAAGAATAGGATCCAGTGTTGGACAAGCAACTTATTGCCATACTAGTGATTCACGGCAGACTTCCACTGCTAGATAGCCGAACCTTCATCAATATGCAAAGTAACCGGAGAATAGGACTCCAGTCCTGCCATGTTAGGGTAATCGAAGATTAGGTTTCTGGTCCTTGACAAGCAAGCCCTGCCCCTATGTTGGTGACTGACGATAGATTTCCGGTCCTAGATAGGCAAATCCTAATCATTATGCCAGACAACTAGTGATAGGCTCCAGTCCTAGATAGATGATTCCTCTTGTTATGTCAAGGTGATTGATGATAGGTTTCGGTCATAGATGTGTAATATCATCCATTGTGAATTACTCTATTCTCCTTGCAAGGTATGTGTTCTTAGGAAGGTTTTGTTTTTTGTGAATTATTCCCTACCGAACCTGCAAGGTCAGTGATCCTAGTCAAGGTTTTTAATTACTTTAGCATGCATCATATCGTATTGCATTTCAAAATGGGATTCATTTGCCCACAAAAGCACCTTTCATTGCATCTGCATGGTTTAAAATTTAGGTCTTAATTTGTCTTTGAATGTAACCTCTACGAGCTCATCTTCAAAGAAGGGTAGCTGTTAGCATCTAAATTTTGGCATTCCATATAATTATTAATTGCATAGAAAATTAGGGTCCATTCAGGTCCCTAGCAAAAATATTAAGTTAAATTGCATTTGGATTATAAGCCCATATAATTGTATTTGCATTGGACCCATGACAGATAGATTGAACTAAGCCCCATTAAGTGAAAGATTAGAGTAAGCTTGTTATTTTCATAATATAGGCAAGTTTGACACAAATTGGAAAAGATTGAGTACAATCTTCACTTGGGATCTTAATGGGGGCGTGAAAAATCAGTGAGGAGGAATAAATATATTGATAGAAGATAATCTCGGTCAACTGGGTCCAGAAAAGTGTGATATAAAGGCTCCATTGTTTCTACACAAGAATCTGCCAAAAGAAGGATAGTTGAACAAATAAAATATACAGTTTACAAGGAGAGTATTGGTCAACAAGGGTTATATTTTGAGCAATATATTTCTTGTTTTAAAACAAGAAAGAGTATTCTGTCAAAGAAAGTCTCACGCATCCACGGGCATAAGTAGAAAAGCAAAGAATCTTTGGCTAAAAAATCGTGAATGTACGGTCAAAGTTGGGAGTTCACGTGGGATTGAGGAAAGGAAAGGAATAACAGTATATTATATTACATTGGGTCCTTTCCTTTGAAGGCATCAATTGTCCTGTATTTAAAGACTGCATTTGATGATCAGGATAAAATTCGAGATATGATAAAATTTATCATATCCTACGTTTGATGTTTGCTCAAGATAGGATAAAGTTACATATAAAAGGAATATAAACAGGATAAAATTATCCTATGGAGAGGTGGGATAAATATAGATATGATTTCTAATATTCATAATAAAAAAGTTATTTTTCTCAGATAACAAACTTATTAAATTAATTAAATTGAAATTATATTTCAATATAAATAATAATTGAATTCTAACATAAGAAATTCAAAATGAGAAAATATAAAAATTTAGTTTTTTGATTTAATCTTATTTTGATTTATATATTTGACTTTAATTTTATCTTATAAAAAAGAAAATAATTTAAAAAAGCGAGGAAAAAAAAAAAAATTAGGCAATACTATTGGAAGAGATTTTTACTATATTCGTTTGTGAAGTTTTAGGTTCGTTTACACCGATATGCCGCTTATACAAAAAAAAAAAAATGATATACATGACATGACCAGAATATATCCAAATTTATTATTACAATTTATTAAATAGTAAATATGATATAGTAAAATTTCTAGATATTTTATTCTATCTTATCTTATTCTAGTTAGAAATTGGGACGACCAAAAGTAGCCAAGGGGACAAGGGAGCTCTCTTTTTCAGTCTGACAACATGCAAGAGGCAAAGACCAGACGAAGAGAGAGAAAAGAAAAAGGGAAAAAGAAGAGTGTCTTCTTTGACCACCCAACCAAACACCCTCGATACCTGCAACTCCATTCGTCACCGCGCCTCCGCCCGAAGACGCGACTGCAGCTCTGCTCGACAATGCCACCGTTGTCTCGAGCTCCACTGTGCTGCTATTGCCGTCACAGCCTCACCACCTGCGACCTTATTTCAAGCGGCCCCTGCTCCCTATCTCCTTGACGATGACCAGCTATTGCCGCTCATCGCCGCACAGCTACTGCCCACGTGCCACGCCGACAATGCCACCTGTCCACTTCGTGCTGGTCGAGGTTGTGCCAACGAGCTACTGCACTGTGCCCCAACCCTTTGGTGACAACCCATTGCTGTCGCTCGTCACAGCGGAACCCCTGCTCGTGTCCCGCATCGGCGACGCCGCTTGCCCACGCCATCTCGATGTCGAGTTCTAGCCCTCACGAGTTGTTGGATGTATGCCCTAAAGCTACTATGTAATAGTTACATATTAGGGATTTCAGTTGTACTATCATCATTATTATTTAATTAATGGCAATGACGTATTCATTCATTTGTCTAATTATTTTATGAATGATTCCATAAGATCAGTTATAACTAGACCTATTCTTGAGACGTCAAGAATATTGTGACGGGTTTATAGTTAGACCGAATCTTTAAACTGTTCCTGGTCAATGGATTATTGAGTGGATATTTATAATCCTGTTGAGACCGGTGTGTTCTTAACTTCAACATTAAGTATTGGATACTTAAGGAATGATGAGTCGCAAGTCATTAGGTATTATGATACCCGAGTTAGAACACAAGTGTTTGTATTAGACAAATTCACTGAACGTGACGTATATAGAACGATTAGCAACATGGAAGCTTTTAGCGTGGTCAATGTCTAATTGTTCATGCTTTGGTCTTGTGTAAATAATCCTTAGACCTGAGGTACAGTGTTAACTTGTGTATCGAACAACTATGGTTCACGGGTGCACATAATGCCGGATCGTTGATTCGTCTTTATACCTGATGGTCATAGTTTGTTCATATACGAAGTTGCACGTGTACGCAATATGGAATCTGTCTCCTTGTTACATACAAGGTATTATAATGATGTCCTATGCAATCTAATTGTGACAACGTATTGAAATCCTCGGCCGGGGTTGTAACCGAGAATAAATTGTTTATGTCTCAAATAAAGTACATGTCAATTAGATTTGTTCATATGATCGAATTGGTGACTTGACAAATATTCCATGGTCTTTGTTCGATCGTGACATAGTAAGACGGAGGGATTAAATTACACTGTAACCAAAACTGATAGGTTCATTATGTTCTTAAAGCATTCACACTATCTGGGTAGCCATGACATATTGCTAGATGTCAATCGTGGCTTGTAGGACCCAAAGATTAATCGGGACAATTAATTCTTTTGGGAGTACTAATGTATTAGTACAAGTCTTACTACCAGTTTAGTGATGAACCTAGGGATGTCACACACCATAACCAATTGGGATAACGTAAAACAAGAGAGATATAATTTTGCAAACGTGTTTGCAATTACTACGGTCGCATTGAGTCGATGTGAAATTAAATTAAATGGGATTTAATTTAATTCGTATTATAGTCATGAGCCTACGTGCATATGATGCACAGACATGCCCAAAATGGATACATATTAATATACCCTAAATGCGCACACAAAGATTATGTTTTATTATTATTATTATTATTATTATTATTATTTAATTTTAGGAATTGATTAATTAATTAGTTAATTAATTAATCAAAATATGCATGCGGTCAGCAACAATTGCTGACCGCATGCAACGCACTCATTTGCGTGTTTTATATATATATATATATATATATAAAAAAAAAAAAAGTTGCATGCAAGGCACGATCAGCAACGGTTGCTGATCGTGCGCATGCAAGGCGCGATTAGCAACCGTTGCTGATCGTGCGCATGCAAGGCACGATCAGCAACCGTTGCTGATCGTGCGCATATACAAAGCACGATCAGCAACTGCTGATCGTGCACATGAAAGACACGATCAGCAACCGTTGCTGATCGCGCGCATGAACAACACGATCGGCAACGGTTGCTGGTCGTCCCACGATCGGCGACGGTTGTCGATCGTGGGTGGTTATCCATGCGTAACCGCTCGTAAAATAATTCTTATATAAAGCGTGGGTGTGCGGTTTTGTGCGCAGATGTATGAAAACGAAAGGAAAAAGAGAGAAGAAAGGTTTTTCTCTCATTTGGGCTGTGGCTGATAATACTAAGGATACGAAGGAATATCTCCACGAAGTTGCTAGCACAATTGTAGTGGCGATTATCCGCAAGTTCTCTCTTCGTTCGATATCCATTGGTGGTGTGTCTGAACTAGAGGTTCGACGTTTGTGGGGCTTGAATTGAAGAACATTTGAACCAGTTCGTTTAAAGCGCGCTTCGAGAGGTAATTCGTTCAACTCCCTTCTTATAACCAGATTTTTGATTAAAATGCACGAACAACGCCTTTGGAGATTCATGTATAGAAATATTTTATCTTGTTTCCGCTGCGTTTATGTTAATTTGCCTATACATGATTCATGAAATCCCAACACGAGTCACCCTCGGAGTACCGTGAGTTTGCTGCAATCGCGAAGTCCCTCCAACATAGAGCTGCTATCCCGAACCGAGAGGTGCCAACCCACCACTTGACCACTGTGATTCGCGAGCAACCATTTGTAAATCCAATTTGGAATACAATATCCGGATTAGGTAAAATTCTTGTCTAATTTGATCTTTGAATATTCCGTTTCCTTATTTACAATATTGTTGATCCACATAATTGAAATTTCCGATATATTATCCTATCTACCAAATTAAGTAGTATTTCAAATTAGGGATCATTACCTAATTTCACAAAGTACCATAATCGTCAATCTGATCTCACGCCCGAGATAGGATTTGCGATTGCATGAAAAATCGTTAATTCGATCTCACGCTCGAGATACGATTCACGATTGCATGAAAAATCATCAATCTAATCTCACTCCCAATCTCACGGCCAAGATATGAATTGCAATTTCATTAAAAATTATCTAATCCAATTTCACGCCCAAGATACGATTCGTCAATTTATTTCAATGATTAAAAGGATGTGGATAATATCTTAAGTAATTTGGTGCTGTGCCTAATGTGGATGCGTTTCCCTTCTATTTTTATTTGATATGAATTGATTTTGCTTCTATAAAGAAAAGTAAAAAAGATTAGATAATAAATTTAGGTAGATTCTTTTTAGATAATGTTGCAATTTCTTATTCCGAATTTTAAAATAAAATAAAAAATATTGCTCTAGATTAAATTAAGTCTCATTTTCTTAATTAGGACTGCAAGTTTAATTATATTTTATTTTTAATTTCGAATTTTAATTAAACAAGAAAACATCAAAAAAAAAAAAAAACACGTGTGTATCATGTAGAATTAGGTCATCCTTTACATGTCATTAGTCATGGCATGTTTAGGATTATTTAAATGTGTGACATATTAGAATGGTCACATTTAATATTTTCCCATCATTAGATTAGGTCATATAATTAATATCGTGTGACATATAGTTTGCATATTAAGTTGCACTTTGCATGTCATTTTAGTTAGACATTTTTGTATGTCATTGCATGCATTGCTCATAGTTTTTAGGATTCACTAAATAAGTGAAAACTAAAAAAATTGAGTGACTACGTGTTAATTGAAAATCAGATCTAGGATCGTTGATGTCACGCCCCGAACCCCGAGCACGCAACAACCCCCTTCCCTTGGTTGATTGAAAGCAACGTCACAGGACTCGTCGATGACCATTTATTTTAATCTTTCATTATGCGTAAGCTGAAGACTAACCATCTCCAGTCCAATAGATAATCAAACAACCAAACATGGATAGAGGGATGAACAGCAAGAACAACAACAACTACTCATATATACATTTTACTGGATTAACCAACGGAGGATTGTTTTCTGATTTACAAGCCCAACAAAAGGGCCGATCCATTCTCTAAGCCAGACCAAAAAGAAACTAGGCTCGGCTAATCCAGCTATACAAAATGAATCATCGGGTTTAGCACCATGGTTACTCAGACCCATCGAACTCAAGCTCTGACGGGTTGATCACTAGTGGAGCGGGGGCAAGATTCTCTACTACAGGTGCGCTATTCTAAAGGCCTGAAAGTAGTTATACAATAACCAGTGAGATAAAATCTCAACAAGTTCTCCCCCTAAGCCCCGGTTAGTACACTAACTCAACCCGAGGTATCTCTCCAGAACCACCCATCAACAAGCAACCATCAATTAGCAACCGACAACAGACAGATTAGTCGGTTCGCATGCAGCCTTACCCAGTATGCCATACCCTGCACGTTAAATCTCAGCACATTACACACAATGCACATGGCCGTTGAATGATGCAGTTCATCAATCACATGCGAGTCACGTTACAAGCGATCTCACTTGGCCATTGCCACACTCTACACGTTATCAATTCATGCATGCGTGTCATAAATAATGTGATCATCTCATGTATAATCGGAACCAATGATGCCATATTTCTCATACGCTCTTGCATCCACACGTGTTCCGATTATTACTACCCCTCAAGGCTGCATCTTGAGTCGAGGCGCTACGGCGCCCTTCCTCTGCAAAGGCACAACCGTGCCCTTCCGTACCCTTTTCGAGTCACTACGGCGCTACGGCACCCGTCCTTCGTAGAGGCAGAACCATGCTCTTCCTAAGGCACTACGTCGTCCTTTTTTCGCAGAGGCGCAACCATGCCATTCCTTCCGATAAATCGAACTATTAACCCCCAAACTACGGCTAAGGCGGCAAGTTCAACTTAGTGATCACGCAAGCATACCATCACAATCCATGTATTATCTTTGAGCATCAGCCAATGCACACATGCTTGCATATAAAACCTCAAATCCTTTCTCATAAAAGCGGTTCATTTCTGGTGTCCCTCGAATAATTCATTTTCCCCTTTCTTTTGTGAAAACCACATGATTCAAGTGGATGTTCATGCAATGACACATCCAGTACACCTTATAAAATCAAGACACATTGAAATTATGCACATTTTCACTTCTGGATGAACAGTGCACGTGAACAGTGCACTATGAACAGTGTAATTTTAGAATTCAATAATTAAAATATTAAATTCAGAAATTAAACCAAACATTAATTAAAACAATTAATCAATCAATTTAAGCTAAACATGCTAAATTAATCACCAAAACACAATTAAGCAACAATTAAGAACATAAAGCAAAATTAAGCTAAACTAATTTTAACCATCTATCTAACCACCTATCTTAGGGCTACTACAACTTAATTAAAATCATAAACTAGCATTACCACTAATTAATCCAACCCTAAGCAAGTTTAGGCACTAATAAAGGATTAGGGGCTAAATTCACCTGTTAAGCGAGCCAGCGACACGGACGCGGTGGCGACGACGAAGGCGACGCTCAGGGACCTTTACCACGATGATCCAAGGTAGTCTCAGGCTGAAACAACAGCAACAACCTCTGTTCTCTTACTACAAGCTAGAAAAACTAATTGCCTGGAGGAGAAAAGGGCTGGCCGGAGCTCTGGCGAGTGACTAGCCGGCGACCAGTGGCACCTAGGGGTGGAGAGGGAACGGTTGGTGGCTAGGCTAGGCAGAGATTAGGTTGGAATAGGGGGAAAACAGCTGAAATAGACGGAACTTGACTGAAGCAGGTAGTCAGGGGACGATTGGCTTCCGGCCGGTAGGCGGGTCAGCCAATGGCTCTGTTTGGCGATCGGCTGACGTGGTCCATACGGAATGGACCTCCTAAGCAAGCTGGTGGGTGGCTCGGGCGGTGATTAGCACGAGAAAGCCATGAACAACTCAAGTTTTTGGAGGAAGGTCAGAAGGAGAAGCAGAAAGAAGGAAAGGAAAACAAGGGAGAGAGTGTCACGCCCCGAACCCCGATCATGCAACATCCCCTTACCATGGTCAATTGAAAGCGACGTCTCAAGACTCGTCGACGACCATTTATTTTAATCTTTTATTATGCGCAAGCGGAAGATGAACCATCCCCAATCCAAATAAATAATCAAACAATCAAATAGGGATAGATGCATGAATAGTAGAACAACAACAACTACTCATTTATACATCTCCGTTGGATTAACCAACGAAGGATCGTTTTCGATTTACAAGTCCATTAGAGGGACCAATCCATTCTCTAAGTTAGGCAAAAAAGAAACTAGGCTAATCCAGCTATACAAAATGAACTCTCAGGTTCAGCACCATCATCACTCGGACCCATCGGACTCAGGCTATGTCGGGTCGATCACTGGTGGAGCGGGGGCAGGATTCTCCACTGCGGGTGCACCATTCTAGGAGCCTAAAAGTGGTTATACAATAACCAGTGAGATAAAATCTCAGTGAGTTCTCCCCCTAAGCCTCGGTTAGTACACCAACTCAACTCGGGGTATCTCTCCAGAACCACCCCCCACTCAACCCAACAACAAACAACTAGCAACCTGCAAGCAAACAATAGACAGGGTCAACCAACAGACAAATAGTCGGTTCGCATGCAACCTTACCCGGTATTCCATACCCTGCACGTTAAACCTCATAGAATGCAAACAAGGCATATGGTCGTTTAATGATACAATTCATCAATCACAAGCGATCTCACCTGGTTATTGCCATACCCTACATGATTGTCATTCAAATCATCAATGACATTAAGAGCATGCAAATAATCAGATCATTGCACACAGCTTTCTCATGTCTCACATCCACACATGCTCCGATTATTACGACCCCTCCCCCCTAGGCCACGGCACAACCTTATGGTTGGCGGTTCCTAGCCAAGCCAGCTTCGTCCTTTTTACCTCGAGGCACGGTGACATCAAGGGCTCACAACTAAGACGACATTCCCGAAGGAACATAGGACCCACCCACTACCGCAGCCCCATAAGTAACCTCTCCCCGTTAGGCATCTGACCGAAATCAGTTGACCAAACGGCCACGGTACAACCTCATAAGGATTGACGGTCTTCCAGCAACGCCGGGTTCTCAATTTACTATGATCATGCTACACATCATCAAGCAATTCATTTATATCTTTGCTCTATCATGAATGCAATATCGCTCATGCTCATGCGACATGCCATTTCAAATAACCCACACAATATGTCATGCGATATCAATCGACAATTCCAAAATTCAATTCCAACTAACATTCGATCACACATTTCATCATTATTCACAAGTAAAACTAACAACCGGCACTTCAACTGGCACCCCGTAATCTTACGCTTGCCAACCTCGTCCCAACAAAACGAAGTTCTGCAGGGTCTTAAGAATTTCAGGCTTCGCCGCTTAGGCACTCTTAATCATACTTTGCATGTCAGGTTTCACCCTACAAGTGGTCATTAGACTAGCAAGATAGTCGACCTCAATTTTAAAATCTGAGTCCCTGACTCCCTCGAAAAGAATCCATTCTCGTACCATCATCTGTGCAATCGTCGACTTTCGATTGAGCTTATTTGCCACCTTGTTCATTTTCCACGGATGATACAGAATCTCGCAATCGTAGTCCTTAAGAAGTTCTATCTATCGTCGTTGCCTCATGTTCAACTTCTTTTGAGAGAACAAATACTTCAAACTTTGATGGTTCGTAAAAATCGGATACCTTTCCCCACACAGTAATGTCTCCAAATCTCAAGTGCAAAGATGGTTGTCGCTAATTCCAAATCATGTGTTGGGTAGTTAAGCTCGTGAGGCCTTAACTGTCGAGATACGTATGCAACCACTTTGCCATGTTGCATTAACATGTAGTCTAGTCCTTTATACAACACATCATTGTACATTTCGTACCCATAAGGACCAGACGGTATTGTCAAGATGGGTGCAGTAGTTAATTTACTCTTGAGCTCTTGAAAACTATGCTTGCACTTGTCTATCCAATTGAACTTCTCTTCCTTTTTTAACAACCTTGTCAATGGCATGGCTATCGCAGAAAACTTCTCCATGAAACGTCTGTAATATCTAGCCAATCCCAAGAAACTTCGAATCTTAGTTACCACCGTAGGTCTCGGCCAGTTCATGACAGTTTCGATCTTAGTCGGGTCAATAGAGAACCCTTCACTTGAAATTATATGACATAAAAATGCCACGTGAGATAACCAAAACTTGCACTTTCTAAACTCAGCATAAAGTTTATGCTCCCTCAAGGTCTGCAGTACTAATCTCAGGTGTCTCTAATGATCCTTTGGAGTCCTCGAGTACACCAGAATATCATCAATGAACACAATCACGAATTGGTCCAAATACTTATTGAACACCCGGCTCGTCAAGTCCATGAAGGCTGCAGGGGCATTCGTCAATCCAAATGGCATTACCGTGAACTCGTAATGACCATAGCGTGTCCTAAATGCTGTCTTCAGTATATCCTCCTTTTTGATCCTCAACGATGATAGCTTATCCTTAGGTCTATCTTGAAAAATACCGAGACTCCTTGAAATTGGTCGAACAAATCATCAATCCTTGGCAACGGATACTTGTTCTGGATAGTTGCATGATTGAGTTGCCGATAGTCAATGCAGAGACACAAAGACCCGTCTTTTTTCCTTACGAACAGTACCGGTACTCCCTAAGGAGACGCACTAGGACGAATGAATCCTTTATCCAGTAGTTCTTGCATTTGCACCTTCAGTTCTTTCAATTCTGACAAGGTCATCCTATAAAGCGCCTTGGAAATCAGTTCAGTCCCAGGGGCCAACTCAAACACAAACTCAATTTCCCTCTCTGGAGGCAATCTTGACAATTCCTCAAGAAACACAACCATATACTCCTGTACCACAGCAATATCCTCTACCTTTGACTGGTAGAAGGGTCAAATACCCTTGGCATCCAAATTCCAATAACCGAGTCACCTCGAGTGACGAAATCAGAGGAACGGAGGGTCCCTCTAGATTTCCACAAACTCAAAGTTATCACCCACTACTAGGTTAAACTGAATTGTCTTTCCATGACAATCCATCATAGCTCGTTGCTTGGTGGGCCAATCCATGCCAACTATGACATCAAAGTCATACATTGCTATGGTAATCAAATCAATGATTCCCTCGCGACTTAGTTTTGGGCGGTCGGCTTTCCCACATAATTCTTTCTGTTGGGTGGGATGGGATTCTTTCGCCCCATCATCGGTCATTTCTCAATCCGACAATTATCTCAATTAGGCACGAACCGCGAGCCAGATGCGGTCGCCCTCTCGTTCATATTCTTTTCTATTATCTAGGCCCTCTTGTACATCTCATCAAACTCTTCAAATTCAGGGGCACTAGCTAGGCTTTCAATTCTAGCTTCAAGCTATCTCTGAACCGTCTCGCCCTATCCAAGGGTCTTACACTAACCTCGGCCTATACTTGGCCAACTCAGCAAACTTCGCCTCATACTAATCCACTAACATCTGACTCTGACGAAGTTGTGGGAACTCTGCCACCTTTGACTCTCTCACACTGTTTGAAAAATATTTCCCATTGAAGGCTTCGCGAAAGGCACCCTAAGTTTGAGCCGTGCCTTTAGGGAACACCCTTCCTTGAGTGGCTCCCCACCATGTAATGACATTACCTTTAAGCTGATAAGCTGCCAAAAGTACCCGATCTTCCTCTGAACACCTCAGCACTGTGAAAGTCCTCTCAATATCCCTTATCCAAAAGGTCACAACTTCAGGGTCACCCATGCCATTGAACCTCGGTGGCTTCAGTCTCAGGAACTGCTCTACAAGCTTGGGCATTGGTCTCTCACAAACTTCTCCTCTCACTAGGGGAACCATAGGGACTACAACAGGAATACTTAGCTTGCTGTCCTAATAAGGTCTCTAGCACCAACAGGATCCTATCTAACTTAAGATCCGCTTGCACGCTACCTCTAGCACTAGTCTGACCAGATGCCGCCCTACGCCTAAGGGCTCTCTGCTCAGGGTTGCTCATCACTAGAACTATGAGCAACCCGCCACAAAACAAGAACACCAAACAATCACAGGCACGTAATATAAAAGTCATCCCTATCTCACTATCCCAAAAAATCCCACGCACCTTATCATTCCAAGTCTCAACCTCGCTCTGATACCAAAACTGGCAGGGATGTCACGCCTCGAACCCTGAGCACACAACAACCCCTTACCATGGTCAATTGAAAGCGACGTTCCAAGATTCGTCGACGACCATTCACTTTAATCTTTCATTATGCGCAAGCGGAAGATGAACCATCTCTAATCCAAATAGACAATCAAACAATCAAATATGGATAGAGGGATGAACTATAGAACAACAACAACTACTCATTTATACATCTTCATTAGATTAACCAACAAAGGATCGTTTCCGATTTACAAGTCCAAAAGAGGGACCGATCCATCCTTTAAGCTAGGCCAAAAAGAAACTAGGCTAATCCAACTATACAAAATGAACCCTCAAGTTCAACACCATCATCACTCGGACCCATCGGACTCAAGCTCCGTCGGGTCGATCACTGGTGGAGTGGGGGCAGGATTCTCCACTACGGGTGGGCCATTGTAGGGGCTTGAAAGTGCTTATACAATAACCAGTAAGATAAAATCTTAGCGAGTTCTCCCCCTAAGCCTCGGTTAGTACACTAACTTAACCCGGGGTATCTCTTCAGAACCACCTCTCACTTAACCCAACAATAAACAACCAGCAACCCGCAAGCAAACAACAAACAGGATCAACCAACAAACAAATAGTCAGTTCGCATGCAACCTTACTCGGTATGCCATACCCTGCACATTAAACCTTATACAATACAAGCAAGGCACATGGCCGTTAGATGATACAATCACATGCGAGTCATGTCACAAGCGATCTCACCTGGCCATTGCCACACCCTGCATGATTGTTATTCAAATCATCACGACATTAAGAGTATGCAAATAATCAGAGCATTGCACACAACTTTCTTATGTCTCGCATTCACACATACTCCGATTATTACGACCCCTCCCCCCTGGGCCACGGCACAACCTTATGGTTGGTGGTTCCTGGCCAAGCCATTTTCGTCCTCTTTACCTCGAGGCACAGTGACGTCAATGGCTCACTCTCAAGAGGGCATTTCCGAAGGAGTATAGGACTCGCCCACTACCGCACCCCCACAATTGACAGAGGCCTAGGACTCGCCTACTATCGCAGCCCCACAAGTAACCCCTCCCCATCAAACATCCGATCGAAGTCAGGTGACCAAATGGCCACGGCACAACCCCATAAGGATCTTCCGGCAACGCCGGGTTCTCAATTTAATGTGATCGTGCAACACATCATCAAGCAATTCATTTATATCTTTGCTCTATCGTGAATGCAACATCACTCATGCTCAAGCGACATGCCATTTCAGATAACTCACGCAATATGTCATTCGATATCAATCGACAATTCTAAAATTCAATTCCAACCAGCAGTCGATCACGCATTTCACCATTATTCAAGAGTAAAACTAACAACTAGCACTTCAATAAATAACAACAATCAAGAACACATCAAAATAAGACTAAAATTAGCTTCCATATGAACAGTGCCGTGAACAGTAATTGTGAACAGTGTTCGTGAATAGTAATTATAAACAATAAATTTCAGAATTTAATAATTAAAACATTAAATTCATAAATTAAACAAAACATTAATTAAAATAATTAATCAATAAATTTAAGCTAAACATGCTTAATTAAACACATAAAACACACTTAAGACAATTAAGCAAATAAATCAAGATTAAGCTAATCTAATATTAACCATCTATCTAACCACCTATCTTAGGGCTAATACAACTTAATTAAACTTCCAAAACTAACATTACCACTAATTAACCCAACCTTAAGAAAGTTTAGGCACTAACAAGGGATTAGGAGCTAAACTCACCCATTAAGCGGGTCAGCGACATGGACGCAGCGGCGGTGACGAAGGTGACACTCGAGGACCTCTATTACAACAATCCAAGTCAGTCTCGGGGCTGAAAATAGCAGCAACAAACTCGAACTCCCTCTTTAACTCTGAAAAACTGACTACCGGAGGAGGAAAGGGGCTGAACGGAGCTGGTCGGAGCTCCGGCAAGTGGTTGGCTGGCGATTGGCGACAGTTGGGGGTCGAGGGGGAATGGTTGGTGGCTGGGATGGGTAGTGGTTAGGTTGGAATAGAAGGAAAACGGTTGAAAAGGCGAAGCAGCACAGTAGCAGGCGGTCAGGCCTGTGGTGGCTTCCTGCTGGCCGGTGAGTCAACCGGGGGCTCCGACCGGCGAACGGCCACCTTGGGGCATACGGTCCAGGTCTCTTGAGCACGATGGTGGGTGGCACGGGTGGTGATCAACATGGGAAGGCCACGAACAATTCGGTTTTTCGGAGGAAGGTTAGAAGAAAAAACAGAAGGAAGGAAAGAAAACAAGTGAGAGAGAGTGTGCGATTTTGAGAGGGTTGAAGGGGAGAGAGAGAGAAATGAGGGCTGAAGATAAGCCTCATTAAGGTCATTAATGGCTTGCCCCAACTCCCCAGGCAAGCGACATTATCTTCTCTCTTTTCTTTTGTCTTTTCTTCAATAATATCTAGGGGCAAAATGATCATTTCCACCTTGCACATTTCCCATTCTGCCCTTAGACTGAAAATGAAGGGCGGGCCTAAGAAACGAGCTGGAAAATGAATAGGAATGAGCTCGGTAATTTGTTGAGCTCGAAACGGCTCAAGGTTAGACAATGGGCTCAGAAGGGTAAATGGTCGGTTTGGTCCAACAGGCTCACTTACTTGTCTTGGGTCTACCACGATGGCTATCCCACCTTGGGCATGAGGCCCACACTAACCTTGCCTAGCCCACGTCCTCGTAGGCTCGTTTCCTTGGTCTATAAACCCCTTTTCCAAAATCTCGGCTTAACTAGCACTGTCGACTGTCGAAGAAGCATTGTCCAAAAGTCCGTCCCGAACGTTCCTAAAAATTCGAAGTCCAATACTGGATTCTCATGCCTTGCCAATTTCGCCCAAATGCCATTTTGGTACAACTCAGACTGATGGGCGGCTTCGAGGATTCACGCGCAACTAACTCGTGCCAATTCACGTTCAAGACATCTCGACACATGGACGTCCTTGACAACATGAAATTACGAAGGATAGATTCTTATTTCAAGTACATGATTACCAAGAATCAACAAAGGGTTGTTCGCGGGCTCGATAACAGTAAACGGAATCACCCCCCATCCCATTATTTTCTGTCCGTGAATCGACTTCTAGTCATCCTTGAAATTGGCCTACATAACTACAGGATCGTCCGTATGCAAGTCTTACGGTCGAGTCGTTTTCCCAAATCAAGTTCTTTAGTCGCACAAGTTCTGTCCTCATTAGCCTTTCCCTTCAAGGTCAGTATCTCAAGAGTGAGATCAACCAACAATGCATTGACGAAATTCACGTTCATTCATCCCTCAAAAGGCTCGAATTTCAAGACGTCACAGAAATGAGGGCTGCTTCAAGGCCTCATTAAGACCATTAATTGTAAGCTTCAACTCCCCAAGCAAGTGACCTCATCTTCTCACTCTTCTTTTGTCTTTTCTCCAATAATATGTAGGGGCAAAATGGTCATTTCCACCTTGCACATTTCCTAATATGCCCTTGGGTTGAAAATGAAGGGCGGGCCTATGAAACGAGCTAGAAAATGAATAGGAATGGGCTCGGGAATTGATTGGGCTCGAAACGACTCAAGGTTAGACAACGGGCTCGAAAGGGTAAATTGGTCGGTTGGGTCCAAAGGGCTCACTTGCTTGCCTCAGGCCTACCATGGTGGCTGTCCCACCTTGGGCATGAGGCCCACACTAGTCTTGCCCGACCCACATCCTCGTAAGCTCGTTTCCTCGGTCCGTAAGTCCCTCTTCCAAAAACTCGGCTCAACTGGCATTGTCGATTGTCGAAGAAACATTGTCCAAAAGTCCATCCCGGAAGTTCCCAAAAATTCGAAATCCAATATTGAATTCTCATGCCATGTCACTTTCGCTCGAATGCCATTTTGGTACAACTCAGATTGATAGGTGGCTTCGAGGATTCACGCGTAACCGACTCATGCCAAATCACGTTCAAGACTTCTCTACACATGGACATCTTTGACTATAAGAACTTGCAAATGATAGATTCTTATTTCAACACGATTACCAAGGATTGACATAGGGCCGTTCACGGGCTTGATAGCAGTAAACGGAATCACCTGTCGTCCCATTATTTCTCTCCGCGAATCAACTTCTAGTCATCCCTGAAATCGGCCTGCATACGATCATCCTTACACAGGTCTCACGATCAAATCGTTTTCCCAGATTAAGTTCTTTAGTCGCACGAGTTCTGTTCTTATTAGCCTTTCCCCTCAAGGTCAGTATCTCGAGAATGATCAGTTCTGAGTGAGATCAACTAACAATGCATTGACGAAATTAATATTCATTTATCCCTCAAATGGCTCGAATTTCAAGACGTCACAATTCTTCCCCCTTACAAAAATTTTGTCCTCGAAATTTGCAGCTACAGACAAATCCTCAAAAAGATGGGGGTGCTGAGACTTCATAACTTCCTCACTTTCCCATGTAGCTCCCTATGTTCCGTGATGCTGCCAGATCACCTTAACTAAGGCGATATTCTTATTTCGAAGTACTTGCTCTTTACAGTCCTCTATTTGTATCGGCCTCTCCACATACGATACCCTGTCATCCACATCCAGTTCCTCAAAATTCAAAACGTGAGTCGGGTCCGATTCATACTTTCTCAACATGGACACATGGAAAACATCATGTACTTGAGCAAGCTTCGGTGGCAACGCAAGACGATACGTTAAAACCCCAATCCTTTCCAAAATTTCAAAGGGTCCAACATACCTCGGACTTAACTTTCCTTTCTTACCGAATCTGGAAGTACCCCTCATTAGCGATACTTTTAGAAATACATGATCACCCACCTTAAACTCCAACAGTCTGCGACGCTTATCTGCATAATTCTTCTAACGACTCTGAGTTGTCTTTAGTCTGTTTTTGATAATTTGAACTGTATTCAAGGATTGCCGTACCAACTCTGGCCTTGTGATTTTTCGCTCACCAACCTCGTCCCAACAAAGTGGAGTTCTATAGGGTCTCCCACACAAAGCCTCGAATGGTGTCATTTTAATGCTCTGTTGATAACTGTTATTATAAGCAAACTCAACCAAGTGAAGTTGCTCTTCCCAACTGCCTTTAAAGTCTATGACATAGGCTCGTAACATGTCCTTAAGAGTTTGGATCGTCCTTTCTGATTGACGGTCCGTCTGTGGATGATACGCCATGCTATACTACAGTTTTGTTCCCAAGGCTGACTGCAAACTTTTCCAGAAAGTTACCGTAAACTTAGGATCACGGTCAGATGTGATCATCATTAGAACTCCATGAATGCATACAATCTGACGTACGTACAACTCTGCATACCTATGTAACGTGAAATCCTTCTGTACGGCAATAAAGTGAGCTGATTTTGTCAATTTGTCAACCACTACCCAAATCGAGCCATTTCCTCGCTGACTCCTTGGCAATCCCATCAGAAAATCCATGGTAATGTGTTCCCACTTCCATTTGGGAATCTCAAGAGGTTGCAGTAGTCTACCAGGCTTACAATACTGAGCTTTTACTTGTTGGCACGTCAAACACTTAGCCACGCGCTTTGCAATGTCCAACTTCATACCATTCCACCAAAAGTGCTACTTCAAATTCTAATACACTTTTGTACTGCCAGGGTGGATGTTATAGCTACTATGATGAGCTTCCGACAAGAAGGCTTCCTTAAGTTCTACATCTTTCGGAATGCAAAATCGTCCTTGAAACCTCAATGTCTCATCCTTGGACACTTGAAAGTCTACTTTCCTCTTTGCTTGATCCATCTGCAGGATCTTAAGAATTTCACGATCCGTCGCTTGGGCACTCTTAATCCTACTTTGCATCTCGGGTTCCACCCTAAAAGTGGCCATTAGACTAGCAAGATGGCCAACTCAATTTTAAAATCTGAGTCCCTAACTCCCTCCAAAAGAATCCATTTTCGTACCATCATCTGTGTAATCGTCGACTTTCGACCGAGCGCATTTGCCACTTTGTTCGCTTTCCCCAGATGATATAGAATCTCACAATCATAGTCCTTAAGAAGTTTCATCCATCGTCATTGTCTCATGTTCAACTCCTTTTGAGAGAACAAATACTTCAAATTCTGATGATCTATAAAAATTGGAAACCTTTCCCCACCCAATTAGTGTTTTCATATCTTAAGTGCGAAGATTATCGCCGCTAATTCCAAATCATGCATCAGATAATTAAGCTCATGAGGTCTTAACTATCGGGATGTGTATGCTACCACCTTGTCATGTTGCATTAACACGCAGCCTAGTCATTTATACGATGCGTCACTGTAGATTTCGTACTCACCAAGACCAGACGGTATTGTCAAGACAGGTGCGGTAGTCAATTTACTCTTGAGTTCTTGGAAACTACGCTCGCATTTGTCCGTCCAATCAAACCTCTCCTCTTTCTTTAACAACCCTATCAATAGCATGGCTATCGCAGAAAACTTCTCCACGAAACGTCTGTAATATCCAGCCAATCCCAAGAAACTTTGAATCTCAGTTACTGTCGTAGATCTCGGCTAGTTCATAATAGCTTCGATCTTAGTCGGGTCAACAAAGATCCCTTCACCTGAAATTACATGACCTAGAAATACCATGCGAGATAACCAAAACTCGCACTTGCTAAACTTAGCGTAGAGTTTATGTGAAATGGTTATTTTATCAATGCGCCGTTAGTTATGTTTACTTTGAGTTTGCCCCTCATGAGTTAACTAACTGTTCGAAAAGGCAATTAAGGATCGATACGCATATGACTAGTGAATTTAATTAGGGATAGGCCGCTCGAGCATAAGGATCAAAGAAGAATAATACCACACTGTTGTAGGCCAATTAGCGAACGGAAATAAATCGATTCGGAAAAAGTACGAGGTCGGATTGCGGGTGATTCCACATGACTTCAATATTGACTGTGAATGACATTAAACCGATTTTCTTTTGGCCCTATACTTAGTGTGAGCAATTAACCCCTCGTGATTACATAACAATCGAGGATCGCCTTGATTTGAATATGCACGATCGTGGATTGAAAAGCTATCAACCACGAGTCAAATGCGTGAGAACCCCTAAACGCTGCCTGAAAGTTAGGTCATACTAAAGCCGCGATTGATCGATTTTAACCACGAATTTCAATCCGGTATCGGGTATCAAACTTTTAAGGATGTCGAGACTAAAATATTGGACGTTGCCTCATTGATTCTCGAATTTATCGATAAGGTCGAAAATTATCGAAAAAGGATTCAACGGGCCGAGTTTTGGAGCCAAATATTTGAGAATTTGTGCTTCAGGGGAAAAAAGACCAAAATGCCCTTTCTAGAAGCTTGTTTAGTATTTCTTTTTCTTTTTCTTTTTCTTTTTTTCTTTTTCTCTCTCCTCCCAACTTCCTCTCCACATTTTCTCTTCCCCCACCCACATTTCATTTCTCTCTCTTCCCTCACCGATCAACCCTACCCCACATTCTCTCTCTCTCTCTCTCCCTCCTTAGTTCTTTTTGGTTTTTCTCTTCCAAAACAGCAGCATGGGCTGCTGTGATTCACCTAAATCAGCCACCCTTGCTGCATGCCGGAGCCACCATATGCCACCGGATAGTCCAAGCCGCGTCCCGGCATCGCCCATCCGTGAGCCACGCCCGTTGCCGTTATTTCTCACCGAATTGGAACCACCCTGTCGCCGAGACCCATTTTCGTCGCCACTTGTCTTGATGTTTCAGATGTAGCCGCGCATCACCCTCACCGCCGCCATCGCGCCCGTGTCGTCGGAATTGCTAAACCGTAAGTCGATTTCCTAATCCCTTAGTTAGAGGTTAATCTTGCTTAGGAGTAGTTTAATTAGTTTAAGCTTGAATTAATGCTTTGGATGATGATTATTAGTGTTTAATTATTATTGATTAAGCTTGCTTAGTGTTAATCATGGTTAGAATAAAGTAACCGTGATTAGATTAAAGTAACTGATGTTAGATTAAAGTAACTATGGTTGGGTTAGTTAACCGTAGTTGGGTTAGAATAGTAATCATGGTTAGTATTAATAAATATTATTATTTTTGGAATAAATAATAATAATTTATTATTTTCGGAATTAATTAATTATTAATTAAATTATTTTATAATTTTGAATTATTAATATTGTTATTACTATTCATTTATGAAATTAATTATTTTTGAGGAAAATAATTAATTGTAATTATTTATGGGAAAATGTTTTAATTGAGTAATTTTGTGTGAAAAATACTATGGTCTAATTTTCTAAAGTCAATAGTATTTATATACTACATTATTAAATGACAATTGTTTATTGAAGAAGGGTTTTATTAAATAGAATTATTTGGGTTGGGTAATTAATCATGGGATTGGAAAATAATTATAAGTATTTTGTGGGACTTAAATTATTTTATCGGAACAATCGGCTATAGTATTATATGCTTCTTAAATGAGTATCTTTGAGTATAATTATAGTTTATACTTATTTTGGGATAATTGAGTATTTATGGGAATAGTTGATTGTCGTAGTCGTGAGGACACATATTTATTTATTATTGAATATTGAGACGCGTGGTTGGGTACCAGTAATTATTGAGGTATGTGATTATTTTGGAAAAGTATGCAAGTACTGTGATGTTGATTGGTCGGAATTGATTGTCAGACTGTAACTTGAACTGCTAATTGTTGCAACTTTCGTGAGTGGTTGGAATGCTGCTGTTGTACGTGAATTTTGGACACTATTGTATTTCATTATACATGTGTCAATTGAATTATGTTGCATTGACGACCAAGCAAAAGCAAAGATAAAAATGAACTATTTGCTAATGTGTTGCATGGTCAGATTAAAGTTGATAGCCCGGTATAGCCGAATGACTGCCAATCCTTCGAGATTGTGCTGTGGAGTCGCGATTGAGGCTAGGCCCATACTCCTTAGGGAATGCTGTTGGTGGGGGAGAGCCCATGACATCGCCGTGCCTCAAGGGGGAGGACGATGCCTGGTCTACGACTAGTTGACCGCCAACCATAATGTTGTGCCGTGGCCTTGAGGGTTGTAATAATCGGAGCACGTGTGGGCATTGAGATATGAGAAAGTTGTGCTATGCTCTAATTATTTGCATGCCTCTTACTATTGTTATGAGGTGATTAACAGTTTCTGCAGGTTGCGTGTGCCAAGGCCAAGTAGGGTCGCTTGTGTTTGCATCTACTTATTAAACTCTCGTCTGATAATTCTGCTTGAGGTGTGGTATGTGTTGTTTGCCGGAACTAGGTTGCATGATTAGACAACCCTTGAGGCGAGCAAAATTCCTAACCGAGGCTTAGGATTTTGACTTACTGAGATTTTATCTCACTAGTTATTGAATAACCATTTTCAGGTCCGTAGGATGGAGGATCGACGCGTATTACGGCTCGTGGCTATTTTTGAAGGGAGTAGATTAACCCTGGCTTGTTGGTTTCATTGGCTCGATAGGAAGATGCCGGTGGTAAGGGCTTGTACTTGTAAATTTCCTAGAGTTAATCAGTAGATAAATAAAGCGGCACTTTGGAATGTGTTATTGTTGGGTTTTCCTGATATCCCTGCTTTTGTAATTGACTGGGTTTGTGATTCGCTTCTGCATGCGTTTAATTAAAAGATAAAAATAATGGTCGGCGATGCATCCTGGGACGTTGCATCTAAATGACTGCGAGAGAACAGGGGTTGTCGCGTGCTCGAGGGTCGGGGTGTGACATCATGCTCCCTTAAGGTCTACAGTACTGATCTCAAATGTTTCTCATGATCATCTGGACTTATCGAATACACTAGAATATCATCAATGAACATAATCACGAATTAGTCCAAACACTTATTGAACACTTGGTTCATTAAGTCCATAAAGGCTGTAGGGGCATTTGTTAATCCAAACTGCATTACCGTGAACTCGTAATGACCATAGCATGTCCAAAACGCCATCTTCGGTACATCCTCTTTTTTTATCCTCAACTGATGATAGCATGTCCTTAGGTCTATCTTGGAAAATACCGAGGCTCCTTGACGTTGATCGAACAAATCATCAATCCTTGGCAATGGATACTTGTTCTTGATAGTTACATGATTGAGCTGCCTATAGTCAATGCAGAGACGCAAAGACTTGTCTTTTTTCCTTACAAACAGTACCAGTACTCTCCAAGGAGACGCACTAGGACGAATAAAACCTTTATCTAGTAACTCTTGCATCCGCACCTTCATTTCCTTTAATTCAGACAAGGCAATCCTATAAGGCGCCTTGGAAATTGGTTCAGTCCCAGGAGCCAACTCAATCACAAACTCAATTTCCCTCTCTGGAGGCAATCCCGGTAATTCCTTGGGAAATACATCCATATACTCTTGTACCACTACAATATCCTCTACCTTTTTGACCCTTCTACCAGTGTATCTGCCACCAATACCAAATACCATTGGCATCCAGATTCTAACAACCAAGTCACCTTAAATGACGAAATCAGAGGAATGGAGGGTCCCCCTTGATTTCCCACAAACTCAAAACTATCATCCATTATTGGGTTAAACTGAATTGTCTTTCCATGACAATCCACTGTAGCTCGTTGCTTGGTAAGCCAATCCATGCCAACTATGACATCAAAGTCATACATTGCTATTGCAATCAAATCAATGACTTCCTCATGAAATCGAAGGATAGGGGAGATTTCCATGTCTCCTCCCACACACTCGGCAGACTCCCATGACATTGGGTGTCAGCTTTCCCATGTAGTTCTTTCTGTTGGGTGGGATGGGATTCATTTGCCCCATCATCAATCCATTTCCAAACCGACGATTATCTCTATTAGGCACGAACCGTGAGCAAGATGCGGTCGCCCTCTCGATCGTGTTCATCTCGATCATCTAGGCCTTCTTGTACATCTCATCAAAACTTTTTAAATTTAAGGGCACCAATTGAGCTTTCAATTCTCGCTTCAAGCCATCTCTGAACCGTCTCGCCCTATCCAAGGGTCCTCCACTAACCTCGGCACATACTTGTCCAACTTAGTAAACTTTACCTTATACTGATCCAAGAACATATGATTTTGACGAAGTCATTGGAACTCTTCCATCTTGGACTCTCTCGCACTGTCTAAGAAGTACTTTCTATTGAAAGCTTCATGAAAGGCACCCCAAGTCTAAGCCGTGCCTTCAGGGAACACTCTTCCTTGAGTGGCTTCTCACCAAGTAATGACATTACCTTGAAACTGATAAGCCGCCAGTAGCACTCTATCTTCCTCTGAATACCTCAACACTGTGAAAGTCCTCTCGATATCCCTTATCCAAAGGGTCGTAGCTTCAGGGTCGCCCACGCCACTGAACCTTGGTGGCTTCAGTCTCAGGAACTGCTCTACCAACTTATACATCGATCTCTTACAGACCTCTCCTCTCACTAGGGGAACTATAGGGACCACAGCAAGGGCACTTAGCTTGCTATCCTATCAAAGTCTCTAGTGCCAGTAAAATCCTAATCCTGTCTAACCTAGGATCTGCTTGCGCGCTACCTCTAACACTAGTCTGACCAAACGTTGCCCTACGCCCAGGGGCTCTCTGCTCAGGATTGCTCATCTCTCAGGATACTCACTGATCCTGCTTTCCAATTCCAACCGAGAATTAGAACTATGAGCAACCCGCCACAAAACAAGAACACCAATCAATCACAAGCATATAAAATAAATGCCATCTCTATCTCACTATCCCAAAAATCCCACGCACCTTATCACTCTAAGTCTCAACTTCACTCTGATACCAAAACCGACAGGGATGTCACGCCCCGAACCCCGAGCATGCAACAACCCCTTTCCCTTGGTTGATTGAAAGCGACATCCCAGGATTCATCGATGACCATTCATTTTAATCTTTCATTATGCGCAAGCAGAAGACGAACCATCCCCAGTCCAATAGACAATCAAATAATCAAACAAGGATAGAGGGATGAATAGCAAGAACAACATCAACTACTCATATATGCATTTTACTGGATTAACCAATGGAGGATTGTTTTCCGATTTACAAGCCCAACAAAGGGGCCGATCCATCTTTTAAGCCATACCAAAAAGAAACTAGGCTCGGCTAATCCAACTATACAAAATGAATCCTCGGGTTCAACAATACGATCACTTGGACCCATCGGACTCAAGCTCCATTGGATTGATCACTGGTGGAGCGTGGGCAAGATTCTCCACTACGGGTACACCATTTTAAGGGCCTGAAAGTGGTTATACAATAATCGGTGAATAAAATCTCAATGAGTTCTCCCCCTAAGCCCCCAGTTAGTACACCAACTAAACCCGGGGTATCTCTCCAGAACTACCCCTCACTGAATCCAACGACAAGCAACCAGCAATTAGCAACTAACAACAGACAAGGTCAACCAACAATTAATTAGTCGGATCGCATGCAACCTTACTCGGTATACCATACCTTGCACTTTAAATCTCAGCACATTACACACAATGCACATGGTTGTTAAATGATGTAGTTCATCAATCACATGCGAGTCGCATCACAAGCGATCTCACATGGCCATTGCCACACCCTACACGTTATCAATTCATGCGTGCGTGCCATAAATAATGTGATCATCTCATGCATAATTGGAACCAATGATGCCATGTTTCTCATACGCTCTTGCATCCACACGTGTTCCAATTATTACTACCCCTTAGGGTTGCATCTTGAGCCTAGGTGCTACGGCGCCCTTCCTCCACAGAGGCGCAACCGTGCCCTTCCATACTCTTCCTGAGACACTACAGCGCCCTTCCTCCGTAGAAGCGCAACCGTGCCCTTCCGTGCTTTTCCTTCCGATAAATCGGACTATCACCCCTCGAACTACGGCCCGGCCAGCGGGTTCAACTTAGTGATCACGCAAGCATACCATCACAATCCACTTATTATCTTTAAGCATTAGTCAATGCACACATGCTTGCATATAAAACCTCAAATCCTTTCTCATAAAAGCGGTCCATTTCTGGTGTCCCTTGGACAATTCATTTTCCCTTTTCTTTTGTGAAAACCACATGATTCAAGTGGATGTTCATGCAATGACACATCCAATTCACCTCATAAAATCAAGACATATGAAATTATGTACATTTTCACTTCCGGATGAATAGTGCACGTGAACAATGCACTATGAATAGTGTAATTTTGGAATTCAATAATTAAAACATTAAATTCAGAAATTAAACCAAACATTAATTAAAACAATTAATCAATCAATTTAAGCTAAACATGCTTAATTAATCACAAAACACAATTAAGCAACAATTAAGCACATAAAGCAATATTAAGTTAAGCTAATCTTAACCATCTATCTAACCACCTATCTTAGGGCTAATACAACTTAATTAAACTTCCTAAACTAGCATTACCACTAATTAACCCAACCCTACGTAAGTTTAGGAACTAACAAAGGATTAGGGGCTAAACTCACCTGTTAAGTGGGCCGGTGACACGAACGTGGTGGGGACGACGAAGGTGACGCTCGAGGACCTCTACCACGACGATCCAAGGCAGTCTTGGGGTTGAAACAACAGCAACAAGCTCTGCTCTCTCACTGCAAGTTGGAAAAACTGATTGCTTGGAGGAGAAAAGGGCTAACCGGAGCAAAAAGGGTTGGCCGGAGCTCCGGCGACCGGCGGCACTTGGGGGTCGAGGGGGAATGGTTGGTGGCCGGGCTGGGCGGAGATTGGGTCAGAATAGGGGGAAAACAGCTAAAACAAGTGGAACTAGATTGAAGCAGACGGTCAGAGACGACTGGCTTCCATTCGGCGATCGGCCGACGTGGTCCATACGGAATGGACCTCCAGAGCACAGTGGTGGGTGGTTCGGGCGGTGATCACCACGGGAAATCCATGAACAACTTAGGTTTTTGGAGGAAGGTCAGAAGGAGAAGCAGAAGGAAGGAAAGGAAATCAAAGGAGAGGGAATGTGCGATTTTGAGGGTTGAAGGGGAGAGAGAGAGAGTGAAGTGAGGGCTGCTTCAAGGCCTCATTAAGACCATTAATTGCAAGCTTCAACTCCCCAAGCAAGTGACCTCATTTTCTCTCTCTTCTTTTGTTTTTTCTCTATAATATTTAGGGGTAAAATGGTCATTTCCACCTTGCACATTTCCCAATATGCCCTTGGGCTGAAAATGAAAGGCGGGCCTAAGAAACGGGTTAGAAAATGAATAGGAATAGGCTCGGGAATCGGTTGGGCTCGAAACGGCTCAAGGTTAAACAACGGGCTCGAAAGGGTAAATTGGTCGGTTGGGTCCAAAAGGCTCACTTGCTTGTCTCGGGCCTACCATGATGGCCGTCCCACCTTGGGCATGAGGCCCACACTGGTCTTGCTAAACTCACGTCCTCGTAGGCTTGTTTCCTCGGTCCGTAAGTCCCTCTTCCAAAAACTCAGCTCAACTGGCACTGTCGATTGTCGAAGAAGCATTGTCCAAAAGTCCGTCCCAAACGTACCCAAAAATTCGAAGTCCAATATTGGATTCTCATGCCATGTCAATTTCGCAAGAATGCCATTTTAGTACAACTCAGACTGATAGGCAGCTTCGAGGATTCACATGTAACCGACTTGTGTTAAATCACGTTCAAGACTTCTCGACATATGGACGTCCTTGACTACATGAAATTGCGTAGAATAGATTCTTATTTCAAAGTACACGATTACCGAGGATCGACATAGGGTCATTCGCGGGCTTGATAACAGTAAACGGAATCATCCATCGTCTTATTATTTGTGTTCGCAAATCGACTTCTTGTCATCTCTGAAATCGGCCTGCATAACTATAGGATCATCCTTACACAAGTCTCATGGTCAAGTCGTTTTCCCAAATTAAGTTCTTTAGTCACACGAGTTCTGTCCTCATTAGCCTTTCCCCTCAAGGTCAGTATCTCGGGAATGATCAGTTCTGAGTGAGATCAACCAACAATGGATTGATGAAATTAATGTTCATTCATCCCTCAAAGGGCTCGAATTTCAGGACGTCACAGTTGATGTGATTTTTAAGCTAACATTGCAATTGCATATGTTGTTTCAAGGTAAGTATTTCCTCCATATGTTTGCAATTTATTTGTGGCTTTGTTTTTTTAGTGTTAAATAATGATTACGTATTTGCATGATCATCTTACATGTAAGGAGTAATTTAAAATCAATGCAAGTTACCTACAAAACATTTTTTTAAATAAAAGAAAAAATATACCAAAAGGGCATTATAGAAATCTAGTGTAATTAAGTCCCCATTCCCATAGTCTCTAATTTGTAGAAGTAAAGTAATTCTCTTGTTACTTTACTTGGTTTTCCAATGGACTCACCAAAAAAAGAGTAGTGGTGACTCCTAATTGAAAATCATTTGCATGTTAACTACTTAAACTTTAAGTCACGAATTGGTATGGCTTAGAAGAACCCGAGTTAAATTTAGGTTTAACAATTCATTAGCCAAACCTTTTGGTGGTCCAACCCGCTTCAAGGAGGTCACGATGCTTGTCTAGATTTTGGAATCCCATGTTGCCATCATGATTAGTTGAATCCTCCACATTCTTTGGAAACACGTCAAATTGAGAGAATGACACTAGAAGTGCCATAAATTGTCTATGGCACTCATTTTAATGCCAAAAAGTGTTCTTTGGATTACTTAATTACCAAATTTTTTGAAGAATGGTTTTTTCAGTGCCAACTCTGATTTGTTTGGTTGGAAATCTGATATGACATTTTTTTTATTAATATCTTATGCTAATGTGGCCTCACCGGAGATATGAATCATCATAAAAAGCCTAAAATGACTTTGTTTAATCAATTTCACTTACAAATACAATCCAAAACAATGTCGTTTAATCAGTTTCGCAATCATCCTTTTGTTGCTCTTGTTTCTCGCTCGTCCCCTTTATTTACATCGTTTGTTCTCTGTGAATCATGTGGGATTGAGCTCTGTTAGTTAGGTTCACCCCTATGTGGAGGAAGCTCAATGAGTTGTAAGCTCAAAAGGGCTTGACCCCATATGATAAGTCATATGGAGAAATAGGTTTTCTCACTATCTTTGAAGTTGTAGCCACAAAATGATGCAGTAATAAAAGAAAAAGAGAAAACAGAAAATCTGAGGGTTTAGGGCAAAGTCTAATTTACATCAAGCTGGCATCGGAGGTTGATTCATGATCCGATTGAGTTAAAATTTTGTTAGCGTGTTCATGGGGCAATCTCCTCGAATCTAAACGGTTTGATTTTTGTTTGAAGCTCCCAACATCAGGTTTTTCATGGATTGATCAAAACTTGCGTTTTTAGTCAGATTTATCATTGATCTCTATGAAATTTATTCGTATTACCAATTATGTTCTTGAGGTCTTTGCTATTATGTACCTCTAGTATTTACTAGAGAAGAACATTGTTCACTCAATTTGTTGATAGTGAAGATTTTTTGTCGACTCTGGTCCTATGGTTTTTGATCTCTTCACATTGAGGAGGTTTTCCACGTAAAAATATAGTCTTGTGTTCACGTGCCTGGTATTTATTTTACTCTACTATATCAGTTCCTATTAGGTTCACATAAAATGAGAAATTATTTTATTCCACTGCGTTAATTCGATATTGTTTAAGTTGTTACCATTCTCCCATCAGAGTGGTGTCAGAGTTTCAGGTTATTGCTTGATTTTTCTGCCTTGTGTTAAACAATGGAAACAAGTACGAGTAGAATGGTTACACTAAATGGTTCGAATTATCACATTTGGAAAGGAAAGATGGAAGACCTTTTATATGTGAAATATTTTTATTTGCCCGTATTTGCTTAAGAGAAATCGGAGGATAAAACTGATGCTGAATGGTCTATATTTCATCATCAAGTGTGTGGTTATATTAGGCAGTAGGTGGATGATAATGTTTTGAACCATATTATTGAGGAAACACATGCATGCAATTTGTGGGATAAGCTTGAACAGTTATATGCTTGAAAGACTATGAATAATAAGTTATTTTTGATAAAACAAATGATGGCTCTAAGATATCAAGATGGTACTCGTTTGACTGATCATTTAAATTATTTTCAATGAATTATAAATCAGTTAGCTGCGATGTGAGGACCTGGGGCTCGCTAAGTAATATTGTCCGCTTTGGGTCGAGACCCGCATGTCTTTAAAATGCGTTACTCAGCAGAGAGGGATCCCAGCCTTATAAACTAGCCCAGGACTCCCCCCTAAGCGATGTGAGACAAGAGACATGTCCCCTCCTTCCCTTGTGCACGTCCGAGGACTGAGGCGCGGACGCACCGCCATCTCTCCTCCTTGCGCACCGTCGTCCGGGCCGTCATATTCTCCCCCCCTTCGGGCACAGCGTCCTCGTTGTGGCCCCACATATGGTCGGGAGTTGGCTCTGATACCATTTCTGGCGGGGTTGTCACACCCCGACTCTCGAGCTCGCGGCAACCCTATTACCTTGGTTGATAAAAAGTGACGTCCCAGGACTCATCGACGACTATTCATTTTATCTTTCATTATGTGCAAGCGGAAGACAAACCATCCCCAGACAAATAAACAATCAAACAGGGATAGAGGGATGAACAGTAAGAACAACAGCAACTACTCATTTATTCAATTTATTGGATTAACCAACGGAGGATCGTTTTCCGATTTACAAGCCCAACAAAAGGGGCCGATCCATTCTCTAAGCCAAACCAAAAAGAAACTAAGCTAATCCAGCTATGCAAAATGAACCATCGGGTTCAGCACCATCATCACTCGGACCCATTGGACTCAGGCTCCGTCAGGTCGATCACTGGTGGAGCGGGGGCAGGATTCTTTACTGCGGGTGCGCCATTCTAGCGGCCTGAAAGTGGTTATTCAATAACCAGTGAGATAAAATCTCAGTGAGTTCTTCCTTTAAGCCCCGATTAGTATGCCAACTCAACCCAGGGTATCTCTCAAAACCACCCCTCACATAAGCCAACAACAAGCAACCAACAACTACAAGCAAACAACAGACAGGGTCAATCAACAGACAAATAGTCGGTTCGCATGCAACCTTACCCGGTATGTCATACCCTACACGTTAAACCTCGTACAATGCAAGCAAGGCACATGGCCGTTAGATGATACACTTCATCAATCACATGCGAGCCGCGTCACAAGCAATTTCACCTAGCCATTGCCACACCCTGCACGACTATCAACTCATGCGTGCGTACCGTAAATAATGCGATCATCACGACATTAAGAACATGTGAATAATCAGAGCATCTCACACAACTTTCTCATATCTCACACCCACACATGCTCCGATTATTACAACCCCTCCTCTTGGGCCACAACACAACCTTATGGTTGGTACCTCGAGGTACGGCGACATTAAGGGCTCACTCCTAAGATGGCATTCCCGAAGGAGCATAGGACCTGCCCACTACCACAGTCTCGCAACTGACAGAGGCCCGGGACCCATCCACTACCACAGTCTCACAAAGCTAACCCCTCCCAGTCAGGCACCCTACCGAAGTTAGGCGACCAATTAGCCACGGTACAACCCCATAAGGGTTGGCGGTCTTCCGGCAATGCTGGGTTCCCTCTCTTTAATGTGATCATGCAACACATCATCAAGCAATCCATTTATATCTTTGCTCTGTCGTGAATGCAACATCGCTCATGCTCATGCGAGATGCCATTTTAGATAACCCACGCAATATGACATGCGATCACTCGATAATTCCAAAATTCAATTCAATTGGCATTCGATCACGCATTTTCTCAATATTCACGAGTAAAATTAACAATCTGCACTTCAATAAAGCATAACAACCAAGAATACATCAAATTAAGACAAAATTTAGCTTCCGCATGAATAGTGTCGTGAACAGTAATTGTGAATAGTAATTGTGAACAGTAACTTTTCAGAATTCAATTCAAAAATTAAACAAAATATTAATTAAAACAATTAATCAATCAATTAAAGCAAATCATGCTTAATTAACCACAAAATACAATTAATCAACAATTAAGCATAATTAAGTGAGATTAAGCTAAGCTAATCTTAACCACCTATCTTAGAGCTAATACAACTTAATTAAACTTCCTAAACCAACATTAACACTAACTAACCCAACCCTAAGCAAGTTTAGGCACTAACAAGGGATTATGAGCTAAACTCACCCATTAAGTGGGCTAGCGACACGGACGCGCCGGCAGCGACAAAGGCAACACCTAGGGACCTCCACCATGACGATCCAAAGCGGTCCCGAGGCCGAGAACAACAGCAACAAACTCAAATACCCTCTACAACTTTGAAAAACTGACTACATAAGAGGAAGGTGGCTGACCGGAACAAAACGGGCCAGTCGGAGCTCCGACGAGCGGTTGGCCGGCGACCGATGACACCTGAGGGTCGAGGGGGGACTGCTGGTGGTTGGGATGGGTGGTGTTGGGTCGAAATGGGAGGAAAATGGCTGAAATAGGCAGAACCGTGTAGTATCGCGTGAATAGTAGGCGGTCAGCGAGCAGCCAGCTTCCGACCGATCGACGAGTCGGCCGGAGGCTCTGATCGGCGATCGGCTGACGTCATCCCAACGGATTTTCTGTTTTGAACACGATGGTGGGTGGCACGGGCAGTGATTCACATAGAAGGCCATGAAAAACTCAATTTTCAGAGGAAGGTCAGAAGCTGAAGCAAAAGGAAATAAGAGAAACAAAGGGAGAGAGAGGTGCGGTTTGTGAGGAGGAGGAGAGAGAGTGAAATGACAGCTGGTCTTCAAGCCTCATTAAGGCCATTAAATGGCTTGCTTCAACCCCCAACCAAATGACATCATCTTCTCTCTCTTCTTTTGTCTTTTCTTCAAAATATCCAAGGGCAAAATGGTCATTTCCACCTTGCACATTTCCCAATCTGCCCTTGGGCTGAAAATGAAGGGCGGGCCTAAGAAACGGGCTAGAAAATGAATAGGAATGGGCTCGGGAATTTGTTGGGCTCAAAACGGGTCAAGGTTAGACAACGGGCTCGGAAGGTAAATTGGTTGGTTTGGTATAACAGGCTCACTTGCTTGCCTTAGGCCTTCCATGGCGGTTGTCCTACCTTGGGCATGAGGCCCATACTGGTCTTGCCCAGCCCACGTCCTCATAGGCTCGTTTCCTCGGTCCGTAAACCCCTTTTCCAAAAACTCGGCTCAATTGACACTGTCGATTGTTGAAGAAGCATTGTCCAAAAGTCCATCTCAGACATTCCCGAAAATTCGAAGTCTAATCTTGGATTCCCATGCCTTGTCAATTTCGTTCAAATGCCATTTTGGTATTACTCAGACTGATAAGCAGTTTCGAGGATTCACGCGTAACCGACTCATGTCAAATCATGTTCAAGACTTCTCGACACATGGACGTCCTTGACTGCATGAAATTGCGAATGATAGATTCTTATTTCAAAGTACACGATTACCAATGATCGACATAGGGTCATTCGCGGGTTCGATAACAGTAAACGGAATCACCTGTCGTCTCATTATGTTCTGTCCGCAAATCGACTTCTATTTGTCCCTGGAATCGGCCTGCATATATGGTCGAGTCATTTTCCCAAGTCAAGTTCTTTAGTCGCACGAATTTTGTCCTCATTAGCCTTTCCCCTCAAGGTCAATATCTTAGCAGTGATCAGTTCCGAGTGAGATCAATCAACAATGCATTGACGAAATTAACGTTCATTCATCCCTCAAAGGGCTCGAATTTCAGGATGTTACATATGATGAGAATCTAGTTTACTATTGAGATACAAGCACTATAGTTGCTTGGTAATTTGTTGGATTCATGGGAGACATTCCAAATGTCTTTGTCTAATTCTGCTCTGGATGGTACGATTATCATGGATTTGACCAAGAGTAGTATTTTGAATGAAGAGATGAGAAGGAAGATACAAAGATCGTTCTCTTCACATTTTGATGCCTTGGTTGTTGAGAAAAGGGGAAGAAGTGAATCTTAAGGTATGAGAAATAGAAATAAAAGCCGACATAAAAGCAAAGGTCAGTATAATAAATTTGTTAATGTTGAGTGCCATTATTGTCATCAAAAGGGACATATTCAAAGGTTTTACCACTAGTTCAAAAGGGAGAAACAAAAGGAGAAAAGTAAAAAGAAGAAAAGTGATAATGATAGTGATGACAATCGTGTTGCTGCACTTAAAGAAGACTTTTTCATTATTTTTGATGGTGATGCAGTGAATTTTGCATCTCATGAGACCAATTGGATAATTGATAGTAGTGTATCTTTTCATGCTATATCTCATAGGGATTTCTTTACATCATACAGGTTAGGTGACTTTGGATTTGTGATAATGGGAAACAATGGGCTAGCTCAAATTGTGGGCATCGGTGATGTGTGCCAAGAAACCATCAATGGCACGAGGTTAGTATTGAATAATGTTAAACATATACTTGATATTCACTTGAATTAGATTTTCACAGGCAAGTTGGATGATGAAGAGTATTATAGCACCTTCAGTGATGGTTGATGAAAGCTCGCCAAAGGTTTTCTTGTTGTGGCTAGAGGTAAAAAATAGTATTCATTGTACATTATGCAAGCAAAGTTGTCCACAGACAAAATTAATGCGGTAAACGGCGAAGATACAACTGAGTTATGGCATAAGAGGCTTAGTCACATCATTGAGAAAGGCTTGTTAATATTGGCTAAGAAGAAGCGTCTTTCAAGAATGAAAAGTTTGGCGCTAAAGAAGTGTGCTCACTATTTTGCAGGAAAACATAATAGAGTTGCATTTAAAAACTCCCCTCCTTCAAGAAAGTTAGGTATACTTGATTTAGTGCATTCTGATGTTTGTGGTCCTATGAAACAAAATCACTTGGCGGCTCTTTTTATTTTGTTACTTTCATAGATGATTTTCCAAGAAAAACTTGGATTTATACCTTGAAAGTTAAAGATCAAGTATTAGATGTTTTTAAGCAATTTCAAGCTTTAGTTGAGAGACAAACAACAAAGAACTTGAAATGCATTAGAACTGATAACGGGGGAGAGTATATTGGACCTTTTGACGAATATTACAGATAACAAGGTATTCAACATCAAAAGACACCTCCCAAGATGCCTCAGTTAAATGGCTTAGCTGAGAGAATGAACAGAACACTGGTTGAAAGGGTAAGATGCTTACTTTCATAATCAAAGCTACCTAGATCATTTTAGGGTGAGACTTTAAGTACAGTTATGCATGTATTAAATCTTACTCCATACGTTCCTTTAGAGTTTGAACAGGTAAAGATATTTCTTATGATTATTTGTGTCTTTGGGTGCAAAGCATTTTTGCATATTCCCAAAGATGAGAGGTCTAAATTTGATGTGAAAACACGACAGTGCATATTTATTGGTTATGGACAGAATATGTTTGGCTACAAATTTTATGATCTAGTTAAAAATAAAATTGTAAGAAGCAGGGATATGTGTTTATGGAAGATCAGACAATAGAGGATATCAAGAAAGCATAAATGATTTCAGCACCATAGGTTAGTGATGATTTGGTTGATTTGGATCCAATTCCTCTTACAAATATTCTTACACAGGTTTATGGAGAGTAGTAGGAAGCCAATGATCCAGATAACGCACATATTCCTGAACATGTTGAAATAGATAATATTGTTGCTGAACTAGAGGCTCAATTAGATGTTCCACTAGATGTTCAAGTCTAGAGATCCGTTAGAGACCGACGACCTTCCATCAAGTATTTTGAAGATGAGTATGTATTATTGACTAATGTAGGTGAACCAGAGTACTATGCAAAAGCAATAAAAGATGAGTACAAAAGCAATTGGTTAGATGCTATGCGATATGAGATGCAGTCACTTTATGATAATCATATTTTTAAGCTAGTGAAGTTATCGGGGTTAGAACACTAGGAGTGCCATAACTTTCGTATGGCGCTCACTTTGGTGCAAATTTTTTTTTCGCTCACTTAAGTACCACAAGTTTTAAAAAAGGTTTACTTGAGTGCCACTTCCGATTTGCCCTCTGGAAAAGCTGACATGGCGTTAGAAAAGCTAACGTGGCACTAGAAAATAATATTTTAATTAATTTTTTTTTTTTTTTTTTTTTTTTTTTGCTTATTTTTTTAGGGCAGGCGAGGGCCTCCGTTGACCCTTGCCGGCCGCCGAACCCTCACCCAATGGCCCTTCGCCATTGGCCACGAAGGCCCTAGGTGAGGCTAGCGGGGCTGTCGAAGGCCCTAGGTGAGGTCGGCGAGGTCGTCGACGGCCTCATCCGTGGTGGCCACGGCAAAGGCCAGGTAGCCTTTGCCTAGATTTGGCCCGCAAAAGCCTTGGGCAAGGCCGCAACAGCCCTTAGTAACCGCGAGAAGGCCGCGATGGCCTCACCCAAGGCCTTCGCGGCTGACGGCGAGGAGGCCCTTGCCCAATTTGGGCTAGGGTTCCACGACCGGCGAGGGTGAATGGTGGCCCTCGCCAGCCCTAAAAAAAACAAAAAAAAAAAACATAAAAATCAAAAAAATTAATTAAAATATTTTAAAATATTAAAATATAGTTCACCGGCGGCCATGTCAGCTTTTTCGTTAGAGTGGCACTTAAGTGAATGTTTTTTAAAACTTGTGGCACTTAAGTGAGCGAAAAAAAAGTTTTGGCACTAAAGTGAGCGCCGTATGAAAGTTGTGGCACTCCTAGTATCCTAACCCCAAAGTTATCTAAAAGTAAAAGAACTATGAAAAACAAGTGGGTATACAAGTTGAAGCAAGATGAACATATTTCACAGCCACAGTACAAAGCTAGATTGGCTGTTAGGGTATTGATTGATGATATTTTTTCTTCGGTAGTGAAAATGTCTTCTATCCGTGTGGTACTAGGCTTGGTAGCTACCCTAAATTTGGAAATTGAGCAGATGGATGTCAAAACAGCATTCCTACATGGTGACTTGGAGGAAGAGATATACATGGAACAACTTGAGGGTTTCAAAGTGAAAGGGAAAGAGAATTATGTGTGCAAATTGAAGAAAAATCTCTATGGCCTAAAGCAAGCACCGAGACAGTGGTACAAAAAGTTTGTGTCAATTATAATAGAACAAGACTATAAGAAGACTTTCTCAAAGAATTGTGTTGTTGTCAAAAAAATTTCTAATGATGACTTTATTATTCTCTTGCTTTATGTTGATGATATGCAGATTGTTGGCAGGAATGCTTCACGAATTGAGTTATTAAAGAAATAGTTAAACAAGTCTTTTGCCATGAAAAACTTGGGCTCAGCGAAACAGATTCTTGGCATTAGAATTACTTGAGACAGAGATGCTAAGAAGTTGTTTTTGTCGCAGGAGAAATATGTCAAGAAGATCCTTCAGAAATTTTACATGGACAAGGCTAAAGTAGTTAGTACTCCTCTTGCTGCCCACTTTAAATATGAAGCAAAGTCCTACGACTTATAAAAAGAAGAAAGATATGGAAAATGTTCCATATGCCTCAGCTGTAGGAAGCTTAATGTATACGATGGTATTTACACGTCCAAACTTGGTGCACATAGTTAGTGTTGTTTGTCGCTATTTGTCAAATCTAAGCAGAGAGCACTGGAATGTAGTGAAGTGGATTATGAGGTATCTTCAGGGAACTTCAAATTTGAAACTCAATTTTGGGACTAGGAAACTTGAGTTAGTTGGATTCCAACTTGGCAGGAGATATTGATACTCATAAATCTATTTCTGGTTATTTGATTTCTTTTGCGGGTGGAGCTGTATCATGGAAGTCAAGATTACAGAAGTGTGTTGCACTTTCTACAACCGAAGCTGAATTTATTGTAGCGACTGAAACTAGTAAAGAGATGGGTTCAAGTAAAAGAGGTATGTTTTATTTTGCGATAATCAAAGCGTAATTCATCTTGTTAAGAGTTCATTTTTTCATTTTAGATCGAAACATATTGATGTTAGATATCATTGGATAAGGCATGTTCTAGATGAAAAGTTGTTGGAACTTGAGAAAATTCATATAGATCATAATGGCTATGATATGATGCTGGAGACTCCACCAAGAGAGAAGCTTGAACATTGCCAATTGATAGCAGGGATGGTGAATCCCTTCACATTATCGTGAGGGGGAAATTTGTTAGCTGGGTTCACTCTTATATGGAGGAAGCCAAATGAGTTGCAAGCCCAAAAAGACTTGAGCCCATATGATAAGTCATATAAAGAAAAAGGGTTTTTCATTATCTTTGAAGTTGTAGCCATGAAAGGGTACAGTAACAAGAGAAAAAGGGAAAGTAGAAAATCTGAGGGTTTGGGGCAAAGTTTGATTTACATCAAGCTAGCATCAGAGGTCGATTCGTGGTCCAATTGAGTTGAAATTTTGTTAGCGCGTTCATGGCACAATCTTCTCGAATTTGAATGGTTTCATTTTTGTTTGAAGCTCCCTACATTAGATTTTTCATGGGTTGATCAAAACCTACATTTTTTATCAAATTTACCCTTGATCTTTTGTGAAATTTATGTGTATTGCCAAGAATTATGTTCTTGAGGTTTTGTGAAATTTATGTGTATTGCCAAGAATTATGTTCTTGAGGTCTTTGCTGCTATATACCTCTAGTATTTACTAGAGAAGAGAATTGTTCACTCAATTTTGTTGATAGTGAAGATTTTTGGGTGGACTTCAGTCCCATGGTTTCTGATCTCCTCACACCGAGGAGGTTTTCCACGTAAAAAAATCGTCTTGTTTTTGCATGCTTGGTATTTATTTTACTTTACTATATCAGTTCCTATTAGATTTATATAAGAGGGGATATTATTTTATTCTGCTGCGTTAATTCAATATTGTTCGAGTTGTTACCGTTTTCCCATCAAGCCCAAGTTCTGAAATTTGGGCTCGTGGTCTTGCGGTTGGTCCCTTGCAATTGGAACACGTCACCGCCTCCAGCAAATGGATATGATGGCTAGAATCGAGACTTCAGCTTTGGCGGATTTTCTTCTTCTTTCCTTTGAGATTCGATCAGATCTCTGTGTGTGAGACAACACCAAGGTCTCATCTTCGACTGTTTTTATTTCAGTGAAGAGGATGGCGGTGCTTTGACGTGGCGGGCGATGGCTCCATGGGCAGCGGGGGAGAGGATGGTGGAGGAGGAAAAGTGTTGCTCTTTAATTTTGCCCTGTTTTTCCTTGTTTGTCAGGAATTACCGTCACCAAGTTCAACCGTTGGATTCAAAGTTAAATCGTGAGCAAATCATGACAAAACGAGATGGATTCATGACAAATGGAGATGATTTAAAACTGTGGATACTATATTTAGGCTGATAAATACATTGAAATCAAGTCCGAAGTTTAGTTTTAAAACGCCTAGCATTTGGTCGACCATTTGCCTGAAAGAGTTGATAAAGTTGTTTTCATGAAATCAATTTTCAGAGTTAGGATTGATCCAAGATTTCTTCCTCGATAGCTTAAACTATGTTTGAATCTGTGATTCCCTATGGTTCTATGGCATGTCCTTCGATTCTCGGCCTCAACCATGGATGGGCATCCACGTTGGAGTACTTACCCATTTTCCAGCGATGTCCACAATTCAAGGTTGTTATAGTTAGATCCCTATTAGATGGCAAAAATGGTGACTGACATGAAGTTTTGGTGTTGGTGGTCTGGTGCTTGGCAGCCAGGTTGGTCACGATGAGAAGCAGAGAGGCGAGAAGGAGAAAAGAAAATAACAAAATAGAAAAAAGAAAAAAATGACGTGGAGGCATTAATTCAAACTCGTATTACAATTTTAATTAAGAAAGCCACATATTAATTTGGCCAGAATTTCTCGCTGTTGACATTTAAGTGATAATTTTTTCTCAGATTTGACACTTAAGTGATCCGGCGAAAATTTTTGGCACTAAAGTGAGTGTCATAAATAACTTACGGTACTTCTAATATCCTTTCCCTGACAAAATTCGAGCACCCTTCAAGACTCAAAAACTCAAGATTTTTAAACTAATAAATGCTCGATGGAAGCCTTGCAAGGTTCTTGCAATATCCTAATTTTGTTTTCTTCATAGAGACAAGATGTTCAATTGATTCAGGAAGTTCTTTGATAGCTATCCTTCATAAATCAAGCCCTTCTAGATGTTCCATCTTTCCCAGATCATCAGAGAACTTCTCAAGTTTAGAGCAATCAAAGAGTAAAAGGGGTTGAAGAGATTTTGTCTTGAGTAAAGAACCACATTAGCGACAAAATTTTAACTTGTCAAGATAACGGAGAGATTGGTGAACCTCCATCAAGCTTTCATAGCTATCAAGATTCAAGCTCTCCCAATTTGGTACCAATGAAAGGTCACGAACACTAGTGAGGAACTTGCATTGGCTGAAATCATGGGCTTCAACATCTCAAAATTCTGCAAAAATGTACCTGTGCAGTCATTAAGCTCCGCAAATATATATGGCTTTAAAAAGGGGAAAGTTAATCATCGGAAGGGCTTACCTTAAAGTCGGCTCGTAATTGTTTGATATGATTTTCTGGACATTAGGTCGGACTGGTTTCTTCGGACAAGAGCCAAAGTAAGCGATCTTACCATTTGAGGGAGACTTATAGGACCTTGTGAAGAGATATGCACTTTACACAAAATGAGTATTCTCAACTTTTTTAATTTTGTGAAAGCATCAGGACTAATGGTGATCTCTTTTGGTGCAGGCAAGTCCAATACTATGGCCTTTAATGCATTTGTTCCCTATCCATAACAGAACAAATTTAGTTGTCAGACAAATTTCCGACTGAGATTTACATTATATTGTTCGAATCAGGGTAATGTAAAAAGCTAAAATGTAGCAAAATTGACATAAACAAATTTTACCATGTTTTCGTATAGAATGAGCTGAACATCCTCCAAACGCCATAATCTGCTACGTTTTCCAGGATCATCTCGACATTCCTGATAAACAATATCCTTACCCATCAACTGAACCAATTCATGCATTTGTAGGAACCCATTCACATTTTTTATCAAGCATCTCTCGATGAGAATTTCTATTCCGAAGGTCGTGTTGAAATAACAGCTATCAAGAACATCCTTGATATACATCATACTCTTCCCCTCAAAGAAACAAGCAATATCAAGGAAAATCTCCTTCTCGTTATCCTCCAATCCATCGAAGCTTATCTTGAGAATGTTATTGATAGTTTGATTAGGAACTATGGAGAGTTTATGCAGCGTACTTTTCCATTCAGATTCCCTTCTTCCACGTAAGTATGAGCCCAATATTTCGAGAGCTAATGGAAGGCCGTTAGCATATTGCAATGCTCTATTTATGATATCCTGTTTTATTTCAACTCTCTGGCTATATAGGAGAGCATGTTGATAAAGAAGGGCTTGTGCTTCATTGAATTTTAAGGTCTGAACTTCATACAGAATATGTTTGCTAGGAGAAGTTAGCAAACGTTTATCTCTTGACGTAATAATGATTCTACTTCCTTTGCCAAACCAATTGCCTTCTCCAGCTAATGCACTCAGTTGATCTAACCGGTCAACATCGTCAAGAACCAACAGAACCTTCCTACAACATAGTCTTTCCCGTATTAAATTAATTCCTCTATCAACATTATCGATCCTTAAATGTTGTTCAGATAATAAGGTCTCAAATAGAAGTTTTTCTTGCAAAGCAACTAGACCATCGCTTGAGTTCGAAGTTTCTCTAATGTTTTCCATAAAAGTAGAACCATGAAATTGTCTCTCAATAGCATTAAATAGTGCCTTTGCAATTGTTGTCTTCCCTATGCCTCCAGGTCCCCATATACCTATCATCAGAACATCATCAACAACCAACTCTTTCTGTGACAATTGTATCAGTTCTTGAACTCGGGAATCTATTCCAACGGGATGCTTAGCGACATGTAAGAGTGTTTGGTTGAGATGAATTGATAATTCTTTCACGATAAGTTGAATGATATTTGCTTCATCTCTGATAAGTACTCAAAAGAAAGAAAAACATGTTTTAGCATTTCGAAGGCAAAGCAGGAATTCAATCTCTAACGTCATAAGGAAAATTTTGTAAGAAGATTAGCAAACAATAAGATGAAAGTGGGTGAACCTGCGCCAACATCTGTGCAAGGAAAATTACAAAGAACTTGCCTCTGACGACAATAATGACTCGGGTACTATGAATCACTCTATTTATTTTAGATAGATTTCTCATTATCCACACAGCAAGAATTAATTCAAAGAATCTACTAGCTTTGGTTATTTGACTCTTGTGTCTACTGTCTAGTTTATCTCCCAATATCCAAAAAAGGACATACGATTTGATATCAAACAAACAATCATGAGCTAACAATTGCAAAACATCACTTCACATTTGTGCGTACCTGTCATTCCAGTGCCATCCAGACAAGTTACTGGCTTCAAAGAGAGCATTCTTCCATCTCTTCACTTTCTCTGAATCCTTTCCGAACTTGGACTCATGCTTATTGATGGCTCTCCCGTAACTCTCTTCCCCCCTTCTCACCTCCCTTGGTTTCACATTGTAAAACACTGGGAACACGATCAGGCCACTTCGCTCCTTGCACTCCATGATTTTCATGAGCTCTTCCAAACACCAGGGCGAGGAAGCGTAGTTCTCAGAGAAAACAATGATCGCAACGCGCGATTCCTCAATCGCTCTCATGAGTGCTGGTGGTATTTCTTCTCCTTTCCGAAGCTCCTCGCTATCCATAAAAGTGTGTATTCTGTTAGGAAAATCCCTTATGATATTTTGAAGATGACAAAATAAATCAAAGGCTACTAACGTATGCTTTTGAGCAGACGCAGGAACTTCAGACTGAGATTTAAGTCTGTCCGTACCAGACGGAAATTTAAGTCTGACCGTACCAGACTGAGATTTAAGTCTGACCGTACCAGACTGAGATTTTAAGTCTGACCGTACCAGACTGAAAATCTAGGCAGACTCAGAATGGAACTACAGGATCAGATCACCAATGGTCATATGATTTTCACTTACCATATTTATATTGATCAACAAGATCAATCATCAGACAACTTCCAAAGAAGGATGAAACACTTATGGAAGCCCGGATTCTCGATTGTATGGGCGAGCGAATCCAAGGGGATCCAATCTACCTCCAACGGTCAAAAAGACTTGCCTTATAAAGTCTGTCGGGAAAGGGAAGACGGAACTCTCACGGAAAGAGCCAACGGTCGAGTGTGGCTTGGAGAGTATATAAGGATAGGATGAGACCTAGGAGACAAGGGTGGATAAATATATTCCAAGGCTGATTCAATTCTTCACTAGTTGTCTGAAAAAGAGCGTAATTGAGTGATCCTAGTGAATTACCAAAAAGAGTGACTTTGTGAGACATATCATCACCAAGTGCTAACACTCAAGAGTGTGTAATCACCTTTGATCACATAGTGAAATCCAGCCTATTGGCTGATCGCCTGGAGAGTGGACGTAGGCTTGACAAAAGCCGAACCACTATAATCTGTGTTTGCAATCATCTTCACTCTCTCTATTTAAATTCTGTTTGTAGATTCCAAAAGATTGTTATTGCTTGCGCGTGAAATTCCTCTACACCTATTCACCCCCCTCTAGGTGTTTATACTAGTTTCCAACAATTGGTATCAGAGCCTCGTGCTCAGTATCTTGAAGTGTTTATTACTTCAGAGCTAAAGATCTTTCATGGCTAGTATTGTTGCACCAGGTTTGATTGAGGGACGAAGCATCACCAGACCACCTTACTTTGATGGGAAAGAGTACAATGTCTGGAAAAACAATATGAAGGCATTCCTAAGATCTAAGGATCTATTGGAATGGGATGTTGTTGAACAAGGAATCAATCCTAATGTTGTATCAGCATCTACTAGAAAAGAGGATGGCAAAATGCTTCAATCATCTGTTACTCTATCTCAAAAAGAGATAACAAAAAGAGAAGCTTTAGATGCAAAGGCTATCTACTCTCTTTACTGTGCTTTATCTCCTAATGAGTATAATCGAATTTCCTCTTGTGAAACAGCGAAAGAAGTGTGGGATAGGTTGCACGTTACTTATGAAGGGACTGATCGTGTAAAGGAGACCAAAGTCAATATTCTTCTCGGGCAATACGAATCATTCAAGATGAAGCCAGGAGAACCCATTGGAGACATGTTTAGCAGATTCACTGAAATAGTGAATGGACTTGCATATCAAGGACAGCCAATCCCAGGACCAATGAAGGTCAACAAGCTCTTGAGAGGATTATCGAAGGATTGGAACAACGTCAAGACTTCAATTCGCGAGACGTTGAGGATTTCGCCTTTATCTGTTGATGAACTTATTGGAACTTTGCAATCTTATGAAGCGGAACGTATAAATGATGAAGATCCAGAAGGTAAGAAGTTAATTGCTTTAAAATCTAATGCTGATTTTAATGAGGCAGATTTTGAGGAAGATAAAAAGGATGACGATGAGGAGATGAGGTCGTTGATCAAAAAATCTAAACACCTTGTGAGAAAAAGAAGCAATTCGAAAGGGAAGAAGTCCACAAAGAAAGCCGAAACGTGGAGCGACATCGAGTGTGAATCCAGCGATGATGAGGATTTATGCTTAATGGCGGGCATTGAATTTGAAGAAGACGAGTTAACATGTTCAAATCTTATTCTTGATGATGATGATCCTTTTGAAGAGTTATGCGCAGAACATAAGAAAGCCTTGAAGAATATCTCTAAATTGAGAGAGAAAAGTTCTACAAGTGAGATCAATAATGATTTTCCAAAAGTAAAGGAGAGATTGTGGCACAAACCTTCGATCCACCATTATCAAAGTCATTTTGGTAAGCAATTTGTGAAGCCTATTGGATCTCAATATTTTAATTGCTCGAATTGTGGTGATCATAATCACTTTAAGCAACAATGTCTACTTGATTGGAAGAAATCCAAGTCAATCAATTGGAAATTTGATGCTTCCTCTAACCGAAATGGACCCAAATTCATTTGGGTACTAAAGAAAAGATAAGTTGTTTTCTTGCAGGTAATAAAGGTAAGGAAGCAAGAATCTGTTTGTGCATAATGCTCTTTTTATGCTTCGGTTGATTCAGATTTTATAATAATTTTATTGTATAATTGGTTATATTGAAGGAAGAATCGTGTGATATATTTTTGGTAGTTTTGTGAGTTGGAATTTGATACGTGTGATTAATTTGATATCCTGCTTAGAGATAATCATGATTATTTGATTGGATTTTATGCTCTCTTATTCTATTATATTTTTTTTTGCAAAGCAAAAATTTGTCTTACAAGATATTATACAAGATAGGAAAGTATCGTTGAGTTTTTATGAAAATTTCCTATTTGTGCTCTAACGTGAAAGAATGATCCAAATTCATGGATACCAAAAGAAAAAAAGATTACTGCAGGAAATTTTACAAAAGAAGAATGATTGCAAAAATCTATCATCGAGCAATCAGAAGAATATCTCAAGTGATGATTGATGAGATCTGTTTCTAAATCAATGGTATATATAAATATATACCTTGGGTAAGGAAATAAAAGATTCCATCTTTATCATCATGCCTTCCAAATTTATACACAAATTTTTATGGTTCAAGATGATTTTGATGACTCACGTGTGATTTATATTGCAAAAATCTCGTCAGATATTGCACATTTTTATTACTTGATTTGGCACGTGATAAAAATGTCTACTTTCATTTTGCATATTGCATCAATAATATCTTTTGAAATTTATGCTTAGGGAAATCCCTTTAATCTTGAAAGATATTGTTGTATTTTGGGATTCACTTGCTATAATCTTAGAAGATACTTTATATCAAGCAAGTTTGATCCGAAAATTGAAGGAAGGTATGTGCATAATATTTTTTTATTGTGCAAAGATTATTATCTATTTTACAAGGATTTGCAGGTGGCAAAATATCTTTCCATATGAGATTGGGAAAGCTTGATCCGAAATTATGGAAATTTTATACTATTTTCGAAAGCTCAACTCATTGCACAAAATTCTCACAAATTATTGAAAGTGCATTTGTGCAGAAAGTTTGTTAAGTTTGAGCAGATTTAATTTGAGGCGAGCTTGATTGAAGAAAACAAACTTCTACCTCAAATTTCAAAAGCAAATGAATGCTGTGAATGTTGCTACTACTAAGGAAATAAAGAGACAACAAGCTGCGATAAGTATTATCGCAAATACTGTCATGAGGACAGGGGGAGAAAGTGAATATAAAAAGAAATGGAGAATCGTGATCATTTCAAAAAGGCAACAAATTGAGGGGGAGCATTGATCAAGTATGGCAGATTTTTTGAATTGATCTTGATCCTAATTACTATGGAAAGAAAAGGTAAATTGTGTTCTACATAATTTGGTAAGTATATCATCCATTTCTTTCCTTGGCAGATTTTTGTTGATATATATGAGCTATATTGAATATTTTTTATGTTCATATCAACATGATATCTCCACGTGACACCCTTTTTAATTATTATCGCCTTTTGATTATGACAAAAAGGGGGAGAAAATATGTATATGCATATGTGCTAATTGATCTATATTATTTAGTGCATAATATTGAGCTGCAATTATTTCTATATATTCTTTTGCTCAATTTTGGATATTGCATTATGTGCTTATGATGCTTTGATTTATCAATATATTTAAAAGCATAATTGCATATTCAGAGATTGTTTTGTCATCATCAAAAAGGGGGAGATTGTTAGGAAAATCCCTTATGATATTTTGAAGATGACAAAATAAATCAAAGGCTACTAACGTATGCTTTTGAGCAGACGCAGGAACTTCAGACTGAGATTTAAGTCTGTCCGTACCAGACGGAAATTTAAGTCGACCGTACTGGGAGGCGAGATTTAAGTCGACCGTACTGCATCGAGATTTTAAGTCGACCGTACTGCATCGAAAATCTAGCGGACTCGAATGGAACTACGGGATCGGATCACCAATGGTCATATGATTTTCACTTACCATATTTATATTGATCAACAAGATCAATCATCGACAACTTCCAAAGAAGGATGAAACACTTATGGAAGCCCGGATTCGATTGTATGGGCGAGCGAGAATCCAAGGGGATCCAATCTACCTCCAACGGTCAAAAAGACTTGCCTTATAAAGTCTGTCCAGAAAGGGAAGACGGAACTCTCACGGAAAGAGCCAACGGTCGAGTGTGGCTTGGAGAGTATATAAGGATAGGATGAGACCTAGGAGACAAGGGTGGATAAATATATTCCAAGGCTGATTCAATTCTTCACTAGTTGTCCGAAAAGAGCGTAATTGAGTGATCCTAGTGAATTACCAAAAAGAGTGACTTTGTGAGACATATCATCACCAAGTGCTAACACTCAAGAGTGTGTAATCACCTTTGATCACATAGTGAAATCCAGCCTATTGGCTGATCGCCTGGAGAGTGGACGTAGGCTTGACAAAAGCCGAACCACTATAATCTGTGTTTGCAATCATCTTCACTCTCTCTATTTAAATTCTGTTTGTAGATTCCAAAAGATTGTTATTGCTTGCGCGTGAAATTCCTCTACACCTATTCACCCCCCTCTAGGTGTTTATACTAGTTTCCAACATATTCCATTCTGGTCTAGAGCTTTGTAGAGATGACCGTTGAAGTTCTTGTGAATGTCCGCACCTCTGAAACTCAAGAACACATGGAAATGTCTTTTTGGATTCCTAGATGAAGCCATTGAAAGAGCTGAGGAATGATTTGATTCAAGAATGTTTACTCTCTGATGGGGTTTCCAAGCTCTACCTCTCATCTATATATCACTTTATTCGTGGAGTATGGCTTATGCAATGGAACAAAGAACGAAGAAAGTTAGACGCAGATCAGATTACCCCAACAACCGGGGGTCATCTTTTCGGTTTAGGAGCCCCACGCGCACCATCTCAATCAGGTAAAGTAGAGATCGTGCCCGCGTCCGTGTCTATTTGTCGGAGTTTCCTTTTGACTCGTCTTCTTTGTCCCTTTCGGGACTTTCCTCGTTCCCTCCCCGCCCCCCCCAAAAAAAAAAAAAAAAAGAAAAATAACTATCCCTGCACGCCAAGTTCTGGGCAATTTATTGGCGGCATCATTTCTTCTTCCTTTGAATTTTGCGTCTTAAATAGACGACGACTTCAGCTGCCATGACTTAAACGAAGGGTCGCTAATGGGATGAAAAGTGGGAGAAAGAGTGAACTTTAGCGCAAGCCAATGAAGAATGTAAACGCAATCGTTGTATGAACTTGACTTTACCAATATTCTCAGAGGAAATAACTTGGCATTTCACTTGCCAAATGAAACGGGACTCGACTCTTCAAATGGAGAAAATAAAAAGAAAATATACATCTATATCATTGGAGTTAAATCACATAAAATCTTAAACTGGGATGACTTGAACATATTTATCTCAATTTTTCTTACGACAAATGAAAACTCTCAAAGCAGTATTACTGTCCCAATTTTACGCTTTTTTACAATCCTGTCCAATTTCACCGGTAGGCGTCTTTCATTGTTACAAAAATTGTATATAACTTAACAAATAAAAAACTAAAATGATGTTGGCAAAAAAAAAAAAAAAAGGTAAACATGAACTTAACATTTAAGACAGCTAAGAAAGAATGAATATAAAAATGAAAAATTGAAAAAGGAGGTTCTCATCCTCATGTCATTGCCCCCCAAAGAAGAAGGAATTAAAGAAGGAACGGAGGGTTGAATGAGTGAAGCACGCACGTCTTTGATATAAAGTGATATCGTAGAGAGATATGATCATTTAACTATAATAAAAGATATACATAAAGGAAAACATTTTTATTTACTCGAAAACTGAATAAAAAATTAATCAGGGAAAAATCTCAAAATGATCAGATCGTGGATGTTCTACTAGATGTGTTATCATCATACTGATTTATTGAATATTCTGCGCTATAATCATGCTGATATTTTATTATTTGATTTGTTATTTCAATAGAGACGTCCATATGCTATGGCCATTGAAGAATTTGCAGCCATTGAATATGCTATTTCAACCGTTGTCGCGATCATTGCACCCATGAAAAAGACGTCCATATGCCATGGCCATTGAACATCCTAACACCATTGAAGAGTCTACCATGGGCATTGTTGCTGTGACTGTCACAACATCGAATTTCAGGCTAGCCATGGTCGCCACCTCGGATCTAATCCAAATTGAGGTCAGGTGTCCTCGAGTTTGTTCCAAATCCAGTCCCAGGGCCATATCATGATTGTAATCGACAATTCAGTAACAAGCATTTGACATCTCATATCCTCTCATAATGTGATTAGGTTAACTATGTGGAGACTGTAGTAATTCCATATTTAGCCTAGGACATTGGTTTGGCAATATCATTTCTACTTCATTGAATTTTATGTTTTAAATAACGACGACTTCGGGCGACCAAAACTTAAACGAAGGGTGACTGATGCGATGGAAAGTGAGAGAGAATGAACTTACGCAAAAGCCCATGAAGAACATAAGGACAATCCTAGTATGAACTTGACTTAACGATATTCCCAAAGGAAAATACTCGGCATTTCACTTGCCAAATGAAATGGGACCCAACTTAAAGGAGAGAGAAAAGATCTATATTATTAGGATTAATACCATAGGAAATGTTAAACTGGTATTATTCGAACATATTTACCCAAAATTATATTTTGATCTGCAAAAATCCTCAAAATGGTATCATTATTACAATTTTACCCTTCCTACGATTCTGTCCAATCTTGCCGTTAAATGCCTTATGTGGTAGCTGGCAAGGTTAACAGTGTTTATGGAGCGCACTCATATGGCATTTCTATGCATGATGTGTGGGAAGATAGGTTCGAGCGGGACGAAATCCATTCAGATTGAGTTTGATACATTGAATCAATCAATAATCATGCAGGATCAATCAAATATTTAGATTTGATTCATAAAATATATATATATATATATATATATATATATATATATATATACATCATGTACTATATTTAGGAAGTTGTCTTATTTTATTTTCTTTTTCTTTTTCTTTTCTCTCCTCCCACCTTCCTCTCCACATTTTCCTCTCCCCCACCCACTTCTCTCTCTCTCTCCTCACCGGTCAACCCCTCCCTCACGTTCTCTCCTTTTCCCCCACATTTCCTTTCTCCCTCCCATTTCCTCTCTATTTCCCCACCGAAACCCTCATATCCCTTTTCTTTTCCCACCTTGGCTCGGTAATCACCTACCATCACCACCACTCGCCATTGTTGTGCCGTTCGCCGTACCTAGCCACCGTGCACCGTTGTCATTGTTCGTGCCGTTTCGGGCCATCCAAGCCGCTCGCTCGCCACCGTGTCGACATTCGCTTCTTGGTCTCACCATCACCGAACTCCCCATCTCGCCAAGACCCATTTTTGTCGCCGCTTGTCTCGCTGTTTCGGATGTAGCCACATGTCACCCGCGCCACCGCCGTCGCGTTCGTGTCGCCGGAATCACAAAACCGTGAGTTGATTTCCTAATCCCTTAGTTAGGGGTTAATCTTGCTTAGGAGTAGTTTAGTTAGTTTAATCTTTGCTTATGCTTTTGATGTGGATGATTAGCATTTTATTAATTGGATAATCTTGCCTAGTGTTAACCATGGTTAGATTAAAGTTACCGCGATTAGATTAATATAACTGTAGTTGATTAAAGTAACTACGGTCAGATTAATTAACCGTGGTTGTAATAAAGTAATTGTGGTTGAATAAAGTAACCTCAGTTAGGTTAGTTAACTGTAGTTTGGTTAATAGTAACTAGGGTTAGTAATAAATAAATATTATTATTATTATTATTGGAATAAATAATAATAATTTATTATTTTCGGAATTAATTAATTATTTATTATATTATTTTATAATTTCGAATTATTATTTATTTCTGAATATTAATTATTTTTGGGGAAAATAATTAATTGTAATTATTTATTGGAAATGGATTTAATTGAGTAATTTTGTAGGAAAAATTACTAGGTCCTATTTTCTAATGTCAATTGTGAGTAATTACCATGTTATTAAAGGACATGAGTTTATTAAAGGGAATTTTTCGGAAATGAAATTAATTGGGTGGATTAATTGATTTTAGTATTGTTGTAAAATGATAAGTATTTTATGGGAATTATGGGGTTTACTTGAGTAATCAATTGTTGGATTATATACCCTTTTATATGAGTTTTTTGGGGATAATCTTGGTTTATCCTTGGATGGTGACGATTGGATATTTGGTAAGATTAATTGATTATTGTCTGTTGTAGAAGCACGTGGTTGATACTTGCTGATTGTTGAGATGAGTGGTTGGGTGTTGTCTATAACCACGCTATGTGAGTACCGTGGCTTTCATTGGTTGTAATTGATTGTTGCATTGCAATTTAAACTGTTGTTGAGTGATTATACCTGGAATAGTTGGACTGTTGCTATGTTGCGTGGTTGTCGGTTATTGCTGCATTACATTATACATATGACAACTGCAAGGGCATGTCGCGTGAGCACGAACCATGTTTGCATTGATGATAGAGAAAAGAAAGAATGAATTGATTGATGCTTGTGCTGTATGATCACAATAAGAGGAGAGCCCGGCACTGCCGGATGACTGCCAATCCCTCGAAGTTGTGACATGGCTGTTTGGTCGCCTGACAGTGGTCAATTGCGAAGTCGCGGTAGAGGCCGAACCCTGCTCTTTCGGGAATGTTGTTTGAGGAGAGGCCCATGACGTAGCCGTGCCCACGGAGGGGACGATGCTTGATTTTGGACTGGTAGACCGCCAACCATAAGGTTGTGCTGTGGCCCAGGGGGTCGTAATAATTGGAGCACGTGTGGGTACTGAGGTATGAGAAAGTTCATTGAATGCTTTGATTATGTGAAATGATTGTTAGAACTGTTATGGCTTGAACTGTGTTATTTCTGCAAGGTATGTGTGCCAAGACAAGGTGAGATCACCTGTGTTTGTATCTGCTGGCTGTTGAATTGTATGGTGACTGTGTTTCTGGCATGTTGATAGATTAGGCAAAGCTGAGGTCACTTTGCAATTGATCTGCCATTAATAATAGGTTGCATGGTTAGGCTGCACCTGAGACGAGCGAGTTTCCTAGCTAAGGCTCAGGATTATAACTTAGTGAGATTTTATCTCATTGGTTATTGTATAACCATTTTTAGGTCCGTAGGATGGATAACTGACATGTGTTATGGTTCGTGGCTGTATTTAAAGGGAGTAGATTAATCCTGGCTCTGTTGGTTTCATTGGCCCAATAAGAAGATGCCGTTGCAAGGGCTTATATTGGTAAACTTCCTAGGGTTAATCAGTAAATAAATAAAGCGATATTTTTTAATGTGTTTCTGGTTGGGTTTTCCTACTATCCCTACTTTTGGACTTGATTGGGTGGTTGTGATTGGCTTCTACATGCGTTTAATTAAAAGATAAAAATAATGGTCGGCAACGCATCTTGGGACGTCGCATCTAAATGATTGCAACAAAATAGGGGTTGTCACGTACTCGAGGGTCGGGGCATAACACCAACTATGCCAGGATTGTTGATCTGTTTATGCAAGTCAAAACTAAGCAATATGTCTTGGAGACTGTATATCGTCCTTGAACAACAAGCTAGAAACTCTCACCCAACAAATTGAGCAAAACATGGCAATATTGGAATTAGCATTTACTTAGTGCATGAACAAGGTTAAGGAGTCTATACAGAACATGGAGAATTTTCACCTTGTTAGAGTTCCCCAAAAGCCTTGATTTCAATCTTTCTTTTCAAAACAACTTTTCAATTGTGTGTTTGATTTATTTGAGTATTTAAACTCTAGTTGTGGTGTGTTTGGTATGGAATGTTTTGATTTTGTAGACACTCAAACCCTCTTGATGCTGACAAAAAGGGGGAGACTTTGTAGATATTTTCTAACCTTATTAGGGTGTAGCTTGCTTTATTCATTGCTTGTGCCGCGACCTCACCTCGGGTGCACCATCTAGGGTTTGGCTAATGAATTACTAAGCCTAAACTTAGTTCGGGCTTTCCCAAGCCCATACCAATTCACGATTTAGGGTTTAAGTTTTTAGTATGCAAATGATTTTTACTTAGAGCCGCCACTAATCTATTTTTTGGTGGGTTGATTAGAAACCCAAGTAAAGTAACGGGAGAATTACTTTACTCCTACGAACCAGAGACTATGGGATCGGGAACTTGATTACATTAGATTTCTCTAATGCCCTTTCGGTACATTTTTCTTTTATTTGAAAAAATGATTTGCAGGCAATTTGTATTGATTTTATTTTACTCTCTAATATGCAATGTGATCATACGAGTGCGCAACCATTATCTAACAATCAATATATCAAAGTGATAAATAAATTGCAAGCACAAGGAAGAGATACTTACCTCAAAGCAACAAAAGCATCTGCAATGTTAGCTTAAAAATCACATCACTAATCCTAGATATGATTTCTAATTAACATGCAATTATTCAACTATTTTTTAAGGTTTTAAATTATTTAATGAGGCCTAAAAAAAACTAAGTGCAGTGCATGTGATGACGTGCAAAAGTATCTAACTATAATAACATGTAATGTGCAACCTAATATGCAAATTATATGTCATGCAACATTAATTATTTAACTTAATCTAATGCTAGAAAATATTTAATGCAACTATCCTAGTATGTCACGCATTCAAATGATCCTAAACATGCAATGACTAGATGACACACGGAAGATGACCTAATTCTACATGACATGAGCATGGCAATTTTTATGTTTTCTTTTTATAATCAAAATTCGAAATAAATAAAAAAACCTATATTTAAACATGCAAACTATCCTAAAAAAAAGTATTCTAACAAGAATCAGATCCAACTCAACTATATTTTTTTGGGTTTTCTTTTATAAGCAAAATCAATTCGAGCAAAGGCATCAAGAACAGCACAGCAACAAATCAGGCAAGATATTATCCATGTTCGTCTAATTTTGGAAATTAATTGACGAATCGTACGTCGGGTATGAGATTGGATTGGTCAATTTTTCACGAAATCGCGAATCATATTTTGGGCATGAGATCGGATTGACGATTTTTCCATGCGATTACGAGTCATATTTCGGGCATGAAATCGGACTGGCAATCATACACACGTTGTGAAATTAGGAAAATTTCCTAATTTAAAAAGGGTACTCAATATTGCAAAAATGATAATATATCGTGAATTTCTATTATATGCCTAAACAATATCTCAAATAAGGAAACGAAATATTTGAAAAATCAAATCAGACAAGATTTGTACCTGATATGAATATTAGTTTCCGAATTTGGTTCACAAATGACCACTCGCGAATCATGATTGTTAGGTGGTGGATCGGTGCGGTTCCTGCAGGGTATCTCGGTCAACGATGGACTCAGTGGGGCTTGAGACTTAGAGCGGTGAAGCTCGCGACTGGAGTATCGGGCCGCCCGAAGTTGCGCATGAGTTGGCTTCAAGGATGAACCTAGTCAACCATAAACTCCACTTTCCCTCTTCACCTCTTGGACGTTTATTTTCCTTTCCCTGCGTGATTGAGGCGACTTGGTTCGTCGAGAAATATAGGACGACAACTAGAGCCACGGAATCCACCGAAAAACCTTTGGGAACTGAGCTGGGAGGCTTGCCGGGACAGGGGCGGCAAAAGGGCAGGGACAAGCTGCTTCTCACGGTGGTATTTCGGCGGCAAGCATGCTGGATGTTCTCCGGGAAACAAGAACAAGACCAGGAGGTGTCGTTGAGCTGGATGGAGCAAGGTGGCACGTCAGTGGCGGGAGGAACTTCGATCTAAGACGTGACAGGATCAGTCTGGAATTGGCCTTCTGGTTTTGCACGATGGTGGTGCGATCACGTGATCGAGCGAGACAAAACCACCTCAAATAGACGCGAGGAACGTCTGATGAAGAATCTCTCTTTCAATCTCTAGTGGAGTAACCAAGCTGTCGCGACCTCACCTCGGGTGCACCACCTGGGGTTTGGCTAATGGATTACTAAGCCTAAACTTAGTTCAGGCTTTTCCAAGCCCATACCAATTCGTGACTTAGGGTTTAAGTTTTTAGTATGCAAATGATTTTTACTTAAGAGTCGCCACTAATCTATTTTTTGGTGGGTCGATTAGAAACCCAAGTTAAGTAACGGGAGAATTACTTCACTCCTACGAACCAGAGACTATGGGATCGGAGACTTGATTACGTTAGATTTCTCTAACGCCCTTTCGGTATCTTTTCTCATTTTTTTGAAAAAAATGATTTGCAGGCAATTTGTATTGATTTTAATCTACTCCGTAATATGCAATGTGATCATGCGAGTGCGCAATCATTATCTAACACTCAATAAAGCAAAGTGATAAATAAATTGCAAGCACAAGAAAGAGATACTTACCTCGAAGCAACGAAAGCATCTGCGATGTTAGCTTAAAAATTACATCAATGATCTTAGATATAATTTCTAACTAACACGCAATCATTCAAATATTTTTAAAGGTTTTCACTTATTTAATGAGGCCTAAAACTACATGCAATGCATGTAATGACGTACGAAAGTGCCTAACTATAATATAGCATGCAATGTGCAACCTAATATGCAAACTATATGTCACGCGACATTAATTATTTAACTTAATCTAATGCTAGAAAATATTTAATGCAACTATCTTAGTATGTCACGCATTCAAATGACCCTAAACATGTAATGACTAGATGACGCACGGAAGATGACCTAATTCTACATGAGCATGGCAATTTTTATGTTTTCTTTTTTATATTCGAAATTCGAAATTAAAAATAACCTACATTTAAACATGCAAACTATCCTAAAAGAAAATATTCTAACAAGAATCACATCCAACTCAACTATATGTTTTTGGGTTTTCTTTTATAAGCAAAATCAATTCGAGCAAAGGTATCAAGAACAGCACGGCAACAAATCAGGCAAGATATTATCCATGTTCGTCTAATTTTGGAAATAAATTGACGAATCGTATCTCGGGCATGAGATTGGATTGGTTAATTTTTCATGAAATCGCAAATCATAACTCGGGCATGAAATCGGATTGATGATTTTTCCTTGCAATCGCGAATCACATCTTGGGCGTGAGATCGGATTGAAGATTATAGCACGTTAAGAAATTAGGAAATAATTCCCAATTTAAAAGGCTACTCGAGAGACATTGGATAAGCTTACCTCAATCGGGAATTCAATCAAGCATGCAATACTTCAAACGAGGAAACAAAATATTCAAGAATTAATTTAGATAGGAACTTTACCTATCTCGTCTATTCTTTCTAAGTTCGGATGGTAACAGATTGCGGGAATCACAATCAACGATGCTTCAAGGCGGATGGCTCATGGATGATGATTTACAGTGACACGTTGATCAAAGGCAGCACTTCGCTTATCAAGCAATAGCAAGGTCCAGATGGTGGGTCATGCTTTACTGGCGTGGCTTGGCAAAGTCAACAAGAATGACTTAACAAAATCAGTGGGCACCACCTCACCGATAATCGCCTTAAGTCGTTCAAGATGAAAGCACCGTGGAGGCTAGTCCGTGGTTGAGAAGGCGTGGTGGCGAGGGTGTGATGGCAAAGATGTTCAGGCTAGATGCAGACAGAGGCTCGGCAAGGACCAAGAAGTAGTATGCCGAGGCAGAGGACAACACGTCAGGGGGCTCAACACGACTTTGGCACGTCGGATCGCGGCGTTGATAGCAGCTTGTTGACAAGGCCTCGCGGACAGTGAGGGCACCAAGGATGGAGCAACGGCATGGGTCTCGTCGAAGGTGTGACGAGAAACTTGCGTTCTCTCTTCTATCTCTCTCCTATCTCTCTCTTATTTTTTTTTTGTGTCCCCCCCTCGGTGTGTGTGGCCCCCTTTTTATAGGTGAGAGGACTATATTATTCAAGGAAAGAGAATAAATTTACATATTGCCTATTTAACTCTTGTATCCCTCGTGCAATATTTTTTTAATATGTTATCCGACACCTTCCCTGAACATTGGCAGAATAATGCGAATATTCTCGGGAATATTCCCATCTTCCGACTCGCCACTCCTTAATGGGCTTAGCCAAATTCTCTTTCCCTGTGGGCTTAGTCCAACTCGTTAAATTAAAGTTTAGAAATATCAATTGAAGCCCATCTACCACTTGTCCAATGCAAATGCATTAATAATAAATGCTCCTAAAACTATATGCTATGCAATTTAATTCTAATATTTTTTGTTTAGGGGTTAAAATTAATCCCTAAATTTTTGTGTATTAAATTATGAATGATCAATCAAAATTTAGGTGTCAACAGTTACCCCTCTTTGAATGTGAGCTCGCAGAGGTTGCATTCAAAGATAAATTGAGACCTAAATTTTGACCATGCATATGCAATATAATGTTATTTTTTGTGGGAAAATGAATCTCATTTTAAAATGCAATATGATATGATGCATGGAAAAGCTAATGCAAATTATGAAAAAGAAAATAAAGAAAAAAGAGAAGAAAAGAAAAGAAAAAAGAGCGTACCTATAGTTACTTACCAATCAATACGGTAGAGCATCTTGAGGTACGGGATGAATCTTTCCTCTACAAGCATCTAGTTTTTATCCTAGATTTCTTGAGGAGTCTGATGTTTATCGAATTGCCTAGATCCAGACTGAGGCAACCGATTGAATTTAATCAACAGACGCTCAATGTCAAGTGAGACGGCCATTGGAACAAGATGTCTCAAAATACTTAGATCCAGACTAGAGTATAACGAGAAAAATCAAAGAACATTCAATGAAATATTCAATGAAAAGATTTGAGACATTTAGATTCAGACTGAAATGTCAAGAATTGGGAAACTTAACCAATAAACACTCAATGTTAGGTGAGATGAATATTGAATTAAGACAATTTAACCAATAGATGCTCAATGTTAGGTGAGTCAAATATTGGATTAAGATAACTCAAAATACCTAGATCGAGACTAAGGTATGACGAGAAAGATCAGAGAACATTCATGTCCAAAATGAAATGTTCGACAAAAATATTATGTAACATTCAGATCCAAACTGAAATGTCAAAAATTAAGGATCTTAACCAATAAGCACTCAATGTCAAGTGAGATGAATATTGGATTAAGACAACTTAACCAATAGATGCTCAATGTTAGATGAGTCAAATATTGGATTAAAATGATTTGAAATACCTAGATCCAGACTAAGGTATAACGAAAGAGATAAAAAAAAAACATTCATATCTAGAATGAAATGTTTAACAAAAAGAGTTTGTGACATTCAGATCCATTACTGAGATGTCAACAATTGATTGAAAGATTTTGGACGAGACATTCAAATCACAGACTCTCAATTTCTGAAAATTGGGGGAGATGCTCAAATTTTGCCTTGAGCACTCAAATTTCATTCAAATGATGAGTTACTCAAGTTTTGTTTTGGCTACTCAAAGAGATTTAATACTCACCTGGTGACATTTCTAATCCCTAGAGAAAATGTCTCTAAGGTGATGAGGAGTCTTTCGACTACAACAGCACACCAGGTTGATAAAGAGGAACTCCAGGCTATGGAAGCACGCCGGGTTGATGAAGAGACTCCGAGTTATGGAAACACGCCGTGTCGATTAAAAGGGACGTCAGGCTACAGAAGCATGCCATGTTGATGGAAAGGACTCTGGGCTACAGAAGCACGCCAGGTTGATGAGAAGACTTTGGCTACAAAAGCATGCTATGTTGATTAAGATGGACATTAGACTATAGAAGCACGCCTTGTCGATTTCCTGTAAAAATAAAATTCAAGAATGTTTGGACGAATTTCGAGGCTTTAGAAGCAACTCGAATGTCGGGCATTATTCAGTCTTCAAGAAAATATTATCTGTCAGACACGATTAGAGAAAAACTAACATGCATTCATCAAGAAGGTAGACAAATTGAGCTACTCTAGAATGCACATTTCAAAGTTCACTGAGGTTTTCATCAATTCAATCAAAGTTTATGCACAATGATTTTACCATGTTTGCACAACCAAATTGCCACTAGAGAAAAGAATCTTGCAAAACAACTTTCACTCATGACATGAATTTCTTAAGAATGCTAAATGAGAGACTTTCAGTTAGAAATGACTTTCACTCACTCTCATTCAGAAGGGCTATTTTATGAGAATCACTCCATCTCACTATCATCATATCGACAAGGGTACAAGTATTCTTGCAAGCGTACGACCTTACCAATCTGAGAGGTCTTTAATAGGGACCTTAATGTGGGCTTGGTCAATGGCTTAACAACGAGACCCTTTGAGTCAAGGCTATTGAAAGAAATAATATTCCACGATCATCTCCAGGTTTACAAGTCAAGAACCCTGCAAAATGAGATAGAAATAATCTTGCTTGCACTTCTTCGAGCAATGCTTAAGATACGTGAACACCCATATTAATTCAAGTGCCCTAATCTAAAGAGACTTTATAAGGGACGTAATGTAGGCTAGGTTCACAGGTTGAGAAATGAAAGGATTATCAGGCTCAAAATATGTGTATATGGGTGAGAGTCGGTGATTATCTTGGCATTACCACCAGTCTTCATCTTCACCATCAAGGATTGTCTTCAAAATGTGCTCTATTGATCGTAAAAGCATTACATTTGAGTTCTTTGAGTACCACTCCATTGGGAATACAACTTTTCACAATTGATAGTCATCTATCTTGACTTTTTTTTTTTTTCATTTTCTCTTATGGGCATTAGCCTTGCTTTTATCAGGCATACTATTTTTTCTTGCCCCTCTTTTTTTACTCTTATGTCTATGGGCATCGGCCTTGCTTTTACCAAGCACATTGCTTTTTCATGCCCCCTAGTTCTATTTTTACCATTGACACAGTGTCTACAATGCATCAATTTTTCATTTGGACTTTTGAAGGTCTTCACATTTTGTTGGCGCTCTAGACCTTGCCGCTTCTTGAATGATTACGCTTTGCTTGTCCCAGTGTGGGGGATGATCACCAACTGGGTTCAAAGAAATGAATTTGTAGGCTCAAAAGGGCTACGCAACGGATATAAGTGTGTAGGGTAGAGAAAAAAAATACTCTTCGTCATCCTAAGGCACTTGGATTATTGTTTGAGTTCATCTGCAATAAGATACCCAAAGATTGATGCAAGTGAGAGCAAAAGAATTTCTATCTATTTTCTCACCACATGATGCCAACTTACCTCCAGTTTGCCTCGATATGGGGTGGTTCTTGATAGGGGTAATTTGAAAGAGATCTCCACAAGTGTATGAGGCTCAAAGGGGTTAAGCAATAGATCACTTGTAGTGTTTGGGATAGAGAAATGAATTGCCCCTCATCATTTTGGTCGTTGTACCTTTCACAAGAGAACTCTTTACCTTATGGATATGGAAATTATTACACTCATCTCACAAGTGTATAAGCAAGGGATTGTGTATAGGACATATTTTGCCTTTCATCATCCTAACACGTCTCACTTAGCATTCCTAAGAATTGGATGTCATTCATTGAATTGCCCATCTTGACAAATCTCCACATGAATTTAGTAAATTGAGCAAGTAGAATCACCATGCAAATTCTCTTTCCAAAAGAGCTCAACAACTTTAAGCATGAAAAACTTTGTGACTTCAGAACAAATAATTTACCATACTCAAAAAATGTTTTCACAAGCCTGAAAAACATGATAGTGAGCATTCATTCAAGGAATAAGAGACTATCTCAGCAATCAATGTCCTTGGATTGCCCCTATCTAAAGGGAATGAACACATAAATTGACTAATTGAGACTGGAAATCGATCCTTAATTCGATAAATGCTCCATTCTTGCTTTTACCCCAGCACAAGAGAATGTGCATGAATAGGACATGAATAGGACACTATGTAAGAGAATGTAAATTGAACATCCATTTTGGCTTGGATTGAGATTTTATCTCAATTGGGTCATTACCGGAATCTATCATCCCCTCGATCCGTCACTTGCTAGGAAAAGAACAAACTGTCAATTCTAGAATCAATTATATTCAGGGAAGAGATATACCTCTTTCATCGAAGATAGATGGTCCTCTTTTGACCCGCCCCTCATTTTCTCTGGGAGATGAAAAATGCAGAACACTTCATTTGGCTTTCCAAGATGGATATTTGAAGTATCAACAAGATATGCTCCTAATTGAATAACAATCGAGCCAATAGGTCTATCGCTACAATTTGATGTGCCTTTTTTAGATGTTCTTTCATCAGGCCAAGAAAATTATGCTCTGAGACATGAAGTAAATGAGTTAGAAAAATAAACAGACCAACTGGAATGCATGTTTTTTGGAAAAGGCTTCAAAACAAATTTTCTTTTGAATTTTTCTTTTGGGTGAGGAAGCATGATGAAGCCCAAACCTCAGAATTTCTCCAAGGATGATATCTTCTTTTCATTGTTGGATATCGTCATCGGGCTAGTTTGGTGTACCTCATTTTTCCCTCAAAACAAAACTTGTAATTTTATTGATATTCATCAATCCAATTACATTTATTGAAATAAAGAGTGTGATAAAAAAATGAAATCGTAACAAGCAAATCCTAAAAAGCAGGAAAAATTCCCACGCAGGGGAAGGTGCAATCAAACATGCCCCTAGTAAAATACGAAGATCAAGCTACTTAAAATCATGAATCATGTGTGCTTAGTTTCTTTGCCTTCATGGGCCTTATGAGGCAAACCCTCTATGTCAGATATTCTCCCTTCCAAATACGTCACCAATATTTTCATGGCAGTATCAAATTCAGCTTCTTCAGGAAAATGAGATGGTTCTAGAGTCCTTTTGGCTCTTTTCCTTGGGTTGAAATTTCCCACTGAAGATGACGCGTCCACGTCATCGTGGCACTTTTGCTTCACGAGAGAAGCTACAATAGCACGCAGCTCGTCAACTTGACTTTCATGGCTTGCAGTTTGCTTGCTCATGTCATTAACAACACGGTTCAACACTTCATTTTGATTAGTCATTTTTTGCCCATGGCCATGTATGAATGGTTGATGGTTGATGATCCATAATCACCTAGTTTGAATATCAACTTTTTGAATTGATGGACAATGGATGATCATTGATCAGCCGTAGTCACCTATGAAGAGATGGAAAATGATAAGTATTTGACATTAGACAAGGTCGGTCCATAACTCAATCCAATTTCCCTAATTCACTTTTCCCTTTCTTTTGAGCCATTTTTCCAATTTTTCTATAAAGTGAAATTTGAAAAAACAATAACTTAGAAAAATTACTTAGGAAAGCAATGACTCATGATATGTTCGAGGAAAGGAAAACATAAGTCGGAATTAAATCCACCAAACAATCTTGGTTCTTTATGTCCCCTCTTTTGAAAAATTCCGCAATTATGACCATTAAAGGAAAATGACATTGAGTCCACTGCTAATCTAGACTAATTATGAACTAACTAGAAATATGCAGTAAATTGCGGGACAAAGAGTTAAAAGACTTACTTCACTAATGACCCTGATGGCAATCACATAGACATGCGCATGGTACGTGGCTCGATTTCTACTCTAGAAAGCTTAACAAAATGGAGCCACAAGGATAATCAGACCAGCCGTGGGCATGCGGACTAAGTCGGGTCCTCATGACTTCGGCTTGGTCGAAGAGCCAACCTGGGTCGTGGGCATACGGACCGAGGTGGATACTCTCGACACCAAGAAAGAAATTTTGGGATTGATATGGGCGACTCGTACCATGGGCATGTGGTCAGAGTGGTATCCATTTCAATACCATCCTAATTAATCCTATGCAACCCAAGTCCGGTGGCAAGTCGTGTGTGCAAGAGTGTAGTGTAAATGCATAGGCATGCACAAATGTTTATATTCACAACAACACTTCAATAATTTGAATTCAAAACATTCATTCCCAAATCAAACCTGCAAGACAAGAGGTTAACAATCACTCCACCCCTTATAACTCCCATTTGCAAAAACATTTAACACCTCAAGTGATTAGGGATGTACTTGGTATCCTCGTTGCTAAGCAAATTTTTTTTTTAAAAAAAGAGAAAATTGGCCAAAGTCCACTAAGAGTTTAAACTCAAGTCCCTAGCGAAGTCGCCAAGCTATCGCAACCTCACCTTGGGTGCACCATCTAGGGTTTGGTTAATGGATTACTTAGCCTAAACTTAGTTCGGGCTCTCCCAAGCCCATACCAATTCGCGACTTAGGGTTTAAGTTTTTAGTATGCAAATGATTTTTACTTAGAGTCACCACTAATCTATTTTTTGGTGGATCGATTAGAAACCCAAGTAAAGTAACGGGAGAATTACTTCACTCCTACGAACTAGAGACTATGGGATCAGGGACTTGATTATGTTAGATTTCTTTAATGCCATTTTGGTACCTTTTCTCTTTTATTTAAAAAAAAATGATTTGCAGGAGTTTGTATTGATTTTAATTTACTCTCTGATATGCAATGTGATCATGCGAGTGCGCAACCATTATCTAACAATCAATAAACCAAAGTGATAAATAAATTGCAAGCATAAGGAAGAGATACTTACCTCAAAGCAACAAAAGCATCTGCAATGTTAGCTTAAAAATCACATTACTAATCCTAGATATGACTTCTAATTAACATGCAATCATTCAACTATTTTTTAAGGTTTTAAATTATTTAATGAGGCCTAAAAAAAACTAAGTGCAATGCATGTGATGACGTGCAAAAGTATCTTACTATAATAACATACAACGTGCAACCTAATATGCAAATTATATGTCATGCGACATTAATTATTTAACTTAATCTAATGCTAGAAAATATTTAATGCAACTATCCTAGTATGTCTCGCATTCAAATGACCCTAAACATGCAATGACTAGATGACACACGGAAAATTACCTAATTCTACATGACATGAGCATGGCAATTTTTATGTTTTCTTTTTTATAATCAAAATTCGAAATAAATAAAAAACCCTATATTTAAACATGCAAACTATCCTAAAAGAAAATATTCTAATAAGAATCACATCCAACTCAACTATATTTTTTTGGGTTTTCTTTTATAAGCAAAATCAATTCGAGCAAAGGCATCAAGAACAGCACAGCAACAAATCAGGCAAGATATCATCCATGTTCGTCTAATTTTGGAAATAAATTGACGAATCGTATCTCACGTATGAGATTAGATTGGTCAATTTTTCACAAAATCACGAATCATATCTTGGGCATGAGATCGGATTGATGATTTTTCCGTGCGATTACGAGTCATATTTCGGGCATGAAATTGGACTGGCAATCATACACACGTTGTGAAATTAGGAAAATTTCATAATTTAAAAAGGGTACTCAATATTGCGAAATGGATAATATATCGTGAATTTCTATTATATGCCTCAACAATATCTCAAATAAGGAAACGAAATATTTGAAAAATCAAATTAGACAAGATTTGTACCTGATAAATATTAGTTTCCGAATTTGGTTCACAAATGACCACTCGCGAATCATGATCGTTAGGTGGTGGATCGGTGCGGTTCCTGCAGGGTATCTCAGTCGACGATGGACTCAATGGGGCTTGAGACTTAGAGCGGTGAAGCTCGCGACTGGAGTATCGGGCCGCCCGAAGTGGCGCATGAGTTGGCTTTTGAGGGTGAACCTAGTCAACCATAAACTCCACTTTCCCTCTTCACCTCTTGGACGTGTTATTTTCCTTTCCCTGCGTGATTGAGGCGACTTGGCTCGTCGAGAAATATAGGACGACAACTAGAGCCACGGAATCCACCGAAAAACCTTTGGGAACTGAGCTGGGAGGCTTGCCGGGACAGGGGCGGCAAAAGGGCAGGGACAAGCTACTTCTCACGGTGGTATTTCGGCGGCAGGCATGCTGGATGTTCTCCTGGAAACAAGAACAAGACCAGGAGGTGTCATTGAGCTGGATGGAGCAAGGTGGCACGTCAGTGGCGGGAGGAACTTCGATCTAAGACGTGACAGGATCAGTCTGGAATTGGCCTTCTAGTTTTGCACGATGGTGGTGCGATCACGTGATCGAGCGAGACAAAACCACCTCAAATAGATGCGAGGAACGTCTGATGAAGAATCTCTCTTTCAATCTCCAGTGGAGGCGTCGAGACCGTTTTCTCTTCAAGTGTTTGCTCTCTCTCCCTTTTCTGTGTTTTTTTTTTATCCCCTTCTTCAGTGTGTGTGGCCCCCTTTTTATAGGTGAGAGGACTATGCTATTCAAGGAAAGAAAATAAATTTGCATATTGCTTATTTAGCTATTGTATTCCACGTGCAATATTTTTTCAATATTTTATTCAACACTTTCCCTGAATATTGGAAGAATAATGCGAATATTCTCGGGAATATTCTCATCTTCCAACTCGTCACCCATTAACGGGCCTAGTCAAATTCTCTTTCCCTGTGGGCTTAGTCCAACTTGTTAAATTAAAGCTTAGAACCATCAATTGAAGCCCATCTGCCACCTGTCCAATGCAAATGCAATAATAATAAATGCTCCTAAAACTATATGCTATGCAATTTAATTCTAATATTTTTTGTCTAGGGGTTAAAATTAATAATTTCCTAAATTTTTGTGCATTAAATTACGAATGATGAATCAAAATTTAGGTATCAATAGCTTGCACATGCATATTTTGCATATATTTTGCTATGCCTAACCTTGTTTTGCAGGAATAGATCAATATCTGCATGAATATTTTGTCACCACAAAAAATGGAGAGATTGTTGAGAAAACTCCTAGTTTTAATACTAACAAAACTTTCCAAGTCTTATTAAAATGATATTCTGGTACAAACTGTGGGAGGGGACTTCTGTCTTCAGCAAAGTCTCTTCATTATGGAAGATTCCATATTAAGCTAGAAGTAGACACAATATCTCATTTTGTCAGGGATTTAGAACATACTTCAAGGACCAGAACGAAGCCAAGACAAGACCCATAACGGCTACGAATTTCACTTAACATATTTATTTGATTGATTGACAAAATCAATCATCGAGACAATTTCCAATTAAGGATGGAACACTTATCGAAACCAAGATTCTGTTTGTATGGGTGACCAGAATCTGAAGGATTCAATCTTTCTTCAACGGCTAGGAAATCCTTCTAAATTAAATCTGTCCAACAAAGGAAGATGGAAGATAATCCTTCATACTGACAACCAACGGCTAGTTTTGGCTCGAAGGGTATTTAAGGAGGATATACGGCTGGTAGAAGACTGAGCATGAATTAAAAATTCCAAAGCTTGATTCTATCCTTGCATCCGATTATCTCATTAAGTGCAAAAACAGAGTGATCTAGAGTGATTTGCAAAAAAAAAAAAGGGGTGACTTAGTGTGAGATTGTACCACTAAGTATTTGCACTCAAGAGCTTATAATCATTTATTGATCACATAGTGGAATTCAGCCTATTGGCTGACAGTGTGGGAGAGTGAACATAAGTTTGACAAAAACCGAACCACTACAGTACTGTTTGCAATAATTTCTTCTCTTACTCTTTTAATTTTTGATTGCATATACTAGAAGTCTACTTCATCCAAACGGACTTTGACTTCAAATTCTATATTTGTTACATCCAGATTTTGTGTTGATCGATTTGGGATAAAACTTTATTTACACCTATTCACCTATTCTACGTGTCTGTACTAGCTTCCTCACGTGTGACTACTATATAAATGGAAAAACTTGCTGCTACAATTAAAATCAAAGTTCGAGAGACAAAGGGGCATAACTTTTCAAAGTTTGGAGGCTATTAAGCTTGATATTGTATGGCACATTCATATTTAATTTTCACCTAAACCCGCTTTTGGTTTGTATAGTTGATCTGTTTTGTAAATTGAAGAACATTTTTTTATCCAGTTGACATAGTAATTCAAAAACTTAAGGTCTTTCCTTAACAAAAGTGCGTGCGTCACTTTTTCCTTCTATTTCATTGACAGACTTGTAAGATAGGAACACCTTTGTCTCCTTTGTGCGTAAACGCGGAAGCTACTATCAGAGCCGCTATTCGAAAAATAATTGTGTGCATTTTCACGCGGCCTAAGTTTCTTTTTCCTTTCGACCAAAAAAAAAAAGTTTCTTTTTCCTATGTTCCTTGTGGAACTTTCCTCCTTCTCTTCCCTCCAAATAAATATCCCCACACATCAGTTCAGGGCAATTTCTTAACAATGTCATTTCTACTTCCTTGAATTTTGCGTTCTGGGTAGAGGACGACTTGGGGCGGACAAGACTTAAACTAAGAGTCGCCAATGGGATTGGAAAGGGAGAGAGAAAGTGAACTTTAGCTGAAGCCAATGAAGAATGTAAACGCAATCCTAATATGAGCTTGACTTTACCAATATTCTCGGTGGAAATCACTTGGCATTTTCACTTGCCGAATGGAATGGGTCTCGACTCTTTTTAAAGAGGAGAAGAAAAGAAAGCATATATCTATATTATTAGGATTAGTATAATAGGAAATCACAAAATGATATTGCTTTAACACATTTACCTAAATGATGTTTCAACTCATAAAGCCCCCCAAAGTGGTACCATTGCCTTAAATTTACCATTTGTTACAATTCCGTCCAATTTCGTCATTAAAATGTCATACACGGTAGCTAACAGGGTTGACGATGTTTCGAGGCACGCTTATATGGAAACTTTTATGCAAGCTAACCATGTCGCCCTTTTTCAATGGAGACCCATGTAAAACTGGGGAAACCCGAACCAAACCAACTTGTCTCTATTGTTGTTAAGTCAAAATTGCACATTGCAAATTAGAACCCCATGTAAGTGACTAGTGGACTTATAAAAACTTGTTAGTCTCTTAGTCTATAGAAAATCTTGACTGTGATGATTATGCCAAATTGCCTAGTACTCTCCTTCCACGAAGGAAACTAATTATTCCACTATGATGAGCCTAGCCTGGGGAAAATTGACATCTGTCATTGCTAAATATGCAATTTAGAGGGGTTGAATAGATTGATTATCAAAATTTGATATATTTTGTGGATAAACAGAATCAAGGTGATGTATACATGAGTAGTTTGATATATGCAAGAATAAACTGATGATATCAAGTGCAATGCTTCTATCAAATAAATAAATAAATAAATAAATAAAGAGATGGAAGAAGATGCAAACAAATATTTATAGTGGTTCGGGTTAGACCATGGCTACGCCCATTCTCTTATACTAATGACCAGCAACAAGCTAGAATCCACTAATAATCTCTTAAGTAGTAACTACATAGCAGACAGACTATTGAAATGGCTTTCCAAAGTGAAGAACCAACTATCAAAAGCATCTAAGTGAAAGTATGAGAAATGAAAAACTTGATACAAGTCGGGCAAAGAATATACATGGCCTCGTTATAAGCCTCGGGAGATGAACCCCTATAAGCTAAACCCAATGCCAAGTCAGGCAAAGAATATATAATGTCTTGTTATTTAGCCTAGGGACAGAACCCCCATAAGCTTGAGACTAGATGCTAATCCTAAACCTAATTTTACTTATTTTATGACAGATAACCTAATCTAAGTTATTCTAATCAATTATTTGAAATGTAGTTCTAAATATAATCAGGGTTTTACCAACTAGAACCTAAGCTAACTTACTAATTGAAACCTAAGTTTATTAATCTAAGCTAGCCTATCAAAACTAATCTAATTTAGGCTTGTTCGGACCACCCTAGACCGCCACCCTTGGCTCCACCTCGGCCGCCGGGGTCATCGGGAGCCAACCTCTAGCTCTCATCAATATATCACTTTATTCGCGGAGAGCGACTTACGCAATGGAACGAAGACCGAAGGAAGTTAGATTCCCCCAACTACCGGGGTTCTTGTTTTTGGTTCAGAAGGCCCACGCCCACCATCATAGTCGGATAAAGTAAAGATTCTGCCCGAGTCCACATCTAGTTGTCCGATTTTCTTTTTGACTTTCGTCTTCTCTTTGCGTAAACCGCGGGAAGCCACAATCAGAGCCATCACTCGAAAATGATCGTGTGCATTTTCCTGGAACCTATGCTTCTTTCTCCCATATTCCTTTTGAAACTTTCCTTGTTCCCTCCCCCCCCAAATGACATCCCCACACACCGGTTCTGGGCAATTTCTTGAGTTCAGAAAGTGATTGGCAATATCATTTCTTTCACTGAACTTTGCGCTTTGAATAGACAACGACTTCAGGCTGCCAAGACTTAAATGAAGGGTCACTAATGGCATGGAAAGTGAGAAAGAGAGTGAACTTTAGCGCAAGCCAATGAAGAATGCAAACGCGAACTTGACTTTACCAAAATATTTTCAGAGGAAATCACTTGGCATTCTCTCTTGCCTATGTAAAGGGACACGGCTTTCCAAAGGAGGCGAAAAACATGACTCTTCCAAAGGAGGAGGAAAAAAATAAAGAATATATCTATATTATTAGGCTTAGCATAACAGAAATAGAAAATTGGTTGAACACATATACCTAATTGATGATTCGACCCATAAAACCCCTCAAAGCGGTACTATTGCTTCAAATATACCATTCATTATAATTCCGTCCAATTTCGCCATTAGAATGTCATATGTGGCAACTAGTGAGGCTAACGGTGTTTGCGGGACATGCTTATATGCAAATTTTTATGCATGATGACCATCTTGCCATTTTTTGGTGGAGACCCTGTAAAATTGAGGAAACCAGATCCTACCCAACTTGTCTCTACTATTGTAAGGAGTCACCACTAGTTTAATGAGGTCGGCTAGTTACCAAGTGAGGTACGAGAGGATACTTCACTTTCTACACAACCAAAGACTTAGGGAACGAGGGCTTGATTAAATTAGTCATCTAAATATTGTCATTTCGATACTTAAACATTATTATTTGCTAACTAAATTACCAATTATGAGCCCTAAGATTCTTGTCCACTAAGTGTTTAGGTTATGATTGTTTATAATGCTCCTAATGATTTAACCTAATCATGCTAAAAGTGGAAATTAGCAATCAATGTATTAAAAAAGCACAATCAAGTAAAATCGAAATGAGGTTGTGCAAATAGCAACTTAGCATTGTTCCCAAAAAAGGAAGCTTATTCAATTTTGGGTTCAATTTTTTTAGTCACATTTTTTTCGCTAAATTAGTTCTAAAGTAGAATTGTTTATTATGCGCTAAGTGTCCAGGTCATGATTGTTTATTATGCTCCTAATGATTTAACCTAATCATGCTAAAAGTGGAAATTAACAGTCAATGTATTAAAAAAGCGCAATCAAGTAAAATCGAAATGAGGTTGTGTAAATAGTGACTTAACATTGTTCCCAAAAAGGAAGCATTCAAAAATTTATTGTGAAGCCCTAAAGGCTTATTTTGGGTTCAATTTTTTTAGTCACATTGTTTTTGCTAAATTAGTTCTAAACGAGAATTAAAACTAAAAATCTAATGAAACTAGTCAAAATCTAATTTCTGAGCAAAATTTTCGAGTTTTTATGGAATTTTATTATTTTTAATATTTTTATTTCTAAAAGTGGACTTCGGATATCAAGGACCCGGTCCGAATTATGGGTCAGACCAGGACCCTAGTGGTCTGGGTTTAGTCTGAACTTGGGCCGGCCTTCAAGCCCTGTTCGAATATAGCCCAATCACCGAATCTATCCAAAATCATTATTTATGTACGGCCCGGTCTATTCTCTGAGCCCATTCATTTAACCCGACCCGAATCGATTACCTGGATCTGACCCGACAACGTTAACTAACCTATTCGAAAAGGCAATTAAAGACCAATACGCGTACGACCAGTGAATTCAATTAGGGATAGGCCGCTCGACCATAAGGATCAAAGAGGAATGATACCACACTGTTGCAAGCCAATTAGCGAATGGAAATAAATCGATTTGGCAGAAATACAAGCTCAGATTGCGGGTGATTCTGCATAACTTTGATATTGACTGCGAACGACGTTAAACCAATTTCCTTTTGGCCCTGTACTCAGTGTGAGCAATTAACCCCTCGTGATTACATGACAATCAAGGATCGCCCTGATTTGAATAGGCAGGAACGTGGATTGAAAATATTCAACCATGAGTCAATTTCGCGTAAAAATCCTAAACTCCGCTCGGTAGTTTAGGTCATGCTAGAGTCGCAATTGACGGATTTTAATCCCGATTTTCAATCCGGTTTTGGGTATCGAACTTTCAAGGATGTTGAGACTAAAATATTGGATGTTGCCTCATTGATTGTCAAATTTATCGATAAGCCTGGGAATTATCGGAAAAGGATTCAATGGGCCAAAAAATTAAAACCAAGAGGAATTGGACCGACCGGAGGTCCAATGGGCCTTACGCCTATGAGGGGTCAGCCACGTGGACCCAAGCTAGGCCAAGTGGGCCCAAGGAAGCCCAACTTCAAGCCTTTGAGCCTGTTAGCTTTTTCTAGCCCGTTTCCCTTCAATTTGAGCCCAAACCGATTTTCTTCTAGCCCGTATAGAATCTTGGCTCGTATACGCATATAGTAAGGTATACTATACTTTTGGAAATTACCAAATTGCCCTTTCTAGAAGATGCATTTATTCTTGGAGGACAAAAGGGAAGAAAAGTCAAGGAAATGAAGATATTTTGGGGAGAGTTGATGAAGCCAAGTGGGGAAGGCTTCGAGGGGGGAAGTCTTCATCTTTTCTCTCTCTTTCCTTTCTCTCTCCTCCCTCTCTCCTCCTCTTGGGCGTTCAGCCCCTCAACCCTCCCTTTTCTCTCTCATTTTCCTCTCATTTCCTCTAGTTTTCTTCTTGTTTCTTGCCCTTGGGTGCCCCTTGACCAACTAGACCACCCTCACCTGCCATCTTTGCCGCCTTGCCGTTGTTTTGGAGCCGCCATGCCACTGTGGTGCCGTCCATGGCCGCCAAGCTGTCTCTCTCTGTCTCTCTCTGTCTCTCTGTCTCTCTCTCTCTCTCTTTTATCTTCCTTTTCTCTTCCATTTATGTTGTCTTTGTTCTGTTTTGTTGTTTTCCCGGTGGAAACCAGCCTTGCCGCCGTCATTGGAGCCACCACCACCGCCCAACATGTAGCCATTGAAGTCAGGGAGCCAGTCACACACCGCCAGCCGCCCTTGGTCGCCGCCGGCCGCCCGTCCAGCCATTTCTGCCTAGCTGCTCCCCTTCCACGTTAACAGTGTTCCGGACTATTTTGGCCCGTTTCGGCCACTATTTGTCATCTATTGTCGTCCTCGAGCTAACCCCATGTAGCCCTCGTTCCCCTCTACTCGCCAGTGTCGCTGGATTTCCGACCCAAGTGAGTTAATTTCCTAATCCTTGTTTAGGGGTTAATTAGTGTATTTGTGTGCTTGTGATTAATTAAGGTTGGTTGATTGATTATGCTGGTTAATTAAGGCTGACTAGGGTTAGTTAATTGACCATAGTTAGTAATAAAGTAACTAAGGTTAGTTTTAAAGTAACCAAGGTTAGAATTTAATCATGTTTAGGTTAAATTGACTATGGTTGGGTTAATTGATTAACCATGTTAGGTTTATTTATTTTTATTTATCTAATTAATTTCGAACGAATTTACTGTTCACAATTTATTGTTCACGAGTACTATTTACGGCACTGTTCACAGCACTGTTCATACGGAAGCTAAAATTTTTTAGAATTTGATGTGGTCTTGGTTGCTATGTTTTCTTGAAGTGCCAATTGTTAGTTATAACCATGTATAATGAGGAAATGCGTGATCGAAGACCGATTGGAATCAAAATTGCTTGGTTTATTGAATTTTTCCGTGAGTAATTGGATTGCACGGTGGTACGTGAAGATTATTTGTTGCCGCATTTCATTATACATGTGCCAATGTAACCGCATGTCGTGTGAGCATGAATTATGTGGCATTCACGACCAAGCAAAAGCAAAGACAAGAATGAGATATTTGCTGATATGTTGCATGGTCAAATTAAAGTTAATAGACAGATGACCGCCAATCCTTCGGGGTTGTGCCGTGATCATTGGGTCGCCTGACAGTGATCAAATGCGAGGCTGCGGTAGCGGGACATGCCCCATACTCCTTAGGGAATGCCGTCAGTGGGCGTCGCCGTACCTTGAGGTAGAGGATGATGCCTGGTCTACAACTAGTTGACTGCCAACCATAAGGTTGTACCGTGGCCTTAAGGGTCGTAATAATTGGAGCATGTGTGGGCATTGAGATATGAGAACATTTTGTGCAATGCTCTGATTATTTGCATGTCTCCTACTGCTTTGGTGAGGTCATTGACAGTTTCTGTAGGTCACATGTGCCAACGTCAGGTAAGATCACCTATGGTTGTGTCTGCTTATTAAATTGTCTTCTGTTGTCATTTCTCTAAGGTATGGTGATTGTTGATTTGATGGATTAGATTGCATGTTAAACTCCCGAGGCGAGCGAAATTCCTAACCAGGGCTTAGGACTTTAACTTGCTGAGTTTATCTCAACCCATCGTGGTTAACCATTTTCAGGTTCGTAGGATGGAGAATCAACGCGTGTTATGGTTCGTGGCCGTATTTGAAGGGAGTAGATTAACCTTGGCTTGTTGGTTTCATTGGCTCGTTAGGAAGATGCCCATGGTAAGAGCTTGTACTTGTAAACTTCCTAGGGTTAATCAGTAGATAAATAAAGCAGTACTTTTGAATGTGTTCTTGCTTGATTTTCCTGCTATCCCTGCTTTTGTAATTGACTAGGGGATTGTGATTCGCTTCCACATGCGTTTAATTAAAAGATAAAAATAATGGTCAGTGACGCGTCCTAGGACGTCGCATCTAAATGACTACGAGAGAATAGGGGTTGCCACGTGCTCGAGGGTCAAGGCGTGACACAACATGTCCCCCATCCTGATGAACCACACCTTGAAGACGTATGGTACGTAGTGGTCCCTCGCTCCTTCGTCCACCCAAACGGTCATCACGTGATGCTCATAAAAAAATTGTGGCTTGGGACGAGGCACGTGGTAACGGTGGTGCTCATGTCAACCGGGACACCAAACCTCACCGGGTACGGCGTCATCCTAAGGTCCTGAAAATGTTAGCCACGACGGGATGAGAAAAACTCAATAAGTCAAAATCATAAGCCTTGGTTAGGAACTCCACTCGCCTTGAGGTAGTCTAAACATACAACTTAGTCTCGACAACCAACCAATTACAACATCTTAGGGAAGCGTTATCAGAAGGTAGTTCAATAATCAGATGCAAACACAGGTGACCCTACCTTGCCTTAACACATGCAACCTACATAAACCATCATTTAAATCATAACAAGATCACGAAGCATGCAAATAATCAAAGCACTACACATAGCTTTCTCATGCCTCAATATCCACATGTACTCCGATTATTACGACCTCCAAGGCCCAGGCACAACCTTATGATTGGCGGTCAACTAGTCCGAAACCAAGCATCGTCCCCCCCTCGTGGAGCATGGCTACGTCATGGGCTCTCCCCCACGATGGCATTCTTGAAGCAGCATGGGTCCGACCTCTACTGCGACTCCGTAACTGACCACTATCAGGCAACCTAATGGCCACAACACAACCCCAAAGAATTGGCAGTCATCCGGCAACACCGAGCTCTCCTCTTAATGTGACCATGCAACACGACATCAATCAATTCATTGTTTCTTTGCTTGGTCGTCAATGTAACATGGTTCATGCTCACGCAACATGCTCTTGCAGTTGTCATGCATATAATGCAATGCAGCAATAACTGACAATCATAGAAAAATAGTAACAGTCCAAATATTCCAGGTATAATCATTTAGCACCAGTCTAGATTGCAATGTAGTAATTAATTATGGTCAATGAAAGTCAAACAATCAGCAACTATCGACCACGTACTTCTATGACCGATAACAATCAATTAATCTACCCAATTAAACTCATTTCCGAAAAATTTTCTTTAATAAACTCATGTCCCATAAAACAGAGTATTTAAATGCAATTGACATCAGAAAATAGGCACCAGTTATTTTTCCCACTAATTACTCAATAAAAATCATTTCCAATAAATAATCACAATTAATTATTTTCCCCAAAAATAATGAATATTCCAAAATAAATAAATAAATAATAATTCGACATTATAAAATAATATAATTAATAATTTCGAAAACAATAATAATATTTATTAATACTAACCATGGTTACTATTTAGCCCAACTACGATTAACCAAGCTAACTGCAATTAACTAACTCAACTAAGGTTACTTTAATCTAACCTTAGTTACTTTAATCTAACCGTAGTTACTTTATTTTAACCATGGTTAGTACTAAACATGCTTATCCAATAATGACATACTAATCACCCTCAACAAAAGCATAAATCAAGATTAAACTAATTAAATTACTCCTAAGCAAGATTAACCCCTAACTAAGTGATTAGGAAATTAACTCATAGGAACAAAGATTCCGGCGACACCAAAGTGACGACGAGGATAAGGGCTATTATGTCCTGAATTTCGACCTATCTCAGGATATATGAAATGGTTAATTTATCAATGCGTTGTTAATTATGTTTACGCTGAGCTGGCCCCTCATGAGTTAACTAACTAGTCGGAAAGACAATTAAGGATTGATACGCGTTCGACCAGTGAATCCAATCAGGGATAAGCCGCTCGATCATAAGGATCAAAGAGGAATGATACCACGCTATTGTGAGCCAATTAGCGAATGGAAATAAATCGATTCGACAGAAGTACGAGGTCGAATTGTGGGTGATTCCGCATGACTTCGATATTGACTGCGAACGACATTTAACCGATTTCCTTTGGCTCTGTACTTAGTGTAAGTAATTAACCTCTCATGATTACATAACAATCAAGGATCGCCTTGATTTGAATATGCACAATCATGGATTGAAAAGCTATCAACCATAGGTTAAATGCGCGAAAGCCCCTAAACACCGCCCGATAGTTAGGTCGTACTAAAGTCGCGATTGATCAATTTTAACCATGGATTTCGATCCAATTTTGGGTATCAAACTTTCAAGGATGTCGAGACTAAAATATTGGATGTTGTCTTATTGATTCTCAAATTTATCGATAAGCCCATAAATTATCGAAAAAGGATTCAACATGCCGAAAAATTAGAACCAATATGAGTTGGACTGATCGAAGGCCTAATGGGCCTTGTGCCTATTAGGAGTCATCCATGTGGGCCCCAAGCTAGCCCAAGTAGGCCCACCAAGCCCAACTTCAAGCCTTTGAGCCCAACTGCATTTTCAAGCCTGTTTGTCATTATTTTGAGCCCAAACCAATTCTATTCAAGCCTGTATAAAATCTTGGCCTGTATACACGTATAGTACGGTATACTATACTTTAGGAAAATTAAAAAATTTCCCTCTCTAGAAGGTGCATTTAATTTTGGAGGACAATAGGCAAGAAAGTCAAGGGAAATGATGGATTTTTGGGGAAAATTGATGAAGCCAATTGGAGAAGGCTTCAAGGAGAGATGTCTTCATCTTTTCTCTCTCTTCCCCTTGGGCGCCAGCCCCTCCTTCGTCCCATTTCTCTCTCATTTTTCTCTCTTTTCCTCTCGTTTTCTTCTTGTTTCTTCCCCTTGGATGCCCCTTGACCATCCGAACCACCATCACCCGCCATCCTCGCCACCTTGCCACTGTTCTAGAGTCATCCAAGCCGCCATGCCACTGTGATGCCGCCCATCTAAGGCCGCCCAAGCTGTACCTCTCTCTCTCCCTCGCGGTTCTCACCTCCACCGGAAATTGCCTCCACCAACACCCATTTTTGCCAAGCGCCTCCATGACGTTTTGGAGGTAGCCGTGCATACCCCTCTTTGCCACCATCACGCCTGTGTCGTCGGAATCGTCGCTGGGTGAGTTTACGCTCTAATCCTTCAATTAGTCCGTTAAACTTGTTTAGGGATAGTTTAATTATGGTTAATCTTAGCTAGGGGTTCAATTATAGCTAACTAAGGTTAAGAAGGCTGGTTAGGGAGATAACCAAGGTTGGATTATGGTTAGGTTAATTAACCAAGGTTGGGTTAATTAACTAGAGTTGGATTATGGTTCGGTTAATTAACCATGGTTGAAGCATGGTTAGCTTAGTTAATCATGGTTAGTTTTGATTAAATTATTAATCTTGCTTAGTTCTTATTAATTGAGATTAATTAGACTAATCAAGGATTAGGGGATTAACCTTGATTAGTATTATTTTATTAAAAAGAACTATTTTCTCTTTAATAATTTATTTATTTATGAAATTCAGAATTTATATTATTATTTACTAAATTTGAAATTCTTATTATTTATTTTAATAATAATTTATGTTTAATTTAATTATGAATAGTACTATTCATGCGTTACTGCTCATGCAGTACTATCATGCATAATTGAATTATAATCTTAATTTGATGCATTCATGATTGTTAAAGCACATTGATTGGTTGCTTGTACTAATGATGAATTGATTGTATGATTTGAGTTATCGAATGTTAAATGCATCGATGTTGTGGTAAAATCACGTGGACATATAAAAGGAAAACCCTGAAGTATCGGGTGTATGCATATGTTAGATTTTGCCATGAAAATAAAAAGGGCATGTTTTGTTAATGAGGCATGAAAGTTGGATAGGTTTTGAAATAAAACGTGATTACGTGTGATTATTTTCGTACATGTTTTACATGAAAAATATGCAGTGGTTGATTTTGTTGAGCATGTACCACGTTTGCATCGGCTACTATGCAAGATTAAAATGAATCATTGTGGTGTGCTCGTGTGGTCACATAAATGAACCTGTCACCCCGGCGGGAGATCGGGAGACGAAGTCCGACTTGTCGGAATTCTCAGCGGGAGTCTGGATGCGGAGTCATGGTAGAGGCCAGGCTCATGCTCATTTGAGAATGCCGTCTTGGGAGAGAGCCTTGACGTAGCCGTGCCTCATGGGGGAGAGCGATGCTTGGCTATGCCAGTAGATATCGGCAGGAGTTCGATTGTGGCCCTGAGTTTTGTTAATAATCGGAACACGTGTGAATGTAGAGGTGCATGTGAAACATATTGTGACGTGTTCTCATTATGCATGTGATGTTTGCACTGACCATTGGATACGTGAGGTACCATGCATGATATGACAATGGCCAAGTGAGATCGCATGCAAATCGACTCGCTTGTGATTGATCATTGTGGTGATTAAAATGCTAGTTGCATTGTTTATGGTACGCATGAGAATTTATACCTTCCAAGGTATGGCTTGACTGGGTAAGGTTGCTTGCGAGTCGATTGCTTGTCGATGGTATTAATTGAATTACCGAATAGATCAAGTCATTGACTAGGGCAAACATGAATTGTTTTGCTATTAATCTACTTGAGTGAAATTGGCTATGTGATAGGTACCCCGAGGCGAGTTGGTGTCCTAGCCGGGTCTTAGGGTGATAACTCACTGAGATTATATCTCACTCATCGTTGTTAAACATTTTCAGGTTCGTAGTTATGGCATCTATATTGCCATGGATCGGATAGTGCTGGAGCACGTCGTGGAGGGCAGCCTGTTGGTGTGCCCGATGGTTGAAGGAAGTAGATTAACCTTGCTTAGTATATTTTATTGACTATAGAGGAAGTTGCCTGATTAAGGGGCTTATGTATAAACTTCCTAGAGTTAATTAGTACAAGAATAAAAACGACGTTGTTGCTGTTGCATTAGTCTTTCTGCTATCCCCATTATGATTGACTAGGTGTTATTGAATTGCTTCCGCATGCGTTTAATTGCAAGATAAAAAGAATGGTCGGCAACGCGTCCTAGGATGTCGCATTCATTTGACCAAGGTGATGGGGTTGTCGCGTGCTCGAGGTTCGGGGCGTGAGATCCCCGTCGGTTTTGGTATCAGAGCTTGGTCAGTACTTGGAGTGATAAGGTGCGATGGGTTATAAGATAGTAAGGTAGGAAAGACATTTATTTCATATGCCTATGATTGCTTATAGGATTTTTGCTATAGGCGGGTTGTTCATGGTTCCTAAATCCTTGAGGGAATTGGAATGCATATTTGGTGAGAATGCTGCGAGATGAACAGTCTTGATCCTAGAGTCCTAGAAGAAGGGCAGTTTGAGGTCAGGCAGGTGCTAGAGGTAATGCACCAGGGAGTCCTAAACTAGATAGGGTCCTGTAGGCGCTATAAGCCTTGAGTTTTGATGTAGCTAGCTTGGACTTAAGCTGTTGCTTTTACAATTGCTGCTGTCGCCATTACTGTTGCCGTTTCACCTAGTAAGTTCCATTGATTGGAAAGGAGAATGGCGATCGGTTGATGTTTAAGTAGTTGAGTAGTTCCTAGAGCTAGAACAGTCCAAGTTCGTTGGGACGGGTGATCCTAGGACAAAAACTCTTTGGATCGAGGATCTAAAGAAGTCTTCGCACTGCTAGAGTGTTTGGAAGAAGAAAAGATAACCCTGGCAGTGTATCATTTGCAAGATAATGCCAATGGTGGGAAGTAACCCAAAGCATAGGTTTTGCCCGAAGGCACGACTCGAGAGTAGGGTGCCTTGGTCAAGGAATTCAACAAAAAATACTTTTCCGAGTGCGCACAAGTGCAAAAGATGGCTGAATTCCTGCAACTTCATCAGGATCATTTGTCAGACGAGTAATACAAGGTTAAGTTTGTAGAGTTCTCAAAGTATGCACCGAGAATGATTGAGAATCCGATAGATTGAATCAAGAGGTTTGGCTATGATCTGAAACCAGAGGGTAAAAGTCAGTCGATGCCCTTGAAGTTGAATAATTTTGATGATGGTACGAAGGGGCCAGTGAGTTGCAGAGTATGACAGAGCAAGCAGACACATTTGGATCGTGGTTTGTGCCTTAAGGGAATGATTATCGGCTTGGGAAAAATGTTGATGGCAGGACAAAAACATCCCATCCCACCCAATAGGAAGAGTGGTGTTGGGAAAGTGGCATACAATTGAAATGCCAGGTGTTGATTCTATGGATGACAACACGAGATAATTACGTGTCCTGTTAAGAGAGGAACATATTTTGAATGCTGCTAATAAGGCCACGTCACAAGGAGGTGTTCTCGTTGACAGTTGAGGAAGCACCCTCAACAATCGCAACTGGGATAATTGGCTGGAAATGCCCCTTGTCCTCCTAAGATGGGAGTCAACTATTGATGTATGGCCACCAAATGTGGAATTGTATGTGTAGGCCTATGGAAGTGCAAGTGTTATAGTCGTAGGAGGATAACCTACAGGAAATGCTCCGCAGAGCAACCTCAATCGCCTGTTGGCAAAAGGAAAAGCATACGTGCCTCAAGAAAGGAAGCGAAGGATTCGCAAGCCGTAATTACGAGTGCGGTCTCATTATGCAATCAGTTGCTTATGCGTTAGTTGATTGGGAACTATGCATTTATGTATGGCCGAGTTGCTTATTAAGTTAGTGGGGTTAAGGCCAAAACGTTGGAAACGGTTATTAGTAATTCTATCCCAATAATGGACAAGGTGTTGTCTACAGTAAGATATTCAAGTTGTAAGATAGTCATTGGTGATAAAAAAGAATTGATAAATTTGACTGTCTAAGCGATAGACGACTTGATGCTATCGTCAGGAAAGGATTGACTCAAGCAATGAGCTGCGATAGATTGCTATCAGAAAGTAATTCAATTTAACCTATTAGGAAGGGTTAGTTATGAGTTTGTTGGAAATCGAGGAGGATCCTCAACCTATTTGATTTCATCACTAGAGATGATTGGGTTATTGGATGTGGGTTGCCAAAGTTAATTAGGTGACCGCAATTAATACGTCGGTTGAGGAATCAAGGATGGAAAAACATTGTTGTTATACTGGATTATTCTAATGTTTTTCAAGAGGAATTACTTGGATTACCCCAAAGCGAAAAATGGAAACTGCGATTGGATTGGCCCCTAGAATGGATTAGACGCTCAAGGTATCTTACCAAGTTACGTTGTCGAAAGTAAAGGAATTCAATGCGCAAATGCAAGGTTTAATGGACAAAGGATCTAATTGTCCTAGTGTGTCCCCGTGGGGAGCGCTTGTCTTGTTTGTAAGGAAAATGGTTAAATTGTTGTACCTTTGCATCGAGTGTTGGCAGTTTAGCCAAGGTATGGTTGTGAACAAGTATCCCTTGCTGAGGATAAATGACTTGTTTAACCAATTTCAAGAGCCTCGGTATTTTTCGAGATAGACCCAAGGATGGACAATGATTGGCTGATGATTAAAATGAGAATATGCCGAAGACGACACTTCAAATGCGATATGGTCTCTACGAAGTTTACTGCAATATTTTTTGGATTGACCAACGTGCCAGCAAGTTTTATGGATCGGATGAATTGGGTGTCTAAGGCGTACTTGGATCAGTTTGCAATCGTGTTCATAAGCAATATATTGATATATGTGAGAAATTCAGAGGAACACGAATAGCACTTGAGGATGGTGTTGCAAAGTGCTTAAGATTACGCCCTGTGCATTAAATTCATTAAGTGCGAGTTTAGCTTACTCACATAGCTTTTCTTGGTCATGTAATTCTTGGAGAAGGAATATTTGTGGACCGACCAAGATGAAAGCAATTAAGGATTGGCCAAGGCCTATGACAATGACAAAAGTTTGAAGTTTTCAAGGCTTGGCAGGTTGCTATAGACGATGCATAGAAAGGTTTTCTACGATAGCTATGTGTTTCACGCGAATGCTGAAGGACATCAAGATGAATGGACGGATAAATATGAATGTAGTTTTCAAGAGTTTAAGTATAAGCTAACTACCGCACTAGTTTTGACAATACTATTTGGATTCAGAGATAAGGAAATTTCAATTATGCGTCATATAAGGAATTGGACTGCATGATAAGGCAATAAGGAAGAGTGGCTACATACGTGTACCGACTGTTAAGACTTCATGAGTTAAATTATCCAACGTATGATTTGGAATTAGCGGCAATTATTTTTGCGCTAATAATTTGGAGGCACTACTGGTGCGGAGAAAGGTTCTAGATTTTTACGGATTATCAAAGTTTAAGGTATGTGTTCTCGCAAAAGGAATTGAACATGAGACAATGTCGATGGATGAAAATTCTCCATGATTATGAGTGCGACATTTGGTACCATCCTAGAAAGGCTAACAAGGTAGTAGATGTGCTTAATCGAAAGTCATTGATTGCGCAAATAATGGTTTAAGAATGGTTCCTACTCAAAGAAGTTCGAGATTCGGATTTCAAGTTGAGGTAGGCCACATTGCAAGTCTAATAGCTACTCTCAAAATAGAGCCCAAAATGCAAACCACGATTAAGGTAGTGCAGTCTACGGGCTCTGCAATCCAAAGGATTGTGCAGTTGGATGCAACTAAGAGGGAACCTAACTTTCAAGTATCCAAGGATAAGATCTTAAAGTTTCGTTGACAATTGTGCATGTCCAACGATGTTGAGCTTATGGAGGAAATCTTTTGGAAGCTCATCGTAATAATTATAATATCCACCTGGGGTAGTACAAAGATGTACCAGAATTTGCGATAGTACTAATGGTGGATTGGCATGCAATTAGACATTGCCAAGCACGTGGCTAAATGCTTAACATGCCAACAAGTGAAAGTGCATCATCGCAACTACAGTGGATTGTTTCGGGAGACAATTCAGATTGGGATTTGAGGAATAAAATTTTGTCCGTGGTGGATGAAGAATCAATGATCCCATGTTATTAAACGGACAAGTACTAATATAGCATTGTCGATGATTTCTTCTTGAGATGTTAGTAAAGACTTGAAGAAGTATCTGGAAGCTTTTGGTGCAATGAATAAGAGTTGGTTTCCACTAATTCTTAAGTGGTTGAAATGAATTGAGGACTTGGGAAAATCAAATGGTGATCTGATGGGAAATTCTTTGGAACAAATTTCTAGTATCGATGAGTGATCCCATGGAAACGACCTCATGGATTGACAAGCTGGAGGAAGCTTTTGTAGTCTGAAGTGCTCAGACGAGGTTAAGACCGTGAGGCTTGGTATGGGACTATCACGACCCCCCCTTCCAGGGTCCGAGCTGCAGGTTATTTTCGCGACATCCCAGGCTTGTCGCCGTCCTGATTCACTTTATCTTCTTTATATGCACATGCGGAAGCACAACATAACAACAACATCCCCGACAAACATCACTGGAAGAACATGGGATGTAAGTATATATAATACACTACTAGTTTCATTAGTAGCTCGTGTACAACTAACTAAATCCATACCATTTGCTTTGCTAATAACTGTTGCTATGAGCATCTTTGATGAGATAAATATACTCTTTCCAACTTTCTCTGAAATTTGTCACATAAACTTGTAGTAATTCGTCCAATGCTTTGGATAGTTCCTTTTGTTTGACCTTCTAGTAATGCCCAAATCTTTCTACGACCATTTTGCCTTGATCATGTTTCCGCTGCGCACTCTAATAATCACTATTCTTTTATTATGACGTCAAAGTTGTACATATCCAACGTGAGTAGGTCCATCATTGGCTTACTCATACAATCTTACATTCTTAGTACTCTATCGTAACTAGTACTTTACTCTGTAACAGTGTTCTTGGAATTTCCTGCTTCCTCTTGAGTAAATGCATATACTTTTCCTTGAGCTAGAGGACGATCACCTTGCGGGAGAATTCCATTTTGTGGCATCACTTGTGGTTGTTGAGATGATATTGTTGCCTTTGTAGACAATTTCTTAGTATATGACCTTGATGATCGCAACCGTAACAAGCTCCAATTCGAGCTAAGCACGGGGTGTTGCCATGCCGCTTCCCACAATGACGACATACCTTATTTGGGGCAAATTGCAACCTTTGTTTCTTGTTGTTGTTGTCAAGATGTTTTCCTTCCTGTATTGGTCTCTTGTTATGATGTCGATTGTCTTGAGAATTTGAATAAGGAAATTTCCCTTGAAAAGTTGTTGCTGTAGCTCGTTCCAGAAAATCCTTTTCTACCAGTTGGGCTCGTTCATACAATTCATTATAATTCTTAAGATTCAATGGGACCAATTGACTTCGAATCTCAGGTTTCAAACTGTCTCGGAATCTTTTGGCTCGATCGACTGGATCTTCGATCAATCGAGGAGCATACCTTGACAACTCGGCAAATTTTGCCTCATATTGATCGACTGTCATACTCTTTTGTTGTAATTGCAGAAACTCTGTTATATTCTTATCTCGGGCACATTCCGAAAAATACTTGCCATTAAAAGCTTTGATGAAAATGTCCCAAGTTATAGGAGTACCCTCAGGAAATACAATTCTTTTCGTAGCTTTCCACCAATGATTAGCATTACCTTGAAGTTGATACTCGGCCAATGTTACCTTATCTTCATCTGTACACCTCATGAGAGCAAAAATCTTTTCGATTCCTTCAATCCATGATTAAGCCTCTTCGAGGTTTCCAGTTCCAACGAACTTTGGAGGTTTCAATTTCAAAAACTGTTCAACTAGTCCATACCTTGGACAGTCATCATTTCCATTTCCATTACTAACCATTGAGGCATTGGTAGAAGCAGAGCCAAACTACTATTGAGCCTGTTGTTGCATTAAACTTCCAATGGTCGTCAAAGCCTGCAAAATACCTCTATTCGGGGGTCCTCTTTCGACTTTCCTTTGGAACTCGACTGGCCTTGAGTTGATTTCCCTCTCATGGTCACCTGGTCCTGAGTACTCATATTGGCTGCTAGGGGACACAACTACAGAATCCAAAAGAAAGATTCATTTTCCAAACACAACCAACGGTTAGTGCTCATGACTATCACAAGAGAAAGAACAATCAAACAAGCAATCACATGCACATATGATCTTCCTAACTTACTACCCATGACTCCCAGCGCACCTTATAACTCCCAGTAATAATAATCCTGCTCTAATACCATAAACTATCACGACCCCCCCTTCCAGGGTCCGAGTTGCAGGTTATTTTCGCGACATCCCAGGCTTGTCGCCGTCCCGATTCACTTTACCTTCTTTATATGCACATGCGGAAGCATAACATAACAACAACATCCCCGACAAACATCACTGGAAGGACATGGGACGCAAGTATATATAATACACTACTAGTTTCATTAGTAGCTCATGTACAACTAACTTTCATATTACATAATATAAAAGGGCTTGGGTCTCCCTAGCTCCGCTACCACCGTGGCTTCCAAAATTGGGAACCATTTTCCGTTACAAGCCGGTATCACTTATTAGTATTCATTCCGTCGGATGTTGACCCTCCACTTGGGTTCATCGGGCCTCTAAAGCCACGAATAGGCCCGATCATTTCACCGTCCGACCAGACGTACCATGCCTCGTAACGATGAGGGACCAACTCGACTTTTCCCTCGTGAACCCATACGGTTGAGGTATACTTCAGATACGTTATCCCTACTTCAACGTGTATGACGTCTACGGTCGACCCTTCTATTCTCATTAGTAAACCAAAACGTACAGGAGGAGGGTTAGCCATCTTACCAACCTGAAAAGGTAAAGGGGGTGAGTTTTGGGGAAACTCAGTAAGTAAAACCTCTACTCTCGGCTAGCGTGGCATCTCTTCATTAACGACAAGCCAGAGCAACTCATGCAAACGATGTTAATAGCAGATCAATTGCAACTCACATACAACGTCATGATTAATGCAAGGGCTCTACTTACTCACCCATCGACTAACACATAAACGTATATCTTCCACACTCAAGCACATATACAAGGGTTTCACTTACTCACGTGTCGGCTAACACATAAATCAATAATACCCATACTTGAGCATAACCGGCATTCGTGTAGATCACTTTACATCATCCTAGCTCAACCAGGCCCTCTCGACTCTTACCGATGCTTCTCGAGGCTTTCGGGGGTTACCCGAGACATCCCGTTACGGGGGTACTAGTTGACGTTGTCCTGGCTCAACCAGGCCCTCTCAACTCTTGCCGAGAATTCTCGAGGCTAGGTTCCCGAGGCTTCCAGGGGTCGCTCGGGACATCCCGTTATGGGAGTATCATCATCTTTCCCATCTTTCATGGGGTGATCTCACAAATGCATCACTTATGCCAGTTCATATCCTTTACTTAAGCCGACTTATTCATGACTCAACAACGTCATGCTCATACATAATCATGCGTGCCGTGCTTTCTACAACTCGAGTCTAATGACACCGTGATCATTCTAAGTCCAAGGTTTGGCTCAAACGCTAAGTACCAAGGGTCCCGCACCAAATCCAAGGCATGAGCTCGGTATACTTCGATGCCAACCAAGACCTTGTGGGCTTGAGCGATCCTCGTACCAAACGAGACTAGGAGTCGGCATGTCTTGATACCGATCCAAGACCTCGTGGCCTTGGGCAATCCTCATACCGCACAAGACTTGAGTTCCGACACTTCGTTACCGATTCAAGCCTTATGGATTTGGGCATTCCCGACTTACGTTGAACACCAACGATGAACCGTATCATCATCTCGGTCGGGAAAGAATCATGCACATGCATAAGATTCACGTATGAACCAACGTACACATAATCTTCCATACAATCACGGTTCAACAAGAGAAGACCGTCTAGTCCTCATGATAGAAATGATCATATTAGGGAGAAGTAAGAGATTCTACTTACCTGGACAAACCTCACGAGACTAGAGAAGCTACTTGAGAGAAAGAAAGTGGCTTCTTTGAAAACCAAAGGAGAGAGTGGGTGTGAGGAGGAAGAGGGCGGCCAAGGGAGGAGGAAGGAGAAGAATGGTGCAAATGATGAGGGAGAAGGAGAGGCTTCTCCTATTTATAGTCCCCGAGCTCATCATTGTATTTCTAACCGTCCAATCCTCTCTTTCCAAGTGGGCCGCCTAGGATCCTTAAGTGGCAAGCTTATTTCTTCAATAATTGCACCTAAGGGATGACTAGGCAAAACTAAAGGTTCTACTTGGCGGTCTAGTGAGTAGACGTCATCGACGATAGCCCGCCTTTCACTTTCCTATTGGTCCACTTGTTTCCCCTCATTTATTGGCATTTATGAAAGTTTGGCTAGGAAATCACCTAACTTACCAACTAAGTTTCTAAATTTCCATAGGCTCATAATGAGGGTTCGAGTGTCACCTTCCGATTGGGCCATGTGTAATCCATCTCCATCATAGCCCCCAAGATATGTTTGACCACCATCATGACCTTTGAAAAGTTGAGGATAAGCCTTATCCAATAACATTAATGAGGGTTTCTAGAAAATTCTTCTTCTTTTGTCCTTTTCTTAATCAAGAAGGCAGTCCAGAGAATTCCACCATCTAGATTGGTTTCAGGGCCAGAAAAGGGATCATATGACATGTCTCGAAAAACCAATTTACATGTGCTCGGGGTCCGGGTCACATACCCCAAATTTGCCCAAACCGCTTCCTTGAGCGATAGGTCGACCATGAGGTTTCCCTCATAATTTGAATCGGTTCAAGGTCAATTCCAAGGCTACCCATAGCCTAGCACTAAGCCAAGACACTTATGGACCTTAGGAATTACGATGGAATAGCCGGGTCTATCCCAGGGCTCATTCCGATTGGTGCTCGATCCATCCGCATGGTTCATGGTCGGTGCATTACCGATCCATAATCGGACTTCATCAATTCGAGATTCATTTCTGATCACTAAGAATTAAATAGGGAATGATGCATTTTTGGTCGAAAGATGGTCGCTTTTGGTCAAGTCGGATCATCTATGGATTAGCGCACAACCGGGTGAACTTACCTGCGGCCAAATGCTATGACCGATTGGATCGACCCATGACCATCCGCCGATCCAAAATCGTCCCATGACCAATTCTCGTGACCGAAAAGTCGTCTTATGAGCTGGTAGTCCGTTCCCATCGGTATGGTCGGTATACTTTTCACGGCCGACGCTTGACTAGTTCATGACCGGTCGATCGATCGGACCATGACCGATCCTTGATCCTTGCCGATCGAACCAAGCGATCCATGGCCAACGGCCCATGGTCAACTCATTCAGGACCTTATGGCTAATCCTTACGGGGTCGGTTTTCGAGGATGTTACAGGGACGGGCCAGAACAAATAATACCTCTATAAGTTAATGTTTATCCAAAAGGGACTTTTGCTAGTTGATGTGCAGTTCGATGATGCCTATAACGACTAATTTGACGAGGGTGGAGAGTGGTCGCCTGGGCCAGAGGGCATTAGCAAGGAGCAACTCCTGGCAGGCTTCTAGGAAGTCGAAGGGGGGCAAGGATGAACTAAACTACGCACTGAACAAAAACAGAGTGCTTGTGGGATAAAATTTTTATCCGGGTGGTATAGCAAATATATGGTCAAGCTTATCAAACTCCAGTCCAATAGAACGAGGTTAGGGAATTAGGGATCACTGGTTCAGAGATAGTCTGACAGTCAATGGATGCAAGTGAGACTATCCGAGATAGGCTAAGGACAAGGCAAAGCCGCTAAAACGATAGTGCAAATAAAGGATTAAGGCCTTGGAATTTCAAGTGGGGAAACATGTTTTCCCTAGGTGTCGCCTATGATAGGGACATCTCAATTTGTTAAGAAAGGAAAGCTAAACTTTAAATATATTGGATCTTTCGAGATTTTGATCAAATAAGGATTTTGGCCTTAAATAGAAAAAGAAAACAATTTTAGGCACCGTCGACGCCTTTAGCTGAGTGGTATGCGGGGATGGAAGCCGCTGGTCCGATTAGGAGTTTGAATCCCCGAAGCGACAGTTGCCACTTAATATAAAAAAAAGAAAAAAGAGAGGAACCAAATTTTTGCAACTTTCATTTTTTCAAAAATCGACAAGTGCTTAGCCTTTTGGAGCCAAAGATGGTTTGGACAAGATAGTAAGTGATTTGGCAGCACTGAAAGTGTTGGATAGCATTATGATGCAGAATGAATGACTTGGGAAAGTGAGGATGCAATGAGACATTAATACCCTTATCGGTTTGAGGATGCAGAAAGTTCTGCTAATTTCGAGGACAAAATTTCTTTAAGGAGGGAAGAATTGTAACGTCCTGAATTTCGACCCATCTCGGGATATATGAAATTGTTATTTTATCAATGCGTTGTTAATTACGTTTACTCTAAGCTGGCCCCTCATGAGTTAACTAACTAATTGGAAAGGCAATTAAGTATCGATATGCATCCGACCAGTGAATTCAATCAGGGATAGGCCGCTCGACCATAAGGATCAAAGGGGGGTGATAACACGCTGTTGCGGGCCAATAAGCGAACGAAAATAAATCGATTCGGCAAAAGTACGAGGTCGGATTGCGGGTGATTCCGCACGACTTCGATATTGACTGCGAATGACATTTAACCGATTTCCTTTTGGCTCTGTACTCAGTGTGAGTAATTAACCTCTAATGATTACATAACAATTGAGGATCGTCTTGATTTGAATAGGCACGATCATGGATTGAAAAGCTATCAACCATAGGTTAAATGTGCGAGAGCCCCTAAACATCGCCCGATAATTAGGTCTAACTAAAGTCGCGATTGATCGATTTTAACCACGGATTTCAATCCGATTTCGGGTATCAAACTTTCAAGGATGTCAAGACTAAAATATTGGATGTTGCCTCATTGATTCACGAATTTATCGGTAAGCCTAGAAATTATCTGAAAAGGATTCAACGGGCCGAAAAAGTTGGAACCAAGAGGAGTTGGACCGAGCGAAGGCCCAATGGGCCTTGCGCCTATTAGGGGTTGACCACGTGGGCCCCAAGCTAGCCCAAGTGGGCCCAATTAGGCCCACCAAGCCCAACTTCAAGCTTTTAAGCCCAATTGCATTTTCAAGCCCTTTTCTCATTCTTTTGAGCCCAAACCAATTCTATTCAAGCCTGTATAAAATCTTGGCCCGTATACACGTATAATATGGTATACTATACTTGGTGGAAATTACAAAATTGCCCTTTCTAGAAGGTGCATTTAATTTTGGAGGACAAAAGGCAATAAAGTCAAGGGAAATGATGGATTTTTGGGAAAATTGATGAAGCCAATTGGAGAAGGCTTCAAGGAGAGACGTCTTCATTTTTTCTCTATTTCCTCTCTCTCTCCTCCATCTCTCTTCCCCTTGGGCGTCCAGCCCCTCCTTCCTCCCATTTCTCTCTCATTTTTCTCTGTTTTCCTCTTGTTTCTTCCCCTTGGATGCCCTTTGACCATCCGGACCACCATCACCCACCATCCTTGCCACCTTGCCACTGTTTTGGAGTAGTCCAAGCCACCGTGCCGCTATGGTGCCACCCGTCAAAGGCCGCCCAAGCCACACCTCTCTCTCTCCCTTGCGGTTCTCACCTCCGCCGAAAACCGCCTTTGCCGAGACCCATTTTTGCCGAGCGCCTCCATGACGTTTTGGAGGTAGCCGTGCATAGCCCTCGCTGCCACCGTCGCGCCCATGTCGTCGGAATCGTCGCCGGGTGAGTTTACACTCTAATCCTTTGATTAGTCCGTTAAAATTGTTTAGGGGTAGTTTAATTATGGTTAATCTTAGTTAGGGGTTTAATTATGGCTAACTAAGTTTAAGAGGGCTGATTAGGGAGATAACCAAGGTTGGATTATGGTTAGGTTAATTAACCAAGGTTGGGTTAATTAACTAGAGTTGGATTATGGTTCGGTTAATTAACCATGGTTGAAGCATGGTTAGCTTAGTTAATCATGGTTTTTATTAAATTATTAAACTTGCTTAGTTCTTATTAATTGAGATTGGTTAGACTAATCGAGGATTAGGGGATTAACCTTGATTAGCATTATTTTATTAAAAAGAACTTTTTCTTTTTAATAGTTTATTTATTTATGAAATTCAGAATTTATATTATTATTTATTAAATTTGAAATTCTTATTATTTGTTTTAAGAATAATTTATTTTTAATTTAATTATGAATAGTATGTTCACGCGTTACTGTTCATGCTTTACTATTAATTTAGAATTGAATTATAGTCTTAATTCGATGCGTTCATGATTGTTAAAGTACATTGATTGGTTGTTTGTACTAATGATGAATTGATTGTATGATTTGAGTTCTCGAATGTTAAATGCATCGATATTGTGGTAAAATCACGTGGACATATAAAAGGAAAACCCTGAAGTATCGGGTGTATGCTTATGTCAGATTTTGCCATGAAAATAAAAAGGGCATGTTTTGTTAATGAGGCATGAAAGTTGGATAGGTTTTGAAATAAAACGTGATTACGTGTGATTATTTTCGTACATGTTTTACATGAAAAATATGCAGTGGTTGATTTTGTTGAGCATGTACCACGTTTGCATCGGCTACTATGCAAGATTAAAATGAATCATTGTGGTGTGCTCGTGTGGTCACATAAATGAACCTGTCACCCCGGCGGGAGATCGGGAGACGAAGTCCGACTTGTCGAAATTTCTGGCTGGAGTCCGGATGCAAAGTCGCGGTAGAGGCCGGACCTATGCTCCTTCGGGAATGCCGTCTTGGGAGAGAGCCCTTGACATAGCCGCGCCTCATGGGGGAGGGCGATACCTGGCTATGCTAGTAGACACCGGCGGGAGTTCGGTTGTGGCCCTGAGGGGCATTAATAATCAGAACACATGTGAATGCAAGGGTGCATGTGAAACATACTGTGATGTGTTCTGATTATGCATGTGTTGCTTGCACTGACCATGGGATTCATGAGGTACCGTGCAGGGTATGGTAATGGCCAGGTGAGATCGCATGCAAATCGACTCTCCTGTGATTGATCACTATGGTGATTAAAATGCTGGTTGCATTATTTATGGCATGCATGAGAATTTATATCGTGCAGGGTATGGCATAATCGAGTAAAGTTGCTTGCAAGTCGATTGCTTGTCGATGGTATTAATTGAATTACCAAGTAGATCGAGTCATTGACTAGGGCAAACATGAATTGTTTTGCTATTGATCTGCTTGAGTGAAATTGGCTATGTGATAGGTACCCCGAGGCGAGTTGGCATTCTAGCTGGGGCTTAGGGCGATAACTTACTGAGATTATATCTCGCTCATCGTTGTTAAAAATTTTTAGGTCCGTAGTTATGGCATTTATATTGCCATAGATCGGACAGTGCTGGAGCATGTTGTGGAGGGCAGCAAGTTGGTGTTCTCGACGGTTGAAGGAAGTAGATTAACCTTGCTTAGTATCTTTTATTGACTATAGAGGAAGTCGCCCGATTGAGGAGCTTATGTATAAACTTCCTAGGGTTAATTAGTACAAGAATAAAAACGATGTTGCTACTGTTGTATTAGTCTTTTTGCCATCCCTGTTATGATTGATTGGTGTTATTGAATTGCTTCCGTATGCACTTAATCGCAAGATAAAAAGAATGGTCGGCGACGCGTCTTGGGACGTTGCATTCATTTGACCAAGGTGAAGGGGTTGTCGCGTGCTCAAGGTTCAGTGCGTGACATCCCCGTCGGTTATGGTATTAGAGCCTAGTAGTACTTGGAGTGATAAGGTGTGATGGGTTATAGGATAGTAAGATAGGAAAGACATTTATTTCATATGCCTGTGATTGCTTATAGGATTTTTGCTATAAGCGGGTTGTTCATGGTTCCTAATTCCTTGAGGGAATTAGAACACAGATTTTGTGAGAATGCTGTGAGATGAACAGTCCTGATCCTAAAGTCCTAGAAGAAGGGCAGTTTAAGTTTAGGCAGGTGCTAGAGGTAATGCACCAGGGAGTCCTAGACTAGATAGGGTTTTGTAGGCGCTATAAGCCTTGAGTTTTGGTAGGGCGTAGCTAGCTTGGACTTAAGCTGTTGCTTTTACAGCTGTTACTGTCGCCGTTACTATTGCCATTTCACCTAGTAAGTTCCATTGATTGGAAAGGAGAATGGCGATCGGTTGATGTTTAAGTAGTTGAGCAGTTCCTAAAGCTGGAACAGTCCAAGTTTGTTGAGACTCGTGATCCTAAGACAACAACTCTTTGGATCGAGGAACTAAAGAAGTCTTCGCACTGCTGGAGTGTTTGGAAAAAGAAAAGATAACCCTGGCAGTGTATCATTTGCTTCAGCTTTAAGCCCTTGATTTTCATCAGCAAGACTCTCTCCCTGTTCCCATTCTTACATTCTAAGGAAGCACATATACCCTCAGCTTTCTAATGGCTGATTGTTCGAACATGAGGAATTACCATGTGTTGCTCTGTTTCAGAGGGAGAAATGTCCGCCGCAACTTCCTCAGTCATCTCTACACAGCTCTGGACCAGACAGGATTACAAATTGTTGACATCCAATTTTTTGTTGACACATTTTAAATACCCATTAATTTTTCAAATATACATATATGTATATATAAATTTATAGAAAAGAAAAAAAAAGCACTAAACGCTAAAACTAATGAAATAAATTCGCGCTTTCATTGTTCGTCAGCAAAATTTAGGTGTCACATGATCTTTGGAATGAACCTCTTTGAGCTCCCTTTCAAAGAGGAGTAGCTGTTAACACTTAAATTTTTGTCGACGTGTTTTAAATACCCGTTTATTTTGTAAATATAAATATATATAAATTTATAGAAAAGATAAAAAAAATTTGAAAAAAAAAATTTCAGTCGAGTGGGCTGGCATAGCCCAGCCCACTCTTTTAACCTCTTAAGCCAAGCCTTGTCCTTCTTTCTTCCTCTCTATCTCAGCCCACCCCACCACACTACCATTTTCTCTTCTCTTCACCCTTTATTCACGCACGCACGCGGCACCACGACGCCATTTTGGTTTCCTCGGGCTATGACGCCATAGCCATGACGTCGGCCGTGTGACGCCAGCAAGGGAATCTTCCCTTGCTGCATTGTCACGTGGAGAGGGCGAGGGGACCAGGATTCGGTTAGGGGCAACAGAAGATATTGGCAAATTGGGTTTATACTAAAGGGCATTATTGTCATTGTATTGTTTTAGCCCTAAACCCTATGTATATATTGTAAATTACTTCATCAATGCAAGCAAGTTCGCCCAATCTCTACATGGTATCAGAGCAGCGATTCTTGGAGTCTGTCTCTCGCGTCTCTCTTTGAGAAGATCGCCATCAAGGCTACACAGAAAAAAACGAACTTGTAAGAAAGAAGAAGAAGAGGATTTCTGGATCAGAATCGCAGTCCTTCATCTCCTCCTCTTTCTCGTGCGTTGACTTGCAGTTATTATGGCAAAGGAAGATGTGGGTGTTGCTCCTCACTTGATCCGGACCTCTCGCTTTCCACTGTAGAGAAAAGGTTGGAACCGGCATCTGCATCCGCTGCCACTCGTCATCACCATTGACTTCATTGGAAAACCGGACAAATTCGGTTTTTGCTCTACTTTGCAACAGGAAGTTTTGAGCCGAAAGTTCCGAGCAAGTTAAAATCTCGTGAAGTGTTCATCACTGGGGGATTTCATTCATTGACCAATCGTTGAAGATTCTGTATCAACGCTCGTGGCCGCAAGTGATCATGGCAACCGAGTCTCAAAACTCTTCAGTCACCGTTCCCACACATGAGCAGGTGGGCAGCCCTTATTTTTTGCATCATTCTGATAACCCAGGATCTAATCTCGTTGGCATGGTCCTTACGGGTGACAATTACAACAATTGGTCTCGTGCTATGGAGATTGCCCTTTCCGCCAAGAACAAGATGGTGTTTGTTACTGGAGAAATAAAAAAGCCAATTGCAACAGATCCTACCTATGCATCTTGGATTCGTGTGAACAATATGATTCTATCTTGGATCCTTAATTCCATCCATCCAGATTTGGTGCCAACAGTTCTCTACACAGAGTTAGTTGCGGATGTCTGGGCCGATCTTCGTGAACGTTTTTTGCCATCGAATGGTCCTAGGATTTTTCATCTCGAGCAAAAGATATGCACCCTTGCTCAATATGACGATGCTGTGACTAAGTACTACAACAATTTGCGAAGCTGCTGGGATGAATTGAATAATTTGAATCCGTTACCGCAATGTTCTTGTTCGGCTCATTCTATCATCACCACACAACAAGAGAATCGGCGCTTGTTTCAATTTCTCATGGGTCTCAATCCGAGGTACGCTAATGTTATTAGTCAGATTTTACTAATGAATCCGTTACCTAGTGTTGCGTGTGCATATGCGCTAGTTCTTCAAGATGAGTCACATCGCCATATCCAATTGGACCGCCCACCATCCGACCAAACCAGCACTTTGCTTAGCACTCACGGAAATAATGCTTCACGGCCGTACACGAATTCCTCATACCATGGACAGCCCAGCTCTCTTGGTGCCCCCGCTTCGTCCGCTAACCTAGCTAAACGGACAAACACGTCTTGCAGCCGGGAAAGATGTGTTCACTGTGGCATCCCGGGACATACGCGGGATGTGTGTTATCGACTACATGGCTTCCCTCCTAACCACAAGCAACGCCGTGGACAGCCATCTACTTCCTCCCGGCTCGCAGATAACAAGTCTAGTCATACTTCTGATGCGGCACCTCCACCATTCACAAATGATCAATATAAGCAATTGATGCGCTTGTTGCAAGAGGTAAACATCCCGAAAGCCAACCTCTCAGGTAATGTTCTTGGCTTAACTTCGAATTCATTTAATTCCAATACTTGGGTTATTGACACTGGCGCCACCAATCACATCACATTTGAACCCCATTACCTTACAAACTCGACATACTATTCCTCTCCACATCCCACTGTTGGAATTCCGAATGGTGTTGGTATCCCCGTGACATCACACGGTTCAGCTCTCCTTACCTCAACTATCTCCCTTGATAATGTTCTTTGCGCTCCCTCTTTCAAATACAACTTATTGTCAATCTCTAAACTCACTCAAACTTTAAACTGCTCAGTCACTTTTTTTCCTACCTATTGTCTTTTTCAGGACCTCTTGACGAAGAAGATCATTGGTCGGGGCCATGAGCGTGGTGGTCTCTATTATCTGGAGATTCCTACTAAACCTGCCGTTCTTTCTACTACAACCTCTTCATCTCATCTTTGGCACGCCCGCTTAGGACATCCATCTGAGTCAGTTTTATCTACTTTGCAACAAACTTTATGTTTTAGTCCAGCAAAACAATTCAGTCCATGTGATGCTTGTCATTTATCCAAGCAAACGCGTCTGTCTTTTGCGTCTAACACTATTACTACTTCATGTCCTTTTGAGCTTATTCATGTTGACATTTGGGGACCTTATTCTCATTTTACATATAAGACATGTCGTTATTTTTTGTCTATTGTTTATGACTATTCGCGCTATACTTGGATTTTTTTGCTTACTTTTAAGTCTGACGCAATTGACTCTATGATTTGCTTCTTTACTTTTGTTGAGACTCAATATCAAACTAAAGTCCAAAATGTTCAATCTGATAATGGGACTGAATTCCTTTCCTCTCGTTTACAAGAGTTTTTTTGTGCACATGGTATTCACCACCAACGTAGTTGCCCTCACACTCCTCAACAAAATGGAGTTGTTGAGCGTAAGCATCGTCACTTGCTCAATGTTACTCGTGCATTGCGTTTTCATTCTAGCATACCTCTTCACTTTTGGGGGGATTGTGTCTTAACTGCTACTCATCTTATTAATAGACTACCTAGTCCCCTCCTACACAATAAAACTCCGTATGAACTTCTTTATGGCAAACCACCTTCCTATTCTCATCTTCGTGTCTTTGGCTCATTATGCTATGCTTCCACCGGTCATCTTCACTCCAATAAATTTGGTCCCCGATCTCGCCGATGTGTTCTAATTGGATATCCCACAAACCACAAAGGTTACCGTCTTTATGACCTTCAAGACCAAACAATTTTTACCAGTTGCGACGTCATTTTTTATGAACAAGATTTTCCTTTCCGTCAAACCATCAAACATACCACAACCGAACAGACCTCAGTACTTCCATTACCCATACCTGACCTTGGTGAAACGTACCCACCTCCCTCCACCCCAGCCCTTGCACCGACCTCAACTCCTCAAACTCCTGCACCCACGATCGCACCATCACCAACTGAACCTGAAGCCATGCCTCGGCCATCTCGACAACGCCATCCACCTGGATATCTTCGGGACTACTACTGTGCTATTGTGGCCTCCGATCAATCCTCTTCGGACTCTAAGGTAGCTGAATCAGGTACTCTTTACCCTTTATCCAATTGTTTATCATACTCACGTTTTTCACCCACTCACCGTGCCTTTTTAGCCTCCATATCCTCTGAACAGGAACCTGAAAATTATGACGTTGCATGTCAATCTCCCAAGTGGCAGGAGGCAATGTCTTCTGAGATACAAGCTCTTGAACAAAATGGCACTTGGGAAATTGTTCATCTTCCACCTAACAATCATCCCATTGGATGTAAATGGGTTTACCGAATCAAATATAATTCTGATGGCACCATTGAGCGCTACAAGGCTCGACTCGTTGCAAAGGGTTACACTCAAACAGAGGGGATTGATTACCATGACACATTTGCGCCTGTTGCTAAAATGGTAACTGTTCGCACTTTATTAGCTCTTGCTTCAATTCGTCATTGGCCTCTCTACCAATTAGATGTGAATAACGCTTTTTTGCATGGTGATCTACATGAGGTTTCCACCGGGTTTTCATACTAAGGGGGAGAATTTAGTTTGTCGACTTAAGAAATCACTCTATGGTCTTAAACAGGCATCGAGGCAATGGTTTGCTAAATTCTCTTCTGCATTACTTGATGTTGGTTTTCAACAATCAAAGGCGGACTATTCACTTTTTACATTAGTCCGTGGCTCTCTCTTAACCATTGTCCTTGTTTATGTTGATGATTTGGTTATAACGGGTGATGATGAAGTTATGATTCAACTTCTCAAGCGATTTCTCGACACACAATTTCGTATTAAGGACTTGGGCACTCTCAAATATTTCTTGGGCATTGAAGTTTCTCGTTCCAAGTCTGGGATTTTCTTGTCACAAAGGAAATACGCTCTTGATATTTTGTCTGACATTGGTCTTCTTGGTGGACGTTCTATTGAGACTCCGATGGAACCCAATATACAATTTTCGGACTCTTCTCCAATTCTTAAGGATCCAGGTTCATATCGACGACTTATTGGTAGATTGTTATATCTTACAGTAACTCGTCCAGATTTACTCTTTGCAGTGCAACATCTTAGTCAATTTATGCACTCTCCTCATGAAGATCATTGGAATGCTGCCCTTCGCATTGTGCGGTATCTTAAGCATGATCTTGGCACCGGTTTATTTTTCCCATCTGATTCAACTCTCCAACTTAATGGTTATACAGATTCTGATTGGGCATCCTGTTCTACATCCCGACGATCTGTTTCTGGCTACTGCATGTTTCTTGGTTCTTGTCCTATCTCATGGCATTCCAAAAAACAAACCACTGTTGCCCGTTCCTCAGCCGAAGCCGAATATCGTGCTATGGCGTCTGCCGCATGCGAAATCACATGGCTCCACATGCTTCTCTCGGATCTCCATGTCAACACTACCACTGCCAATCTTTTTTGTGATAATAAAGCGGCCATCCACATCGCCACTAATCCTGTCTTCCACGAACGAACCAAACACATCGAGATTGATTGTCACTTGGTTCGTGAAAAAATTCAAGATGGCACTTTGCGTACTCTTTATGTTCCCAGTCACTCCCAACTTGCAGACTTGTTCATGAAACCGGTCGCACGTGATTTGTTTTGTAATTTTAAGAACAAGTTGTTGACATGTTTACATTCACCAACTTGAGAGGGAGTATTGGCAAATTGGGTTTATACTAAAGGGCATTATTGTCATTGTATTGTTTTAGCCCTAAACCCTATGTATATATTGTAAATTACTTCATCAATGCAAGCAAGTTCGCCCAATCTCTACAGAAGAGAAGGCAGCGAAAAAACACAGAAGGAAAAAACCAGGGCAGCAGAAGAAAAACCGGAGAAAAAAAGAGACAAGAAGGGAGCTGGTTTCTGGGTTTTGAAAGAGAAAAAAGGGGAGCTGGTTTTGGGGTTTTGGAGGAGGATTAGGAGCCATGGGGGTCATTTTTCTAGTTTTTGGGGCTTTTCTGAGATTCGGCTTCTTGGGGAAGGGTTCAGCTGCATTGTAAAAAAAGGGAGAGAAGGCCGAGAGTTGCAAAATAAAAAAACTGAGAAAGCTTGAGCGAGAGAGAAGGAGCTAGAGAGAGAGAAGAAGCTCAAAAGTGTGGTCAAACACCGCTAGAGTCCGCTCGTCAACTGCTATCCGCCGCAACGTCTCCCCCTAAACCAGGTAGGCTTCCCCCGAGCACCTCTGTTCTGTGTTGACAAAATGACCAGCCTGAGCTCACACCGACCAGTTCGTGGGAACCCTGGCCCCTGTCGATCCTCTATTTACGTCTCTGTGCATGCCGGTATACTCTTTTAGATGCTTAGGCCCAAGTCGATTCCTGTTTGTTAAAATGCCTAAATGAAGTCCATAAATCTTCATCTCCGAATCTGTGCTCGGTAGCCTAGTTTCATGGGTATTTGTTCATATATTGTGAATTTGCATTTGCTTTCATGCTTATCTTAGTGTTATGACAATTTACGTGAGAGGTCCATGTCGAGTCGGTGAGGGTATTTTTGGTTCCGGTGATGGAGAGCATCAAGGGTCACTGGAGGTCATCACTGTTGGCGGTCAATGCCAACGAGGGAGGGGGGTGAGTGACTATTAAAGGATGGTGTTTCGGTGAAGGTTGAGGTTGCAAAAGTGGGGCTTTGGGTTGGAGTTTGCTTCGAGGAAGAAGAAGAAACGCAGGTAGGGGACGTTTGGCGAAGGTTGAAGGCAACGATGCATTGGGGAAGAAAGACCGGCAGAAAAAGACAAAAAAGAAAGATTAAAAAAGAGAAAAAAAAAGAAAACCACAAACAAAAAAGGGGCTGAAAATAAATAAGGGCTGGGCTGAGAATGTGTCGAGTGGGCCTACGCCAGGCATGGGCCGAATATGGTTGGGCTGAGACTAAAATTAGAATGGGCTATTTAAAAAAAAATTCATGGGCCAATTAGGATTAATTCAAGATGGGCCTTAACATAGTTTTTTTTACCCCAATTTAGACCATTAGGGTCCGGGTCGGTTCATTCGAGTTGGGTCTTGACTCGGTCCGAATCCCTAAAAACAAATCATTAAAAAATTTTAAAAAAATCTTTAAAATGTTAAAAAAAATTCAAAAAAATTAAAATTAATAATTTTTTAGGAAAATTGAGAAAATCATTAAAAAATCAAAAATTTTCAGAATTCACTAAAAAGATAAAAAAAAAAAAATCCGAAATATTCAAAGATTCCAAAACAAAAAGGAAAATTAGCAAAATTCCAAAAATATTAATAAATTTAGAAAAAAGTTCATAAAAGCCTCAAAATATCAAAAATCTTGAAAAATCATTTTTTTTAATTTCGGAAAATGCGAAAAATGTAAAAAATACAAAAAATATAAAAATTTCACAAAAATTCAGAAAAATCAAAAAAAAAAAAATTGCAAAAATTTAGAAAACCCTTAAAAAGGAAAAAACCCAAAATTGAACAAGCCTTTAGGGCCCTACAATAGGTTTTTTGTTTACGTTATATGTTTCTTTTTAGGGACAATATTAGGATGTTCTCTTCCTTTATTTCGTGATGATAATTAATTGTGCACTTAAATATTTTGGATATTATTTTCCTGCTTTAGAATGGTTAGAATAAGCCTTAGATTTTTTGAATATGTTGCCATTGATATTGCTAGTATTAACACCAAGAGGGAGGTGAATAAGTGTACAGGGATTTTACGAGCAAGTAATATAAAGCTTTTGCAATCTACAAACATAAACTAAATAGAGAGAGTAGAGAAGATTACAAACACAGTTTATAGTGGTTCGGCTTTTGGCAAGCCTACGTCCACTCTCCAAGCGATCAGCCAATAAGCTGGATTTCACTATGTGATCAAAAGTGATTACACACTCTTGAGTGTTTACACACTCTTGAGTGTTTACACACTCTTGAGTGTTTACATTTGGTGATGAAATATCTCACAGAGTCACTGTTGTTGGTAGTGCACTAGGACACTCAATTACGCACTTTTTTCAGACAGCTTGTGAAGAATTGAATTACTTTGGAATATATTCATCCTTCCTTTCTCCTGGTCGAATCCTCCCCTTATATACTCTGCGAGCCACACTTGACCGTTGGCTATCTCCTTGAGAGATTCGTTTTCCCTTTCCTTTCTTGGACAGACTTCATAAGGTAAGTATTTTTGACCGTTGGAGGTAGATTGGATCCCCTTAGATTCTGTTCGCCCATACAATCAGAATCCGGGCTTCCATAAGTGTTTCATCCTTCTTTGGAAGTTGTCTGATGATTGATCTTGCTAATCGATTCGATATAACAAAATCAATATAAATATAGTAAGTGAAAATCATGACCATTGATGATCTTGTTTTCTGACTGGTCCTGAAAATACGTTTCGGATCTACCAGACCGAGGTTCTGTGTCTGCTTGTGTTCTCCGTCTGGTACAAGTAGACTCAGAAACTTCCTGTGCTTTTCCGTCTGCTTTATCCAGACTCAGAAGCTTCCTGTGCTTCTCCGTCTACTTCAACCAGACTCAGAAGCATAAGTCACCTTGTGACTTTCCTTAGAAAATATAAGAATTTCTGAATGCATAAAATAGTTTGTTATCATCATAACTAGGAGTTTTCTGAACAATCTCCCCCTTTTTGATGGTGACCAAACTTTTTATGCAGATGGTTTGTTGTTCCTGCAAAACATGGTTAGGCAAAACATAGTATATGTATGACACATGAATATGCATTAAAATTAGTCATTCATGATCAATACAGTACTTAGTCACACGCCAAAAGCCAAAAGTTAATCAGTTCACACATAGTTCCACCCAATTCCATGTTCAACAACAAAACCAGTATCTGCTTCTACTCGCCCTTTTTGTCAGTATCAATAATAAAGGGTCCAAGCAAAAATTTAGCATAGAAAGTTCAAAAACTAATAGACCAAAAATAGAATATCAGAGAAATTTGGAAAGCAGATTAAGACGAAGGCTTTTTGGGTGTTCGAGCTAAGGTGAAATCCTCCATATCATTGGCCGACTCTTCAATCTTATTGAGACACTAATGAATTGTTAGCTCCATCTGTGCCATTTGCTGCTGAGTCTTCTTCTCAAGAGTCTCGAACTTGATATTCAAGGAGGTTTCCAATGCAACTTGCTGATCTCTAATTTGCACAAGAAGATCTAATATCCTTTTATAATTAGAGTTATCAGATTGTGATCCAAGTAGAAGCTCAGGAGGTGGTGTTTCAGCTCTTTCGGATTGATGCTTCCCCTGAATTGATGCCTCTTCTTGTCATGTTGCTCTGGTGTTTGTCTGTCCTCTACCCTGTTAACATCTTCTGCCTCTGGAATAGTCTGACTTTCATCTATTCCTTGTCCTACTTCCCTTCTTGCTTCATCTGCATCTAATGCTTCTTCTTCTGGATTTTCATCCTGTTCTTGTTCTGCCTCTGGTTCAGTCATAACCACATTATCTGCAGGTTGTGGTTCTATACTATGGAGATTTTCCTCTGCTGTATTTGGTGCAGTCCTTTCTTCTCCTGGTATTCTAGGTCCAATGACATGAGTTTGACCCATAGAAGCAAGGACCTCTGAAATGGTTTCCTCATCATCATCTTCATCTCTCAGCAGTAGTTGTCTCCTTCTTTTAGTGCTTTGCCCTACAGAAGCCACTTCCTTGTATTTCCTTTTTCCAGTTGTTGATGCCATAGTAAGTTCCTTTTGCTTTCTCCTCCAAGTGTCCACAACATCGTGCAGCCTCATCTTGGTGATCATCTTGAGTCCAATAGGCATTGTTGAAAGAACTTTAGTGCAGAATCTCCTAGGCAAATTGATCTAGAAATGTTCGAAGATTCTTGTCACAAAGGCTCCATAGGGCAATTGTCCTTTATCCTTCAAAATTGTTCTATACATGTGTAGAAGAACTGTATGAGGGAGTAAGAACAAAACTCCCTATTCAATTGCCCACATCAACTTTGCTTCAAACCTGGCGACATTAGTCTTAGATGATGCCTTAGGATGAATACAGTTAATGATAATCTTGTGCAGTATTATCCTTGCTGAGTTTATAGAGGGGTAAGTGATGTTTGCCCTAAGAGAGTTTGTAAGATGCTTACATACATTCTCATAGGAAACCTCAATGGGCTTAAAATCACCCCCTTTCAACTTTCATAATGTCAGCCAAGGTATTTGCATCAAGTTCATATAACCTGTCATTCACACTAAACTGCAACTTGTTTGGAGTCAAGAACGACAAATTTGAGTAGAAATAGGCTGTCAGTTCTGGCTATACAGTAGCAAAATCAGTGCAAAAATAATCCATCTATAATCTTTCAAAACAACCTCTAAGGTTCATATCAGTGGCATCTAGAAAATCAAAATCCACTATTCTGTGATTCATTATGCCTCGATCAAGCAAAGAGACATAGCATGCCTTATGTTCCTTGGAATGGAACAAGTTTCCTATAGGGTTACAAACTATCGTAGCAACCCCCATCTTAACCTCAAAGTTCCTAAACAAACGTTCATCATCGTCTTTTCCTCCCCAGATACTTTCCGAACTCCTGCTAGCTTCATTTGTCTGATCAACTTGTGTAGGTGGACGTTCTGCACTCGATGCAACCTGAACCAGTCGCATCTCATTTGCGTACCCATTTTTCCTCAAATATTCAAGTTTGAAACTATCAGAAGCATCTCCCCTCACTAATACTTCATACATTTTCAAGACCTTGTGGGGGTCCCAAGGTTTAGGCAAAGTTAACCCAGACGTACCTCTTTCATTTGCATTCCTTTTAACAGATTCAGTTGTAGAATGCCTCGGGGATTCCTCTCTAGAGGACTATGTCAGGTCGAAATGAGTTTTTGCTCCTTCGATATTCCTCGGCCCTCTGCTTGCAATACGGTTTGATCGTCTTTGAGAAGAGGGAGACCTTGATATGGAGGATCTCGAAGCCATTGCAGTGAAGGTTTGGTTCGGATTTGAGAAAAAGATGAGGTCTTTAGGGTTTTTTGAAAGAGTTCGAGTGTGTAGTGAAAAAAGACTCAATTTTTAGGGGTTATATACTCTTCTGAAAGGGGGCAACGAAAAGACACAACTTTTGGAAATAAAAATAACTGTAAAAGGCAGTTATTCAAAAATTCGAAACTTGATAAAAATAGATGCAAATAATTTAGGCATTCACAGAAAATAAGCAAATCAAATATTTGCAAATATTAACTTACCATGTTCAATTATATATGGAAATAACTTACGCGCCAAAATTTAAATTTCCAAAAATACCAGTAATGCCCCCTGAGTTTGATCCAGAAGATTGGTCCATCCAAAAGATTGCTTCTCCCAGACGATTGTTTCTCCCAGAATATGCCTTGTCTTCACAGACTTAATGCAAATGGATTAATAATATTTAATCTACTGCAAATCGAATCGAATGTACCTTTGTCCAGTGGCTTAGTGAAAATATCTGCCAATTGATTCTTAGAATCAATAAATTGGACATATATTTCACCATTTTGCATGTGATCTCTTATAAAATGGTGCTTGATTTCTATATGCTTTGCCCTCAAATGTAAAATTGGATTCTTGGTGATATTAATAGCACTTGTGTTATCGCATCTTATTTCAGTGTAGGCCTCTTCCTTTCTATAATCTCTTAGCTGCTGTCTCATCCATAAAATTTGTGAGCAATAGTTGCCAAGAGCAACATATTATGCTTCTGTTGTAGATAGAGCCACAGTGTTATGCTTTTTGGAGAACCATGAGACTAACATTTGTCCCAGAAATTGGCATGTTCCAGAAGTACTCTTCCTATCCACTTTACATCCAGCTAAGTCAGCATTTGAGTACCCAAGAAGAGTAAAGTATGTTCCTTTTGGATACCACAAACCCAGCTTTAGATTAGTAGCAACATACTTTATAATACGTTTTACAGCAGACAGATGTGATTCTATAGGATCTACTTGGAATCTAGCATATAAGCACACACTGTATAGAATATCAGATCTAGAAGCAGTAAGATAGAGAAGGGAACCGATCATGCTTCTGTAAGTTTTCTAGTCAACTTTCTTCCCTATTTCATCTTTGTCTAGTTTGATGGAAGTTGACATTGGAGTATCAGTTTTCTAGCAATTTTCCATCCCAAACTTCTTGATCAAGTCTTTGGCATATTTTTCTTGAAAAATGAAGGTGCCATCTTTTGATTGTTTGACTTGAAGACCTAGGAAGAATGTCAGTTCTCCCATCATGCTCATCTCGATTTCTTCCTGCATAGACTTTGAAAAATCCTTGCAAAGATGTTCATTAGAGGAGCCAAAGATAATATCATCTACATGTATTTGAACAAGTAACAAATTTTTGCCTTCCTTCTTAATAAAAAGAGTTGTGTCTACCATACCTTTCTTGAAGCTATTATCTAATAGAAACTTACTCAGTCTTTCATACCAGGCTCGTGGTGCTTGCTTCAGACCATATAGTGCCTTTTTCAGTCTGTTTACATGATCCGGCTTTCTTGGTTCCTTGAATCTAGGAGGTTGTTCTACATAAACTTTTTCTTGAATGAATCCATTTAAGAAGGCGCTCTTCACATCCCTCTGGAATAACTTGAAATTTTGATAGCAAGCATAAGCAAGCAGCAGTCTGATTGCTTCCAATCTTGCTACTGGTGCATAAGTTTCATCATAGTCTATTCCTTCTGATTGCAAGTATCCTTTGGCTACAAGCCTTGCCTTTTTTCTGGTCACTTTGCCTTGATCATCCATTTTGTTTCTGAAAACCCATTTGGTTCCTATGATTGTCCTTCCCTTGGGTTTGGGTAATAGTTCCCATACATCATTTCTTCCAAACTGTTAGAGTTCCTCTTGCATTGCTTCTATCCAGCTTTCATTTTCAAGAGCTTCATCCACTCATTTTGGTTCAATCTCAGAAATGAGTGCCACATTACTTGTTTCCTTTTTGTTCCTTGATCTAGTTCGAATTCCTTCACTGATGTCTCCAATAACAAGATTTTGTGGATGACTAAATTTATGCTTCCAGTTTTTGTTATGCACAGCACTGTCATCAGATTTTCCTGGTGATCGAGTAGTGTCTAACTGGATGATGCTTTGATCTTGAGGTTCTTCTATGACTACTTTCTGAGATGAGTCAGCTTCTCTGTTGAAAGAGGATTTTTCAAGATCTGCTGTAGGTTCTGGATCTTCGAATGATGTTTATCCTGCTTAGACAGATCTTGCTCCAGGAACTTCACATTCATAGACTCTTCCACTGTTTGAGTAGTTTTGTTAAACACTCTATATGCTTTGCTTGTGGTTGAGTATCCTAGAAAAATACCTTCATCTGACCTTTCTTCAAACTTGCTCGGATGATTGTTAGCATTTTTAAGAATGAAACATTGACAACCAAAAACATGAAAATAGGAAACAATTGGTTTTCTGCCTTTGAAAATTTCATAAGAAGTTTTCTCAAGAATAGGTCTCAGAAAAACTCTGTTAATGATATGGCATGATGTAGAAACTGCTTTTGCCCAGAAGCGAGTTGCTACCTTGTTTTCAATAAGCAGAGTTCTGGCCATTTCTTGCAAGGACCTGTTCTTTCTTTCTACAACTCCATTTTGTTCTAGAGTGTAAGGAGAGGAGAACGTATGCTGAACACCATTCTTATCACAAAAATCTGCAAAATCCTGATTTTCAAATTCTCCACCATGATCTGTTTTAATGCTAGAAATAGAGTAACCTTTCTCATTTTGGACCCTTTTTGCAAATTTTGAAAAATAAGAGAAGGTTTCTCCTTTATTAGCAAGAAAGAATACCCAAGTGGAGCGAGAATAATCATCTACAATAACAAGACAGTACTTCTTACCTCCAATACTTTGAGTTCTAGTTGGTCCAAAAAGATCCATATGAAGAAGCTGCAATGCATAGTTAGTAGAAACCTGTTTCACAAATTTGAAAGAGCTTCTTACCTGTTTTCCCAATGTGCGTGCAGAGCAAAGTTCGACTTCTTATAGCTTAATGAAGGTAGTCCACGAACAAGCTTTTTGCTAAGCAGTTTTGAGATCTGTTTCATACTAACATGTCCAAGTTTACGATGCCAGAGGTTTGCTTCATCTTGAACTGAAATAAGACATTTGGCGGTGTCTTCAATAATGTCTAGGAGATAGATGTTCCCATGTCTTCGCCCAGTAAAAGATTGAGATGAATCTTGATTGATTCCAGAAAATAAGTTCTCCTTGAAATCAATTCTGAAACCAGCATCGCATAACTGACTGATACTCAATAGATTGTAGTTCAGTCCTTTAACCAAAGAGACATTGTTGATGATAAGACTCCCAATCTTTACTGTTCCTAGTCCAATAATATTTCCCTTAGTGTTGCCACCGAAGGAAACAATTCCTCCTTTTATTCTTTCTAAACCTATGAACATTCTTGAATCTCTAGTCATGTGTCTCGAACAACCACTGTCTAAATACCATTTCTTCTTGCTTTTGAAGTTTACCTGCAATTAAAACACATACTCAAGTTTTCTTTGGTACTTAGACTTTCTTGGGTCCGCTGGAGTTAGTAGTATATGCTTTGTCTATCCAATTTTTCTGAACAGGTCTCTAGACTTTAGGACACTTGTTTTCAAAATGTTCTTTTTCTCCGCAATTAGAACACTTGAGATTGTTTTGACCAACAGGTTTCACAAAATTCTTTTTGAAATGATTTTCGTATGTCTATCAAGGAGGTCTCTGTCTAATTCTCTCCTTGACTTTTGGAAAATCAATTAAAGAGTCACTTTCCTTATAATACCCAAGTCCTGACTTGTCGTAATAAGGAATCTGAATGGAAAGTATATACTGTAAAGTTTTTGATCCTTTAGAAAATTTTGTAGTAATATTCAAAAATTCCTTTTTGAAAGATTCATTCTCATTTAGTAAAGAATCTCGATTTTCCTTTGTTTCCAAAAGTTCCTTTTTGAGAAATTCATTCTCATTTAGTAAAGAATCTCAATTTTCCTTGGTTTCCAAAAATTCCCTTTTGAGATCATCAAACTTTCCTTTTAAAGAAAAATCTGTTGACTCAACTTGTAATTTTCCTTTTTCAGTCCGAAGATCCTCTTCAAAGTGGATTTTAGATTTGAACAAAGCTCATTTATATAATCTGAAACTTCTGTAGGAATATCAGAATGGCTAACCTCAATCTCTTTGTCTAAGTCTGAGTCTAACTCCGTAGTCTCGAGTCTAAGTGTGCCATTAGACAAATATTGCCATATTCGTCTTCACTGTCTTCAACCTTAGTGTCACTCCATGTTTCAGCTTTCAAGGCCTTCTTGTATTTTTCATATTTTCCTTTGTTCTTCTTCACATAAGACAGTTTTGTTTTATGTGACCCTTTTTTTTGCATTCAAAATAGACTACATCTTTGACAGACTCTTCCTCATTTGCTATCCTTCGTTGTCCAGACTATCTGTTTTGCTTCCTGCTGTTGAACTTCCTACCTTTTTTGTTTAACTTTTTTACCTTTTTGATTAATAGAGCAAGTTCTTCGTCATCCAGCTCGTCCTCAGAATCTGTATCATCAGAATCAGCATTAGACTTAAGAGCAATAGATTTCTTACCTCTAGACTCTACTTCCTCGTTCATTTGTTCTACTTCATAGGATTGCAGGGTTCCAACAAGCTCATCAACTGTCAGAGGTGAGATTCGCAGAGTTTCTCATATGGAGGTCTTCACATTATTCCAGTCTTTTGATAAACCTCTCAAAAGCTTGTTGACCTTCATTGGTCCTGGGACAAGCTGTCCTTGATATGTAAGCCCATTTGCTATTTCTGTAAATCGGCTGAACATATCTCCTATGGACTCTCCCTGTTTCATTTTGAATGATTCATATTGACCAAGTAATATATTTACTTTGGTCTCTTTCACACGATCAGTCCCTTCGTAGGTAATGTGCAACATATCCCATACTTCCTTCGCTGTTTCACAAGAGGAAATTCGATTATACTCATTAGGAGATAGTGCACAATAAAGAGAGTAGATGGCCTTAGCATCTCAAGCTTATCTTTTCGTCAACTCTTCTTTTGAAATGGTAGTTGATGGCTCTATAGTTTTCCCATCATCTTTTGATGTGGTTTTTCTAGCATCAGCGTTGGGATCAACTCCTTTCTCAACTACATCCCATTCCAGTGGATCCTTTGATCTGAGAAAGGCTTTCATTTTATTCTTCCATATGTTGTACTCCTTCCCGTCAAAGAATGGTGGTCGAGTGTTGCTCTGTCCCTCAATTAGACCTGATGCAAGAATACTAGCCATGGAAGATCTTTAGCTCTGAAGTAATAAACACTTCAAAATTCTGAGCACGAGGCTCTGATACCAATTGATATTGCTAGTATTAACACCTAGAGGGGGGTGAATAGGTGTAGAGGGATTTTACGAGCAAGCAATATAAAGCTTTTGCAATGTACAAACAGAAACTAAATAGATAGAGTAGAGAAGATTGCAAACACAGTTTATAGTGGTTCAGCTTTTGACAAGCCTACGTCCACTCTCCAAGCGATCAGCCAATAGGCTGGATTTCACTATGTGATCAAAAGTGATTACACGCTCTTGAGTGTTTACACTTGGTGATGATATATCTCACAAAGTCACTCTTGTTGGTAATGCACTAGGATCACTCAATTACGCACTTTTTTCAGACACCTTGTGAAGAATTGAATCAGCTTTGGAATATATTCATCCTTCCTTTCTCCTGGTCGCATCCTTCCCTAATATACTTTGTGAGCCACACTTGACCATTGGCTATCTCCTTGAGAGATTCATCTTCCCTTTCCTTTCTTGGACAGGCTTCATAAGGCAAGTCTTTTTGACCATTGGAGGTAGATTGGATCCCCTTGGATTCTGTTCACCTATACAATCAGAATCCAGGCTTCCATAAGTATTTCATCCTTCTTTGGAAGTTGTTTGATGATTGATCTTGCTAATCGATTCGATATAACAAAATCAATATAAATATGGTAAGTGAAAATCATGACCGTTGGTGATCTTGTTTTTCGACTGGTCCTAAAAATACATTCTGGATCTTCCAGACCGAGGTTCTGCATTTGCTTGTGTTCTCCGACTAGTACAAGTAGACTCAAAAACTTCCTGTGCTTTTCCGTCTACTTTATCCAGACTCAAAAGCTTCTTGTGCTTCTCCGTCTGCTTCAACCAGACTCAGAAGCATAAGTCACCCTGTGACTTTCCTTAGAAAATATAAGAATTTCTGAATACATAAAATAGTTTGTTATCATCAAAACTAGGATTTTTCTCAACAGCCATGGCCTTAATTAATACACAGTTGAGTTAGGTACCGAAAGAGCGTTAGTTGTATGATTAACGTAACCAAGTCCCCGAATTTGGAATCTCTTGTTGAACAAATAGTAAGGTATTCTCTCGTATCTTACTGGGTTTCTAGCCAACCCTGAAAAGTTTAGTGGTGACTCTTTTGTTTAAATTTGCATAGGCCAAAATGGTTAAAATTTTGAATACTCAATGTCGCGTAGGGTATAGGCTTAGGAGAGCCCGAGTTAATGAAGGGCCGTCAGTCTGAAGTTAACAATACCCCTGAACCTAGTCATTGGCGAGCCCCCAACCCCAAAAAAAAAGAAAGAAAATAGGCCTAATTAGCTTAATTGTGTGTTATTTAATATGTTTTTATGGCAGCGCATTTGAGAAGGTGAGGTAAGTCTAAACCTCGTGTTAAATGTTGGTGCCGAGTAGGAGTAATAAGGAATGGAATTTTTCCTAACACTTTGTTTTGTAGGTTGGTGAATAGGAATGAATGATTGTATTTTTAGATTTTTGAAGTGTTGTTTGGTATATAAACTATTGTGCATGTTTTCTTTACATTGCACTACACCTGAGCACACACAACCTGCCGCCGGACCTTGGCCACACACAGATTCACTTAGGATGGTGTTGAGGTGGACATCACTCCGACTACAACCATGTAGTACAAGTCACCCACCTCAATTCTGAAATTTCTTTCTTGATATCTAGAGTCTTCACCTTGGTTCGCAACCCTGCAATATGGGTCGGCTCTTTGACGAAGCCTGAGTCATGGGAACCCCAACCTAACTACGATCATGTTGGTTCAGTCCGGTTATCCCATGGCCCATTTTGCCAAGCCGTCTAGAGTAGAAATCGAGTTACATCTTATGCGCATGTTTGTGTGATTGGAAAAAAGAAAAAGAAAAACAATAGAAAAGAAACAATTATCATCCATTGTTTATATGATTTCTCATTTTACTTGTTCAATTTTTATTGAAACTTTCATTTTTGAAATTTGCGGAGATCAATCGAATGCCATTGGTGTAGGCTTCTAATTGGGAAAATTGGCAATTACTCTTTATAAGCAAACATTCATTGTCAATTTCAAAAATCTCTAATCTAGCCCTACACAACGGATGATTTTGTTAAAGTTTCCAATCACGGGCTTAAAATCACACCTCGTCAAAAAGTTCTTCCAATTCATCATTATGTTTTGGAGCACAAAAAATTGAAATCACACTTTTAATCAAATTCTTTCCTTCTCACATTTTGGGATAAAATTCAAATCACATTTTGTGTATGGATTTCTCAAAATAAAAATCACCTCATTTTGGCAAGAGTGAAAGCACAAATTAGTCTTTCAAAATTAATGCCACATTTTGCATATAAAACTTTTGGGAATAAAGTGGATATTCGATTGATAATTGCATATTGATCTTTTAATGATGTCTCCTCTTATGATCAAATCTTGGTAAGTTACTGAAATCTTGTAATAAGAGCTCTAGGGTATGTACCATTGCCTCAATTTTGTTGTAAGAGGTGACTTCATTGGAAGATCATTTTCTCATTCACATACTGACATTGTTTCTTTTTCTTGCCGAATGCGTGACGGCCATTCTTCGAACTTTTCTTACTTGACCATGCCAAGAAGTGGATTTTAAATTTAGGATGAGAATTGTTACTCATAAGAGTGTATTGTATTTCATTTTTGTCTTTATTCTTTTTAAGGATTATGTTTTCAATTCCAAGCTAATCATAAAATCAAGTGATGTTTTACAAATAAGTGACTCATTTTTTGGGTAAAGAAATTTAAATTTATAAACATCTTTTGGTTTCGAGGGCAATTCGAAAGTTAGCATATTCTATTGAATTCCCATGAGATTCTGAAAGTCAATGCATTTTGGTTCTCTCACGTATTTGTCCTTTGCAGGGAATCTTGGGAAGGATAATTTAGGATAGTAAAAACATGATCGTTCCAATGGAATCAATTTATTCTGAAACTGATTTGTTCATGCATTTTCCTGCAGGAGAGAACTAAACAATTTTGACATTGGTATTTGAATTAGATCACAAGCGAGTACTCTCACAAGTCTTGATCTTGGAATTCAAAGAAATGAGAGTCCAACTTCAACATTGAACTCTTCGGCAACTCGTACTCATGAATTCAAACAACACATCTGACGCATCACCTTCCATCATGTTCCGAATGTTTAAAGCTATTTGATATAGCATTAAGGGTCGGAAAAATCACTGGCTAGATTACATTTGATCAGCTTCTTGTGATGGGAGTTCATTGCCTTAGAGACTCACAGTTTGTTCAAGCTTCAAGAAAATATCGTCCCTCATTAAAGAATGGATCCCGTGAGATATGGTCCAATGTTAATGCCCCCGATGAGAGAAGAATTTTTCTCATTGGTTCTATTCGGACTTTGAATAAAGTCATTGCACGCTAATATGCACGGTATGGCTTGCTGGATTTCTGGGCTTTTATCTTGATCATCTTACACCTGATTGTTGGAAAAGGTAGGTTATCGTCAATGGAAGATGTTATGCGCGCACCTCTTCTCATTTGAATCTATATGAGCACAAGCAACGTTAAAAGGCAGAGTGCTTCGTCCCTAGCTCTCATCGAAGAATTTTCCACCTAACTTGCAACATTTTTGAACCTTGTGGCGCACACCTATAAATGCATGTTTAGGACAAGATGTGAATTGCAATCTTCATGGACATGAAACTAGAAATGTGTCGAGACGTTCAGCTTTACTAGACTACTCAAGTTAGTGCAAGCACATATTTTTCTCTGCTGGCCATAATATTTCACACATGCAAATGCTGCCTTGCTAGTTTCCAAGGTCATGAGGAGACTAGTACAAATACACATTTGACATCCTCTTAAATGGCAATCGCCAATGATGACATCCACTTCTAGAGGGTTAATGCACAAAGACGATCTTTTCATAGATAGAAATGAATATACTCAGATTAGTGCTATCAATCGAGAAGCGACCATTGAAGAACACATTACATAGGAGGTCTATGATTCCTTACCCATTGAAGTTGGACTTGGTCTGGAACACCAATTACGTCATGGATGTGCATTGGCCCCATTTAACCCCTTTCTTTTTACTAGACTCCAAGAGTTGAAGTTGGAAAGATAATCGGGCACTTTAGTACATAAGCAAGAGTCAAGGGAACCATGCATAGCCATCTCCCAAAAGTTTAACTTTTCTTGTAACACCACAAGGAGTAGATCTAGCAGAATCACTCGATCGAGCAATGATTGTGCACGCATTAGTGAACAAGAGGACATTGTAAATGGAGTCATTAGCAAGAGGACATCACCATCTCTCATGCTTGTCTCGGACATCTAGAGAAAGCTAGTCTCCTAATGATGGCAAATGGAAGGACTCGCGGGTTGGCATAGATAATGATATCCTGGCTTTCATGAGGAACTCCATTTTCAAAAAATCCAAACGAGTCTAAATGCTTCTCCATTTTCGGATAATGAGCCCAAGGAGTGATGATTACTGAACATTCCTAAATTCTAAATTTGACTTGAGGGTGATATTCATGAATGCATTGTCTCATCAATTGTTAACATGAATGAAGAAAGGTTCTTCAACGTTGTCCTACGGTAAATTTATGTTACCTTAAAGGAAGAATCCACAACGATTTCTTGTCCTGGAGGATCTCACATCAATTTAACAATTCTCTAAAAAGGAGAAACATGTAAAAATTATTTGACACCAAAATCATTCCGTTGGTTGTGACATCTAAATTTATGAGAAACTCTTTGATGGATTCAAATACGGAGGCAAAGTATTCAGAAGATCTTTTCCAATGAGCAAGAAGAGGAACAAGCTATAATGCATGGAAACTACAAAGGCATTAGCGGCTGTAATTCTTGCACTTTCAACAGCTTCTTTGCATCCAATCTTATATGGAGATGATTAGTGGTGGTCAACATGACAACGTTTCAAGATTTACATGGTTTCTTGAGGCAACTTTCTGGAATAGTGAAAGGTGACGAAATGGAGAACGCATTAATGAGGATCGCAAACAGAAACGATGGGACAATTTCATCCGTTTTGTCACAAAAGGATTAAAGATCCAATGAAATGAAGATTCATCAGTCCGACGTAATGGAGCTGCATGTGGCGAAGTTATATAAGTTCTCGTGGTGTGCATTTGATCATAGGGGCAATATTTCCCCTTCCTCTACAAAAGACGCCTTGGGATGCTAAGCCGTCTGACTTTGAAAAAGGGTTTGTTTCATTTTTGAATTCAATTCTCTTTAGCATAAAGAAATGACATGTCATTTTCTTTGATGCAGAATAGATTCAAATGAAACAAAGGCCAATCAAACAAGCATGACAGGGCACAAGGTTTCAACATGTGCCTGAACAAGATATGATGAAGCTTAATTACTCATCTTAATGTAAAAGACATTGGAGCGGCATTTGACTCTAGGGCAATATCTCTCCTTCCCCACCAATGACGTGTGCTGGGGCAAAAATTCATCACAAAAGGATGTATCGTTCCCAAATTGAGCTTAATTAAGAAAAAAATGTATAGTGGCCTCAGGAGCAGTGTCTTCCACCAAAGAAGCATGTTGAAGCCCAATCGTCCATTTTGGTGTAAAGGATGTATATCGTTCCTAAACGATTTCCAATTGAGTGTGGAAATAATATGCCCAATCCTTTTCTTCACAGGCGATAAATGGGTCAAAGCATCCAAGAAACAATGCCCTCAAATGTCAAAACATAAATGCTCATACCCAAAGAATAGAAACATGTGAAGGGGAAACATCAAACGCAAGAAGAAAAAAAAATGCAAGTGAAGGGCAATTTGGGCTTGCCAAATATCCAAGAGGGTGATGTTGGCACCTGAATGATAAATGCGAGTGAAAAGTAATAATGTATCGTTTCCAATTTTCAATCTCTAAAGATTCTTGCACTAACACTTTCTTTCCTATTCTTTACAAGGTTACTAAGTCGCCCTGTTGCAGGTAGGTACCCTGCTTCTCAAAATCAAAAGAAAGACAAAATTGAGAATTTTCATCCAAAAAAAAATCAGCATTTTACTAGGAGCAAGTAAAAAAAAGAAAAAAGATAGAAATTGAGAAAATGAACTTTCCACAAAGTTTCTAAACATTTTTTAATCTCAAAATTGTATGTCCGCTTGGTGGATCACTCATTTTGAATCAAAATTCCTCCTAGAGATTAATTTACTCTTATGATCTCGGCCAAATGAAATTGAGATGTAATCATGCCAAGCAAGAAATGCTTAGGATGAGGAAAGGCAATCCATTTCCAAACACGTCATTTAAACACTGTGAGAATTGAGTGAAAAAGAGGACCTATGTCGTTTAAGGACAAAGGAGTCATTCGCAATCAATACATAGATCAAAATGAAAAGAGGCATTTCTTTTCTCTATCTTACACACCACAGGTGGCCATAGTTAGCCCTGTTGAACCTTTAAATGCGAAGAAATCAAAAATACCCCTGTCAAGAACCACCCCGCAGTAGGGCAAATTTAGAGGTTTTGGTTGATATCATATGGTGAAAAGATGAGAAAGACTTCATTGTTTTCACTTGCATTAATATTTTTGTGGTAACTTCAGGTGAATTCTTATGAAAACTTGAAACATCCCAAGGTGAAGAAGAGCATTCCTTTCTCTACCCAAACACTAATACCCGTTGCTTAAACCAAGTTGAACCTAATTGTTCATTTTTTAAACCCAAGTGGTGATTATCTCCCTATATTAGGGCAAGTCACATGATTGACCAATACAATTGGCATTTATGTGAAAATGTGGAAAGCGTATCGAAAGTCCTAAGAGCTCAAAAAGTTCAAAAGAGCAAAAGTCTAATGAAAATTAAGGGGCATGAAAAAGCGATGTGCCTGGTAAAAGCAAGGCCAATGTCTGTGAGAAAAAGAAAAAGAAAAAGAGGAGATTTGCATCAAGGGGTGAAAAACTCATGTAAAAAAAAAATTCAGATTCAAAATGCTTGCATCGAAAAGAAAATCATTGCAAATGCAAAAAGAAAAAACTGAGAATGGCAAAGCTCTTATTTGATTAGTCAAAGGACTTTCAAGAAAAATTAGATTTCAAAAGCGAATGCCTTCGAAAAGATTGAGTGATATGAGAATGATGTCATGATAATCACCAACTTTTAAATCCCTTTTTGTGAAAAGTTCTAAGTCTTTTGAGCCTTAACCAAACTAACATTACAACCCTTCCCGAAGTCTCTTCAAATTAGGATGATACAAGTGAGAATAAGGATTTTCCAAGGAAACTACTGCTCAAAGAAGTGAGGGCAAGGTTGTCTTGTCTCATCTTAAGGTTGCTTGACTTGTAAACCTAGCAAATGTGTTGACAAATAATTGTTTCATTTCATGACCAATGATGCTTATCCATTGTTAAAACCATAACCAAACCTACATTTCGGTCCTTTTGAAAGACCTTTTAGATTGGTCAAAATGTACTTATTGCAAATGATTCTCAGATCCTTTGACACTGGAAATGTGAGGTAGATTGAGTGATCAAATTACTTCCCACATAAATGGATGGGAACAAATAGCCCTTCTTGAGAGTATGTGATAAGCCCTTTCTAACTAAGGAGTTCTTAATAAACCTCTTTCATGAGTAAGATCATTCTGACATAATTTTTCTCTTAAAGGGATTTGATGATTAATGATACATTCCAAGCTTGATGACAATTTTGCGGTACATGATACCAAAAGATATCAAATGTTTTTAATGTGATCAGACTTAGCTTGATTTGCTTATGCAATTAATGCTACAATATTGCCAATGCATTTTCCTGATATTGTCTCTAATGACATTTACTCAAGTTAACTTTGACAGGTTTCCTCGGTAAAACCATGCAATCTCAAAGGGTTCATGGTTAACTTGGAGCCATACAATTTCCAAAGGGTTAGTGGTCATATCCTTAAATCACACGGTTAGTGGGCGTATCATTAAACCACATGGTTTGTGGGTTTCTCCTTAAACTACACAGTTAGTGCGCATATTTTTAAACCACATGGTCCGTGGGCTTGTCCTTAAACCACACAGTTAGTGGGCGTATCCTTAAACCACATGGTTCGTGGGTTTATCCTTAAACCACATGGTTGGTGGGTGTATCCTTAAACCATATGATTCGTGGGTCTATCCTTAAATCACGTGGTTAGTAGGCATATCCTTAAATCACGTGGTTGGTGGGCGTATCCTTAAACCACATGGTTGGTGAGCGTATCCTTAAACCACATGGTTTGTGGATCTATTTTTAAACGACACGGTTGGTGGGTGTATCCTTAAACTACATGGTTCGTGGGTATATCCTTAAACCACATGGTTGGTAGGTGTATCCTTAAACCACGCGATTGGTGGGCGTATCCTTAAACCACATGGTTTGTGGGTGTATCCTTAACTCACGCGGTTGGTGAGTCTATTCTTAAACCACATGGTTCGTGGGTCGATCTTTAAACCACGCGGTTGGTGGGCTTATCTTTAAACCACATGGTTCGTGGGCTTATCCTATAACATCCTCGAAAACCGACCCCATGAGATTGGCCATAAGGTCCTGAATGAGTCGACCAAGGGCCGTTGGCCCTGGATCGATTGGTTCGATCGGTAAGGACCAAAGATCGGTTATGGTCCGATCGACCGACCGGTCATGAATTGGTCGAGACATCGGCCATGAAAAGCATACCAACCATACCAATGGAAATGGACTACTAGCTCATAAGACGACTTTTCAATCACGAGAATTGGTCATGGGACGATTTTGGATCGGCGGATGGTCATGGGTCGATCCGACCGGTCATAGCATCTGGCCACAGGTGATTCCGCCCGGATGTGCACCGATACACGGACGATCCAACTTAACCAAAAGTAACCGTCTCCCAACCAAAAATGCATCATTCCCTATTTAATTCTTAGTGACCGGAAAGGAATCTCGAATTGATGAAGTCCGATCATGGATCAGTAATGCACCAACCATGAACCATGCGGATAGATCAGGCGCCGATCGAAATGAGCCCCGGGATAGACCCTACTATTCCATCGTAACTCCTAAGGTCCATAAGTGCCTTGGCTTAGTGCTAGGCCATAGGTAGCCTTAGAATTGACCTTAAACCGATCCGAGAATCAATGACCGAATTATGAGGGAAACCTCATGGTCAACCCACCGCCCAAGGAAGCGGTTTGGGCAAATTTGAGGTATGTGGCCTGGACCCCGAGCACGTGTAAATTGGTTTTTCGAAATATGTCATATGATCCATTTTCCGGTCCCGAAACCGTCTCGGATGGTGGAATTTTCCAAACCGCCTTCTCGATTAAGAAAACGACAAAAAAAGGAAGAATTCTCTAGAAGCCTCATTAATGTTATTGGATAAGCCTTATCCTCAACTTTTCAAAGGTCATGATGGTGGTCAAAAATATCTTGGGGGTTATGATGGAGACGGATTACACATGGCCCAATCGGAAGGCAGCACCCGAACCCTCATCATGAGCCTATAGAATTTTATTGACTTAGTTGGCAAGTTAGGTAACTTCCTAGTCAAACTTTCATAAATGCCAATAAATGAGGGGAAACAAGTGGGCCAATAGGAAAGTGAAAGGCGGGCCATCGTCGATGCGTCTACTCACTAGACCGCCAAGTAGAACCTTTAGCTTTGCCTAGTCATCCCTTAGGTGCAATTATTGAAGAAATAGGCTTGCAACTTAAGGATTCTAGGCGGGCCACTTGGAAGGAGAGAATTGGACGGTTAGAAATGCAATGATGAGCTCAGGGACTATAAGTAGGAGAAGCCTCTCCTCCTCCCTCAACATTTGCACAATTCTCCTCCTTCCTCCTTCTTCCTCCCTTGGTCGCCCTCTTCCTCCTCACGCCCACTCTCTCCTTTGGTTTTCAAAGAAGCCACTTTCTCTCTCTCAAGTAGCTTCTCTAGTCTCGTGAGGTTTGTCCAGGTAAGTAGAATCTCTTACTTCTCCCTAGTATGATTATTTCTATCATGACGACTAGATGGTCTTCTCTTGTTGGACCGTGATTGTATGGAAGATTATGTGTACGTGGGTTCATACGCAAATCTTATGCATGTGCGTGATTATTTCACGACCGAGATGATGCCATGGTTCGTCATTGGTGTTCAACGCAAGTCGAGAACGCCCAAAGCCACAAGGCTTGAATCAGTAACAAAGTGTCGAAACTCAAGTCTCGCGCGGTACGAGGATCGCCCAAGGCCACGAGGTCTTGAATCGGCATTAAGACATGCCGACTCCTAGTCTCGTTTGGTACGAGGATCACTCAAGCCCACAAGGTCTTGGTTGGTATCGAAGTATGCCGAGCTCATGTCTTGGATTTGGTGTGAGACCCTTGGTACTTAGTATTTGAGCCAAACCTCAGACTTAGAATTATCACGGCGTCATTAGACTCGGGTCGTAGAAAGCACGACACACATGATTATGTATGAGCATGATGTTGTTGTTGAGTCATGAATGAGTCGACTTAAGGAAAGGATAAGAACTGGCATAAGTGATGCATTTGTGAGATAAACCCATGAAAAGTGGGAAAGATGATGATACCCCCGCAATGGGATGTCCCGGGTAACCTTTGGAAGCCTCGGGAAGCTGGCCCCAAGAAGCCTCGGCAAGAGTCGAGAGGGCCTGGTTGAGCCAGGACAATGTCAACTGGTACCCCCGCAACGGGATGTCCCGGATAACCCCTGAAAGCCTCGGGAAGCTAGCCCCGAGAAGTCTCAGCAAGAGTCGAGAGGGCCTGGTTGAGCCAGGACGATGTAAAGTGATCTACACGAATGCCGGTTATGCTCAAGTATGGGTAATATGGATTTATGTGTTAGCTGACACGTGAGTAAGTGAAACCCTTATATATGTGCTTGGGCAAAAGTACAGCAAGAGTGCCATAACTTGGCACGGGAGGACACTTAAGTGCCAAAACTTACAAACGGTACACTTAAGTGCCAAAATCGGAGCAAAAGGGATCACTTAAGTGACAACGATAAGAAAATCCGGCCAAAACGCTAACGTGGCCCTTTTCCGGCGATCTAGGGTCGAAACGACGTCGTTTTTGTTGCTGATGTGGCGAAGTAAACCCAAAACGGCATCGTTTGGGTGCTGATGTGGCCACCGCACCCAAAACGACGCCGTTTTGGTTAATATTTATTTTTTAATAAATATTAATTAAATAATACTTAAAAAGCAAAATTTAAAAAAAAAAAAATGGGGGAGCAGCTGTCGCCGCCGCCCCACCGGCGATGGGGCGGTGGCGATAGACGGACGGCGAGGGCCGCCGGCGCCAAGGCTAGGGCCGCGACCCTCGCCGACACCGGGAGAGGGCGGCAACCCTCTCCCGGATCTGGGCGAGGGTCGGCCGCCCTCGGCCCGGCTGGGCGAGGTCGGCCCCCTCGCCCGGCCCAGGCGAGGGTCGGCCGCCCTCGCACCAGCTCGGGCGAGGTCGGCCGCCCTCGCACCGACGTCCGCGCCCTCGCCCAACGCCGCTGAGTTTCAGCGGCGGCGGGCGAGGCCGCCGGCACCGAGGCGAGGCGGCCGAGCCCTCGCCCCTGGATCCGGGAGAGGGTGCCCCGGATCCGGGAGAGGGCGGGCGCCGGCGGCCTCGCCCGGCGCCACGAGTTTCGGCGGGCGCCGGGTGGCCGACCCTGCCCGGAGTCGGGCGAGGGCGGCCGACCTCGCCCAGATCTGGGAGAGGGTCGCCGCCTCTCCCCGGCGTCGGCGAGGGCCGTCCGGCCCTCGCCGCCGGTCCAGCCAAGGGTCGCCGCGCCCTTGCCTTGGCGCCGCGGCCCTCGCCCGTCCGTCCATCGCCGCCGCCCCCATCGCCGGTGGGGCGGCGGCGACAAGCTCGCTTCCCGACTTTTTTTTTTTTTTTTTTAATTTTACTTTTTAAATATTATTTAATTAATATTTATTAAAAAAATAAATATTAATCAAAACGGCGTCGTTTTGGTGCGGTGACCACATCGCACCCAAACGACGCCGTTTTAGGTTTACTTTGCCACATCAGCAATAAAAACGTCGTTGTTTCGACCCTAGATCGCCGGAAAAAGGCCACGTCAGCATTTTGGCCGGATTTTCTCGCCGTTGGCACTTAAGTGATCCCTTTTGCTCCGATTTTGGCACTTAAGTGTACCGTTTGTAAGTTTTGGCACTTAAGTGTCCCCCCGTGCCAAGTTATGGCACTTGCGGGGTCCGTACCTCTATGTGCTTGAGTGTGAATGATATATGTTTATGTGTTAGTCGATGGGTGAGTGAGTAGAGCCCTTGCATTAGTCATGACGTTGTATGTGAGTTGCAATTGATCTGCCATCGACACTATCTGCATGAGTTGCTCTGGCTAGTCGTTAGTGAAGGAATGTCACGCTAGCCGAGGTTAGAGGTTTTACTTACTGAGTTTTCCCCAAAACTCACCCCTTTTCCTTTTTAGGTTAGTAAGATGGCTAACCCTCCTCCTGTACGTTTTGGTCTCCCGATGAAAATAGAAGGGTCGACCGTAGACATCATACACGTCGAAGCAGGGATAACGTATCAGAGATATACCTCAACCGTATGGGTTCATGAGGGACAAATTGAATTGGTCCCTCACCGTTATGAGGCTTGGTACGTCTGGTCGGACGGAGAAATGATCGGGCCTATTCATGGCTTTAGAGGCCCAATGAACCCAAGTGGAGGGTCCACGTCCGACGGGACAAATTCAAATCAGTGATACCAGCCCGTAATGGGACAGGTTCCCAATTTTGGAAATCGCAGTGGTAGCAGAGATAGGGAGACCCAAGCCATTTTATATTATGTAATATGAAAGTTAGTTGTATACGAACTACTAATGAAAATAGTAGTATTATATACTTGCGTCCCATGTTCTTCCAATGATGTTTGTCAGGGATGTTGTTATGTTATGCTTCCGCATGTGAATATAAAGAAGGTAAAATGAATCGAGATGGCGACAAGCCTGGGATGTCGCAAAAATAACCCGCAACTCGGACCTTGGAAGGGGGTCGTGACATATCCTTAAACCACGCGATTAGTGGGCGTATCCTTAAACCACATGGTTCGTGGGTTTATCCTTAAACCACATGATTCGTGGGTCTATCCTTAAACCACACTCTCAAAAGGTTCATGGGTCTTCTCTAAACCATGCATTCTCAGGTCGAAACCCGTTGTTACACAGTAAGACCTCCTTTCAAATCGAAACCTGTTGTTACACGGTAAGACTTTACTAACCCAGTCAAAACCTGTTGCTACACAGTAAGACTTTAAACCCGTTGTTACACGGTAAGACTCCACTAACTTAGTCGAAACCCGTTGTGACACGGTAAGACTTCACTAACTCGGTCCAAACCCATTCATACGAGGTGAGACCTTAAAAAAAAAACTAAAACTAATAAATAAATTCGTGCTTTCATTGCTCGTTAGCAAAATTTTGGTGTCACATGATCTTTGAAAGGAACCTCTTCGAGCTCCCTTTCAAAGAGGGGCAGCTGTTGACATCCAAATTTTTGTCGACATATTTGAAATGCCCATTTATTTTGCAAATATAAATATAAATATATATATATAAATTTATAGATAAGATAACAGTTTTTGACAAAAAAATTCGAAAAAAAAAAATTTCGAGTGGGCTGGCATAATCCAACCCATTCTTTTACTCTTTCAGCCCACCTATTTATTTCTTTGAAGCCCACCAGAATTATTTGAAGAGCCCAACCCATCACCATTCTTCCCTTCTCTTCACGTTTCCCTCACACACGCATCACACACGCACGCGGCAACGCACGACACCGTTTTGGTTTCCTCGGGCTGTGACATCACAGCTGTGATGTCAGCCGCGTGACGCCAGCAAGGGAATCTGCCCTTGCTGCGCTATCACGCGGAAAGGGCAAGGGGACCAGAATTTGGTTGGGGGCAGTAGAAGAAAAGGAGAGAAAAATGCAGGAGGGGAGGGGGAGGGGGAGCTGGTTTTTCTATTTTGAGGAAGGAAGAGAGACAGAAACTAGAGAAAGCAGTGAGAAAACACAGAGGAAACACAGAAGAAAAAAAAGGAGCCAGTTCCCAAGTTTAGGAGGAGGATTTGGAGCCATGGGGGTCGGTCTTCTAGGTTGCTGGTTTTTCTGAGATTCGGCTTCTTGAAGAGGAGGTTCAGCTGCATTGGGGATAAAGAGAGAGAAAGCCGAGTGTTGCTGAAAAAAAGAACGAGAAGCGAGAGTGAGAGCGAGAGAGAGAGAAGAAGCTCAGAAGCATGGTCGAACGCCACCAGTGTCCGTTCGTCAGCCGCCATCCGCCATAACGCGTCCCCCTGAACCAAGTAGGCTTCCCCGAGCACCTCTATTCTGTTTTGACGAGGTAGCGGGCCGGTGCTCACGCCGACTAGTTCACGCGAGCCCCGACCCTTGTCGTGCCTCCATTAATGTTGTTCTGTGTGTTAGCATGTTCAACTAGAAGTTTAGAACCGGTATGAGTTCGGTTTGAGTCGAGTATCCCTTATTTTATTCATGCACGCCGAGTGTTTGTTAAAATGCATGAATGAGATCCAGAAACCTTCATCGTCGGGTATGTGCTTGATAACCTAGTTTCATGGGTGTTTGCTCATATATCTTTACTTTCGTGATGTTCTTAATATTATGACAATTTTCATGAGATTTTCGTGTGTAGTTGAGTCAGAGGGGGGTATTTTTGGTTCCGGTGATGGAGAGCATCAAGGGTCGCCGAAGGTCATGGCCGCTGCCGGCCGACGCCAACACGGGGTGAATGACCAGTGGATGGCGATCGTCGGCTAGAGGAGTGGCAACAATGAAATTTTTTTTGGTTTTGTGAGCTGCAAATTTCTAGGTTTGATGAAAAGAAACTCACCATTGGGAGGTTGAAGACGCGCATGGGGAAAAAAACTGCATCAGGGGAAGAATACTAGTAGAAAAAGACAAAAAGAAAGATTAAAAAAGAGAGAAAAAAGAAAAGAACAGGGCCGAAAACAATAAAAATAAAATAGGGGCTGGGTTGAGAAGGTGTCGAGCGGGCCTACGCTAGGCATGGGCCGAATATGAATGGGCTAAGGACTAAAATTAGAATGGGCTTTTAAAAAAAATTGTGGGCTAATTAGGAGTAATTCAAAATGGGCCTTAGCATAGTGTTTTTTTTAGCCCAATTCGGACCGTTAGGGTCCGGGTCGGTTTATTCAAGTCGGGTCTTGACCCAGTCCGAATCCCTAAAAAATCATTAAAAAATTTATAAAAAAATCCTAAAAAATGTTTAAAATTCAGAAAAATTAAAAAATTAAAATTAATAATATTTTTTAAAAATCGTGAAAATCATTAAAAAAAATCGAAAATTTTCAAAATTCACTAAAAAGATACAATTTTCTGAAATATTCAAAAATTCAAATTTTTTTAGAAAAACAAGAAAATTCCAAAAACGATATTAATAATTTTTTTTCAAAAATCCAGAAAAGCCTTAAAATATCAAAAATCTTGAAAGCTCATTTTTTTAACTTCGAAAATACGAAAAATATTAAAAATATTTAAAATATTAAAAATATAAAATTCAGAAAAAGTCAGAAAAATAAGAAAAATTGCAAAAAAATAAAAAAAATAGAAAACCCTTAAAAAGAAAAAACCCAAAATTGGACAAGCCCTTAGGGCTCTACAATAGGGTTCTTTGTTTATGTTATATTTTTCTTTTTAGGGATAATATTATGATTCTCTCTTCCTTTATTTTGTGATGATAATTAATTGCGCACTTAAATATTTTGGATGTTATTTTCCTAGTTTAGAATGGTTAGGATAAGTCCTAGATTTCTTGAATAGGTTGCCATGGCCTTAATTAATACACAATTGAGTTAAGTACCGAAATGGCGTTAGTCGTATGATTAACGTAACCAAGTCCCCGAATTTATAATCTCTTGTTGTGCAAATAGTAAGGTATTCTCTTGTATCTTATTGGATTTCTAGCCGACTCCAAAAGGTTAGTGTCGCGACTTAATTCTTTTTTTGTTTTGGGGTTGGGGGCTCACCAATGACTAGGTTTAGGGGTATTGTTTAACTTCAGACTGACAGACTTTCATTAACTCGGGCTCTCCCAAGCCCATACCCTACGCGACATTGAATATTCAAAATTTTAACCAGTTTAGCCTATGTAAATTTAAACAAAGGAGTCGCCACTAACCTTTTCAAGGTCGGCTAGAAACCTAGTAAGATACAGAAGAATACCTTACTATTTGTGTAACCAGAGATTCTAAATTCGGGGATTTAATTATGTTAATCATACGACTAACGTCCTTTCGGTACCTAACTCAACTGTGTATTAATTAAGGCCATGGCAACATATTCAAGAAATCTAAGGCTTATTTTAACCATTGTAAAGCAAGAAAATAATATTCAAAATATTTAAGTGCACAATTAATTATCATCACAAAATAAAGGAAGAGAACATCCTAATATTGTCCCTAAAAAGAAAAATATAACGTAAAAAAATAACCCTATTGTAGAGCCCTAAAGGCTTGTCCAATTTTGGGTTTTTTTTCCTTTTTTTAAGGGTTTTCTAAATTTTTTCAATTTTTCTGATTTTTGTGAAATTTTTATATTTTTTTTATATTTTTAATATTTTCACATTTTCCGAAATTAAACAAAATGAGTTTTCAAGATTTTTTTATATTTTGAGGCTTTTCTGAATTTATTTAAAATTTATTAATATTTTTGGAATTTTCTAATTTTCCTAATTTTTTTTGGAATCTTTGAATATTTCGGATTTTTTTTTGTATCTTTTTAGTGAATTCTGAAAATTTTCGATTTTTTAATGATTTTCTCAATTTTCCTAAAAAATTATTGATTTTAATTTTTTTGAATTTTTAACATTTTAAGGATTTTTTTAAAATTTTTTAATGATTTGTTGTTAGGGATTCGGACCGGGTCAAGACCCGACTCGAATGAACCAACCCGGACCCTAATGGTCCGAATTGGGCTAAAAAAAACTATGCTGAGGCCCATCTTGAATTAATCCTAATTGGCCCACGAATTTTTTTTAAAATAGCCCATTCTAATTTTAGTCTCAGCCCAACCATATTCGACCCATGCCTGGCATAGGCCCACTCGACATATTCTCAGCCCGGCCCTTATTTATTTTCAGCCCCCTTTTTTGTTTGTGGTTTTCTTTTTTTTCTCTCTTTTTTAATCTTTCTTTTTTGTCTTTTTCTGCTGGTCTTTCTTCCCCCTGCATCGTCGTCTTCAACCTTCACCGAACGTCCCCCACCTGCGTTTCTTCTTCTTCCCCGAAGCAAACTCCAACCCAAAGCCCCACTTTTGCAACCTCAACCTTCACCGAAATATCGTCCTTTAACAGTCACTCACCCTCCTCCCTCGTTGGCGTCGGCCGCTGCCAGCGATGACCTCCGGCGACCCTTGATGCTCTCCATCGCCGGAACCAAAAATACCCTCACCGACTCGACGCGGACCTCTCACGTAAATCGTCATAACACTAAGATAAGCATGAAAGCAAATGCAAATTCACAATATATGAACAAATACCCATGAAACTAGGCTACCGAGCACAGATTCGGTGATGAAGATTTCTGGACTTCACTTAGGTATTTTAACAAACAGGTGATATGCATTGTCCAAACGAACGATTTCTGACTCGAACAAGAATCGACTTGGGCCTAAGCTTCTAAAAGAGTATACTAGCATGCACAGAGACGTAAATGGAGGCCGATAGGGGCCAGGGCTTGCACGAACTGGTCGGCACGAGCTCCGGCCCGTCATCTCGTCAACATAGAATAGAGGTGCTCGAGGGAAGCCTACCTGGTTTGGGGAGAGACGTTGCGGCGGACGGCAGCTGACGAACGGACTCCGGCCGCGTTCGACCACGCTTCCGAGCTTCTTCCCTCTCTTTGGCTCCTTCTCTCTCGGTCAAGCTTTCTTGGTTTTTTTATCCTGCAATGTAGCCGAACCCTTCCCCAAGAAGCCAAATCTCAGAGAAGCCCCAAAAACCAGAAAAATGACCCCATGGCTCTTAATCCTCCTCCAAAACCCAAAAACTAGCTCCCTCTTCTCTCTTTCAAAACCCATAAACCAACTCCCTTCTTCTCTCTTTTTTTCTCCGGTTTTTCTTCTGCTGCCCCTAGTTTTTTCCTTCTGTGTTTTTTCGCTACCTTCTCTTCTGCTGCCCCTAACCGAATCCTGATCCCCTCGCCCTCTCTGCGTGACAGCGTAACAAGGGAAGATTCCCTTGCTGACGTCACGCCGACATCACGCCTATGGCATCACAGCCCGAGGAAACCACAACGGGTCGTGGTGCCGCGTGCGTGCATGAATAGAAAGTGAAGAGAAGAGAAAATGGTAGTGTGGTGGGCTGGGCTGAGATAGAGAGGAAGAAAGAAGGACAAGGCTGGGCTTAAGAGGTTAAAAGAGTGGGTTGGGTTATGCCAACCCACCTGACTGAAATTTTTTTTATCTTTTCTATAAATTTATATATATTTATATTTCCAAAATAAACGGGTATTTAAAACACGTCGACGAAAATTCGGGTGTCGGCGAGCTTCTTTTCTTTGAAAGGGAGCTCAAAGAGTTTCCTTTCAAAGATTATATGACACCCAAATTTTGTCGACGAGCAATAAAAACGTGAATTTATTTCATTAGTTTTAGCTTTTAGTGTTTTTTTTTCTTTTCTATACATTAATATATATACATATATGTATATTTGCAAAATTAATTAGTATTTAAAACATGTCGAAAAAAATTTGGATGTCAACGGTGTGTAATCCTGTCTAGTCCAGAGCTGCGTAGAGATGACTGAGGAAGTTGCGGCAGACATCTATCCCTCTGAAACTGAGGAACACATGGTAATTCCTCATGTTCAAAGAATCAGCCATTAGAAAGCTGATGGTATATGTGCTTCCCTAGAATGCAAGCATGGGAACAGGGAGAGAGTCTTGCTGACGAAAATCAAGGGCTTAAAGCTGAAGCAGAGTTGGCTTTGCTCTTGGAGAGGCACGGCGGCCTCTGACCCGGGGTTGCCCTTCCCCGATCGGCAGCGAAGTCAACGATCTCTTCCCTTTGCTCTGGCTCTCGCTTTGCTTTAAAGAAACAACCACTCTTAGTCTGTCTCCGTCTCAGGAAAACATTGGACCAGACTCAGGGCCATTTGGTTCGTAAAAAAGTTTTCAGCTTTCGATTTCAGGTAAATATTGTGCTTGACAAGGAAGGAACGCACGGCAGCCAGGGTGCAGAGGGCGACACCAATGTCGGAATCACCAGAAAATCATAAACGTGCAAAAATAAACAAAGCTGACAGGTAACGACAATGGATCGCACGGCCGTGACGGTGTCGAGGGCGAGAAGAGAGAGATATCGGATTGTGGCTACCAGGAGGTTCTCAGTTGACTTTTGTTTTGAAGGAGGATGAAGACGAAAGAAAGTGAGAAATGAGGGAGAAAGCCAGGGAAGCATAAAGAAGAGCTGAAGTTTCTGAAGCGTCGGATCTACCAGAACACGTGGCAATCGACCTACGAATCTGGAACGATGAAGAATCAGCTAAGGACTCAAAAACAAAGCTGCCACTAGGGTTAGTCCACGCGCAAGGATGCGCAATTGACCTTTGAGGGATGAAGTCTCAAGCGCTAACGTCCCTAGGTCTCGCCCTCGAGATAGAAGGATAATCACATTGACACGAGCTAATGCAAGGTCAAGCTCGACTCACATGTGTGATTGCTCAAAAATATCACCTAAGTTTAGGTTGATCGAATATTGAATTTCTTGTTTGAACTCAAATGGAAAAGAAAATCGAAATGTTCAAAAGTTTTGCCTGAATTCAACTTGATTATGTTGAAATATAGATGGACTGGAGCTCGAAATTTCATATACAATGGAATCTTTAGTATTTTGTCTATATCTAGAATTATTAAATAATTCACAAAAAGGAAAACTCAATTAGACTTGTAGGATTATTGAGCCGAGTACTAGTGAGTTGAAGTTCGATATAGTATGGCACATTTCTATTTAAGTTTCACCTAAACTCAATTTTGGTATATAGTAAATATATATATTTTTTGTGAAACAACAAATTCTCAATAGGCCTAGCGAGGGTGTCGCTGGCCCTCACCTTTGCCAGGAGCCAATAGCCTTGTTGGCCATGTGAAGAAAAAGAAAGAAAAAACTTTAAAAACTAAGAATTGTCCACATCAATGTTGACATTTAAATTTTAATTGACAAATCAATCATAGATTCTTGTAAAATATACGAAAATGAATTTTAAAAAAAATTAAAAGAAAGGGAAAATAATAAAAGGACTTCAATCGGTCTTGATTGAAAGGGCCTGGTCCAGTTTGCATAGCCCAAAGAAGTCACTGTTTGAATTCAATCAGTATCGATTTTAACTCACTGCCAAGCAAAGAATCCAATAAAATAAGTCCACGAAGCCCAAAGAGCATCCAGAGCCCGGCCATTTTTCTCTCGTTTTGTCTCCCTTTACCTCTCTCTACTCGTGGGATATTAACAGGACGTGCGCTCGTTGAGGGAAAGTACTTGTATCCTCGGTAGCAATTTCCATTGAGCAGAATACCGATAGATTTATTGATATGTTGTGTGAATTTAAAGATCATAAGTTACGAATGCGTATAACTTGTATCCATGCACCCAATGTATTTCATGATAAACTGATGTTATGAGAGGAGCTGGAAGGTATTAAACATTTGAACCATCTACCCTAGGTGTGTGGAGGGGATTTTAATGAAATATCTATCTTTGGGAGGTGGGGAGGAGGATGACTGAAAATTATTAGATATTTGCATTTAGAAACTTCTTGAACAATTGTGATCATATAAAAGTGGAATGCAAGGGATGTGCCTTCACTTGGGCTAATAATAAAGAAGGGATGAATTTGTCAAGAAGAAACTAGATAGAGTCTTACGTACAATTGAATGGAAGGTGCTTTTCTTTGTTTTACCTACAGTAGGATTAGGCCATAGTCCTATCTTGCTGAGATAATTCCCACAACCAGTAAAAAGAGCAAAAGAATTCATATTTGAAACATATTGTTTAGAGCACGAGGAGTATGGAAACATTTTCAAGGGGGTTTGGCTATCTCCCAAGCGAGAATGAGCTGATTTACTAACTAAATTGCTAAAACATTGCATCTTAGAGTAGAAAAACTTTTTCAAATGCTCATAGGAGAATTGAGATGCCAAAGCAGAAAATCCAAAATATAACAAACAGCCTAGATATTTCCCAAAGCAAAGAAAAGATACTAAAATTGAAAAAGGAAATTGGCTCACCATGGAAAAGGGAAATTAGCTGGTCCAAATGGGGGATAAAAACTCCAAATGTTTTCACACAACAACTATTCAAAGGAGGTAGGGAAACACAATCTCTATGCTAGCTAATATAGATGGGGAGTGGACTAATGAACGTAGTGCTGTAAAGCATGTGATGGTGGAATACTTTAAGAGTCTATATACATTAGCAGGACAAAGAAACTTCCACCTTGTTATTGAACAGATTCCAACTTTAGTGTTGGAAGATATGGATCGAAAGTTGATAGTTGAGGTAACCTTGTTGGAAATTTCAAAAGTTGTATGCCAGTCAGGAGCTCTCAAAGCCCCTGGTCCTAATGGTTTAAGTGGACAATTTTTTAAATATCACTAGGAGGACATTCAAGAGGACCTTTTTCAAGAGGTAACTTTCTTTTAGAACAATAGGAAAATTACCAAAAAAGTCTAAACCTTTGGTCTAAGTGGACAGTTTTTTGAACACCACTAGGAGGACATTCAAGAGGATTTTTTCAAGAGGTAACTTTCTTTTAGAACATTGGGAAAATTACCAAAAAAGTTTAAACATATTGCAATTGTGCTAATTCCTTCATAAACTTATTTTTTTGACTAATTGATTTCTAAACCTTTTACAATTATGCCAATTCAGTCAAAATTGGCTAGCCAACATTGATGTGGATGCTGACCGGCGTTAGCGGATAATTTTTTAATGTTATTTTATTTTTTTGAATTTTTGAGTTTTTATCTTTTATCTTTTTTTCCATTTTTTTCCTTTCTCTTATATTCTCTTCACCAGTAATAGAACTATCATTCATTAACAAATACTCTATGATGTTTATATGATATGATTTGTAATTTTATTTTGGATCTTTCACACATATAAGTTTTGTATGCTGTTCAATGTTTGGGTTACTTCCTTCCTTTCAGCTTGAGGTTTCAAAATTCGTTTTCTTTTTCTTGGCAACTTTGCAGATATCTTATAGTGTCATTAATGTGGTTGACAGTGGGTTCAGTCTCCAAAGAAAAATTGTCAAAACAATTCTTCCCAGCAAAATACACAAAGTATGATAAAGGCATCAGAAGTTCAGTGGAGGTACTTGCCCCCACTGCACAACACTACATGCTGTCCCTGTGATCTTTGACCACGCCGGCTTGAAAAAGATACTTTTATCTATTAACCTTGGTTCTCTACGTAGCGTGCTTGTCATGCAAAACAATATGATGAATAATATGAAGGCCTGCTTCTCAGTAGGTCCTTCAAAGGGGCATACTGTTCTTTGACCACTGTGTCCAAAGTAAGAGTTTTATCTACTAATTTTTCTCGCTTTTGCTTTGCACCTATTCAGAATCCTTAAGTGAAGTCGGAAAACCCATGTGATTCCAACACTGGCTCAGCAACAGCAGTGGCTGCAAACATGGTTATTGTGTCATTAGGGGCGGAAACTGATAGTTCCATCATCTGCCCAGCTAATCATAATTCGGTTGTCGGTTTCATGCCCACGGTTGGACTCACCAGTCGGGCAGGCGTTATGTTGATTTCACCGCGCCAAGACTCAATTGGGTAAAGTTTCGCAGTCTGGGACCATGGTTCCATGATCCTGTAGTCTGGTTGCTTAAGTTCTGGAGTCTATTTAACCCATGCGTGCATATGGATTCCCCTTGTAATTTTTATTTCCTTCTGGTACAGGCCCATAAGCAGAACCGTGTCTGATGCAGTCTATGTGCTTGATGCGATAGTTGGATTTGATCCAAGGGATGAAGCTACAGCGGAAACAACGAAATTCATACCAATGGGCAGTTACAAGCAGTTTCTTGGGAAGATGGTGTGATGTTCTGAATTTTGATCCTATTTTGAAATTATATGAAATTGTTATATAAATTAATGCCCTATTAATGTAATTACTCTAAATTAATCATTCATGAGTTAACTGACTATTCAAAAGCGTAATTAGGAAGCAATATATATACAACTAGCAAATTCAAACAGGGATAGATCATTCAACAATAAGAATTCATGAGGGACAATACCACCTTGATACCAGCCAATTAGTGAACGAAAATAAATTGATTCGGCAGAAGTACGAAGTCGGATTGCTGGTGATTCCGCACAACTTCAATATGAATTATGAACGACGTTAAACTGATTCTTTTTTGACTTTATACTTAGGATGACCAATTGAACCCCCGGGATTATATGACAACCGAGGGTCGTCCCTGATTTAAAATTTGGTTTAAACGTGTATCAAAAAGCTATCGATCACGGATCAAACATGAGGAAAATCCTAAAAGCCACTCAAAAGTTTAGGCCGTACTAAAGTCGTAATTGATTTAATTTAACCCCGATTTTAAATTCGATTTTGGGTATTGACTTTTCAACGACTTCATGACTAAATAATTGGATGTCCTCACATTTATTCTCGAGTTTTTGGGTAAGCCGCAAAGTGTCGGAAAATGAATTTTTGGACAGAAAAGTTGGGCTCGCAAGTGGACTGGCCCCAAGTCGGCAGCCCGATGGGCCTAGCACCCACTATGGGTGGCCCAATAGGGGCCCAAGCAAGCTCATTTCCCTTTCTCTTCAGCCCATGGGCTTCTCCTTCTAGAAGCTTTGTTTGTGTAGCCCTAATTGACTTAGAATTGCTTGGTTGTTGTCGAAACTTGAAGGGCAAGTTGGGAAACTTCAACTTCAAGTTTGCTTGCTCTCTCTCCCTCCTCTCTCTCTAGTTGCCGCCCAGCCCTCTCCTCAGCTCACTCTCTCTTTTCTCTCTCTTTTTCCCTCATTTCTCTCTACCACCCTACTGTTTTTCGCTGTTGCCGCCCCTTGTTGCCGTCTACCATAGCTGCTACCACCATTTGTCGAGTTACTGCCATCCTTCAAAGTCCAGCCAAAGCCCACCGGTTGCCACCTGTCCTTGTTGGCCACCCGTCAAGCCACTATCAGCTGTTGGCTTTCTCTGTTTTAGCGAGAAACGGCGGTTGCTAGCGCTGTTTCGTCTGAGTTTGGCTACTGTTCATCATCCATTTCCATTCCCGAGCTAGCCACGCGTAGCCCTCATTGCCCCCATCGCCCTAGTGTCACCGGAATCACTTAGCTAGTGAGTTATTTTCCTAATCCCTTAATTAGGTGATAATCTTGCGTTTAGGGGAATTTTAATTAGTTCTTAGTGTGTTTAGTGACTAATGAGGATTTTTTATGCTTAAGTGAGATTTATATGCCTTAAGTGGGATTAAGATAAGCTAATGGTAGCTTAAGTATGTTTATTGCTAATTAAATTGGATTATGGTTAATTAACACTATTTTATTATACTGATCTTGCATATGGATGATTAATTTGGTTAATGAAGTATTAGTATTGGTTAATAATGATTAATTATTTATGGGAATAATTAATTATAATTAAATTATTTTATGAAAATTATTTATTTATGGAAATATTAAATTATTTTGTGGAAATTAATTATTTATTTATAATTTTAGTCAATTTCGAATTATTAGTTATTTATGGATAATTAATTATTTTGGATCATTTATTTATACTTGATTTAATTGAGCAATTTTACTTGTTTAATTATTGCTTATTTATTAAAGGTTGATAGTTATATATGATAATGTTATATGGCCTTTTATTGTTTAAGAAAGTATTTTATTAAAGTGGATTACTTATTGTTAAGTAATTATTTATGAAAATGGTGAATAATTATGATAATTTTGTGAGAGTTAATTATTTATTGGGATAATTAACTAAAGTACTTTCCTGGACATTAATATGTATTATGGGAATCATGGGAGTTTATAATTACCTGGTTATAGTCAATTGTTTATGGGAATAATTGGCTATGATTAAATAATTGAGGTACGCGATCGTTTGTTGAAGTAAATACTTATGGATAAGTTATCGGTAATTATTGATTATTACAAGAGTAGTTAATGTTGATTACGATCTTGGGTACTATGTGAATATCATGGCGTTAGTTGTTTGAGACTAATTGTTGGATTATGACTTGAACTATTGTTTGTTGGTTGTATTTGAAATTGTTGAATTATGCAAGTTCACATGATCATTGTTAATCATTGCATTGCATTATATTTGTGATAATTGTAATAGCATGTTGTGTAAGCATGAATCATGGTTGCATTGGTGATAGAGAAAAGAAAGAAATAAAATGATTGATGATTTTGCTGCATGGTTACATAAAGGGATACTCGACTGTTGACACCCGAAATTTTATTTATTTTGTCTTAAATGCCCATTTACTTTGCTTATATAAATACATATTAATTTTTAAAAAAAAAAAAAAAAAAAAAAAAAAAAGACAAGGAGGCCGGGCTAGGGGCCGGGCCCGCCGGCCCCCATGCGGCCCTTTCTCTTCCCCCCCACGTTGGCTCGGCCCACTTTCCTTTTTCTCTTCTTCTATTTTCTTTCCTCGGCTCGGCCCGTCCATCTCTCTTCTTCCCGCACACAAGCGGCGGCAACCTGCGGGAGGACGAAAAATGATGATGATGAAGCAAGTCGGCGGGTCGGCGGCGAGAAACAGAAGCAAGTCGGCGCAAAAAAAACTCGAGGCAAAGAACAACGGCGAGAAAAGCAAAGTAGCAACAGCAGCGAGTCTGACAGAGAAGACAAGGCAGATGTGTCGGGCGTGCTGTAGTTGAAGGGCAGAAAGGCAGCGAAAAGAAGAAGGAAAGAGAGGAACTAATAGAGAGAGGAGAGACGGAGAACGGGAGAGCAACAGAGAACCGAGAGACAAAAAAAAAGCAGAACCGAGGGAGAGTTCGAGAGAGAAATCGGAGCGGAGAATCGAAGAAGAGCAAGCAAGACCGAGAGAGCGAACCGGAGGGAAGAGGGAAGCTCAAGGGAGCAGCTAGCCGTCGCCGGAGGCCGTTCGCCCGCCTGCCGTTGTCCGCCGCAGGTCTTCCCCGAATGAGGTAAGTCCCCTGCATCCTTGTAGTCCTATTTCGGAAAACGCCGGGCCGGAGCTCGCGGCCATCCGGCTCGCACAAGCTCCGGCCCTTGTCACCCTTGCATTTTGCTCCCACGTTCCTCGTATGTCATGTTCGAAGACCCCTAAAGCATGCTCGAGGCTCGGTTGAGTCGGAAACCCTTCGTTTTACTCATGCCCGTCAAGTGTTTGTTGAAATGCCTCATAGAAAACCGAAGGGTGTTCATACCTTTAGTCGAAAGCCGATCTGTTTTCATGCTCTTTTACCTGTAGAATCATTCTGTATTCATTCATATTCGAGTTTCCATGATGATTTGTTTGAAAAACCCATGTCCCGTCGAATCGGTGAGGGTTTCGCGGCCACCGGAGCTTGGGGCTGATGGTGGCCGATGTCGACGGAGATGAGTGGCAGGGCGGTGTCTCGGTGAGGAGAGAGGAACCATGGTGGTTCCGGTTGGAGTCGAAGGTCTTTCGAATAAATAAAAAAATAAAATAAAAAAAAGAAGAAGAAGAAGCTGCAGGCGTGCATGGGGGCGTGCTGCAGCTCCGTCGGGGAAGAAGACCGAAGAAATCTGCAGGGAGCAAAAAGACCAAAAAAAAAAGATAAATAAAATAAAGCAGAAAAAGACAAAAAAGAAATAGGAAAATTTGGAAAATAAAAAAAAAATTAAAATAAGGAAGGGGCTGGGCCGAGGCTTTGTCGAGCGGGCCTGGACCCGCGCCGACATAGGGGGAATGGCTGGGCCGAGAGCAAAACTTGGGAATGGGCTGTCTTTATTAAAATTTTGTGGGCTTTTAATTTTGTTTTTTTCGAGCGGGCCTTAGAGGGAGAGTGCGGCCCGGTTACTTTGGCCCAGCCCGGACCGACAGGGCCCGGGTCGGTCTAGTAGGGCCGAGTCTCCCGACCCGGTCCGAATAATCTTTTTATTTAAAAATCAAAAAAATCAAAAATTTCAGAAAATCAAAAAATATTAAAAAATATTAAAAAATTCGAAAATTCAGAAAATGCATGGAAAATTTCAGGAATCTGGAAATTTCGAAAACAAATATTTTTATTTTATTTTATTTTCGAAAATATTAAAAAATTCTAAAAAAAAAAAATTAGAAAAATTCAGAAAATTCCAAAAACATTAATAAATGCTTTTTCTTAAATTTTCAGAAATATCAAAAAAAAATCTTGAAAGTTTGTTTTCTTTAATTTCAAAAAATTCGAAAATATTAAAAAAATTTAAAAAAATTCAAAATATAAAAAAATTTAAAAAAAAAAAACAGAAAAATCAGAAAACATTGCAAAAATTCAGAAACCCCTTTAAAAAAAAAAAAAAAAAAAAGATCAAAATTGAATAAGCCTTTAGGGCTCTACAATAGGTTTTTTGAATGTGTTGCCATGTCTTTAGTTAACACACAATTAAGTTAGGTACCGAAAGGGCGTTAGTCGCATGACTAACGTAATCAAGTCCCCGACCCTAGATTCTCTGGTTGCGTAAAAGTGAGACACGCTCCCATGTCTCGCTCGGTTTCTAGTCGACCTCAATAGACTAGTGGCGACTCCTTGTTTGCAGTTTTTATGAATATCCCAACATCGCGCGGGGTATGGGCTTGGGAGAGCCCGAGTTAATTGAGGCCCGTCGGCCCGAAATTGACAATACCCCTAAACCTATATAGATATCTTTATTTTCAGAAAAATTAGGTCGCGACATCGACGCTGTTGGAAGATCGCCAACTTACGGGTTGTGCCATGGCCATTGAGGTTGCTCGATTTTTATTGGTTGCTTAGTAGTGGTTAGATACCATGTTGCGGTAGAAGCCAGACTGATGCTCCTCAGGAAATGCCAATTAGGGGGAGGCCTATGACGTAGCCATGCCCATAGGAGGGATGATGCCTGGTTTGTGGACCACTAGACCGCCAACCATAAAGTTGTACCATGGCCCAATGCGTCATAATAATTGGAACACTTGTAGATGTTGACGCATGAGAAAGTTTGATATGTATTCTGATTATGTAAACTACTTGTGGAAATTGTTATGGCATGAATTATATTGTATCATGTAGGGTATGTGTGCCAAGGCAAGGTGAGATCGCCTATGATTGCATTTGATGCTGTTAAGTTCTGTTGTGGTTGAGGTTTCTTTGTAGTTATAGATAAGGCAAAGCAGATGTCGCTTTGTAATTGATCCGACATCGATAATAGATTGCATGGTTAGGCCGCACATAAGGCGAGCGAATTTCCTAACCAAGGCTTATGATTTTGACTTATTAAGTATATCCCACCCATCTTAGTTAAACATTTTTAGGTCTTAGTATGATGCCGTACCCGGTGAGGTTCAGTGTTCCCATAGACATGAGCACCGTCATTGCCAAACGACTTATCCCTAGTCACAATTTTGTTTATGAGCATCACGTTACAACAATCTGGATGGATAAGAGAGAGAAGGATCACTACACGTTGGACGTGTTTAAGGCGTGGTTTGTTAGGCAGGGTGACATGGTTTATGATCCCTTGAGGAGCTTTGATGGGCTGCTGCCTCATGAGGGTCTAGACAACAAGGTGTGGGATCCCATGGACCTCGACCTTCTAGATTGCGCGTTGGAGGGCGAATCTGACCTCTCAGAGGCTAGCGATTAGGTACCTGACGGCTAATCTTCTTGACTAACCCCCTCCCCTTTTGTGCAAGATGTAGGTTAGCTAAGTCTAGTCCCTTTTTGTGTAAGCCAACGGAAAGTGCCCGAGGAAGGGTTTGTATATGAATGTTTCCCCAGGCTAACCTTAGTAGATAAATAATACGTGATGCTGTTGTTTTACCGAATTGTCTTTTTGCTATCCCTCCTTGTTATTTGATATCACTTCTGCATGTGCTTAATGGCAAGATAAAATAAAATTGATTGGCAACAAAACTTGGGATGTCGCATACTTTTGACCACAAGTGAACAGGGGTTATTGCAAGCTTGATGGTCAAGGCATGATAGATGGTCTTAACAGAAAAAGATTGGGCATAGTAAGAAATCCTTTTTCAGACTCTAAGGGATCCACTTCTACTTCGATTTGTTATCAACATCTCGTGACTTTCAGGTGAGAATAAAGTGAAATTAGTAACGCAGATCACTACCTGTTCTAGATTAGGACCTATTGCACCAGTATCTTTACTAAAAATAGTTGATATTGAAGTAATTGTATTCCAAACTGTTATTTATGTTATGTTGATCATTTTTTTCTTTTGGTAAATTGAAGGAACTATGGTGCAATTTTAGTGGATAATTTGGAGATTGAAAACATTGACATCATCAGAGAAATGGCTCTATTGCTAACTCAGTTCAAGCATCATATAAATGAATACTTAGAAGAATTGAGCAACTTTCCACTGGAGTCACTAGCAGAAGTTATTGCCTTCAACTCCAACAATACAGATTTGGTAAGTATTAGATTGTAGCAACGGTAATGGAGGTCTTTGATTTTCTCTGAAATCTCTTCCACTACATAACAACATGTGGCAAAAGATTGATGGATTTCCTTCTGTTTCATTGACCTTCTGATTAATACTCACTAACTCAAGCGTCAAATACTGCAGGAAAAGATGGAAGAGTATAATCAGTATAAGTTAATTGCAGCACAGATGATAGACATACTAGATGAGGCAGTTGTCAGGGCAAAACATATGATGAAAAAGTCGTCAGAAGAGGGATTTGAAAAACTAATGAAGGAAAACAAGTTGGACGCTATGGTGACACTAGGTTCGAATGTTGCCACAATTCCAGCAAATGGAGGCTATCCAGCGGTAATTGTTCCCGCTGGTTACAATGACAATGGAATGCCATTTGGGATTTGCTTTGGGGTATTGAAGGGATCAGACGCTAAGTTGATTGAGGTAGCCTATTCTTTTGAACAAGCCACGAGGATGCGTAAACCTCCTCTTTCATTTTCTTCTGAATTTCCCTATCAGTATTATGAGCAAACCTATGGAACCATGTGGATACATGAGTTTTCCACTTCATCTCCCGTCCAGATATAGTCTTCTTGTTGTGGTCGAGTTCCATTATCTCCGATGACAATGAGTCAAAATTGTGAGACTAGGTAAGATGTCTATAACTAGTGTAGAGATACAAGGTCCTTATTACTATTGGTCTGACTGTTCCATGGAGCTTTGTCTGTAACATTTGTTTCTTGAGGATATTTGACTAATGACAATTGGAATGTAAATAAGCTCTTGTTAGTTGATTTGCTAATCGTAATTTTTTCTTGTCAGGACACATGTTGTAGTTAGCCAATGCTTGATACATTAGCTACGTATGATCTACGCTTTGACAGTGTAAAACAAGGCCCTTCTACAAATATCCTTGGACTCGTTTCAGAATCTCTTATGCTTGTCTTTAAATTACAGTGAAAATGGAATACGTCAATGACTTTAGCAGTTACATGTTATACATGCTCTCACTTTCATGATCGGCATTTCACTTCTGCATAGCGATAATGATGTCCCTGATTATCTTGCTTCTTTTCCGTTCCTTATTGAAAATGCACACGCGTTTCACATTTTATGATGTTTTCTTTCCTCCATTATTCAGCCATTCTCTCATCTTGACGTGCACACAGAAGCAGGCCATCGCCTTTGGCAGAAGGTCTTGAATGGCGAAGCCAACCATGTGATCATCATGCGGTAGTAACACTAACTCAGCAAGATACCGGTAAAAGTTCCAAGGTTGGTGCTGATAATCAATGTATTTATATGGGTCACCATAATCGCAGCCACCTCTTTCCTCGTGTGATTTAGCCTTTTGCCTTTACCTAAATGAGGAATTACAGATCCTCTCCTGATTCTCTTGAGTGGTTCTCTGGCTTTTCCTTTCCTTGCTTAATTGAGTTTTTTCACTGTTGAGCTAAGTTCTGTACTGATCTGATTGACACCAACATAAAATTAGACCACAAAAATTGCAGAGCACTCAAACTGTTCATACAAGAATTTTCTATTTGGCTTAAATTTTTTGCAATTTATAAATACATAAAAGAAACTACATTGCAAAAAAAAAAAAAAAAAAAAAAAAAGTCATGATAGCGCGCCAGAAAATGAAGGAAAAGTGAAGGGATAATGTATTTTGTATCTCTGTATATGAACAAGACCGTATTTATAGTACAAAAAGAATTAGAAAAAATATACAGAAAAATATTTGTAATATTGTCTTCTGATTTTATCTCCCTAGATATTCTGACAATATCCAATCATGAATGTACTATATCAATTAGAATCAAAATTGATATCATATCAAATCCGTTCTCTAACACTTCCCCTCAAGCTAGTGACCTATATATGTCTAGGACACTTAGCTTGCTCAATAAATACTTGTGTTGCCTTTGATATAATGGCCTGGTGAAGATGTCAACTGGTTGTTCCTTAGCTCCAATTCCTTTTATTATGAGAACTCCTTCTTTGATCTTATCCCGAGTGAAACGACAATTAACTTCTATGTACTTTTTCTTCTCGTGAAAGACTGGATTTGTTGCCAGTTTCAGTGCGGTATCATTATCACAAAATAATTCAATTGGCCCACTAACCTATATTCCACGATTAAGTAGCAATCCTTGCATCCAAATAATTTCGCAGATAGTTTTTGCCATGGCTCGATACTCAAATTTAGCTGATGTTAGTGATATAGTGAACTGCTTTTTTGTTTTCCATGAGATCAATGAATTCCCGAATTTGATGCAGAAACTAGTGATAGATCCCTTGGTCATTAGGCAAGTGGCATAATCTATATCATAGTAGGTCGTCATCTTCATTCTACAATCACGAGAAAAGAAAATACCAAGTCCTGGGCACCCATTCATGTATCTCACAACCTTTAGAGCTACATTCATGTGTAACTGTTTTGGGCTATGCATGAACTGACTGAGTATTTACTCTACATAACATATGTTGGGTCTTGTCATGGTAAGATATATTAATTTTCTAACAAGTTGATGATGTCCCGATAGGTCTTTGAGTAATGGATCTTCAATGGATGATGAAGAATCCCGATCATATTGATGAGTTGTTAATTTGGCATTTTGCTAAATTAGGATGATAGTGGGTTTGTAACTAGATAATCCCGCTTCTGAAATAATCTCCAAAATGAATTTTCTCTAACTAAGATTTACTCCTTTGTCAATCGGGCAATTTTAATGCCAATGAAGTATTTGGGAGGTCCCAAATCTTTGACGTGGAAAGTAGAGTGCAAATATTCCTTAAATGTTGCAACATGATAGTCATTATTTCCCATGACGAGTATATTGTCAACATATATTAGTAAATAAATTGATGAATCTCCTGCATTCCATGTAAACAAGGCATGATCATGCTTAGAGTGATGAAAACCTGCATTGGTTAATGCAGCTATGAACTCATATACTATTGTCTAGATGCTTGTTTCAACCCATAAAGGGATTTGTGCAGATGACATACTTGTGACTCACCCTATCTACATGAACCCAGAGGAAACTTCATATAAATTTTTTCATCTAAATCACCAAGAAGAAAGCCATTGTGGACATCCAATTAATGTAATGACCAATTGCAAATAACCGCAATAGATAGGAAGGAGCGAATCGTGACTTCTTTGGCAATAGGAGAGAAGGTTTCTTGATAATCAAGGCCTTCTCTTTAAGTAAACCCTTTGGCAACTAAGCGTGCTTTGTAACACTCAATAGAACCATCAGCTTTAAACTTGATTTTGTACACCCATTTGCAACCAATCGCTTTCAGATGTGGAAGCAATGGGACAATATCCTAAGTGTGATTTTCCATGAGTGTAGTGAGTTTTGATTCCATGACATATTGCCAACGAGGATCACATGCCGCCTAGGCAAAGGAAGATGGTTCATGTTCTTCTAATATACGGCTAATGGTACTTGTATGTTTTGATGATAACCGACTAAAGGAAATATATGAAGAGATAGGGTATTGTGTACCCTAATATACAGCTAATGAAAAATCCTTGAAAATCAAAAACAATCGAACCTCAGGGTTTAAACAAGATTAAGTATCGAGAGGGTATTAGTGATTAACTAGTGTAATCAAGTCTTCCATCCTAGTTTCCCTAGTTACGTAATAGTAAAATATTTCTCCCGATATTTTAATTGGGTTTCTAATCAACCCACCCTAAATCGATTAGTGGCAATTCCTTTTTAAATGAAATTGACTTGTAGGTTAAAAACTCAAAATATAAGTCGTGAATTGGTGAGTTTGGGAGAGCCTGAGTGAAGCCCTAAAGCATTAGTTGAGCCATTAACATTTGGGATGCGATGAAGGGAGGTCGCCATAGAATCCAACCGATATCAACAACTTATTTTGTGAATTTGATTAATTGGACCTTCGTGCCATTGAAGAAAGGAAGAAGACACGGAGAGTTTGCCGGAGATAATGTCAATCTCAACTAATTTTTTAGTCTTTTCTTTTTAATCTTTATCCAAATTTTATTATAGACAAAAATACCCTCTTTCAACAGCTGGAAAAATTTTATTCTCGCTAGCCGGCGAGTTTAGGCCCTTGTTTGAGAATAAGTGATCACTTTATGTCTTTATTTAAGATAAAGTCTACTTTGGACTCTTATTTGAGAAAATGACCTCACTTTAGATCTTTATTTAGAAATTTCTCTAATTTAAAACACTTTCTTTAATGCATTTGAAAAACTATTGATAAGAAAACTGTGGTTTTGGGGGACTGATTGATGCTATCAAGGGCCCGCCATCCAATAATCAGTCATCTTGAGCGTTGTCTTACTTGTTCCCTCCTTTAGTGGATGGGAGGATCTAATGATGGTCCTTGTTCATCTCGTATTTTCTTTCCGTGCTTGATGCAATATTGAAAAGGATAGAGGATATGCTTTTTTAATATAAAAATCTTTGATTGCTCTCCATTTACTTTAAAGATGATGGATCAAGTTGGCTTAAACTATTGGGATTCATATTATTTATATGGAACAATATCTTAATTTCATTAAAAATTTGTCACGTGATGTCTTTCTCACGTCCCCTCCTTTTATATGTTTTCTTCTTCCTTTTTTTTCCAAGCCCATCTTTATTTATCGGTCAACTTTCCTTTTTTTTTGAAAAAAGTCACCAAAACCCCCAAAATTTACCCACTGTGACAAATTTATTTCAAACTTTTTATGACATAAAAATCTCCAAATTTGTATCCGTGTAACATATTTATCCTAAAAAATTTTTAGGACACAAAAAACTAAAAATTTACCAACTTTGACAGATTTATCTCAAACTTTTTTTGTGATATCAAAAACCCAAAACTTATACTTGTGTGACACATTTACGCAAAACTATATGGCTAAGGGGCATTTTTGTCCTTTTTCTAACAAAGGGAAGAGAGAAGAAGAAAAAAGGAAAGAAAAAAATTTAAAAAGTAAAAAATGAAAATACCCTTTGGCTCGAGAGTTTGTTATAAATATGTCATATGGGTACAAGTTTAGAATTTTTGATATCACAAAAATGTTTAGGATAAATGTGTCACAATTAACAAAATTTGAGGTTTTTGGTGTCATAAAAAAAGTTTGGAATAAATGTGTTATAAAGGTACAAGTTTGAGATCTTTCATGTCACAAAAAAGTTTGAAGTAAATTTGTCATACTGGATAAAATTTGGGATTTTTTGTAGCATTTTCCCTTCCTTTTTTTTCTTTTTTACACCAATGTTATATTATCACTCTCATAGGTGTAACTATTTGAAATCCCATCGCTATGGCTTTCTTTTTTGTTTATACATAATTTGTTTTGTCTTCTTACCTCTTGTAGAACACTCAAACCAAATGTTATTTGGCATTTTAGGATGTGTTTGGTAACATTTCTATTCCTGAGAATAATTTCTTTTTAGAAATAATTTTTTTCTATTTCTATTCCCAAGAACAATTTTTGAGTAAAATAACGCGTTTAGTGAACTTCACAAATTTTATACTTTTGGAATAGAAAAAGAATAAGAATGCATTTGTATGACTCATAAAATTTCTATTATTTTCTTCTTTAGTTGGCGTAGTGACTAGTAGTGGTGGTGGTGGTGGCAGGCAACAACCAGCGGTAGCGGTTGGTGGTCATGAGTGGCGGTGGAAGAGGTGGAAGAAGAAAAGAAAGAAAAAAATTTTAAAAATTGTTCCCAAGAACAAGAAACTACTTTTTTAACTTCTTATTTCTATTTCAAATCTATTTTTAGGGAAAAAAATTTCTATTATAGGGAATAGAAATACTAACTGGCATTACTAAACGGATTTTTATTCTTTTTTTATTTTTGGGAAAAAAATAAAGGAATTGAAAAAATTGGTAAGTTGCGAAACACACCCTTACTTGTTTGTCTCTTGCCACTTGCAGAGCGCAAGACCTGAACCCAGATAATTAATTAAACCCCCATCCCAAAGGAAAAAGAAAAGAAGAAGAAGAAGCCAATGCCACTAGGCATGTGGACTAATGGTGTGTACTTTTTTTCGTTTTTTTGTTCGAATCCTATTGGTGTGTACCTGATTGTATTTCTACTTTTTGAATTGAGATATGGAAACTGGCCCCTTCTTTTGTAGTTACTCCTTCTCTGCTGGGAGTTCTGCTCTGATTTCCCCTACTACTTGCCTCCAAACCTCGAAGAGCAGCGAAACTATGGCTACCGAACCTCCCCTTGCCTTTCTTCAATCACGAGTGCTTCTTATTTTCTTAGCCATTGCGTTACTCGTGCTCAGAACAGTCGCTCCAGCTCAAGCACTCTCTCTGGAAGAAGCAAGCGTGCACGATCTCCAACTTGCTTTCCGGCAAAACAATCTCACCTCCAGGCAGCTGACTATGTTCTACCTCAACCGGATTCGGAGGCTCAACCCGCTCCTCAGAGGAGTCATAGAGGTGAACCCGGATGCACTGTGCCAAGCCGATAGAGCAGACCGTGAACGTAAGGCGAAGCCTCATGGCTCGCTCTCTGACTTGCACGGGATCCCTATACTGCTCAAAGATAACATAGCCACAAAAGACAAGATGAACACCACGGCTGGCTCGTTCGCGCTTCTCCGCTCGGTTGTCCCTCGTGATGCTGGTGTGGTGGCTCGGCTGAGGAAGGCTGGAGCCGTGTTGCTGGGGAAGGCGAGCTTGAGCGAGTGGGCTCACTATCGGTATTCTGTTCTCCGCAGTGGATGGTGTGCCAGGGGCGGCCAGGGAAAGGTCAGCCAAATAACCGATCCGCCTTTCTATACTCGTCTGTCTATCTTTGCAAGGTTTAACAATACAAATGCTTCTGTGGCGAAGCTATTAATTTAATAAAACCTCCATACTTAAAGTTGCATTTCGCGAAAAATATTCGGAAAGTGGCAAATGTCACCCAGGGATAGATCATTACAAGAATCTGTTGGAAATATTAAGAATCATGCGCCTGTGAGGGCGCCATGATAGGTGCTTATGAAGCACTTGGGCTGTTTGTCCTAGAAGAGGCAGATTCGACATAATAATAGAAGAAAAACCTCCTCCGAATCTATTTATCTGACGACTAGAGTTAATGCGTATGAACACAGAATCCATACAATCTATCAGGGGATCCTTGCGGGTCAAGTAGCGGGTCGGCCATATCCGTGGCAGCGAATATGGGGGCGGTGTCGCTGGGAACAGAGACGGACGGATCAATCTTGTGTCCCTCTGGTTCTAACTCAGTGGTGGGCATCAAGCCCACCCTTGGCTTGACGAGCCGAGGTGGGGTTATCCCCATCACTCCCAGACAAGACACTGTTGGGTAAGTCGTGGTGAAGCACATCGACACTCTTTATGCTCACGGAAATTACTCCAAACGTGTTAACCACTATATGTGGGATCTATCAGGCCAATGTGCAGGACTGTTGCAGATGCCGTCAGTGTCCTCGATGTCATCGTAGGATTCGATCCTTATGATGCTAATGCCACTAGAGAAGCATCGAAGTACATCCCGAGAGGGGGCTACAAGCAATTTCTTAAAGCCCACGGGCTCAAAGGCAAGAGACTTGGAATTCTTAGGTACCTTTACTACAACATCTCGGGAGCTGCGTTCGCCAAAGCTTTTGATAGCCACGTTAACACCCTGAGGTAGTTAATAGTGATATTAATACCCATTAGTTCCTCAATTTTGGAATGAATTAATACGACATATAATGTACGCATTTATTTTCATTCCTTTCATTAACAGGAAACAAGGTGCAGTATTGGTGGACCACTTGGAATTAGCCAACATCAAGGAAATCTACACTAATGCGAGCGGTGAAGATGTAGCGATATCGGCAGAGTTCAAGCTAGCCCTGAATGCCTACCTTCGAGATTTGGAAGTCTCACCAGTCCGATCCCTCGCGGATGTAATTGCCTTCAACGACAAGCACAAGCAAGTGGTGAGTTAGAGCTATCGCATAGCAATTAATTTTACCATCTTTTAACCGACTCAAAATTACGAGAATATTCGTCAAACATATACCAGAATCTAGCAAGAGGGCAGAGATCCTTACCAGGGATAGGCTAAATAATTACTCATTTCAACACCATCTGCACCTTGGATGCATAAATATCATCGAACACGGTGCATAAAATACGTGCAAGTACTCCATGTGAATGGAGAGATGTGAACCTTACAGTTCTCGAATCGCGATCGATTAACCCTACCCTGTTTAACTCGAGGTTTTAGTCAACAAAATGGCTGTTCTTGCAGGAGAAGATGGACGAGTACGGCCAGGACACGTTCCTCATAGCGCAAGCCACAAACGGGATCAACAAGGCCGTGAAATCAGCATGGCGGAACATGAACAGATTGAGCCGAGACGGGTTTGAGAAGCTGATGAGGCAGAACAAGTTGGATGCGATGGTAACTCCTGGTTTTCTGGTCAGTCGGGTTCTTGCATTCAGGGGCTTCCCAGGAATAAGCGTGCCTGCTGGATATGACGAGCACGGAGTGCCCTTTGGGATTTCCTTTGCAGGCTTGAGAGGATCTGAGCCTACACTCATTGAAATTGCTTACGGGTTCGAGCAAGCCACCAAGATCAGGAGGCCTCCATCATTCCTGCGGTGACCGCCAAGATTTTTTAGTTAATATACCTGTATCTTTATCCCGTGTCTTGCGTGTGGTGCTTCTGTTATTGGATTATATCCAAAGTAATGAAGCAACAAAGGAATAAGCAGTCAAAATACATGTCGACTGGCAGGGAATAAACATATCAACGATTTAGAATGTGCCGTTCATTTATTCCTGCTCTTGTATCCACAGATTCACGACCAGCGACTCCCCCTCGGTCTATCGCAGCCTCCATCACTACTCTTCTGCCAAAGCTAAAAGTGAAGCTTATCAGTCCAATGAGGCTCATCTTTATCTATTTCGTTATGAAAAAGTAATGTTGGAGAAATGAAGGGACAGAAGACAGACGGACTTTGGAATTTCTGGTGACATGGCTGCAAGTTAACTTGGTCGCATAGAGAGAGCATCAGGAATTATAAAGAACTTGGTCCTGTAAAAAACATGAGGTTCTGCAAAACTCAATCCAAGGTTAAACTACAAGTCAAGGAATACAAAGAGCATCGAAAGAGCACATTGGCAGATGACACTTAAACGAGTACTACCTGCAGCAATACTGATGAAATGATTAGAATCCAAATCAGAGTGGTGAAATGACTCTACGAGTTCAAGCATGCCCTTAATGAATACTTGTAGCAATTGTGATGGGGGTGTAAGATTGTTTCTGTCCTAAATGAACTTGGTCTTTGCCCATACTTTCCGGTGTTGCTTCATTATAATTTTTCTTGATGCACTAAACCTAATAATTTGAATAAACTAAAGGCATGATTTAACAAATATGGTGAAATGACTTGAATCAAAATTAGAGTGGTGAAATGACTATTGCTACCTGAATTCAAGCATACCCTAAATGAATGCTTGTAGTAATAGTGATGGTGGTGTGAGATTGTTTCTTTTCCTAAATGAACTTTGTCTTTCTCCATTTTTTCAAAATATCATTTCAGATGAATATGTTGCTTCACTATAATTTTTCTTGAGGCACTAAACCTAATAATTTGAATAAACTAAAGGCATGTTTTGGAAATATTAAATTAAATGGATTTCCCTATACAATGTAAACCTTGCCACGTTGAATTTCGAATTATATGAATATAATATATTATAGCTTGAATTAGTAATAATTTATTTATTAAAAACACATGGGTTTAGTTTGTTTAATTGTTTCTTCCTTCCTTTCTTTCTTTTTGGTAAGTGAGCCCTTCATTTTAACTTATATTATTCTTTTCTTGGTTAAGGAGATTTTGCTAAATGAAAAAGTCACATGAGATAATACTGCACAAAAATAAATCATATGATTAATGGAAAGCAATGTAGTATACTTGCACAATGCAACAAGTGGGGAAAGTCTCTATTTTCTAAATAAAGTAAATGATCCGTCTGATATTTTCTTTTTAGTGATCAAAAGACAATTGGAGAGCGGTGTGATTTCCTATTGAATGGCACAAACCTTAATTTCTTTGAGTGCAATTTAAGAGCCTTGACGACTTGATTATAGAACAAATTGTACTATATTTGGTTCTTCACTTGAGCATGATTTGAGGGCCTTGGTGGCTTGATCTTGAATCAAATAGCGCAATCTGTAGTTCATTTTTACAAATTGGATTCAAGGACTTGAAGGCTTGATCTAATATAAAAAATGGTCAAGATCTTGGTGACCTGAATATTAGTGAGGTGTTGATGAACTGTGTTTTGAAATCTTGTATTATCAATATTTAAATGGAGGTCTCGAGACCTAAATTCGATAAGGTTTGTGAAGTTTTTTTTTTTTTTCAAGAACTTGATAGCAATTCCATAGAATTTAAAGTCAACCATCTGTTTGCATTTTGAGAAAAATACTCTAGAAGTACCCGGCTTTCTAGCTCATGTGCCTGAGGGAAACATCATTCCAAGAATTTATCTGAAATATAAAAATCACGCGCAAGAGAATGCGTCATCCTAGCTGCTTAAGCACTCAAGCTGTTTGTCTTTGAAGGTCATGATGTGCCTGAGTATCTTGCTTCTTTTCCCTTTCTTATTGAAAGTGCACCCGGGTTTCACATTTTGTTGCTTGCTTTTCTTACCTCCATTATTCAGCCATTCTTGCATCTTGACGTGCGGGCCGAAGCAGGCCCATCGCCTTTGGCAGGAGGTCTTGATAGTGCCACTGGACCAAATGTCATCGTGCAGAAACGCCCACTGGGGAAAGATATCAATAGAAGTCACAAGGCTGATGCTGATAACCATCGAATTCATGTTGGTCGCCATAACCATGGCCACCTCTTTCTTCGTGTAATTTAGCTTTTTCACTCCCTAAGTGAGGAACGACAAATCCTCTCCTGATTCTATCGAGTGGTCTCCGCTTTTCTTTTCTTTGTTTTTTTTTTTTTTTTTCGCTTAGTTAAGATTGTTCTGCTGGTGTTTAGTCTTGAAAAATAGCCTACTCTTTATTTACAACAAACACTGGAGTTTGATCAATCATGTGAGGTTGGTTAATGAAAATAATTCAAGTTATGGGAACATCAACAATAATGTGACGTGGACATCAATAGCTATCCAATATGGTCATCGTCAACTCCACAATATACAAGCAGTTGAAAGATGTGTAATAAGCATCATGACTCGTGGATGGAGCATACAAAGAGGTCTCTCTATAAATAAGAGACCTCTCTATTCAACTAAAGAAGATGGAAGAAGAGTGAGCTAGCGTTGAATGAGGTCGCTTCCGATTCGCTTTTGCATGATTTGAGGCAATGTTGGTGAAGACTTGGATTTTTCTTTGGTGATAAGATTTTTTGTTGATATCAATCATGTGAGTCCAGACATTTTGCCGAAAATGGGATGTTTACCCAATTGATGAAAAAATCCTTCACCAAAAAGTTGGATTCTTTGTTTTTATGGAAATGGGTTCTATGTTGGAAAGTATTTGGCGTTTTTAAAGCTGAAAATGAAATATAAGGATAATAAAAGTACTAAAAGTGAATGATAAATTCTGGAAATGAAAAGACTAGGAATTAACACATTCATTAATCGTATTAGAAACTAGCGATGTTTTGTTACAATGAAAAGCGTAGGTATCTATAGCTCACCAGGGTCCACTGACGCCGATTATAACAAGCATTTATCACTCTAAATGCAATTACAAGCGCATGTCCTCAAAGAATCCTGGTATGCTGTACAACCACTAAGAGAACGAGACGACACTTAAGATAACCGTGATCATTGTAATGTGTGCCCTTGATTAGCATCAATTAGTCCCCCAAAGTTTTAGGGAAAAATGGCACAAAAAATCTTAAATTTTATCTAATGTGATAAATTTGCCCCAAATTTTTTTGTAACACAAAAAACTCCGAACTTATATGTAACATCCTGAAATTCGAGTCCTTTTAGGGAGGAACGAACGTTAATTTCGTCAATGCATTGTTGGTTGATCTCACTCGGAACTGATCACTCCTGAGATACTGACCTTGAGGGGAAAGGCTAATGAGGACAGAACTCGTGCGACTAAAGAACTTGACCTGGGAAAACGACTAGACCGTGAGACTTGCGTAAGGACGATCCTGTAGATATGCAGGCCGATTTTAGGAACGACTGGAAGTCGATTCGTGGGCAGAACATAATGAGACGACGGGTGATTCCGTCTACTATTATCGAACCCGCGAACGGCCCTATGTCGATCCTTGATAATCGTGTACTTTGAAATAAGAATCGATCCTTCGCAATTTCATGTAGTCAAGGACGTCCATGTGTCGAGGAGTCTTGAATGTGAATTGGCACGAGTCGGTTACGCGTGAATCCTCAAAGCCGCCCCGTCGATCCGAGTAGTACCAAAATGGCATTCGGGCGAAATTAACATGGCATGAGAATCCAATATTGGACTTCGAATTTTCGGGAATGTTCGAGAAGGACTTTTGGACGATGCTTCTTAGACAGTCGACACTGCCGGTTGAGCCGATTCGAGCCCAATAAATTCCCGAACCCATTCCTATTCATTTTCCAGCCCATTTCCTAGGCCCGCCCCTCCATTTTCAGCCCAAGGACAGATTGGGAAATGTGCAAGATGGAAATGACCAAAATGCCCTTGGATATTTTGAAGAAAAGTCAAAAAGGAAGAGAGATAAGATGAGGTCATTGTTTGGCAAGTGGGGCAAGCCTTGATGGCTTGGATAAGGCTTATCCTTCAGCCCTCACTTCACTCTCTCTCTCCTCTTCATCTTCCCCAAACCGCACACCTCTCTCCCATGGTTTTCCCTCCTTCCTTCTGTTTTTCAATTTGACCTTTCACCAAAATCTGAGTTGTTCATTGCCTTCCCGTTGGAATCTCGTCTCGTGCCACCCGCCGTTGTGTTCAGAAGAGAATTTCCATTCAGATAGCATCGGCCGATCGCCGGAAAGAGCTGTCGGTCGACCCTTATTCCGACCGAAAGCAACCGCCGGTCGGATCGTTTTCTGACCGCCTGCTGCTGTTCTGTTTTGCTGTTTCGGCCATTTTCCTCCCTTTCCGGCCAAACCACCACCCATCCCAGCCTCAAGTGGTTCCCCCTCGACCCCCAGGTGCCGCCGGTCGCTGGCCCGTCGCTCGCCGGAGCTCCGGGCAGCCCGTTCAACTCCGGTCAGCAACTTTCCTCCTGTGCAGTCAGTTTTTCAGAGTTGCAGAGGGATTTCGAGTTTGTTGCTGCTGTTCTCAGCCCTGAGACCGCCTTGGATCGTCGTGGTAGAGGTCCCCGGGTGTCGGGTTCGTCGCCGCCGCCGCGTCCGTGTCGCCGGCCCGCTTAACGGGTGAGTTTAGCTCCTAATCCTTATTTAGTGCCTAAACTTGCTTAGGGTTGGTTAGTTAGTGTTAATCTTGGTTTAAGGGGTTTAATTAAGTTGTATTAGCCCTAAGATAGGTGGTTAGATAGATGATTAAGATTAGATTAGCTTAATTTTGCTTATTAAGCTTAATTGTGCTTAATTTGGGATTAATTGTGTTTATGTGATTGATTAAGCATGATTTGATTTAATTGAATTGATTAATTGTTTTAATTAATGTTTTGTTTAATTTCTGGATTAAATGTTTTAATTAATTGAATTTCGGAAAAATCACTTTGTTCATAATCACTGTTCACGACATTCACGATTATCATTCACGGCACTTGTTCATGCGAAGCTAAATTTAGTCTCATTTTGATGTGCTCTTGATTGTTGTGATTAATTGGAGTGCCGATTGTTAATTATGCTCGTGAATATTGATGAATTGCGTGATCGAGTGTTGGTTGAATTGAATTTTGGAAATTGTCGAGTGAGACCGCATGGCATATTACGTGGGTTATTTGAAATGGCATGTCGCATGAGCATGAACGCATGAACGATGTTGCATTCACGACCAGCAAAAGCAAAGATATAAATGAATTGATTGATGATGTGCTGCATGGTTACATTAAGAGGAAAGCCCGGCACTGTCGGAAGACCACCAATCCCTCGGGGTTGTGTCGTGGCCATTTGGTGGCCTGACTTCGGTCGGATGCCCGACGGGGAGGGTTCTATGTGGGATCGCGGTATGGGGGCGGGTCCCGGCCTCTCGTCGCAGCGGGACTGCGGTAGTGGGCGAGTCTTGTGCTCCTTCGGGAATGCCGTCTTGGGAGTGAGCCCTTGACGTCGCCGTGCCTCGAGGGGGAGGACGAAGCTGGTTTAGCTCGCTGACCGCCAACCATAAGGTTGTGCCGTGGCCCGGGGGGAGGGGTCGTAATAATCGGAGCATGTGTGGGTGTGAGACATGAGAAAGTTGTGTGAGATGCTCGATTATTTGCATGCTCTTAATGTCGTGATGATTTGTGGTATGCATGCATGAGTTGACATCGTGCGGGGTGTGGCAATGGCCGTGAGATCGCTTGTGACGCGATTTGCATGTGATTGATGAACTATTTCATCTAACGGCCATGTGCCTTGCTTGCATTGTATGAGATTGAACGTGCAGGGTATGGCATACCGGGTAAGGTTGCATGCGAATCGAATATTGCTATGTTGGTTGCCCTATCTGTTGTTGGCTGTTGTTTGGTTTTGGTTGTTTGTTGTTGGGTTGAGTGAGGGGTGGTTCTGGAGAGATACCCCGGGTTGAGTTGGCGTACTAACCGGGGCTTAGGGGGAAGAACTCGCTGAGATTTTATCTCAACCCGTCGTGGTTAAACATTTTCAGGTCTCTAGAATGGTGTACCCGCAATGGAGGATCTTGCCCCGCTCCTCCAATGATCGACTCGACGGAGCTTGAGTCCGATGGGTCCGAGTGACCATGGTGTTGAACCCGAGGGTTCTTCTTGTTTAATTGGATTAGCCTAGTTTCTTTTTGGTTTAGCTTAGAGGATGGATCGGCCCTTTTTGTCGGGCTTGTAATTTGGAAAAACGATCCTCCATTGGTTAATCCAGTAAATTGAATAATTGAGTAGTTGTTGTTATTCTTGTTGTTCATCCCTCTATCCCTGTTTGATTGTATGTTTGTCTGGGCATGGTTCGTCTTCCGCTTGCGCATAATCAAAGATTAAAATGAATGGTCGTGGATGGGTCCCGGGACGTCGCTTTCAATTGACCATGGAGAAGGGGTTGCCGCGAGCTCGAGAGTCGGGCGTGACAACCCCGTCGGTTTTGGTATCGGGCGAGGTTGAGACTTGGAGTGATAAGGTGCGTGGGATTTTGGGATAGTGAGATAGGGATGGCTTTTATATTACATGCCTGTGATTGCTTTTGTGGTTTCGTGTGGTGGCGGGTTGTTCATAGTCCAGAGTGATGAGCAATCCTGAGCAGTCAGCCCCTAGGCGTACGGTAGTGTCTGGTCAGGCCAGTGCTAGAGGTAGCGCGTAGGCAGATCCTAGGTTAGACGGGATCCTGCTGGCGCTAGAGACCTTGTTAGGGTAGCAAGCTGTGTGCTTTTCTTTGTAGTCCTCGTGGTTCGCCTAGTGAGAGGAGAGGCCTGTGAGAGACTGATGCCTAGGCTGGTAGGGCTGTTCCTGAGATTGAAGCCACCGAGGTTCAATGGCGTGGGCGACTCTGAAGCTATAACCGTTTGGATAAGGGAGTTCGAGAGGATTGTTACGGTCTTGAGGTGTTCGAGTAAGACATAGCGGTGCTTTTGGCGGCTTATCGCCAAGGTAATGTCAGTACATGATGGGAAGCCACTCAAAGAAGATTGTTCCCTGAAGGCACGGTTTAGACATGGGGTGCCTTTCGTGAAGCTTTCATTGGATAGTACTTCCTAGACAGTGCGAGAGAGTCAAAGATGGCAGAGTTCCAACAGTTTCGTCAGAATCAGATGTCAGTGGATCAGTATAAGGCGAAGTTCGCTGAGTTGGCCTAGTATATGTCGAGATTAGTGGAGGACCCTTGGATAGGGCGAGACAGTTCAGAGATGGCTTGAAATTGGAATTGAAAGCTAGCTGGTGCCCTTGAATTTAAAGAGTTTTGATGAGATGTATGAGAGGGCCCAGATGATAGAGGAGGATATGATCGAGAGGGCGATCGCATTTGGCTCGCGGTTCGTGCCTAATAGAGATAATTGTCGATTTGGAAAGGGACCGATGATGGGGAGAAGGAATCCCATCCCACCCAACAAAAAAATGGATTGTCATGGAAAGACAATTCAGTTTAACCCCGTAGTGGGTTACGTTTTGAGTTTGTGGGAAATCGAGGAGGACTCTCGACTCCTTTGAAATTTGTTGTTGGAAGTAACTTGTTTATTGGACGAAGGTTGCTAAGGTTATTGGACAACTGAGAGGTTAGTTGAAGAATCAAGGATGGATCATTGCACTTATGCATCGCTTTTCAGTAGCTCAACTAAAGAGCGGTCATGAGCAGGTATCCATTACCAAGGATGGATGACTTGTTTAACCCATTTCAAGGAGCTTCGATATGTCCCAGGATAGACCCAAGGATGGACTATCAGTAGTTGAGGATTAAAAAGGAGGATAAACTTGTGTGATTTGGTCACTATGAGGTTTCCGTACCGCCGTTTAGATTAACTAATACGCCTGTTGCTTTTATGGATTTGATGGATTGAATGATTAAGGCGTATTTGGAGCAAATTGTAATAGTGCTCGTGAGTGATATATTGGAATATTCGAGGAAATTAGAGGAACGCGAATAGCACTTAAGGGAGGTGCTATAGACCATTCGAGAACATAAACAGTATGCCAAGTTTAGTACGTGCGAGTTTGGGTTTACTCGCGTTGCTTTTGTTATCGTGTGATTTTGGATGAAGGAATTTCTAAGGATCCGCTAAGATCAAGGCAATCATGAATATGTCAGGGCTTATGACGGTGACAGAGGTTCGAAGTTTTCTAAGTCGGACAAGTTAGTACAGATGATTTGTAGAAAGGTTCTCTACGATAGCTACGTCTCTGATGCGAAGGTTAATGAAGGACATAAGAATTTGAATGGACGAATAACTGAAATTTTTAAGAGCTTAAGTATAAGCTGATTACCGCGCCAGTTTTAAGGATTTAGTCTACTATTGGAGAATACGAGATTTGCGGTGGGGGCGTCGTATAAGGGATTTGACTGCGTGGTAAGGCAACAAGGAAGATTGGTTGCTTACGCGTCACGACAATTGAGGTTATTGGATTTAATGGAAGTCAGATAAGTTTTATCATGATGATGTATTAAATGGTGATGATCTTTGATAAGAATTACGATGGATGATTTATTGCTCGAAAGTCATAGATTCGATTAAGATGTGAATTTACCCAAGGTGGATTATTTCAAGAGATAATTGAGATAGGGATCTGAGGAATGGATTTTTGTCTTCGGTGGATTAAGAATTAATTATCCCTTGACGCTAAATGGATGAGTGAGGAAATAGCACTATCGATGATTTCTTCTCGAGGTAGCAGAAAGGATTTGAAGAGGTATTCGAAAGCCTTTAGTGCGATAAATGACATTTGGTTTGCACTAATTTTCAAGTGGTTGAGGTGAGTTCTTGATTTGGTTATTAAATGGATGTGAAGGGAATGTTGAAAGAAAAATTAGTGGTTTGTAGAATTCGGACAGCGATTTGATGGAAGTTCAGTGAATCAGATTTCAAGTGTCGATAAGTGATCCCGTGGAAACAAGCTCATGGATTGATGAGCTAGAGAAAGTTTTGCACTTTGAGGTGCTCATACGAGGTTAAAACCGTGAGGCTTGGTATGGGAAAGGTCAAAGCGGATAATACCTCTATGAGATGGTGTATATTTAAAAGGGACTTTTACTAGTAGTGGTGCAGTTCGAAGATGCCCATAACGACTGATCCGACGAGGGCGGGGAATGGTCGCCGGGGCCAGAGTGCCTGAGCAAGGAGCGACTCTGGCAGGCTTCTAGGATGTCGAAAGGGGCAGAAATGAACTGAACTACGCACCGTGCAAAAAGAGAGTGCTTGTGGGATAAGATTTTATCAGACTGGTATAGCAGAAATATGGTCAAGTTTGTGGAACTCCAGTCGATGGAACGAGGTCAGAGAACTGAGAATCACTAGTTCAAAATTTGGTTTAACAGTTATTGAATGCAGTTCAGATTATCAGAGACAGACTAAAGACCGCTCAGAGTCGTCAGAAGAGTTATATAGATAAGCGTCGTAGACTGTTGGAGTTTAAGGTGGGCGATCATGTGTTTCTAAAAGTATCGCCGATGAGGGGTACTTTCAGATTTGGCAAGAAAGAAAAGTTGTCTGAGGTATGTTGGACCTTTTGAGATTTTGGAAAGGATCGGGGTTTTAACATATCGTCTTGTGTTGCCACCGAAGCTTGCTCAAGTACATGATGTTTTCCACGTGTCCATGTTGAGAAAGTATGAACCGGACCCGACTCATGTTTTGAATATTGAGGAACTGGACATAGACGACAGGATGTCGTACGTGGAAAGGCCGATAGGATAGAGGATCATAAAGAGCAAGTGCTTCAAAGCAAGACTATCGCCTTAGTTAAGGTGATCCGATAGTATCACGGGTCAGAGGGAGCTACATGGGAAAGTGAAGAAGTAATGAAGCATCAACACCCCCATCTTTTTGAGGATTTGTCAATAGCTGCAAATTTCGAGGACGAATTTTTTATAAGAGGAGAAGAGTTGTAACATCCTAAAATTCGAGTCTTTTAAGGGATGAATGAACGTTAATTTTGTCAATGCATTGTTGGTTGATCTCACTCGAAACTGATCACTCCTAAGATATTGACCTTGAGGGGAAAGGCTAATGAGGACAAAACTCGTGCAACTAAAGAACTTGACTTGGGAAAACGACTAAACCATGAGACTTGCATAAGGGATCCTTAGATATGCGAGGCCGATTTTAGGAAACGAAGTCGATTCGTGGGCAGAACATAATGAGACGACGGGTGATTCCGTCTACTATTATCGAACCCGCGAACGGCCCTATGTCGATCCTTGATAATCGTGTACTTTGAAATAAGAATCGATCCTTCGCAATTTCATGTAGTCAAGGCCATGTGTCGAGGAGTCTTGAATGTGAATTGGCACGAGCGGTTACGCGTGAATCCTCAAAGCCGCCCCGTGTCCCAAAATGGCATTCGGGCGAAATTAACATGGCATGAGAATCCAATATTGGACTTCGAATTTTCGGGAATGTTCGAGAAGGACTTTTGGACGATGCTTCTTAGACGACATCCAAACATGAGCCGATTCGAGCCCAATAAATTCCCGAACCCATTCCTATTCATTTTCCAGCCCATTTCCTAGGCCCGCCCCTCCATTTTCAGCCCAAGGACAGATTGGGAAATGTGCAAGATGGAAATGACCAAAATGCCCTTGGATATTTTGAAGAAAAGTCAAAAAGGAAGAGAGATAAGATGAGGTCATTGTTTGGCAAGTGGGGCAAGCCTTGATGGCTTGGATAAGGCTTATCCTTCAGCCTTCACTTCACTCTCTCTCTCCTCTTCATCTTCTCCAAAATCGCAGCACCTCTCTCCCATGGTTTTCCTTCCTTCCTTCTGTTTTTCAGTTTGACCTTTCACCGAAATCTGAGTTGTTCATTGCCTTCCCGTTGGAATCTCGTCTCGTGCCACCCGCCGTTGTGTTCAGAAGAGAATTCCGTTCAAATAGCGTCGGCCGATCGCCGGAACGAGCTGTCGGTCAACCCGTATTCCGGCCGAAAGCCACCGCCGGCCTGACCGTTTTCTGACCGCCTACTGCTGTTCTGTTTTGCTGTTTCGGCCATTTTCCTCCCTTTCCGGCCAAACCACCACCCATCCCAGCCTCAAGTGGTTCCCCCTCGACCCCCAGGTGCCGCCAGTCGCTGGCCCGTCGCTCGCCGGAGCTCCGGGCAGCCCGTTCAACTCCGGTCAGCAACTTTCCTCCTGTGCAGTCAGTTTTTCAGAGTTGCAGAGGGATTTCGAGTTTGTTGCTGCTGTTCTCAGCCCTGAGACCGCCTTGGATCGTCGTGGTAGAGGTCCCCGGGTGTCGGGTTCGTCGCCGCCGCCGCGTCCGTGTCGCCGGCCCGCTTAACGGGTGAGTTTAGCTCCTAATCCTTATTTAGTGCCTAAACTTGCTTAGGGTTGGTTAGTTAGTGTTAATCTTGGTTTAAGGGGTTTAATTAAGTTGTATTAGCCCTAAGATAGGTGGTTAGATAGATGATTAAGATTAGATTAGCTTAATTTTGCTTATTAAGCTTAATTGTGCTTAATTTGGGATTAATTGTGTTTATGTGATTGATTAAGCATGATTTGATTTAATTGAATTGATTAATTGTTTTAATTAATGTTTTGTTTAATTTCTGGATTAAATGTTTTAATTAATTGAATTTCGGAAAATCACTGTTCATAATCACTGCTCACGACACGATTCACGACACGTTCACATTCACGACTGTTCATGCGAAGCTAAATTTAGTCTCATTTTGATGTGCTCTTGATTGTTGTGATTAATTGGAGTGCCGATTGTTAATTATGCTCGTGAATATTGATGAAATGCGTGATCGAGTGTTGGTTGAATTGAATTTTGGAAATTGTCGAGTGAGACCGCATGGCATATTACGTGGGTTATTTGAAATGGCATGTCGCATGAGCATGAACGCGATGTTGCATTCACGACCAGCAAAGAAAGATAAAATGGATTGTTTGATGATGTGTTGCATGGTCACATTAAGAGGAGAGCCCGGCGTTGCCGGAAGACCGCCAATCCCTATGGGGTTGTGCCGTGGCCAGTGGGTCGCCTGACTTCGGTCGGATGCCTGACAGGGAGGGGTTCTATGTGGGATCGCGGTATGGGGGCGGGTCCCGGGCCTCTGTCGCAGCGGGACTGCGGTAGTGGGCGAGTCTTGTGCTCCTTCGGGAATGCCGTCTTGGGAGTGAGCCCTGACGTCGCCGTGCCTCGAGGTAAAGAGGACGAAGCCTGGTTTAGCTTGAACCGCCAACCATAAGGTTGTGCCGTGGCCCGAGGGGAGGTCGTAATAATCGGAGCATGTGTGGGTGTGAGACATGAGAAAGTTGTGTGAGATGCTCGATTATTTGCATGCTCTTAATGTCGTGATGATTTGTGGTATGCATGCATGAGTTGACATCGTGCGGGGGTGTGGCAATGGCCAGTGAGATCGCTTGTGACGCGATTCGCATGTGATTGATGAACTATTTCATCTAACGGCCATGTGCCTTGCTTGCATTGTATGAGATTGAACGTGCGGGGTATGGCATACCGGGTAAGGTTGCATGCGAATCGAATATTGCTATGTTGGTTGCCCTATCTCGTTGTTGGCCTGTTGTTTGGTTTTGGTTGTTTGTTGTTGGGTTGAGTGAGGGGTGGTTCTGGAGAGATACCCCGAGTTGAGTTGGCATACTAACCGGGACTTAGGGGAAGAACTCGCTGAGATTTTATCTCAACCCGTCGTGGTTAAACATTTTCAGGCCCCTAGAATGGTGTACCCGCAATGGAGGATCCTGCCCTGCTCCTCCAGTGATCGACTCGACGGAGCTTGAGTCCGATGGGTTCGAGTGACCGTGGTGTTGAACCTGAGGATTCTTTTTGTTTAATTGGATTAGCCTAGTTTCTTTTTGGTTTGGCTTAGAGGATGGATCGGCCCTTTTTGTCGGGCTTGTAATTTGGAAAAACGATCCTCCATTGGTTAATCCAGTAAATTGAATAATTGAGTAGTTGATGTTGTTCTTGCTGTTCATCCCTCTATCCCTGTTTGATTGTATGTTTGTCTGGGGATGGTTCGTCTTCCGCTTGCGCATAATCAAAGATTAAAATGAATGGTCGTTGATGGGTCCTGGGACGTCGCTTTCAATTGACCATGGAGAAGGGGTTGCCGCGAGCTCGAGAGTCGGGCGTGACAACCCCGTCGGTTTTGGTATCGAGCGAGGTTGAGACTTGGAGTGATAAGGTGCGTGGGATTTTGGGATAGTGAGATAGGGATGGCTTTTATATTACATGCCTGTGATTGCTTTTGTGGTTTCGTGTGGTGGCGGGTTGTTCATAGTCCAGAGTGATGAGCAATCCTGAGCAGTCAGCCCCTAGGCGTAGGGTAGTGTCTGGTCAGGCCAGTGCTAGAGGTAGCGCGTAGGCAGATCCTAGGTTAGACGGGATCCTGCTGGCGCTAGAGACCTTGTTAGGACAGCAAGCTGTGTGCTTTTGCTGTAGTCCTCGTGGTTCGCCTAGTGAGAGGAGAGGCCTGTGAGAGACTGATGCCTAGGCTGGTAGGGCTGTTCCTGAGATTGAAGCCACCGAGGTTCAATGGCGTGGGCGACTCTGAAGCTATAACCGTTTGGATAAGGGAGTTCGAGAGGATTGTTACAAAGATCTTGAGGTGTTCGAGGGAAGACATAGCGGTTTTTGGCGGCTTATCGCCTTTCAAGGTAATGCCAGTACATGATGGGAAGCCACTCAAGGAAGAGTGTTCCCTGAAGGCACGGTTCAGACATAGGGTGCCTTTCATGAAGCTTTCATTGGATAGCACTTCTTAGACAGTGCGAGGGACTCAAAGATGGCAGAGTTCCAACAGTTTTGTCAGAATCAGATGTCAGTGGATCAGTATAAGGTGAAGTTCGCTGAGTTGGCCTAGTATATGTCGAGATTAGTGGAGGACCCTTGGATAGGGCGAGATAGTTCAGAGATGGCTTGAAATTGGAATTGAAAGCTAGCTGGTGCCCTTGAATTTAAAGAGTTTTGATGAGATGTATGAGAGGGTCCAGATGATAGAGGAGGATATGATCGAGAGGGCGACCGCATTTGGCTCGCGGCTCGTGCTTAACAGAGATAATTGTTGATTTGGAAAGGGACCGATGATGGGGAGAAGGAATCCCATCCCACCCAACAAAAAAAATGGATTGTCATGGAAAGACAATTCAGTTTAACCCTGTAGTGGGTTACAGTTTTGAGTTTGTGGGAAATCGAGGAGGACTCTCGACTCCTTTGAAATTTGTTGTTGGAAGTAACTTGTTTATTGGACGAAGGTTGCTAAGGTTATTGGACAACTGAGAGGTTAGTTGAAGAATCAAGGATGGATCATTGCACTTATGCATCGCTTTCGCAGCTCAACTAAAGAGCGGTCATGAGCAAGTATCCATTACCAAGGATGGATGACTTGTTTAACCCATTTCAAGGAGCTTTGATATGTCCCAGATAGACCCAAGGATGGACTATCAGTAGTTGAGGATTAAAAAGGAGGATAAACTTGTGTGATTTGGTCACTATGAGGTTTCCGTACCGCCGTTTAGATTAACTAATACGCCTGTTGCTTTTATGGATTTGATGGATTGAATGATTAAGGCGTATTTGGAGCAAATTGTAATAGTGCTCGTGAGTGATATATTGGAATATTCGAGAAATTAGAGGAACATGCGAATAGCACTTAAGGGAGGTGCTATAGACCATTCGAGAACATAAACATGCCAAGTTTAGTACGTGCGAGTTTGGGTTTACTCGCGTTGCTTTTGTTATCGTGTGATTTTGGATGAAGGAATTTCTAAGGATCCGCTAAGATCAAGGCAATCATGAATATGTCAGGGCTTATGACGGTGACAGAGGTTCGAAGTTTTCTAAGTCGGACAAGTTAGTACAGATGATTTGTAGAAAGGTTCTCTACGATAGCTACGTCTCTTATGCGAAGGTTAATAAAGGACGCAAGAATTTGAATGGACGAATAACTGAAATTTTTAAGAGCTTAAGTATAAGCTGATTACTGCGCCAGTTTTAAGGATTTAGTCTACTATTGGAGAATACGAGATTTGCAGTGGGGCGTCGTATAAGGGATTTGACTGCGTGGTAAGGCAACAAGGAAGATTGGTTGCTTACGCGTCACGACAATTGAGGTTATTGGATTTAATGGAAGTCAGATAAGTTTTATCATGATGATGTATTAAATGGTGATGATCTTTGATAAGAATTACGATGGATGATTTATTGCTCGAAAGTCATAGATTCGATTAAGATGTGAATTTACCCAAGGTGGATTATTTCAAGAGATAATTGAGATAGGGATCTGAGGAATGGATTTTTGTCTTTGGTGGATTAAGAATTAATTATCCCTTGACGCTAAATGGATGAGTGAGGAAATAGCACTATCGATGATTTCTTCTCGAGGTAGCGAAAGGATTTGAAGAGGTATTTGAAAGCCTTTAGTGCGATAAATGACATTTGGTTTGCACTAATTTTCAAGTGGTTGAGGTGAGTTCTTGATTTGGTTATTAAATGGATGTGAAGGGAATGTTGAAAGAAAAATCAGTGGCTTGTAGAATTCGGACAGCGATTTGATGGAAGTTCAGCGAATCAGATTTCAAGTGTCGATAAGTGACCCCGTGGAAACGAGCTCATGGATTGATGAGCTAGAGAAAGTTTTGCACTTTGAGGTGCTCAGACGAGGTTAAAACCGTGAGGCTTGGTATGGGACAGGCCAAAGCGGATAATACCTCTATGAGATGGTGCATGTCAAGAAGGGACTTTTGCTAGTAGTGGTGCAGTTCGAAGATGCCCGTAACGATTGATCCGACGAGGGCGGGGAGTGGTCGCCGGGGCCAGAGTGCTTGAGCAAGGAGCGACTCCTGGCAGGCTTCTAGGATGCCGAAAGGGGTAGAAATGAACTGAACTACGTATTGTGCAAAAAGAGAGTGCTTGTGGGATAAGAGTTTATCGACTGGTATAGCAGAAATATGGTCAAGTTTGTGGAACTCCGCCGATGGAACGAGGTCGAGAACGAGAATCACTAGTTCAAAAATTGGTTTAGCAGTTATTGAATGCAGTGCAGATTATCAGAGACGGACTAAAGACCGCTCAGAGTCGTCAGAAGAGTTATGTAGATAAGCGTCGTAGACTGTTGGAGTTTAAGGTGGGCGATCATGTGTTTCTAAAAGTATCGCCGATGAGGGGTACTTTCAGATTTGGCAAGAAAGAAAAGTTGTCTGAGGTATGTTGGACCTTTTGAGATTTTGGAAAGGATCGAGGTTTTAACGTATCGTCTTGTGTTGCCACCGAAGCTTGCTCAAGCACATGATGTTTTCCACGTGTCCATGTTGAGAAAGTATGAACCGGACCCGACTCATGTTTTGAATATTGAGGAACTGGACATAAACGACAGGGTGTCGTACGTGGAGAGGCCGATACGGATAGAGGACCGTAAAGAACAAGTGCTTCAAAGCAAGACTATCGCCTTAGTTAAGGTGATCCGATAGTATCACGGGTCAGAGGGAGCTACATGGGAAAGTGAAGAAGTAATGAAGCATCAACACCCCCATCTTTTTGAGGATTTGTCAAGTAGCTGCAAATTTCGAGGACGAAATTTTTATGAGAGGGGAAGAGTTGTAACATCCTGAAATTCGAGTTCTTTAAGGGATGAATGAACGTTAATTTCGTCAATGCATTGTTGGTTGATCTCACTCGGAACCGATCACTCCCGAGATACACCTTGAGGGGAAAGGCTAATGAGGACAATGCTTCGTGCGACTAAAGAACTTGACCTGGGAAAACGACTAGACCGTGAGACTTGCGTAAGGACGATCCCCGTAGATATGCAGGCCGATTTTAGGAACGAGGAAGTCGATTCGTGGGCAGAACATAATGAGACGACGGGTGATTCCGTCTACTATTATCGAACCCGCGGCGGCCCTATGTCGATCCTTGATAATCGTGTACTTTGAAATAAGAATCGATCCTTCGCAATTTCATGTAGTCAGGCGTCCATGTGTCGAGGAGTCTTGAATGTGAATTGGCACGAGTCGGTTACGCGTGAATCCTCAAAGCCGCCCGTCGATCCCGAGTAGTACCAAAATGGCATTCGGGCGAAATTAACATGGCATGAGAATCCAATATTGGACTTCGAATTTTCGGGAATGTTCGAGAAGGACTTTTGGACGATGCTTCTTAGAGCCGACACACTTTCCCGGTTGAGCCAATTCGAGCCCAATAAATTCCCGAGCCCATTCCTATTCATTTTCAAGCCCATTTCCTAGGCCCGCCCTTCATTTTCAGCCCAAGGACAGATTGGGAAATGTGCAAGATGGAAATGACCAAAATGCCCTTGGATATTTTGAAGAAAAGTCAAAAAGGAAGAGAGATAAGATGAGGTCATTGTTTGGCAAGTGGGGCAAGCCTTGATGGCTTGGATAAGGCTTATCCTTCAGCCTTCACTTCACTCTCTCTCTCCTCTTCATCTTCTCCAAAATCGCAGCACCTCTCTCCCATGGTTTTCCTTCCTTCCTTCTGTTTTTCAGTTTGACCTTTCACCGAAATCTGAGTTGTTCATTGCCTTCCCGTTGGAATCTCGTCTCGTGCCACCCGCCGTTGTGTTCAGAAGAGAAATTCCGTTCAAATAGCGTCGGCCGATCGCCGGAACGAGCTGTCGGTCAACCCGTATTCCGGCCGAAAGCCACCGCCGGCCTGACCGTTTTCTGACCGCCTACTGCTGTTCTGTTTTGCTGTTTCGGCCATTTTCCTCCCTTTCCGGCCAAACCACCACCCATCCCAGCCTCAAGTGGTTCCCCCTCGACCCCCAGGTGCCGCCAGTCGCTGGCCCGTCGCTCGCCGGAGCTCCGGGCAGCCCGTTCAACTCCGGTCAGCAACTTTCCTCCTGTGCAGTCAGTTTTTCAGAGTTGCAGAGGGATTTCGAGTTTGTTGCTACTATTCTTAGCCTTGGGACCGCCTTGGATCATCGTGGTAGAGGTCCCCGAGTGTCGGGTTCGTCGCCGCCGCCGCCGCGTCCGTGTCGCAGGACTGCTTAACGGGTGAGTTTAGCTCTTAATCCCTATTTAGTGCCTAAACTTGCTTAGGGTTGGGTTAATTAGTGTTAATGTTGGTTTAGGAGGTTTAATTAAGTTGTATTAGCCCTAAGATAGGTGGTTAGATAGATGATTAAGATTAGATTAGCTTAATTTTGCTTATTAAGCTTAATTGTGCTTAATTTGGGATTAATTGTGTTTATGTGATTGATTAAGCATGATTTGATTTAATTGAATTGATTAATTGTTTTAATTAATGTTTTGTTTAATTTCTGGATTAAATGTTTTAATTAATTGAATTTCGGAAAAATCACTGTTCATAATCACTGTTCACGAGCACTGTTCACGATTACTGTTCACGGCACTGTTCATGCAGAAGCTAAATTTAGTCTCATTTTGATGTGCTCTTGATTGTTGTGATTAATTGGAGTGCCGATTGTTAATTATGCTCGTGAATATTGATGAATTGCGTGATCGAGTGTTGGTTGAATTGAATTTTGGAAATTGTCGAGTGAGACCGCATGGCATATTACGTGGGTTATTTGAAATGGCATGTCGCATGAGCATGAACGCATGAACGATGTTGCATTCACGACCAGAAAAGCAAAGATATAAATGGATTGTTTGATGATGTGTTGCATGGTCACATTAAGAGGAGAGCCCGGCGTTGCCGGAAGACCGCCAATCCCTATGGGGTTGTGCCGTGGCCATGGGTCGCCCGACCGGTCGGATGCCCGACGGGGAGGGGTTCTATGTGGGATCGCGGTATGGGGCGGGTCCCGGCCTCTGTCGAGCGGGACTGCGGTAGTGGGCGAATCTTGTGCTCCTTCGGGAATGCCGTCTTGGGAGTGAGCCCTTGACGTCGCCGTGCCTCGAGGTAAAGAGGACGAAGCTGGTTTAGCTAGGAACCGCCAACCATAAGGTTGTGCCGTGGCCTTAGAGGAGGGGTCGTAATAATCGGAGCATGTGTGGGTGTGAGACATGAGAAAGTTGTGTGAGATGCTCTGATTATTTGCATGCTCTTAATGTCGTGATGATTTGTGGTATGCATGCATGAGTTGACAGTCGTGCAGGGTGTGGCAATGGCCAGGTGAGATCGCTTGTGACGCGATTCGCATGTGATTGATGAACTATTTCATCTAACGGCCATGTGCCTTGCTTGCATTGTATGAGATTGAACGTGCAGGGTATGGCATACCGGGTAAGGTTGCATGCGAATCGAATATTGCTATGTTGGTTGCCCTATCTGTTGTTGGCTGTTGTTTGGTTTTGGTTGTTTGTTGTTGGGTTGAGTGAGGGGTGGTTCTGAGAGATACCCCGGGTTGAGTTGGCGTACTAACCGGGGCTTAGGGGGAAGAACTCGCTGAGATTTTATCTCAACCCGTCGTGGTTAAACATTTTCAGGTCTCTAGAATGGTGTACCCGCAATGGAGGATCTTGCCCCGCTCCTCCAATGATCGACTCGACGGAGCTTGAGTCCGATGGGTCCGAGTGACCATGGTGTTGAACCTGAGGGTTCTTCTTGTTTAATTGGATTAGCCTAGTTTCTTTTTGGTTTGGCTTAGAGGATGGATCGGCCCTTTTTGTCGGGCTTGTAATTTGGAAAACGATCCTCCATTGGTTAATCCAGTAAATTGAATAATTGAGTAGTTGATGTTGTTCTTGCTGTTCATCCCTCTATCCCTGTTTGATTGTATGTTTGTCTGGGGATGGTTCGTCTTCCGCTTGCGCATAATCAAAGATTAAAATGAATGGTCGTTGATGGGTCCTGGGACGTCGCTTTCAATTGACCATGGAGAAGGGGTTGCCGCGAGCTCGAGAGTCGGGGCGTGACATTATATCCGCATAACACATTCATCCTAAACTTTTTTCTGTGATACTAAAAATCTCAAATTTTGCCAACTATAACACATATAATCCAAACGTTTTTTTTGTGATACCAAAAATCTAGACTTGTACTGTGATGTCTTGAATTTTGATCATATTTTGGAGTTATATGAAATTGTTATATTAATCAACACGCTGTTAGTGCAATTATTCTGAACTAATCATTCATGAGTTAACTGATTAGTCGGAAGCACAATCAGGGATCAATACGCGTACGACTAGCAAATTTAATTAGCGATAGACCGTTCGACCATAAGGATCAAAGAGGGACAATACCACCCTATTACCAATCAATTAGTGAATGGAAATTAATCGATTCGATAGAGGTACAAAGCTTGATTGTGGGTGATTTTGCACGACTTTGATACAAATTAGGACATTAAACCGATTCTTTTCTGACTTTGTACTTAGGATGACCAATTGAACTCCCATGATTACATGACAATCGAGGTTCACCCTTGCTTTGAATTATGACTTAAACGTGGATTGAAAAGCTATCGACCATGAATCAAACACAAGAAAAATCCCAGAAGCCGCTCATTAGTTTAGGTCGTACTAAAGTCACAATTGATTTCATTTAACCCCGATTTTTAATTCGATTTCGGGTATCGACTTTTCAAGGACTTCAAGAATGACTAATTGGATGTTGCTACATATATCCTCGAGTTTATCAGTAAGTCGCAAAGTTTCGGAAAAAGGAATTTTTGGACCTCGAATTGGGCTCACAAGCAAGTGGGCCCTAAGCCGGCATCCCAATAGGCCTTGCACGCACAATGGATGGCCCAATAGGGGCACAAGCAAGCCCATTTCCCTTTCTATTCAGCCCATGTACTTTCTCTTCTAGAAGCTTTGTTCGTGTGGTCCTAAACTCTCTAGGATTAGTTGGTTCTCATTGAGGCTTGGAGCTCAAGATTGGAAAGACTTAAAGGTTCAAGTTTGCTAGTTCTCTCTCTCCTCTCTCTCCCCTAGTAGCCGACCAGCCCCCCTCAGCTTATTCTCTCTCTTTTTCCCTCATTTCCCTCTCCATTTTCTACCCTTTCTTATATCTTTGTCCCTGCTGCCCCCTGTTGCCGTCCGCTAGAGTTGCCACCACCATTCGCCAAGCTATTGCCACCCTTCGAAGTCCAGTCTTGGTCCATTGATTGTTGCCCACACCACAAGCCACCCGCCCAGCCACTACTAGCCATCGGCCTTCTTTGTTTTGGCGAGAAACAGTAGTTGCCGAGCTATTTCATCGGAGTTTGGCTGCCGTCCATTGTCCTATGTTGTCCCTGAGTTAGCCACGTGTAGCCCTCGTGATAGTCGTCATCGTCGTCGTCACAAAACCTCCAATTAGCTTAACGCATGAATTGTATCCCTAATCCCTTAATTAGGGGATAATCTTGCGTTAAGAGGTAGTTTAATTAGTTTTAAGCTTGTTTAGTGACTAATGAGGATCATTTAGGCTTAAGTACGTTTTATGTGCCCTAAGTCTGATTAAGATAAGCTAATGTTAGTTTAATTATGTTTATTGTTAATTAAGTTGGGTTATGGTTAATTAGCACTATTTTATTATACTGATCTTGTTCATGGTTAATTAAATTGATTAATGAAGGATTAGTATTATTTAATTATGATTAATTATTTAGGGGAATAATTAATCATAACTAAATTATTTTATGAAAATTATTTATTTATGGAAATATTAAATTATTTTGTTGAAATTAATTAATTAATTATAATATTAAATAAATTTCGAATTATCAATTATTTATGGACAATTAATTATTTTGGAGAAATAATTAATTATGAAGCTTTGTTGATAATTGGTTAAATTGAGCAATATTTATACTTATTTATTAAAGGTTGATAGTTATATGTGATAGTATTATATGGCCTTTAATTATTTAAGGAAGTATATTATGAAAGTGATTTACTTATTGTTAAGTAATTATTTATGACAATGTTGAATAATTATGACTATTTTTGTGTGAGTTAATTATTTATTGGAATAATTAATCAAAGTACTTTATTTAATATTAATAAGTATTTTGGGAATAATTAAAGTCTAATTATTTGGTGGTAGTCTATTATTTATGGAATCATTAATTATGGTTAAATGGTTGAGGTACGTGATCGATTATCAAAGTAATTACTTTTAGGCAAATTATAAGTATTTGTTGATTATTACGGGAACAACTAAGGGTGATTACTGTTTTGGGTACTATGTGATTACCATGGTATTGATTGGTTGAGACTGATTGTTGGACTACGATTTGAACTGGTATTTATTGGTTGTATTTGGGAATTGATGAATTATGTAAGTTCGTATGATCATTAATAATTGTTGCATTGCATTATACATGTGTTAATTGCATATTGTGTGAGCCCAAATCATGGTTGCATTGGCAACAATGAAAAGAAAGAAATGGTATGATTAATGATTGTGCTGCATGGCCACATAAAGGAAAGCCCAGCGCTGCTAGAAGACCGTTAATCCTTGAGTTGTATCATGACCTTTGAGGTGGCCTGATTTTTATTGGTTGCTTGAGGGGAGGCCCATAACATAGCCATGCCAAATCGGGTGGGACGATGCTTGGTTATACTAATATACCTCCAACTATAAGGTTGTGCCATGGCCCGAGAAGTCGTAATAATTGGAATACACGTTAATGCTTTATGCATGGATAAGTGTAATGTGTATCTTGATTATATGATATGTTTGTTGATGTTGTTCTGGTAGGAATTATATTGTATTATGCAGAGTACGTGTGTCAAGACAAGGTGAGATCGCATGTGGTTGCATTTGATGGCTGATGGTTTATGCTGTGGTTGAGATTTCTTTACATGTTATAGATAGAGCGAAATGGAGGTCGTTTTGTAATTGATCTGCCAATGAAAATAGGTTGCATGGTTAAGTTGTATCTGAGGTGAGCGAATTTCGTAATTGAGGCTTATGACTTTAACTTACTGAGTTTATCTCACTCATTGTGATTAAACATTTTTAGGACCTTAGTATGACAACGTATCCAATGCGTTTTAGTGTTCCCATGGACATGAGCACTGCCGTCATCACACGACTCGTCCCTACAGTTTTGTGTATGAGCATCACGTCACTACAATCTGAGTTGACAAGAGGAAGAGGGATCATTATACGCCTCATGTGTCAAGGTGTGGTTTGTGATGCAAGGAGATATGGTTTACAGCCCCCTAAGGAGTTTTGATGGACTATCGTCTCATGAGAGTTCGGACAACAAGATGTGGGACCCCATGGACCTTGACCCTCCGAATGGCGCTTTGGAGGATCCATAGACTAGAGAGTCTAATCGCTCGGAGAATAACAATTAGGCATCTAACGCATGATCTTTTTTACTGAACCCCTTTTTGTGATAGACATAGGTTAGCCCAGTATGGTTCCTTTTTGTGTAGGCCAATGGAAAGCGCTCGAGGAAGGGCTTGTGTATAAACATTTCCCCAGGCTAACCTCAATAGATAAATAAAAAGTGATGCTATTGCTTTACTATTATGTCTTTCTACTATTCCTATTTAATGTTTGACTGAGTGTGATTAGCATCATTTCCGCATGTGCATAATGGCAAGATAAAATAAATTGGTCAACGACAAAACCTGAGATATCGCATTTATTTGACTACAAGTGAATATGGTTGTCCCGAGTTCAAGTGTCGGGGTGTGATATGTACCTATGTGATACATTTACCCCAAAATATATAACCAAAAAGGTCATTTTAGTCTTTTACTTTTTAATTTTAGTCTTTTTCTTGTTCTTTTTCTTTCCATTTTCTATTTTTTCTTCTTCATTTGTTTTCTTCTTTCTCTCTTCCCTTTAAAATTAAAAGAAGAAAATGCTTTTTGACCAAAGAGTTTGAGATAAATGTGTCACGGTTGACAAATTTTGAAATTTTTGGTATTACAGAAAAAAATTTAAGGTAAATGTATCACATTAATACAAGTTTAGGATTTTTTTGTATCCCAAAAAAATTTGAGATAAATTTGTCACAATAGGGTTATCTTGAATTTTTTGTGGTATTTTTCCTTCTTTTCATATAGAAATCTTTGATTGCACTCGTTAACCTTAAAGATGATGAACAAAATTGACTCAAACTATTGGGATTCGTCCCATTCATATGGAATAATGTCCTAATTTCATTAAATTCTTCTCTCATGATGTATCTGTCGCACCCCAACTCCAATAAGACTAGGGAAGTGGCATCATCTCGTGTCTCCCCTGATGTATTGTCCCTTCCTTTTATATGTTTTCGTCTTCCTAATTTTTTTTTTCAAGCCCATCCTCTTTTTATCAGTCAACTTTCCTTCTTTTTTTAACACCAACGGTTACAGTATCACTCTCTTAGGCGTGAACATTAGAAATCCCACACCTTTGGCGTTCTCTTTCGTTTGTATTTGTATACATTTTGTTATGTCATCTTACCTCTTGCATTGCAGAGCGCAGGACTCCAACTGGACGGCTTTCCTCCCTCCTCACTCAGAGCCCATGTCACTGGGCACGTTACTCGTCTTTTTCCTACCCTCTGTGGAGCGCAGGACTCGAACCCATGCCACTAAGGCACCTGGCCTGATGTTGTGTAATTGATTATATCATACTTGAATTGACATACGGAAACTCGCCCCTTCTTGGGTTGTTCTCCTTCTCTGCTGTGAGTTCCTCTTACAACTTTACCCAAAACCTCGAAGAGCAGCGAAACCATGGTTACCGAACCTCGCCTTGCCTTCTTTCAATCACGAGTGCTTCTTATTCTCTTAGCCATTGCATTAGTTGTGCTCCGAACCGTCGCTCTAGCTCAAGCACTCTCTCTCGAAGAAGCGAGCACACACGATCTCCAACTTGCTTTCAGGCAAAACAATCTCAACTCAAGGCAGCTGACTAACTTCTATCTCAACCGGATTCGGAGGCTCAACCCGCTCCTCAGAGGGGTCATTGAGGTGAACCTGGATGCACTGCACCAAGCCGATAGAGCAGACTGAAAACGTAAGGTGAAGCCATATGGCTCGCTCTCTGTTGTGCACAGGATCTCTATACTGCTCAAAGACAAGATGAACACCGCGACGGGCTCCTTCATGCCTCTCGGTTCGGTTGTGCCACGTGATGCTGGTGTGGTGGCGAGGCTGAGGAGGGCTGGAGCCGTGTTGCTGGGGAAGGCGAACTTGAGCGAGTGGACTCACTATCGGTCTACTGGTGTCCCCAGTGGATAGCGTGCCAGGAGCGGCCAGGGAAAGGTTAGCCAAACAACCGATCCACTTTTCTATTCTGGTCTATCTTTGCAAGGTTTGACAATTCAAACGCTTTCGTGTGAGGCTATTAATTTAGTCGAACCTCCATACTGAAAGTTGCATTTCGCGACAAATATTCGGAAAGTGGCTAATGTCACCCAGGGATATATCATTACGAGAATCTGTTGGAAATATTAAGAATCATGCGCCTGTGAGGGCGCCATGATAGGTGCTTATGAAGCACTTAGGGCTGTTTGTCCTAGAAGAGGTAGATTCGACATAGTAATAGAAGGAAAACCTCCTCCGAATCTATTTTTCTGATGACTAGAGTTAATGCATATGAACACAGAATCCATACAATCTATCGGCGGATCCTTGAGGGTCAAGTAGCGGGTCGGCCATATCCGTGGCAGCGAATATGGGGGCGGTGTCGCTGGGAACAGAGACGGACGGCTCAATCTTATGTCCCTCTGGTTCTAACTCGGTGGTGGGCATCAAACCCACCCTTGGCTTGACGAGTCGAGGTGGGGAAGAAAATAAAAATTCAATATAAAATAAAATTTTATTAAATTTTTTAGGTCTTTTAATATAATTTTCTGTTTGATAAAATTTTATTAGAGAACGATGGAAGGAGAAGAAAGAAATAAAAGAAATTTGAAAAGAGAGTAAAATGAAAAAAAAAACAAAGTAGACAAGAGTGTGGCAAAAGATTTTTACCATCTCCGTTTGTAAAATTTGTTGTTCATTTACATTAATATACCGTCTATACCAAACAATATATATGATATAATATGAATATATCCGAACTTGATATTCTATCTCATCTAGTCATATCCTTCTTAGAAATTCGGACAACCAAATGTAGCCTTTATACTCAGAAATTACTCCAAAACTTATTAACCACTATATGTGGGATCTCTCATGCCAATGTGCAGGACTATTGCAGATACCGTCGATGTCCTCAATGTCATTGTAGGATTCGATCCTTGTGATGCTAAAGCCACTAGAGACGTGTCGAAGTACATCCCGAGATGTGGCTACAAGCAATTTCTCAAAACCGACGGGCTCAAAGGCAAGAGACTCGGAATTGTTACCCTTTTCTTCAACTTACACTCAGGAACTCCAATCGCCAAAGCATTTGAAAGCCATTTTAACACCATGAAATAGTTAATAGTGATATTAATACCCATTAGTTCCTCAAGTATGAAATGAATTACTTTAACATGTATTGTGTGTGTGTGTGTGTTTATATATATATATATATTTTTCTTAATTCCTTTCATGGACAGGAAACAAGGCGCACTATTGGTGGACTACTTGGAATTAGCCAACATCAGTGAAATCTACTCTGGTGCGAGCGGTGAAGGTGTAGCAATGTTGGCCGAGTTCAAGCTAGCCCTGAATACTTACCTTCGAGACTTGGTTGTCTCACTGGTCTGAACCCTTGTGGATGTAATTGCCTTTAACAACAAGCACAAGCATGTGGTGAGTTAGTACTTTTAATCGACTCAAAACTACGTAGAATCACATGAGGTTCGGGAAACATGCAGCAGAATCAAGCAATAGGGCAGAGACCCCTCACCAGGGATGTGCTGAGTAATGTCTTTTTACGCTATCTGCAACTTACAATACAGTTATCACGGAACAAAGTGAAATAAATTACATTCAAGTACTCCATTATGGTTCCGTTATTACAGGAAAAGATCGATTAGTACAGTCAGGACTTGTTCCTCAAGGCACAAGCCACGAATGGGATTGACAAGACCGTGAAATCAGCCAGGCTAAACATTCTTTGAGTCAATGTCATTTGCTTAAATGCAGAGTCTCAAAGCTAAAGCCCTCCCCGTGTGCCTATCTAATGCATTCTGCCGAGTAACAACAGAGGAATCAACTAATTTTCTCTGTATAGACCTTTTGATCTTTGAGACAATTTGAGCAACACTTTCCTAAAAATATAGATTATACTAGATTTAATTTGAAGTCCTAAAGGCTTATTCAATTTTGGGTTAAATTTTTAGTCACTTTTTTTTTTTGCTAAATTAGTTCTAAACTAGAATTGTTCATTATGTGCAAAGTGTCCAGGTCATGATTGTTTATTATGCTCCTAATGCTTTAACCTAATCATGCTAAAAGTGGAAATTAACAATCAATGTATTAAAAAAGCCCAACCAAGTAAAATCAAAATGAGGTTGTGCAAATAGCGACATAGCATTGTTCCCAAAAAATGGAGCATTCAATAATTTATTATGAAGCCCTAAAGGCTTATTCAATTTTGGATTCAATTTTTTTAGTCACATTTTTCTTTTTGCTAAATTAGTTCTAAACTAGAATTTTTTAATATGCACTAAGTGTCCAAGTCATGATTGTTTATTATGCTCCTAATGCTTTAACTTAATCATGCTAAAAGTGGAAATTAACAGGCAATGTATTAAAATAGAGCAATCAAGGAATATCGAGATGAGGTTGTGCAAATAGCGACTTAGTATTGTTCCCAAAAAAGGAAGCATTCAAAAATTTATTGTGAAGCCCTAAAGGCTTATTCATTTTTGGGTTCAATTATTTTAGTCACATTTTTTTTGCTAAATTAGTTCTAAACTAGAATTTAAGCAAAAAAATCCAATGAAACTAGTCAAAATCTAATTTCTAAGCAAAATTTTGGAATTTTTGGAATTTTTTTATTTTTATTTCTAAAAGTGGACTTCGGATATCAAGGATCCGGTCCGAATTGTGGGTCAGACCAGGACCCTAGCGGTCCGGGTTTAGTCTGAACTTGGTCCGCCTTATAGCCCGGTCCGAATACGGCCCAATCACCCAATCTATTCAAAATCATTACTTATGTTCGGCTCGGTCTATTCTCTAAGCCCATTCATTTAACCCGGCCCGAATCAATTACCTGGCTCTGACCCGACTTCATCATAGATTCATATCCAGATGTTAATATTTTTATTGGCCTTTTATTTTGATTTTTCTATTTTCTAATTTTTATTTCTTTTTCTATTTTATCATTTTTTGTATTTCTTTTATTTCTTCTTTCCTTCTCTGCGTCGTCTTCCCCGGCGCTCACCAGAGGTCGCTTTCCCCTTTAACATTCGCAACCACCGGCCGGCCATCACAGTAAGCCACTGTCTCCGATCATCTAAGCACCACCTTCGACCATCTATTCCGGCCACCACGGGAACATTACCAGCGGCAATTTCCAGTGACCGAACCACCGCCTCCATCTCGACTCACCGGTTAAAACAGAGATTTCAAACATTCACAGCACACTAGCAATAGAGATAGACAGAAGCAAACCAGCGTGAACACCTCCCAAGGATGAACCCACGATCCCACAATCCGAATTCATTTATTCCCCGTAAACAGCCATTGACGACCACCATGACAAGCAGATCCGGAAATAATGAGACAGAGACATGGATTACTCACAGTGATTAAGTAAGATTCCACAAAATCGTGCTTAATAACCAATACAATCAGATCAAAATATGCAAATCACATTTACATGTCTTCGGACTGTCGCGACCTATTTTTTCTCATCTCGAGAGGGAAAAGAAATCTCTAAGTATATATGTTTAGGGGTATTATCTAAATGAGAGTCTAAGACCCTTAGTTAGACGTGAGCTCTCCCAAGCTTATACCCCGCGTGACATTAGGTGTTCATGAAAATCTTCAAATGAGAACTCACCACTAACCTATTGGGGTCAGCTAAAAACTAAGCGAGGCATGGGAAAGTGTCTCACTTTTTACGCAACCAGAGAATCTAGTGTCGAGACTTAATTATACTAATTAATCAATTAGTGCCCTTTCGGTACCTAATCTTGTTTATTTTAAAAAAAAATTTGTCAAGCAATTTGGATTGAATTTGGAATTATCCACTAACATGTAAGATGATTATGCATGTGCGCAATCATCAAAATAACAATAAGCAATTAAAGGAAACATGAAATAAATTGCAAGAGAAAATAAACGCATAGCATCATTAAGAGATAAACAAATGACAGTCCTAATTAGACTAAGGGGGAATTATAATTATCGCATCATAAGCATGCAGTTAATGGCAATTATACCTAAAGTGAAGCCGTGAGGGTTTGTTGAATTTTAAATACAATTTTAGACTGATGATTATCCCACACCTTTTAAGAGAAAATTGTCCAAGAATTATTTTAAAGCTTTTTAGGGAACTCTAAAACAAACTTGGAATTTTTGGGATTTTTTAAAAATTTTAGAATTTCTAATATTTTAATATTTTCGATTTTTTAAATAAAAAATAAAAATATTTTTTCCCGAAAATTTTTATAAATTTTCAGGTTTCTGAATTTTCCATGAATTTTCTGAAATTTCGAATTTTTAATGATTTTTAATATTTTCTTGTTATTTTCCGAATTTTCGGTTTTTTTATATATAAAAACAATTCGAACAGGGTCAAAAGACCCAGTCCTACTAAAACGGCCCGGACCCTATTGATCCTAGTCATTTAAAGAGCGGGCCGGCCTCAGAGCCCACTCGAAGAAAAAACAAAAATAAGGCCCACGAAAAATCATTTCATAGAAATAGCCCATTTTTTATTTCTATTTTTTGGCCCAGTTGAAGCCCATTTCCTATTTCTAACTCCGGCCTAGTCATTCCCGGCCCGCGATGAACTCAGCCCAATGCAAGTGGGCCCGCGGCGAAGCCCAACTCCTTGCCCTATCTTATTTTTTGGCCTTTTTTGTTTTGGCCTTTTTTTTCTTATTTTTCTTTAATTTTTTTTTCTTTTCCCTCTGGTTTCTTCTCCTTCGTTGTGTCGCCCCCCTCTCGCTGAAGCTCCTGCATTTTTTGAAAAGATAAGGCCGGTGCCGCCGCGAGTCCTCGCCTGCCCTTGGGAGGTCACCATGTTGTCGCCTGGCGTCGGTTGTTCCGTCTGGTCGACACCTAGCGCCGCCGGCCGCCTGTTGGCCGGCATTCCGAGAGTCACCGGATTGACGCCGGCGAGCTCCAAATGCATAAACCAACGCACGCAGCACAGGATGACCCACCGAACAGCTAGGAAAACGTCGAAAGCAGTACGTGGTAACAATAAAACTCCTAACCACGTAGAAAAAACCAAAAGCCGAGCTCCGGTCGAGGGTTGAATTCATTTTTTTCAGTGGGGCATTTCATCGAACACCTAAAGGACACTACCAAAGGAAGGCTACGGACTCAACCAAAGCATGTCGGAACCACGGTAACGTCGGCAAGGATCGCCGGGGCCGAAGCTTGTGCGAACTGGTCAGCCGCGAGCTCCGGCCCAGCATTTTCCAGAAATGGGGCACTTGAAGTTTCGGAAACCTACCTCGTTCGGGGAAGAGTCGCGGCGGACGGTTGTGGACGGAAGGACCTCTGGCGAAGGTTTGTCACTCTCTCGGGCTCGCCTTCTCTCTCTAGCTCTCCTTGTCTCTCACGCTCGAACTCTCTTTTTCCCTCTCCGGCCTCTCTTTCTCTCTCGGTTTTTTTTCTGTCCACTCTTTTTGTTCTGTCGCTTGACCTCCTCTCCTCTTCCTCTTTCTCTCTTGCTGCTGCTTCTCCCCTTTTCCGGACTTGTTGCTGTTTTTCTTTGCTCAGTCCGCCCCCTGTGGTGAGATGCTCGCCTCGTCTTCTCTGTCAGCCCTCTCTGCTGCCGCTCTGCTCTGCTCTCCTCTTCTGCTTCTCTTTTCCTGCTCTGACCCCCGCCGCTTGCTTCACCATCATCATTTTTTCTTTTTCCTGCAGGCTCCCTTTCCACGCGAGGGAGAAGAAGGGAAGAAGAAGAAAAACGAGCGGGCCGCACTGAGGAAGAAGAAAGAGGGAAGGAAGGAAAGTGGGCTGAGCCCATGCGGGGAGAAAAAGAAAGAAAAAAAGAAAGTGGCCGGGCAGGCCCAGCCCCACTATTTTCTCTCTCTTTTCTTTTCTTTTTTAAAAAAGGAGACTAATCCCTAACTTTTAATTCTACTAAGTCTTAAATAAAACGGCCAAATTTAAGTGTCAACATGGACTCAATTGCAATAGGCATTACCTCAGGATTAGACTTCAAAGAAATTCCATCGAACATGTAGAGGACGTGTCAATCTAATGGTCTAAATGTAGGGATTAAACAATGATTCACGTTCATATTGATACCAGTCTCAACTTTCCAGCTTTGTTTTTGACTTATAGGTGAACATTCAAACTTTACCTCAAATTGTTGCCAAGCGAGCGATGCCTCCAGTGAGTTTCAAGTCTGGTGAAAGAGCTTCAGGCCAGATTTGGTCATTTCAATCCTCAAGGTCGCCAAATAGAGTCGAACGGAGGGTTCTGATGCGGCTTCAGGATCGGTGGAAAATGACTCATCGTGGAGGTTGTGGCGTTTGAAGATTGATGAATTTGAAGTGGTCGGCGACTGTCGAATGATCAAAGATGGCGAACGGAGAGCTCAAAAACTGGGCTCAAGGGAAGGAAATCTTTTTTAAGTTGATGAGTTTGTTATATTTGGGCCATCCGAGATTGGCTTCCTATGCTGACTCTGTCATTGCATTTATTTTATTTTTATTGAACAAATTAAAAGTTCAAGGATAAATTGCATTTTAGGCTAAAGGTGGTACCATATCGAAGAAATTCAGGATGAATTGCATTTTAGGCTAAATGTGGCACCATATCGAAGAAATTCAGAAGCTCCTTGCTATATTGGACTAAAATTCAGGGGGCACGATTGTCATTTTCCCTTTTTATTTTTATTTATGCTCTTTCTTTTAAAAGGAAAAAAAGAGAGGAAATGGATGGGGATTAGATTCGAGATAAGCGTACGGTGGGGGCCACGGGCCAGGGATAGGGATATGCAGTGGGGCCCCGAGGGACGGAGATGGGTCGTTGCGTGGTGGTGGTGGGAAGCGAAAGTACACAATGAGACTCCGCACGTGGGCTGGATCACTGTGTGCCGACACACGGGCCGAGTGTGATCAACGGCCGTGATCCGTTCGGGGGAGGGGGGCCGAACCGAGTGGCCGAAATCCTGAGCCGGCTGAGTTTGGCACTTTTGCAATTACTCTTGTGCCCTCGTTTAGCCAGGACACTCGCGCTCATCACTCATCAGGGACAGGGTAGCGATTGCGCCCGGGACCACATTAATTTCTCCGTTTTCGATTTCCTTCTTTGCACGGGAACCCGGGGATTGGTACTACCGAAGCCATTATTCGAAATGACCTGATGGTTTTTTTTTTTTTTTTTTTTTTTTTAATTTATTGAAAATTTATAGGAAAAAATCGGATAATCAATTGGCGTGTCATTTTGGGTGTCATGGGTTTTAGGCCAAACCCAAGCATTAATTGACTTGGGTTGAAAGCTTGTAGTGAAGGTCGATTCGAAAATAGAGGTTGTATGGCGTCAGAGCAACAAAAGGACAGAGGACCGGGGTGGCACTAGGGCCCAGTTAATTTCGTGGGTTCGACCAGGCCCTAAGCTATTGTGATTGGGTGCCCGCTACAAAAATTGAGTGCTTTCCTTTTATTGGTAATATGAAGCCGTCATGCGATATATTAATATAAATTGATAATAGCACATTAAAGTTCCATTATTCATAACTGAAGTCCAAGGCTGAGGTCCCGAGTCTATGGCAAGGTCTTAGGCTTGGCCAACGCTATAACTTATTTGGCTAGTGTCTCTAGTCCAAGTGCTAGAGTCCGTAGTCGACCCTTGAGGTGTCTGGTCCAAGTACTAAAGTCCTAGGTCTAGCCCTCCATGTGGAGATAATCCAAATTGAGTTGAGCTAATCCAACATACTTGATACTCGAACCTTCACTCAAACTCAATCAAGTATTAAATTTCTTTTTCAAACTCAACTTGTATAGAGAATCAAACTATACGAAATTTGACTTCACTCAAATCGGCTACGTTACATAATTGACAAAAAGTAACTTAAACTCGATTATGCTAGTGAGACTATCAAGTTGAATATTAGCGAGTTTAAGACTTGTATGTTAGGGGCACTTCTACGATACTTCAAGTGCGTCTTATGATATTAATGTGTCGTTGCAATTATATAAAAGAAAATGCCTTAACACGTTATATATATAAAACAAGGAATCGTTGTAATCATGACCATAATGTAAAGCCATTGTTAAAAAAAGTGGGATCTGGTACATTTTTCACATTCCTAAGATTTGCACTGCAGCTTTCGTTCGCAGGTGTGTGTGTTTTTTTTAACCGATTTGTTCACAGGCGTTGGCCGCTTGCCATTGAAAGTTGGGCCGACAGAACCCCCTCCCATCGAGGATTTTTTTCATTATTATTATTTTACAATAAATAAGATTATTAATTTATTTCTATGGTTTTTTTGACAAAGAATACGATTCTTCACTTAAAAATCTTATTAATGCATGCAGATCATCTTATCCACGAGCACCAAGACTTCATCAATAAGCCAATAATGTACATGACCCCTTAAAGTTGTTATAAATGGTTACTTTATAACTAAATACTGAATCAGTTGTATGAATTAAACACTTTACCACTCAAACAAATTTAAAAGAATGAAATCCCATCAATCTTTGTGTACTTTCGACCTAGACTTGCACTTTAACCTAAAAAACCTTGATCAACATTTTATTTCGATTTTCTTTTTCATCTCACTTATGTAGCTGGATTAAAGTTACTTTTTTTTTTTTTTACATGTAATGATTTTCTTTTTCATTTTTCCTTTTTGAGCTTTGAGACTTTAAGGGCGGGCTAAGATAACGTTGGTTGCCCGGGGTGGGGGGGGAGACTTTTGGGGTCATTAATAGTGCTTTGATAATATTAAAAATAAAAAATTTGGTAACTTAAAAGCAAATTGCTCTTTTTGAATTTTTTAATAGATATGGGTATTAATTTGGGTTAATGACACAAATAATTCACAAATTTTAATTTAATATGCAATGTGGTCCTTGAACTTTTAATTTATTTAATATGGTCTATAAACTTTCGATAAATGTTCAAGTTAGATCTTAAATTATATGAAGATATTCAGTGTTATCATTTTAATAATTTGAATTCAATAGCGAATTCTAAATTTTTGGTACATATTCAAGTTAGTTCTTAAGCTATATAAAAACGTGTATATAGTGTAGGGACTAGTTTGAACATAAATCAAGGTTTATGGATCATAATGAATAAATTAATATTCTTGTAGATCATATTAAATAAATTAAAAATTCGGTGCTATTTTTCCTTTTTAATTTTTATTTATGCTTGATTTTTTTGGAGACAAAAATGGAAATGGACGGGCATTAGATTCGAGAAAAGCGCACGGTGGGGTCCACGGCCCAGGGATGGGGATATGCAGTGGGGCCCAGAGGGACAGAGATGGGTCGTTTTATACCTTGTAAGCCCGGTAGATAAAGGGACATCTTAAAACATTGCAAAATTGCTTGAATTAAACATACCTTAATAAATTAAAAGAAATTCTATCTTCTGGTTTGTATTTAGTATAGTGATAGAGTAATAAACCCACGAGTCAAGAGTGCACATTAATAAACTCTATTTTGTAGAAGATTTATTTTAACCTCACCAAATAGGAAGAAAGAATGCCACGTGTAAATATATATTTCTACATTAACTATAAATTAAAAAATTAAAATATAAAACCCGAATGGCATGTGCAGGTTAAGAAATTCAGACCACCAAAAACTAAGGAAAATCCAACATTCCACTCTAAACAGGACAACCAAGGTTAATCTTGTAAACACGCATGGTCGGACTCCAATGTCGGCCCATGTAGTCGGACGGTTTATCATTTTCCTGGCTTCTCAGAGATAACTTGACGGTCGAAATCAAGTGCCGCGTGTTCTTAAAATAAACTGAATTCAGTAGCCACGGAGATAACACTGATTGGATAAGAAAGGGGAAAAGAAAAGTTAATTACACGCGAAACTTGACCGTTAAATTACTTAGAACAAAATCAAAAAGAATATAAAAATATATTTTAAGTGAAAAAAAAAAGTTGATAACATTAGGATAGTCCTATCACCACTTGATCTTGCTCTCTTTTTAGCTTTGGCCAATTAATCCTTGCATCCGCTCATTTATGGCAGGTATCGTCGATGCTAGTTGGTCGGATCATTGTGAAGATTTGCCTATGCTGGTTGAAGATCAATTAAGATTGGTTTCGAAACAAAATTTTTTTGGACTGGTAGGAACTCGACTTACCACTATTCTCAGAGGTAAGTTATCAAAATACTACTTGGCATTTCACTTGCCCAATGAAATGGGACTCAAGTCTTCAAAATGAGAAAAAGAAAGGAAAAACTACAAAAACACACACACACTCTCTCACACACACATATTACTAGGGTTACAATCAAAGAATAACTTAAACTGGTTTTACTTGAACACGTCTACTTCAAAACAAAAATTTGGACTCATAAAAACCCCCAAAATGGTACCGCTATTTCAATTTTACCCTCTGTTTCAATCCCGTCCAATTTGGCTGTTAAAAATTTGAGTGCTCAATCATCTTGATAAGTTTCCAAGTTTGGACTTTTAACAATTTTGGAATGCAAGTTCAGGGGTTTAATGAAGTTTTTCTTCTTCCGATCTTACCATCACTAATATATTTGCAATCATATTTTACCCCTCAACCTTGGATAGGAGAGAGAAAGATGCGGTTGGTCATGGTTGGGAAGCTTCGCAGAGGATGTTGAGGGACACTGGCGCAGCTTTGCTGAGGGTTGAGGGACATCAGCAAAGCTTTGCCGAGGGTTGCGCGACATTGAGAAGATTTGCGAGGGACGCTTTATGCTAGATTTAGCTTGCCAATGGCCGAGAGTCGTGTTGCCTAGTCATGTGCCCTGGCATTCTGCACTTGCGGTTGCATGACACTAGCGTCGTGTTGCTTAGTTTCACTCGAACCTCAGTGTCGTGTCGCCGGGTTTGCTGGACTTTAGAGGTGCGTTGCCTAGGGTCATACGACATCGGCACCGGTCTCACTGTTGTGTTGCCCGCTTGTGCTTTCATCCACTTACAACTGCAAGTTCCTTCGTTCTCTTATACTCTATACAAAAAATTGTTCCATAATAATTAATTTACAAGGCGTTTGTCCAACACCATTCGCTTTTCATGAAAATCTTTAAGTCAATACAGTTTGCTTAAATGCAAAGTCTTAACGCAATCTGCCTAGGAACAACAAAGGAATTAACTAATCTTTCCGCTTTTGGAGAGAATTAGATCAACACTTCCCTCAAGAAGCAAAGCTTTACTATCTTAGAATTGTAAAGCATGAAGTATCGGCATCACTAATTGGATTAAGAGAGGTGACAAAGGTTTGTGTGATATATTTCACAGAACTTGGAAGGCCATGGCCATTCAACAAGCGTCCACTTTATTTTGAGTTGGTGCACTTTGCATCGCAGATCATAGAGAACGAGAGGGAAATAAAAAGTACCTCAACCATGTCGGTTAGCATTATGCGAATTCTAATTGAAGGAGCAGACATTTACAAATTTCTAGTAGAGTCGAGAAAAAAACAGGGAAAAGCAAGAGGCATTGGAAAGAAAATCCCCTAGTTCGCATCCTCAAGAATCACTGCCTCAACAGGTGGTTCAAGGGGAACCTGTACCCTCATCATCTTTAATGACCATCTCATCCTCAGATTCTATTAGTTCCCCGGACTCTTCTTCCTCAATTGTATTCCTTCGAGTATCTTTCCTCGAAACTCCAAATTGTTTCCATTGGCTGATGGTGTTGGGAAACGGATCCTCAGACCATCCTCCTGTTGCTCGCATATTAGACGGAATCCACGCTTCTTCATGAATCTTTTGTTTTTGTGGAAGCAAACTTGGATATCTGTCCAATCGTCCAGCAGAGGCTTCTCTTCTCCTCTTATATCGACGCTTGGGATATATACGAGACTTACTTGATCGGATTCCGATGGAAAAAAAAAGTCAGAGTACCGATACTTTTTTTTGCCATTAACAAATATGTTGACGTCAATTCTGCACAGGCCTTGTTTAAACTGGCCAAGAATAAAACAGAATGCTAGTCCTAAGAACTTGGCAGATAAGTGTGGGGGAACCATGAAAGATACGGAGTCCTCTTCAAAAGGGATAATCCATTCAGGCATCTCTCTTCCATTTACAGTAATATGAACTTGCTGTTACACAGATGGTACACGTATCAAACATTCAGAATGAGAATGAGAGAGAGAGAGAGAGGGAGAGAGAGAGTCTGACCTTGGGTGATGACACATCAGCCACGCTGACCCCTTTGCTTTGCTTGCGGCTATAAACAAACACGTCTTTCCAATTGTCATAGTTGTTGATGCTTGTCGGCAAATGAGTCAACTTGTGACTTGTAAGATATAGGTTCGTCAATTTAGGAAAACTGGAAGCATTCTCAAGGGACTCTGCTTCTGATAGATTACTGGCAGAAAGGTCTAGGCATCTTAGACTTGGGAGTCCCACATCATTTTCAGGATCAATTGAATCCTCCAAGATTTTTGGAAACATGTCAAGATTCGAGCACTTCAAAAGAGACAGAACCTCGAGATTTTTCAACTTTTGAATGCTTGATGGAAGCCTCATGAGGTTTTTGCAACATGCTAATTTTATTTTCTTTACAGAGACAAGATTTTCAATTGATGCAGGAAGTTCTTTAATAGCCGTACCATCTATATCAAAATCTCTTAGATGTTCCATCTTTTCCGGAAAATTAGGGCATTTCTCAAGTTTAAAGCAATGAATGAGACGAAGCTCTTGAAGAGACTTTGTCTTGAGTGTGTTTGGAAAGATCCTAAGATTAGAGCAACGTGATATATCAAATATTTTAACTTGTCAAGATATCCAATGGATTGGTGAACCTCCTCCAAGCTTTTGCACCTTGAAATATACAAGCTCTCCAGATGTGGAGCCGATGAAAAGTCAGGAATACTAGCCAGGGATTTGCAATCAATGAACTCGATGGACTTCAAATTCTGCAAAAACATGCTAGTACAGTCATTAAGCTATACAAATATGTTCATACTTTAAAGGGGAAAGCTGATCATCACAAGGGCTTACTTGATAGTTGCCTCCTAATTGTTTGATAGGACTGTTTTGGAAATGGAGTTTCGCGAGTTTGTTCGGACCAGGGCCAAATTCAAAATCTGGGGCATTGGACCATTTGAGGCATTGTAGTGTGTTAGGTAGGCGTATAGGACCTTGTGAAGAGATATGTACCCCATGCAAGATGAGTATTCTCAACCATTCGAGGCATCGTAGTGCGTTAGGCAGGCGTATAGGACCTTGTGAAGAGATATGTACCTCATGCAAAGATGAGCATTCTCAACATTTTCATTTTTGTGAAAGCATCAGCACTAATGGTCATCTCTTTTGGTGTGGACAAGTCCAATACTATGGCTTGTATTGCATCCGTGCCCTATCCATAAAAAGAGCAGAGCAAATTCAGTCGTCGATAAAATTTCCGGTTGAGATTTACATTTTATTGGCTGTATTAAAATAATGTAAAAAACTGAGATGTAGCAAAATGAACATAAACAATTTTTACCAAATCTGCGCAGAGAACGTCTTGAACATCTTCGAAAAGCCATAATCTGCTGCGTTTCCCAAAATTATTGCGATCTTCCTGATTAACAATATCCTTACCCATCAACTGAATCAAATCATGCATTTGCAGGGCTCCATTCTCATTTTTTATCAAGGACCTCTCGATGAGAATTTCTATTCCTATGGTTGTGTTTGAAACCACAGCCGTCAAGAACTTCCTTGATGTATTCTATTCTCTTTCCCTTAAAGAAACAAGCAATATCGAGGAAAATCTTCCTCTCGTTTTCATCCAATCCATCAAAGCTTGTCTTGAGAACTTTATTAATAGTTTTGTCAGGACTAGTGGAGAGTTTATCCAATGCACTTTCCCATGCAGCTTCGTTTCTGTTACATAAGGATGAGCCCAACACTTCGAGGGCTAATGGAAGGCCATTAGCATAATGCAATGCTCTATCTATGAAATCCCTTCTTATTTCAACACTCTTGCCATTTGGGAAAGCATGCTGACTAAAAAGGACTCGTGCTTCATTGTATCCTAATTTTTCAACTTCATACACGCAATTTATGCCATAAGAAGTTAGCAAATGTTTATTTCTTGATGTGACAATGATTCTACTTCCTTTACCAAACCAATCGCCATTTCCAGCTAAGGCATCGAGTTGATTCTTCTCATCAACATCATCAAGAACTAGGAGAACCTTCTTGCAACATAGTCTATCCCGTATCAAACTAATTCCTCCACCAACACCGTATACCGTTAATTCTTTATCAGTTAAGATCTCAGATAGAAGTTGTTTTTGCAAAGCAACAAGACCATCGCTTTGGTTCGATCTTTCTCTAACTCGCTCCAAAAAACTACAACCCTGAAATTGTTTCTCAATAGCATTATATAGGGCCTTAGCAATCGTGGTCTTCCCTATGCCACCAACTCCCCATAGACCTATCATCAAAACATCACTACCAGTTGACTCGTCCTGTGACAACCATATCAGTTCTTGAACTCGAGATTCTATATCGACCGGATACTTAGTGACATACAAGGGTGTTCGCTTGAGATGAATTGATAATTCCTTGACGATAGATTGTATGAGCCCCGCTTCATATCTGACAAGCACTCAAGAGAAACAGAAACATGTTTTACCATTGCAAGCCATGGCAGGAATTCAACCTCTACGGTCATAAGGAAAATTTCAAAGGAAGATTAGCAAATGATAAGATGAAAAGAAATAACACATACCTGCGCCAACATCTGCTGAAGGAAAATTACAAAGAATCTGCGTCTGAAGACGCTAATTACTCGGGTACTAGGAACTACACTACTTATCTAAGACAAAAATTTCTGCTAGCTTGAAATTTTGGTTTTTTGACTTTTGTGTCTACTGCAAATTCAAAGAAGTTGATGCATCCTTTCGGGAATTCGAAGCAATACCTACGATTTGATATCTAACAAATAATCATGAGCTAACAATCGCAAAACACCATGTCACATTTGTGTGCGTACCTGTCTTTCAAGTCCCATCCAGACAAGCTACCAGCATCAAAGAGAGCCTTCTTCCATTTCTTCACTTTATCCGAGTCCTTCCCGAACTTGGACTCATGCTCAGCCATGGCTCTCCCATAACTCTCTCTTCCCCCTCTCACTTCCCTTGGTTCCACTTTGTAAAACACCGGGAACACAATCAGCCCGTCTCGCTCCTTGCACTCCATGATTTTTGCGAGCTCTTCCAAACACCACCGCGAGGAGGCATAGTTCTCGGAGAAAATGATGATTGCGATGCTGCGATTCCTCGATCGCCCTCATGAGCGCCGGTGATATTTCCTCTCCTTTCCTAAGCTCCTCGTCATCCATAAAAGTGTTTAATCCTTTCTGGTCCAAAGCTGCATAGAGATGACTGAGGAAGTTCTCGCGAACATCCGCACCTCTGAAACTCAAGAACACATGGTAATATTTTTTTGAATTCGAAGAAAAAGCCATTGAAAGAGCTGACGAATGATTTGCTTCAAGAATGTTTACTACTTGATGGGGTTTCCAAGCCCTACCTCTCATCTATATATCACTTTGTACGTGGAGTATGGTTTACGCAATGGAGCAAGGGCCAAAGAAAGTTAGACGTAGATCAGACTCCCCCCAGTACGGCGGGGTCTCTTTTTCGGTTTAGGAGGCCCACACGCACTATCTCAAACAGGTAAAGTAAAGATTCTGCCTGAGTCCACATCTATTCGTCAGAGTTTCTTTTTGACTGTCGTCTACTTTGTGCGTGAACTGCGGAAGCTACAATCAAAGCCACTATTGGACAATGATGGTGTGCATTCTCACGTAACCTGAGTTTCTTTTTCCTATGTTCCTTATAGGAAATTTCCTCCTGCCCTCCCCTCCAAATGGATATCCTAACACACCGGTTCTGGGCAATTTCTTGAGTTCCGAAAGTGATTGGCAATATCATCTCTACTTCACTGAATTTTGCGTTTTGAATAGACGACGTCTTCGGCCATCAAGACTTGAACGAAGGGTTGCTAATGGGATGAAAAGTGAGATAAAGAGTGAATTTTAGCACAAGCCAATGAAGAATGTAAACGCAATCCTGGTATGAACTTGACTTCTATCAATATTCTCTGAGGAAATAACTCAGCATTTCACTTGCCAAATGAAATGGGACTATAACTCCTTTAATGGAGGAGAAAATAAAAGGAAAATATACATCTATATCATTAGAGTTAAATCATAGCCTCAAATTATCTTAAGACGTATTTTACCCTCTTTTACACTCCCTTCCAATTTCACCAATAAACATCCTATGTGGTAACTGACGACGCTAACCATGTTTGCATGATACACTTATGTGTGGCATTTATTATTATTAGAAAAATTATATACAACTTAACAAAAATGTAAAATGTTGTTGGCAAAAAAAAAAAGCAAAAATGAACTTAACTATTGAGACAACTAAGAAAGTACAAATATAAAAATGAAAATTTGAAAAAGGAAATTCCCATCTTCATGTCATCGCCCCTCAATGAAGAGATTAAAGAAAAAATAGAGTTGTATGAGTGAAGCGCACAATTTCATTGATACTTTGTATGGTATAAATAAAGTGATATCATAGAGAGATGTCATCAATTAATCATAATAGAAGATATACATAAAGATAACAATTTGATTTTTAATGGAAATTGAATAAAAAATTAATCAGTGAAAAATCCCAAAATGATCAGATCATGGATGCTCTGTTTGATGTTCTACCATCATACTGATTTCTAGAATATTCTGCACTATAATCATGTTGATATTTTGCTATTTGATTTCTCATTTCGAAATATACATCTATTTGACATGGTCATTAAAGAGTTATTCGTTGCCGCGATCATTCCGTCTGTTAAAGAGACTTCCATATGCCATGGCCATTGAAAATCCCAACACCCTTTTAAGAGTCTAATATGGGCGTCGTTGTTGCTCGAATTTGAGGCCGAGCTATGGCACCACCTCGGATCAAGTCCTAATCGAGGTCGGGTGTCCCTGGATCTGGTCCGCATCGGGTTTCATGGCCATACAATGATTGCAATTGACAAGTTAGATTGCCCACCACTGCCGGGGTTCTCCCTTTCGGTTTAGGAGCCCCAAACATACTGCCTCAATCGGGTAAAAGTAGAGATTCCGCCCGAGTCCCACGTTTATTTGTCGGAATTACATTTTAACTTTCGTCTTCTCTGTGCATAAACTGCGGAAACTACTATCAAAGCCAGTATTCGGAAATGATCGTGGGCATTTTCACGTAACCTAAGCGCGTTTGTTCGTGGGAAAAACATTACAATAAAGGAAAATATTTTTTGGGAAAATATTTTTTGAAAAAATAAATAATTTTTCTTTTTTGTTTAATGATATGTGATCGTAAATATTTTGTAGTGTTTGGATATTATTTTAAAAATAATTTCAATCTTATCACTTTATCTCACAATAAAAAACTAATTTTTAAATGATTTTTATTTTTATTATTTTTTATTTTTTTCTGTTTTTCCCTTCACAATCCCTGGGTCTCGGCGGACTACTGGCCATAAGCGTGGGCCAGCAAGGTCGAGCTCGCCTGTGACTAGTGACTAGTCAAAGAAGAAGGAAATTAAAAAATAAAAAAATATTAAAATATTAGAATATTCGATACGAGTAATTTTGAAAAGTATTTTCATATCTTTAGATTTATGAATTTACTTTCTTAAATTTATGTATGATATTTTCGCTAATTGAAAAGTATTTACGTTTGGTTAGTCATTTTCCGTAAAAGTCCGAAAAAAGAGAAAAAGGTAAACAAGAAAAAAAAAATAAGAGAGAAGTACGGGGCGCATGTGGTAGCATGGGGAGTGGTGGTGAAAGAGGCCAGCTGTTTTGCTCTTCTTTTGAGAACGAGGAAGAATCAGCCAAAGACTCGAAGACCAAAACAGCTGGCCTCTTCACTCAACGTACATTCCCGAGCGCGTATTGAACAAATTACCAGCGTTTTTTTTTTTTTTTTATATTTTGCAAAATTGGCACTTTTTTTTCTTCTTCTTTTTACTAACTACGGGTTGTTGTGGGCATAGATTGTCAACTATTCGAATTTACCAATGCTTTTATGTAGAAATCAACCTACATTAGAAGAATTTACCATTTTTTTTTTCTAATAAGTTATTGCGTTTGGACATTTAGAACTATAAAGAGGGAAAATCAAAAGATAAAGAGGAGACTTTTGAGTTATTGGGGCACCTGTTTATCTAAAAAAATAATAATTAATGTATGATGTGAGGCACTCGCGTGAGTGTAGGCTCCCTTTCTTATATCGTAGTGCCAAAAATCAAATATCCGAGCTCATCTCTTAATTTTTATATATTTTCCTAGTCTCCATCGACACGTTGTCGCTGGCATCTCCCATACTTGCTTAAGCGGAATAAGATGCCCATAATAATCGTTATATTTATATTTACCTTTTTTTTTTATTTTTGAAAATTCACTTTTTTAAATTTATGCATGAATATTTTCATTTATCGAAAAGTGTCTCTCAGGCAATTTCTTGGCAATATCGTTTCTATTTCTTGGAATTTCGCAACCATAACTTCGGGCCACCAAGACTTAAAAGAAGGACGGATGGAAAATGAGGAAGAGAGTGAACTTTAAGCACAAATTGACGAAGAATATAAATGCAATCCCAGTATGAACTTGACTTTATGAATCTTCTTGGCTCAAATTTACCATCCATTGCAATTCAATCCAATTTCGCTATTAAAATGTCATATGCAGCAGTTGACGAAGCCGATGGTGTTTGCAAGGCTTGCTTACATAAAAATTCTAATGCATGATGACCATATTGCCTTTTTCCGATGGAGACCCATGTAAAAATGGGGAAACTCGAATTTATCCAACTGGTCTCTACTGTTATTAACTCAAAATTACATACTTGCAAATCACACGACATCGGCACTGGTCTTACTGATGTGTGGCCCGCTTGCGCTTTCATCTACAGCTGCAAGTTCCTTCGTTCTCTATTTTTTAATTTTTATTCTCTATACTAAAAATTGTTCCCTAATAAATATTTTATAATGCGTTTGTCAAACACCAGTGGCCTTCCATGAAAATCTTTTAAGTCAATACCCTTTGCTTAAGTGTAAAGTCTCATAAGCTAGACCTCTCCGTTGGTACCTATCCAACGCAATCTGCCTAGGAACAACGAAGGAATCAACTAAATATTTTCCGTGTAGACATTTCGATTTTGGAGACAATTAGATCAACACTTTCCTCAAGAAGCAAAGCTTTACTATCTCAGAATTGTAGAGTATGAAGTATCGGCATCATTAATTGGAGTAAGAGGTGACAAAGGTCTATGTGATATATTCACTGAACTTGGAAGACCATGGTCATTCGATAGGCATTCACTTAATTTTGGATTAGTGCACTTTGCAGCAAAGATCATAGAGAACGAAAGGGAAATTAAAAGTTCCTCAACCATGTCAGTAGCATTATGTGAATTCTAATTAAAGGAGCAGACATTAGCAAATTTTTGGTGGAGACAAGAAAAAAGGGCGAAAAGCAAAGAGGCATGATTTTGAATTGACATTGAAGGAGCAGACATTTACGAATTTCTAGTAGAGATGAGAAAAAAACAGGGGAAAGCAAGAGGCATTGGAACCAAGATCACCCAGTTCGCATCCCCAAGAATTGCTACCGCAACAAGTGGTGCGAGTGGAACCCATACTCTCGCCATTGTTGCAGACCATCTCGTCTTCTATGTTTAGTTTTGTTCCACTAGACTATCTGCTTCCTAGGTGTCCACTGAGAATTCTCTTCGAGTATGTTTCCTTGAAACTCCAATTTGTTTCCATTGGTTGACCGTGTTGGAAAATGGACCCTCAGATCATCCTCCTATTGCTCGCATATTAGACGGAATCCACGCTTCTTTATGCTTTCTTCCTGTGTTTTGAAGCAAACTTGGAAATGGCTCCAATCATTTTGCAAAAGCTTCTCTTCTCCTCTCTCTCTCTTGCATGGGAGATATACCAGCCATACAAGATTGGATTTGAGTGAAAAAATATGTGTCGAATGATGATGATACACTTCTTTGCCATTAACATATATTCTGGCCTCAAATAGAATTAATGAGCATTCATTATTCTGGCCAAGAGTCAAACTGCAAGCCCTAAGAACTTGTCACATAAGTCTGGGGGAACCATGAAAGATATGGAGTCCTCTTCACAATGGAGAATCCATTCAGGCATCTCTCTTCCATTTACAAGAATCTCGACTTCCTGTCATACAAATAGCACACATATCAAGCATTAAAAAAAAAAAAAATTCGGGGGAGGGGGAGGGGGATATAGAGTCTGACCTCGGGTGATGACACATCAGCCACATTGACCCCTTCGCGTTGCTTGCATTTATAAACAAACAGGTCTTTCCAATAATCATACTTGTTCATGAATGCCGGCAGATGAGTAAACTTGTTATTGAAAAGATTTAGGTGCATCAATTTAGGACAACTGGAAGCATTCTCAAGGAACTTTGCTTCTGATAGATTACAGTCATGAAGGTCTAGCCATGTTAGACTTGGGAATCCCAAATCACCTTTAGGATCAATTGAATCCTCCAAATTCTTTGGAAACATCGCAAGATTTGAGCAGTTCCAAAGATACAGAGTCTGGAGATTTTTCAACTTGTGAATGCTCGATGGAAGCCTTGTGAGGTTTTTGCAATATTCTAACCCTATTGTCTCTACAGAGACAAGATTTTCAATTGATGCAGGAAGTTCCTTAATAGCCGTCCCATTTATTTCAAAATGTTTTAGATGTTCCATCTTTTCCAAAATATCAAGGCATTTCTCAAGTTTAGGGCAACCACAAAGATGAAGTTGTTGAAGAGACCTTGTCTTGAGTGTGCTTGGAAAGATCCTAAGATTAGAGCAATCACATATCGACAGAAGTTTTAACTTGTCAAGATCTCCGACAGATTGGTGAACCTCCGCCAAGCTTGTGCAACTTAAAATATCTAAGCTCTCTAGGTTTGGAGCTGATGAAAGATCAGGAACACTAGCCAGGGAGTCGCAATCACAGAACTTGATGGACTTCAAATTTTTAAAATTCTACAAAAGACATATTAGTACTAACATTAAGCTTTGCAAATAACTACATAGCTTTAAAAAGGGAAAGCTGAGTATTACAAGGACTTACTTGAAAGTTGCCTAATTGTTTGATATGACTGTTCTTCAAATGGAGTCTCACAAGTTTCTTTGAACCAGGGCCAAATTCTAGATCCGGGGCATTGGGCCATTCAAGGTATCTTAGTCCATTAGGGAGGCGTACAGGACCTTGTGAAGAGATATGCACTTCATGCAAAATGAGTATTCTCAATATTTTCATGTTTGTGAAAGCATAAGGACTAATGGTCATCTCTTTTGGTGCAGGTAAGTCCAATATTATGGCCTTTACTGCATCTGTGCCCTATCCATGAAAAGAGCAAATTCAATCATCAAACAAAATTTCCAATTGAGATTTACATTTTATTGGCCAAACTAAAATAATGTAAAACACTGAGATGGAACAAAATGAACATAAATAACTTTTACCATATCTTCACATAGAACATCTTGAACATCTTCAAAAAGCCATAATCTGCTGCGTTTTCCGGGATTTTCGAGATATTCCTATTAACAATATCCTTACCCATAAACTCAATTAAATCATGCATTCATAGGGTTCCACTCTCATTTTTTATTAAGGACCTCTCTATGAGAATTTCTATTCCTATAATTGTGCTGAAATCGCAACTATTGAGAACTTCCTTGATATACATCATACTCTTTCCCTTGAAGAAACAAGCAATATCAAGGAAAATCTCCCTCTCGTTGTCCTCCAATCCATCAAAGCTTATCTTGAGAACTTGATTAATAGTTTGTTCAGGAATTTTGGAGAGTTTATGCAATGTACTTTCCCATGCAGATTCCTTTCTTCCATGTAAGAATGAGCCCAACACTTCTAGGGCTAATGGAAAGTGGCTAGCATATTGCACTACTTTATATATGAGATGCCTTCTTATTTCAACTCTCTCGCTATTTGGGAAAGCATGCTGATAGAAAAGGTTTAGTGCTTCATCGAACTTTAAAGTCTCAACTTCATACACAAAATTTTTGCTATGAGAAGTTAGCAAATGTTTATCTCGTGATGTAACGATGATTCTACTTCCTTTGCCAAACCAATTGCCTTCTCCAGCTAACGCATTCAGTTGTTTCAACTGGTCAACATCATCAAGAACCAAGAGAACCTTCCTGCAACATAGTCTTTCCCGTATCAAATTAATTCCTCTATCGACACTATTGACCATTAAATCTTTTAGACATAAGATATCAGATATAAGTGTGTTTTGCAAATCAACTAGACCATGTCTTGAGTTTGAAGTTTCTCTAACTATCGCCAAAAAACTACAACCATGAAATTGTCTCTCAATAGCATTAAATAGGGCCTTAGCAATTGTTGTCTTCCCTATGCCTCCAGGTCCCCATAAACCTATTGTAAGAACATCATCATCATCCGACTCTTTCTGTGACAACCATATCAGTTCTTCAACTCGGGGATCTATTCCCACTGGATACTTAGCAACATATAAAGGTTCTCGATAGAGACAACCCGATATATCCTTCACGATGCATTGTATGAGATCCGCTTCATCTCTGTTAAGCACTCAAAAGAAAGAAAAACTCATTTTAGCATGTCAAAGCCATGGCAGGAATTCGTCATAAGAAAAATTTAGTAAGAAGATCGGCAAATAATAAGATGAAAAGTGGGTGAATCTCCGCCAACATCTACGTGAGGAAAATTGCAAAGAACCTGAATTTGAAAACAATAATGACTCGGGCACTATGAATCACACTATTTAGTTTAGATAAATTTCTCATTTTCCACACAGCAAGAATCAATTCAAAGAATCTACTAGCTTTGGTTATTTGACTTTTGTGTCTTCTGTCTAGTTTATCTCCCCTTTTTATCTTCAATTTGAAATCCAAAAAAAGCATACGATTTGATATCTAACAAACAACTACAAAGCACTGCGTCACATTTGTGCGTACTTGCCATTCGAATCCCACCCAGACAAGTTAGCAGCATCGCGGAGAGCCTTCTTCCATCTCTGCACTTTTTCTGAATCCTTCCCGAACTTGAACTCATGTTTAACCATAGCACTCTCGTAACTATTTCTCACCCCTCTCACTTCCCTTGGTTCCACTTTGTAAAACACCGGGAACACAATCAAGCCGCTTTGCTCCTTGCACTCCATGATTTTCACGACCTCTTCCAAACACCATGGTGAGGAAGCATAGTTCTTGGAGAAAAGGATGACTGCGACGCGTGAATCCTCAATCGCCCTCATGAGTGTTGGCGATATTTCCTCTCCTTTCCTAAGCTCTTCGCTGTCCACAAAAGTGTGTATTCCTTTCTGGTCCAGAGCTACTTTGAGATGACTGAGGAAGTTGTGGCGGACATCTATCCCTCTGAAACTGAGGAACACATGGTAATTCCTTTTCATATTCGAAGTAGCAGCCATCAGAAGAGCTGATGGTATATGTGCTTCCCCAGAATGCCAAGCATCGGAACAGAGAGACAGAGACAGAGAGTCTTGCTACGAAAATCAAGGGCTTAAAGCTGAAGCAGAGTCGGCTTTGCTCTCGGAGAGGCACGGTGGCCTCTGACCCGGGGTTGCCCTTCCACGATCGGCAGCGAAGTCAACGATCTCTTCCCTTTGCTCTGGCTCTCGCTCGCTCGCTTCAAAGAAACAACTACTCTTAGTCTGTCTCAGTCTCAGGAAAATATTGGACCAGACTCAGGGCCATTTGGTTCGTGAAAACGTTTTCAGCTTTGGATTTCAGATAAATATGCTGCTCGACGAGGAAGGAACGCGCAGCAGCCAGGGTGTGGAGGGCGAGATCGACATCGGCATGGGTGGAAAACCATAGACGTGCAAAAGTAAACAAAGCTGACCGGTGCCAGCAATGGATCGCATGGCCGGGACGGTGTCGAGGGCGAGAAGAGAGAGAGAGATGTTGGATTGTGGCTGCCGGGAGGTTCTCAGTTGACTACTGTTTTGAAGAAGTATGAAGAAGAAAGAAAGTGGAGAGAGAGAGAGAAAGCCGGGGAAGCAGAAAGAAGAGCTGAAGTTCCTGAGGGGCGACTACGATTGTAATTTTCATTTTTCATTTTTATTTATGCTCGATTTCTTTTTGAAGAAAAAAAATTGGAAATAGGCGGAGATTAGCTTCGAGATAAGCGTGTAGTGGGGGCCATGGACAGGTGATGGGGATTTGTAGTGGGGCCCGGAGAGACAGAGATTGGCCGTTGGGTTGGGGTGGGGTGGTTGGAGAGAAATTACGTCGATGAGACTCCGCACGTGGCTTGGATCACTGTGTGCCGACACACACGGGCCGGGTGTGATCGACGGCCGTGATTCGTCCGGGGAGGGGGCCGGCTCGAGAGGCCGAAATACTGAGCTGACTGAGCCTGGCGCTTGTGCAATTACACTTGTGCCCTCGATGGGCCAGGACACTCTACATTACCAGGGAGAATGGCGATTGCGCCACGGACCACATTAATTTCTCCGAGTTCGTTTTTGATTTCCTTCTGTGTACAGGAACCCGGGATTGGTACTACCAAAGCCACTATTCGAAATAACCTAATGGTTTTTTATTTATTTATTGAGAATTTATAGGGGGTGTCACAAGTTTTGGCCAAACCCGAGCATGAGTTGACTTGGTTTGAAAGTTTGGAGTGAAGATTGATCTCTGAAGATGGAGTTGGCGTGGCATCCGTGTGACAAAGGGACATAGGGCTAGGGTGGTGCTAGGGCTAAAAGGGTCGAAAGGCCAATGAATTTTTGAGGTTTGGCTGGGCCCTAAGCTACTATAATCGGGTGCCCACTACAAAATTCAAGCACTTTCCATCTATTGATAATATGGAGTTGTTATGCAATTTATTAATACAAATTGACGATAGCACATTATAGTTCCATAATTCGTAACTCAAGTCCAAGGCCAGGTCTCGAGTCTATGGCAGGGTCTTAGGCTTGGCCAACGCTATAACTTGTTTGGTTGGTGTCTCTAGTCCAGGTGCTAGGGTCCATAGTCGACCCTTGAGGTATCTGGTCCAAGTCCTAGGGTCCTAAGTCTAAGTCCTCAATGTGGATATATAATCCAAATTGAGTTGAGTGAATCCAACATACTCGATGCTTGAACCTTCACTCGAACTCAATCAAGTATTAAATTTCTTTTTCAAACTCAACTTGTAAAGAGAATCGGACTATACGAAATTTGACTTCACTCAACTTGGCTACATTACAATTGACAAAAAGTAACTAAAACTTGATTAGGCTGGTGAGACTATCAGGTTGAGTATTGGCAAGTTTGAGACTTCATGTTAGGGGCACTTCTACAATACTTCAGATGTGTCCTATGATATTAATATGTGTGATTGCAATTAAATATAAAAATGTCATAACACCCTATATATATTACATCACGAGGAACCGTCGTAACCGTGATGTTAAACCGTTGTTAAAAAAGTGGGACCTGGTACATTTTTACATTCCTAGTATTTGCACTGCAGCTTTCGTTTGCAGATGTATTTTTTTTTTTAACCCATTTGTTAACCGGCGTTGGCCGCTTGCCATTGAAGGTTGGGCCGACAGAACCCTCTCCCCATCGAGGATTTTTTTTTTTTTTTTTACAGTAGATAGGATTATTTCTATAGTTTTTTTTTTTTTGGACAATGAATACCAATCTTCACTTAAAAAATCTTATTAATGCATGCAAAGCACCAAGACTTCATCAATAAGCCAATAATGGGCGTGACCCCCTAAAGTTATTATAAACAATGACTTTATAACTAAATAATGAATCAGTTGCATGAATTAAGCACTTAACTACTCAAACAACCTCTTGGACTATAGGTATAAAAGAGTAAAGCCCCTTAAGTTTTTGTGTATTTGCAACCTAAACTTGGACTTTAAGCTTAAAAAAACTTGATCAACATTTTATTTTGATTTTCTTTTTCATCTCAATTTTGTAGCTGGGTTAAAGTTATTTTTTTCTTTTTTGACATGTAATGTTGTATCTCTTTTATTTTGCAAAGTGTAAGTCAATCACTCATTACTTACAAAATTAAGACGCGTATAGTGAACTTCGACATTTTAATTTTAGCAGGTTGGCGTTTTATAATCATTCACTTGAAGGAGAAGTAAATTGCGATTTTTCTTTTGTCAACGATCCATGGGGAGATGATAAGGCCCATATAAACTTCGTAGATAAATGAAGTGTAATTCTTTAATAGCTCTCTTAGCACGTAAAATTGATGTGAGAATAGCACATGGAATAAACTAATGAGGAGCCAACTACACAAAATATATTGGGTTTGAATTTGACTTTGAGGTTATGTTAGAATGTCCAATCCATATATATAAATCCATTATACCGATAGAGATTACATGTACATAAAACCCATGTAAACCCGGTAGATAAAGAGACATTTGAGCATACTAAAGTTACTTTGTTCGGTATAAAACATTGTAAAATTGCTCGAAGTAAACATACCTTAATAAATTAAAAGAAAACCTATTTTCTGGTTTGTATTTAGTATAGTGATAGAGTAATAAACCCACGAGTCAAGAGTGCACATTAATAAACTCAATTTTGTAGAAGATTTCTTTTAACCTTACTAAATAGGAAGAAAGGATGCCACCTGCAAATATTTTTTACATTAACTATAAATTAAAAAAATTAAAATATAAAACCCGAATGGCATGTACAGGTTAAGAAATTCAGACCACCAAAAACTAAGGAAAATCCAACATTCCACTCTTAACAGGACAACCAAGGATAAACTTGTGATTTTACTTGTTTGTCAGAGACAACTTGACGGTCGAAATCAAGTGCCGCGTTTTCTGGCAATAAACTGAATTCAACGGCCACGGAGATAACACTGATTGGATAAGAAAGGAAAAAAGAAAAGTCGATTACACGTGAAATTTGACCATTAAATTGCTTAGCACAAGATCAAAATGAACGTAAAAAATATCGTTTAGGTGAATTTTTTTTAATAACATTAGGATAGTCCTATTGCCACTTGATCTTGCTCTCTTTTTAGCTTTGGCCAATTAATCCTTGCATCTGCTCATTTCTGACAGGTATCGTTGATGCTGCTTTGTTGGAATGTTGTGAAAATTTGTTTGTGCTGATCGAAGATTGGTTTCGGAACACAATTTTGAACATCGAGCTTGTTAAATCCAGTGAAAAAACCAGGTTATTATCGATGAAAAAATTTCAAATTAAAAGGATTATATAATAATATGGGAGCTAATTGCAAATATCAAAAGTGAAAATATAAGCAACTCCTTTTTCCTCCTCCATTTTTCCCTGCTTCTTTGAATTTTTTGACCCCTCGATGATATTTGTAGAATGACAAGCATTGTCAAGAAGTCATTGTCTAGAATAAGGCCTGGGCCATCCTGACATAATTGAGCACGCTTGAAGTCGTCGATGTGGCATTAGAGAATTTGCCATCAAAGCATTTTCACAAGTATTAAAAAAAAAGTATGGGGATGGATTGAAAATTTACTTAGAGCTCAGCCGACACTTAATTCTGCATTGGAGAATTTGCCAAATACTTGATTAGAGTTATTATAACTTTTTTGAAAGTAAAATCATCTGAACGAACTCGCACTGATCAACTCCAATCAAACATGATGAATTTCTTTGGCCACTTTAGAAGTTAGAAAAACTACAAAAAAAAATAATAATGTCGGGAAAAAAATTGAAAAAAGTAGGAAAGAAAATGTTCATGAAATGTAAAGCGAATCCCATCCATATTTTCATTTACGTTCCAATTAAGCTAGCGGATCAGCCAGCAAGAGAAGCGGCCCATCGTTTTAGTCTTTAGAGGCCTATTTTTTGACCCGAGATTGCTTCAATTCGGGTCGGCCCAGGATTTTGCTCGAGAAATTGCCCAACGTTGCTTCGCGCTTTGTTGGTTTTCGCGTGGCAATTTTGCAAAGGCGGAGCCATCCTTTTGACTTTGTTCTTGAACGGTGTTAATTCAAAATAAATCACAACAATAAGGTTGATAAAACGGAGTGATCCGATGTACATATAGAAGTCGGTACATCGCCTAGGGGATATTAATCATTTTCTATCTGCAGTATTGTTTATGCTCCCATTATATAAGATGTGAATTGGAGTATATACTTTCGACTAAAAAAAAAAAGACGTATATACTCTTTATGGGGTGACATCCAAAAGAGGGTCGCTGGCATTGGTAGTTCTTTCCCGTCCTTTTTTTTTTTTTTTTCATCAAGCTTTCCCGTCCTTTGTGAAGTATAAATTTGTTCACACATGAGAGAGAGAGGGGGAGGAGGAGGAGGGGTGGTGATGCTATAACTGGTAAATTATACGAGAGATGAACACATAAGACATCGTTAGTGTATATATGATCTCGAACCCTCAGTGATCGTAAGTGATAGTTTAATAACGAGCATTTGATATATATAATAATGTGATTAGGTCAACTATGTGGAAACTATAGAAATCTTATATTTAGCTTAGGATGTCAGATTCATAAAGTGATCGGCAACGTCATTTCGACTTCATTGAATTTCAACGTAAGCCAATGAAGAAAATAAAGGCAATTTTAGTATTCCAATTTCACCTGACGTTTCTAACCCATCTAATTTAGCCGTTAAAAATTTAAGTGTTTGAATTAACCTGTTTTGGGCCTGCAAATGCCCTTGATTCAAAGTTTTGATATTTGGTAACACAATTTCAAAGAATTTTTATACAAAATTTTGTTTTGAAAATACTCAAAGCCCAAGATAAGCTCCCAATTTTCGTCGAGGATTGCTTGACACCAGATCTAGCCCATTGATAGTCACGCGATGCTAGGAAGCTTAACTGAGGTTGCTCGATGTTAGTTTTAGCTTGTTGAGGGTCAAGTGTCGCGTTGTCTAGTGAGTGGCTTTGGTGTTGCGCCACTTGAGGTCACATGACACAAGCATTACGTTTTGTGGGTTTGCTCAACCTCGACGGCACATCGCTTGGGATTGTGCAATGTTAGCTTTGGTCCCACTATTGTGCTACCGGGCTCCCCTCTTCACTCTATGTGTGGGTGGCTATTATACCATTTTTACTCGACAGGAACTAGTACCGAAATGCTAACGTGGTGTCTACCTTCGCCGCTGAAAGGCCCTCTAATTACCAGTCAATCCGACTGAGAAGAAATACGGAGGGCAAGCGGGGTCTCCCACCCTAGGGCGGTTCTCCTGCCTGTTGCCTCCTTGAGCCTTTTGAGGACCTACTTAAGTCTACCTATGCTTTAATATGCGACTGCAAGGTCCTTTGTTCTTTTCTTATTTTTGCTTTTTAGTAAATATTTTGCAAGGTGTTTATCAAGCGCTAGTTGCTTAAAGTCAATGTCCTTAACTTAAATGCGATGTCTTAAAGATAAAGCTCTCCCTTTGTACCTAGCAATGCAATCCGCCTAGTGACAACAGAGGAATCAACTAACCTCCCCTATATAGATACTTTGATAGGTGAGACAACTAGATCAACACTTTACGCTCACCCCTATCTCAGAATTTTAGAGCGTAAAGTGCTGCCATCATTAATTGGATTAAGAGAGGTGACAGACTAAGTAGCACCGACATAGACACGCAACACGCGGCATGACACGACATGACACGCCGACATGTTGTCTCTCAAAAATAAAAAATTCCGACACGTTGGGACACGTTGTTTATTAAATGTAAATTTTAATATATTCATGATAAATTATCATTTTCATAATTATTTTCATCAAATTAATTTGATTCAAATTCATAAATAAATAAATAATAAAAAAGAGTATAGAACGAATTTACACTAAAAACATTAATCCACTATTTGTTAATATCATTCATTGTTTCAGTTTAACAAATTCAACTCAACTTCAATAATCCATAAAACCCAAAAAAAACAAACAATTCACATTCTACACTCTCGTGTCAAAGCGTGTTGGAAGAAAAAGAGGAAAAAATAAACTTGAGTGGGTGAATTGTTTGTCACGAAAAGTAAGAATCAATCATCTTTCCTATCTATTATTATTATTATTATTATTATATATTTACATTTTGACCTATCATTTATTGAAAATTTTTAAAATTGACTTCTTGCATGTCGAAATCACATTTCAAAATTCTGACACGAGTGTCAGAGAGTGTTGAGGAAAGTTGACTAGGTGTCAAATTTTTTGATATGTGTTGACCTAGTGTCGAAGAGCGTCCGAGATTGTCAGACACGTGTCGGAGTGTCCGACACGACACGAAGGCTTCCAAAGAGTGTCAATGCGTCTTAGGTGACAGAGGTCCATATGATAAATTACTTAGAGCAACTTAGAGGAACATGGCCATTCAACAAGCATCCAATTAATTCTGAATTACTGCTCTCAACGTCACAAATCATAATGAAAGAGAGCGAAAAGTAGTTCCTCAACCATGTTAGTAGCATCTATGAAACCTCTATTTTATAGTGATTTTGAATTCTGATTGAAGGAGCAAACGTTTTGAAATTTTTAGTAGAGACAATAAAGGGAAAGCAAGAGGCATTGGAATCAAAATCACTTGGAATCACTTCCTCAATGAGTCATGACCAATTCAACCGGCATGTTTTGCAAGCCATACCTTTGCCATAATTAAGACCATCTCATCTTCTTTGCTAAGTTCTGTTTCACTAGACCATCTACCTCCTCGGTGTCTATTGAATTGTGTTCCTCTGAGTTTCTTACCTTCGAACTCCCATTTGTTTGTATTGGCTGATGGTGTTGTAGCACAACCCTCATATCATCCTCCTGTTGCTCGCATATTAGACGGAATCCACACTTCTTTAAGCTTCCTTCAGATACTTTAAGGCAAATTTGGAAATGGCTATAGTCATTTTGCAGGAGCTTCTCTACTCCACGTAGACTACTTCGTGGGAGATATTCAAGCCACACTTGATCAGATTCTAATAAACAAAACCATCTCGAGTGACAAGTCACTTTTTGGCCATTAACAAATATTTTGACCTCACATGAAGTATCGACTGCTTTTCCTCCCTCTAGGCCAAGAACAACACAGAGTGCTAGTCCTAAAAACTTGTCATATAAATCCTGGGGAACCATGAAAGATATGGATCCATCTCTATAGTGGAGAATCCATTCTAGCATCTCTCTTCCACTTAGGAGAATGTCACTCTTATCATCTTTGGGAGTTTCTGTCATAGTTAGTACACATATCAAGCATTCAAAGTTAGAGAGAGAGAGAGAGAGAGAGAGAGAGAGAGAGAGAGAGAGAGAGAGAGAGAGAGAGAGAGAGAGAGAGAGAGAGAGAGAGACCTCTAGTGATGACACATTAGCCAAATTGGCCCCTTTGCGAAATAATTCGCAACATGAAGACAAGTCAACTTTAAGGCAGTTGGAGGAGAGACTCGACAAATCTGGGAGTTTCTGTAGAGATTCACAACTATTTGCTACTAGTGCACACATACTTGATGGAAGTTGGGGAATCTCTTGTAGTTTCTTGCATTTATCAACATGCAAGCGTTTTAAATCATTGTACTCGTTGATGCATGTTGGCAGATGAGTAAACTTGTTATTTGAAAGATACAGGGACGCCAATTTGGGAAAACTAGAAGAACTCTCAAGGAACTCTACTTCTGATAGATTGCAGTCATTAAGTGCCAGGCAATTTAGATTTGGGAATCCTAGATTGCTATAAGGATCAGTTGAATCCTTCAAGTTCTTTGGAAACATGACAAAATTTGAGCAACATTGAAGACTTAGAGACTCAAGATTTTTCAACTTATAAATGCTTAATGGAAGCCTTATGAGTTTTTTGGAATATCCCAATTCTATTCTCTTCACAGAGACAAGATTTTCAATTGATGCCGGCAATTCTTTAATTGCCGTCCTTTCTAGATGAAGTTCTTCTAGATGTTCCATATTTTCCAAAATATTAGAGAACTTCTCAAGTTTAGAACAACTAGAGAGATTAAGGGTTTGAAGAGATTTTGTCTTGAGGGTGTTAGGAAAAATAATAAGATTAGAGCACAATTGTAGTGACAAAAATTTTAACTTGTCAAGATATCCAACGGATTGGTGAACCTCCACTAAGCTTTTGCACCCATAAAGATACAAGCTCTCAAGATTTGGTACCGATGAAAGGTCAGGAACACAAGTCAAGGACTGGCATTGACTGAAATTGATGGACTTCAACTTTCTAAAATTCTGCAAAAACATAGTAGTGTAGTCATTAAGCTCTACAAATATTTATAGCTATAAAAGAGGAAAGCTAATAATCACTCAAGCTTACCTAAAATTTGCCTCCTAATTGTTTGATATGACTTTTCTGGACATGAAGTCCAACAAGCTTCTTTGGACCAGTGCCAAATTCTAGATTCGGGGCATCGGGCCATTGAAGCCATCTTAGCTCGTTTGGGATACGTACATGACCTTTTGAAGAGATGTGCACTCTAAGCAAAATGAGCATTCTCAACATTTTCATGTTTGTGAAAGCATTAGGACTTATAGTTATCACTTCTGGTGCAGGCAAGTCCAATACTATGGCCCTTATTGCATTCGTTCCCTGTCCATAATTGAGTAAATTTAGTCATCATATAGCATTTCCATTGAGATTTACATTATACTATCGACATCATAGTAATGTGAAAACTGAAGCAAAATTGACATAAACAACTTTTACCGTATCTTCGGTTTAGAATGTCCAGAATATCTTCAAAAAGCCATAATCTACTGCGTTTCCTAGGATCATCGGGACATTCTTGATTAACAATATCTTTACCCATCAATTGAACCAAATCATGCATTTGCAAGGTCCCATACTCATTTATTATCAAGGACCTCTCGATGAGAATTTCTATTCCTATGGTTGTATCGAAACCACAACTATCAAGAACTTCCTTGATGTATTCTATACAATTCCCCTTAAAGAAGCAAGCAATATCGAGGAAAATTTCCCTCTCGTTGTCCTCCAATCCATCAAAGCTTGTCTTGAGAACTCGATTGATAGTTTGGTTAGGACTTTTGGAGAGTTTATGCAATGCACTTTCCCATGCAGGTTCCCGTCTTCCACATAAGAATGAGCCCAACACTTCCAGGGCTAACGGAAGGCCGTTAGCATGATGCAGTGCTCTATCTATGAGATCCCTTCTTATTTCAACTTTCTTGCTATTTGCAAAGGCATGCCGACTGAAAAGCTCTAGTGCTTCATTGTATTCTAAATTTTTAACTTCATACACACAATTTATGCCATGAGAAGTTAGTAAATGTTTATCTCTTGATGTAACAATGATCCAACTTCCTTTGCCAAACCAATTGCCTTCTCCAGCCAACACATTAAGTTGATACAACTGGTCAACATCATCAAGAACCAAGAGAACCTTCTTGCAACATAGCCTTTCCTGTATCAAACTAATTCCTCCATCCACACTATAAATTGTTAAACTTTTATGAGGTAAGATCTCAGATAGAAGTTTTTTTTGCAAAGCAACTAGACCATCACTTTGGTTCGAAGTTTCTCTAACTTGTGCCAAAAAACTGTGACCTTGAAATTGTCTCCCCATCGCATTATATAGGGCCTTAGCAATTGTTGTCTTTCCTATACCTCCAGGTCCCCACAAACCTATCATCAAAACATCATCATTTGCCAACTTTTCTTGTGACAACTGTATCAGTTCTTGAACTCAGGAATCTATTCCGATTGGATACTTAGCAACATGTAAGGGTGTTCGGTTGAGATGAATTGACAATTCCTTTACGATGCATTGTATGAGCTCCCCTTCATCTCTGATAAGCAATCAAAAGAAAGAGAAGCTTGTTTTACCATTTCAAAGCTATAATGGGAATTCAACCTCTAACTATTATTAAGGAGAATTTCATATGAAGATTAGCAAATACCAAGATGAAAAGAAATAACACATTTGGGTGAACTGCGCCATTTGCGCAAGGCAAATTACAAAGAATTTGCTCCCAAAGACGATAGTGACTTGGGTATTATGAACACACTATTTTTCTAAGACAAATTTCATTATCAACACAGCAAGAATCGAATTGAAAGAATCGGCTAGCTTGAAGTTTTGGTTTTTCAACTTTTGTGTGTACCTGCCTTTCAAATCCCACCCGAACAAGCTACCGGCGTCAAAAAGAGCCTTCTTCCATCTCTTCACTTTCTCTGAATCCTTCCCGAACTTGGAGTCATGCTTAGCCATAGCTCTCCCATAACTCTCTCTACCCCCTCTCACTTCTCTTGGTTCCACTTTGTAAAACACCGGGAACACAATTAGGCCATTTTTCTCCTTGCACTCCATGATTTTCACGACCTCTTCCAAACACCACGGTGAGGAAGCATAGTTCTCGGAGAAAATGATGATCGCCATCCGCGATTCCTCAATTGCCCTCATGAGCACTGGTGATATTTGCTCCCCTTTCCTGAGCTCTTCGCTATCCAAAAAAGTGTATATTCCCTTTTGATTTAGAGCTGCGTAGAGATGATTGAGGAAGTTGTTACGGACGTCCGCACCTCTAAAACTTAGGAACACATGGTAATTCCTTTTCAGATTAGAGGAAGCAGCCATCGAAAGAGCTAGTGAATGACGTGATTCAAGAATGTTTACTATATGATCCTGGCTCCACGCTCTAGCTCTCATCTTTATATCACTTTGTTCGTGGAGCATAACTTACGCAATGGAATGAAGACCAAAGAAAGTTAGAAGTAGATCTCAACCACACACCCACCGCCCCCCCAACTACCAGCGGTCTCTTGTCTTCTTTCTGGTTTAGGAGGTCCACACTCACTATCGCATTTATTTCCCCGAAACGCGTTGCAGTGACTAGGTGCCAACTTTATCAAGTCGGTGTCTCTTCACTAGAAAATATTGGGTAGGAGTGGGATTCTACGGTGTGAAAATCCCACTCTATTAACCGGACGACACGTGTTGTCCAGGGCCCATCATGCCTGGTTCCTCCCTCGCCTCACGTCGCCGTCTCCCTCTCTCTTCTCTCTTCTTTTTTATTTTATTATTTCTTTTTCTTCCCTTACACTCCGGCACGAATGTCTTGTTAAGATACATGTATAAGTTATTTTAGAGAAGTAATTCCATATCGGAAAATTGATGTGGTATGGAGTAGTTAATATATAAACTTTCGAGTTGAGATGGGTCTAACTAGATATATTGACGGGCTCGGATTTAGGCTTCTCCCTTGGAGATCTCTCTAAGTAAAGGTATCGGACTTCTACTGCCACGCTACTAACAATTGGTATCAAAGCTGATGGTTACGGTTTTCGGGCAGGTCTGGTATCAGAGCCGATGGTTACGGTTTCCGAGCAGGTGGATGTTATGGTGTAACAACGTGGGCCCGTGAGGATGGCCCAGGTGGGCGGTGTGGTATAATAACGTGGGTCCGTAAAGATGATGTTGGGCTAGAAAGGATATCTGATTTTAAGAGGGGTAGACTTAACATTGAAGCTCACACGTGATAGTAGGGATGGTGAATCCCTCCACATTGTCGTGAGGGAGAGATTTGTTAGCTGTTTACTTCTATTTGGAAGAAGCCTAATGAGTTGCAAGCTCAAAAGGGCTTGAGCCCATATGATAAGTTATATGGAGAAATATATTTATCATTATTTTTAATGTGGTAGCCACAAAAAGACGTAGTAACAAGAGAAAAAGAGAAAACATAAAATCTGGGGGTTGGGGCAAATCTTATTTACATCAAACTGGCACAGCATTGGAGGTTGATTTGTGGTCCGATTGAACTGAAATTTTGTCAGCGTGTTCGTGGCGCAATCTTCTCGAATTTGAACGGTTTGATTTTCGTTTGAAGCTCCATACATCAGGTTTTTTGTGGATTGATCAAAACCTGCGTTTTTGGTCAGACTTATACTTGATCTCTTGTGAAATTTATGAATATTGCCAAGAATTATATTCTTGAGGTCTTTGCTACTATGTACCTCTAGTATTTGCTAGAGAAGAACATTGTTCACCCAATTTTGTTGAGAGTGAAGATTTTCGGGTGGACTCCAGTCCCGTAGTTTTTGTTCTCCTCACACCGAGGAGGTTTTCCACGTAAAAAAAATCGTCTTGTATTTGCATGCTTGGTATTTATTTTACTCTACTATATTAGTTCCTATTAGGTTTATACACAAGAGGGGAAATTATTTTATTCCGATGCGTTAATTCGATATTATTCGAATTGTTATCGTTCTCCCATCACGTCTCCCTTGCACAACCGCCACCCACCGCCATCTCAATCCACCCCTTGCCTCCGAGTCCTCCGTCGTTGAGATCGAGCTCGGCCGGCGAACTTGCGCCTTGAATCCCAAAAAGAAAAGAAGAATAAAAAGTGGCAAGGAGGCCCCCGGTCAGAAGCAGCAGCAGCAGCCCAGGATCGCCCCCACCATGTCTCCCAGAAATTGGAGCGAGGGTTCCTGTCCGTGAGCCAGTTCTTGATGATAGTGATGATGACGACGACGATGAGGATAAGGAGGAATCGCGTTTGAATTGCCAAAAAGGAGAAGCAAATGGAATCCCAAAGCAACACCGTCGACCGATGAATGGAGTGGGATTTCATACGGTAGAATCTCATTCCTACCCAATATTTTCTCGGGTGTGATGGGTGGCAACACGTGTTGTCCGGTGGATGGAGCAGGATTTCCACATAGTGAAATGCCACTCCTACCCAAATGCAGGTGACCATGTCTGCACTCCCTTTTGCCTGCCTAAAAATGCAGGTTTGGAGATGGCACTAAAGTCCAGATTTGTCCTATATTCCATTATTACGTTGCTTCTTGAGAGTGTTTTAGGATTTCTCTTAGTAAGTTTTGATAGTAAAAGCACAGTGAGATTATTTCTCTATTTCTTCTCTAAAACTATAGTAATCTCTTGTTGCATGGTCCTCGTTAAAATATTTCATACTATGGAGTTGTCATGCTGTAGACTAGTACAAATTGATGAACTCATTTATAGTTCCATAGTTCACAACTCAAGTCCAAGGCCAAGGACCTGGGTCTAGGGCGGGGTCTTGACCTCCGCCCGCATGATTACCTGTTTAGCAAGTGTCATTAGTCTTGACACTAAGGACCGCATCCAACCCTTGAGGTCTTGGGTATGAGCACTAGGGTCCTAGGTCTAACCCTCAAGGTAGAGGCACAATCGAATTGTGTCGAGTTAATCCAATGTCAAGCTTGACTCACATACTTGATGCTCGGAACATGACTTTAGCTTGATTGAGTATTAAATTTCTTGCTCGAACCCAACTCGAAAAGAAAATCTATTCAAGCTTGGCTTGACTCAACTTGACTATATTAAATATAGATGATCTTGAACTCAAATTTGGTATACAATACAATGGAATCTTAATGATTTTTGTATTTACTTTTTTAAGTACTCAATAATCTACAAAAAGTAACTTAAATTTGATATTAGGCTTGTGAGGCAATCGAGCCAAGTATTGGCAAATTCAAGCTCGATATTGCTCGGCACATCCATGTTTTAAGTTTCGCCTAAACTCATTTTTTGATCATATAGTTGATCTGTGTTATAAATTGAAAGCTTCTCTTCTTCTTTTTCAAATTGGCGCAGTAAATTGAGAACGGTGACCTCGTAACTAATACTGAATTAATTGTTTGAATTAAGCACTTAACTACTCAAACGACGTCTTGGGACTTTAGGTTTAAAGGAATGAAACCCTATTAGTCTTTGAATACTTGCGACCTAGACTTGGACTTTAAACTGAACAAAACTTGATCAGCACTCTGTTTTGTTTATCTTTTCCATCTCACTTTTGTAGCTGGATTAAACTTGCTTTTTTTTTACATGTAATGATGCATCACTTTCGTTTCATAAAGTGTCAATCGATCACTCATTACTAAAAAAGTTAAGACGAGTACACCGAACTTCGACATTTTAATTTTAGCAGTTGGCACTCCACAATCATTCACTTAAAGGAGGAGTAAATTATGATTTTTTTGTTTGCTGCGATCCATGGGGAGATGATAAGGCTTGTACAAATTTCATAGACAAGTGATGTGTGATTCTTTAATAGTCATCTTGGCATGTAAAACTGATGTGAGAACAACACGTGGAATTAATGAATAAGGAGCCACCTGTGTAAAAAAGAAAATAAAAAGTGGATTAGAATTTGATTTTGAGGTTACGTTAAAATACCTAACTCAAAAACATAAACTATTATATCGATAGATTACATGTATATGAACCCGTGTAAACCTTGCAGATAAAGAGACACTTAGCGTACTAAAGTTACTTTGTTTGCTATAAAACATTGTAAAATTACTCAAAGTAAATAGACATTAATAACTTAAAATAAAATTCTACTTTGTGATTGCATTTACCATTTGGCATAGCGATAGAGTACAAACACGAGTTAATAATGTATATTAATAAACTCTATTTTGTAGAAGATGTCTTTTAACATCACCAAATAGAAAGAAAGAATGCCACGTGTTATTTTTTTTTGCATTAACTATAAATTAAAAACTAAAATATAAAACTTGAATGGTATGCAACAGGTTGAGAAGTTCGGAAAGTTGAGACACGGCGGGCACCAAAAGCTAAGTAAAATCCGACATCCACTCTTTCCCAGGATAGCCAGGGTCAAACTTGTAAATATACACAATCGGACTCCAATGCCGGCTCATGTGGTCGGACGGTTTTATCATTTTCCTTGTTTCTCCGAGACAACTCGACAGTTGAAATTAAGAGCCACGTTTTCTTGCAATAAACTGAATTCAACGGCCGCGGAGGGAACGCTGGCTGGATGAGAAAGGAAAGAGGAAAAGTCCATTACACGTGAAATTTGACAATCAAATTACTTAGCACAAAATCGCAAAAGGATGTAACAATATCTTCTAGGTAAAAAAAAGAAAAAATAACATTAGGATAATCCTATCACCACAAGATCTTGCTCTCTTTCTTGCTAGGTCAATGCGTTTGATAGGTATAGTCAATGCTATTTTGCAGGATCGTTGCGAAGATTTGCTTGCAATCATCAAAGATCAGTTTTGAAATAGAATTTTGAGGATTGAGCTTGTTAAATCTAATGAAAAAAAATCATATTATCATCAATGAAAAAAAAAAACAAACTAAGAGGAGTATATACTAATATGGGAGCTAATTGTAAATATCAAAAGTGAAAATATACGCAATTCCTTTTTCCTCCTTCATTTTCCCCCGCTTCTTTGAATTTGTTGACCCAATGATGATATTGTAGCATGACAAGCATTGTCAAAAAGTCATTGCCTAGAAAAAGGCCTGGTCCATCTTGACATAATTGAGCATGCTTGAAATTGTCCATGTGGCAATCAATGATGCAAGATTTGAGATCAAGACCACTCTACCTTTGACATTTTTCTTCAAATTAAAATTTATGAGTAGATAGAGATTAATTAATTTAAGAAAAATCCTTGAAAATCAAAAACAAAATCTTAGGGTTTAAACAAGATTAGGTACCGAAAAGATATTAGTAATTAATTAGTGTAATCAAGTCCCTAATCCTAATTTCTCTTATTGCGTAGAAATAAAATATATCTCCTAATATTTTGCTTGGGTCTCTAATCAATCCACCCCAAATCGATTAGTAACGACTCATTTTTAAAAGAAATTGACTTACAGGTTAAAAACTCAAAATAGAAGTCATGAATTGGTAGGCTTGGGAGAACCCGAGCTAAGCCCTAAAGCATCAACCAAGCCATTAGCCTTTAGGATGCAATGAAGGGAGGTCGCAATAGAATTCTACTGATATCAACGACTTATTTTGCGGATTTGACTAATTGGACCTTCGTGCCATTGAAGAAAGGAAGAAGAGACGAAGAGTTTGCCAGAGATGATGTCAATCTCAGCTAATTTTTTAGTCTTTTCTTATTAATCTTTATCCAAATTTTATTATAAACAAAAACACCCTCTTTCAGTTGCCAGAAAAATCTTATCCTCGCTAGCCAGCGAGTTTACGCACTTGTTTGAGAATAAGTGATCACTTCAGGTTTTTATTTAAGATAAAGTTAATTTCAAATCCTTATTTGAGAAAATGACCTCACTTTATATCTTTATTTAGAATTTTCTCTAATTCAAAATACTTTCTTTAATGCATTTGAAAAACTATATTGATAAGAAAACTATGGTTTTGGGGGATTGACTAGGGGTGGCATGGTTCCAAGGTTGAACCTGGAACATGAGAACTGCACCGATGGGAATCTATAGGTTCCAGGTTCTAAGGTATGCATGGTAGGTTCTAGATTTCAAAATTTGGAGAACATGTACTCGATGATAGGTTCTAAGTTCTCGATTGGTGGAACTTGGAACCTGGAACCTGTAACTTGTAATCCGGAACCTAGAACTTAGTACAAGTTTTTATGTTTTGCTTAATCTATGTCTTCACGCGATTCTGAGGTATTCCATGGTATTTGATGATAAGTGTATAATTCGAAACCATTACTTTAAACTTCCATTTTATGATTGAGAATTTTATCATAGACTATTAGACTAGTGGAAACTCCAATTGCTTCTTTTAAGATAATGATTCTATATAATACGGGAGTAACCAGTGCATTAAAATCACAAAATTTCCTTAATATTATTTGATAGGTGCATATAGACACTTGTTCTCAAGCAATCGATAATAAAATCCTTATTCATTTTTATTGTTGTGTTTATTTTCATGTTGCTTAACTAAAGATGAAAAAAAGAACCTGTTGGAACCTAGAACTGACCCTAAAACCTGTAACAGGGTAGGTTTCAAGTTTTATGTTCCGATGGGTAGGTTCCAGGTTCCAAAAAATGAGAAACTTGTACCTGAGGGTGGGTTCTAGGTTCTAGGCAGAACTTGTAAGGAACTTGGAACCGCTCACCCCTAGCCATGGTGGATTCATTGCAGTCAAATTATAACTAGTCTGTTCTAAGTAACGTATTTTGTGATTTTTATAATTATAAAAACTATGTTGGAATGGATGATCACGGTTCCCGATTTTAGGGAGGGAGGTTCTAGTTCCCGGTTTCTCTTTTTTCAGAATCAGAACCGGTTCCACTTAAATAAATAAATAAATAAAAACCCGTTGGACCTTGGAACCAACCCTGGAACCTATGAGAGGGTAAGTTCTAGGTTCCAGATTTTGACGGGTAGGTTCCAAGTTCCAAAACATGAGGAACTTGTATCCGAGGGTAGGTTCCAGGTTTCAAGCGGAACCTGTAAGGAACCTAGAATTGCTTAATCCTAGGATTGACTAATGCTATCAAGGGCCCGCCATCCAATAATCACAGTCATCTTGAGCGTTGTCTTCTTTGTTCCCTCCCTTAGTGGACGGGAGGATCTAATGATGGTCCTTGTTCATCTCGTATTAGTGATTGATGCATTATTGAAAAGGAAAGAGGATATGCTTTTTTAGTATAAAAATCGTTGCTTGCACTCCATTTACTTTAAAGATGATGGATCAAGTTAGCTTAAACTATTGGGATTCATATTATTTATATGGAACAATATCTTAATTTCATTAAAATTTTGTCACGTGATGTATTTCTCACGTCCCCTCCTTTGTTTTTTTTTTTCAAAGCACATCTTCATTCCTTTTATTTTTGAAAAAGTCACCAAAAACCTCAAAATTTACCAACTGTGATAAATTTATTCCAATTTTTTTGTAATACAAAGATCTCCAAACTTGTATCCATGTGACACATTTATCATAAAATTTTTTTAGGACATAAAAAACTCAAATTTTGTCAACTTTGACACATTTACCCAAATTTTTTTTTTGTGATATCAAAAACCCAAAACTTATACCCATATAACGCATTTACGCAAAACTATCTAGCTGAGGGGCATTTTTGTTTTTTTTTGTTTTCCGACGGAGGGAAGAGAGAAGAAGGAAAAAGGAAAAAAATTTAAAAAGTAAAAAATGAAAATGTTCTTTGGCCAGAGAGTTTGAGGTAAATATGTCACACGGGTATAAGTTTGGGATTTTTGTGTCATAAAAAAGTTTAAGATAAATGTGTCACAATTGACAAAATTTGAGGTTTTTGGTGTCATAGAAATTTTTTTGAAATAAATGTGTTATAAATGTACAAGTTTGGGATTTTTTGTGTCACAAAAAAGTTTGGAGTAAATTTGTCATACTAGATAAAATTTAGGATTTTTCGTAACATTTTCCCTTCTTTTTTTTTTTTTACACCAATGGTTATAGTATCACTCTCTTAGGTGTAACTATTTGAAATCCCACAGCCATGGCTTTCTTTTTTGTTTGTATATGTATATTTTTGTTTTGTCTTGTTACCTCTTGCAGAGCACTAAAACCATATGTCACTTGCATTTTAGGATGCATTTGATAATATTTCTGTTCTTGAAAATAATCTCTTTTTAGAAATAATTTTTTTTTTTTTGTTTCTATTCTTAAGAACAATTTCAGAGTAAAAAATGCGTTTGGTGAACTGAACAAATTTTATACTCTTGGAATAGAAAAAGAATAAGAATGTGTTTGGTACAACTCATAAAATTTCTATTATTTTCTTCTTTAGTTGGTGATAGCGACTGGCGGTGGTGGTGGCGGTGGCGGGCAGCAACTAGTGGCAGCGGTTGGTAGTCATGAGTGGTGGCGACCGGCGGTGGAAGAGGAGGAAGAAGAAAAGGAAGAAACAATTTTTAAAAATTATGCGCGGGAACAACAAGCTTTTTTTTTCACTTCTTATTTCTATTTCAAATATATTTTCAGGAAAAACTTTCTATTTTAGGGAATAGAAATATTAGCTGACGTTACCAAATCGATTTCTATTACGGAAAAAAAAATTGGCAAGTTGCGAAACGCACCCTTACTCGTCTTTCTCTTGCCACTTGCAGAGCACAAGACTTGAACCCTAATAATGACGTGTGGACCCTGAAGTGCCAAAATTTGGCACGATGGGACAAAGTGCCAAAAGTTCAGAAATGTACATTTAAGTGCCAAAATCTAAACAAAAATGATCATTTAAATGCCAACAACAAGAAAATTCAGCCAAAATACTAATGTGGTACTTTTCTAGTGAGTTGAAGTTGAAACGACATCGTTTTGGGCGTTGACATGGTCAAATAAGCCTAAAATGACATTGTTTTGAGCACTAATGTGGCTAGATCAATCCAAAATGACGCCATTTTGATCTCAATTATATTTTTATATAAACATTAATTAAATAATACTTAAAACAAAATTAAAAAAAATTTTAAGCACAACACAGGTGAGGGAGGCTCCCCCCGCATATGGCTACCACCCCATCACTAGTGGGGCAGTGGCATTGGTGGCGAGGGTCGTTGATGCCTATCGTTTTGGGCGTTGACATGGTCAAATAAGCCTAAAATGACATTGTTTTGAGCACTAATGTGGCTAGATCAGTCCAAAATGACGCCATTTTGATCTCAATTAGATTTTTATATAAATATTAATTAAATAATATTTAAAACAAAATTAAAATTTTTTTTAAAGCACATCATAGGTGAAGGAGGCTCCCCATATGGCTACCACCCCATCGCTAGTGGGGTAACGGCATTGGTGGCGAGGGTCTCTGATGCCTATGAGCATGTCAACAACCCTCGCCGATCGGAGTCGAGGGCTAGTCGACCTTTTGCCGACGCTGGGAGAGGGCGGCGACCCTCTCCCATATCTGGGCGACAATCGCCAGCCTTCGCCCAACATTGTTGAGGTCTAGCGGTGCTGGGTGAGGGTTGCCACTCTCTCCCGGCGTTTGGCGAAGGCCAGCAATCCCTTGCCTTTAGTCGACGAGGGTCGCCGACCGGCACCCAAGCGTTGACGACCCTCGTCTTCCAGCGTCACCACCCCATAGGCAAGGGAGGCTCCCCCGCTTGTGCTGTGCTCTTTTAATTTTTTAAAATTTAAAATTTTCGTTTTTAATATTATTTAATTAAAATTTATATTAAAAATTAATTTTAGGCCAAAACGGCGTCGTTTTTTGTGAAGATAAGCTATCATGGAATTCGACAAGCCACGTAAATATTAGAAATAATTAAAATAAGCAATGTTGGATTTCCGACAGCTTTTCACTGAAGTTGATATTTAAGTGGTTCAATTTTTTTAAAAAAGTAGCATTTAAGTATATTTTTCGTAACTTTTGGCACTTAAATATTCCATTGTGCTAAGTTTTGGTATTTGGGTTGTTCTTTTTTTCTGAATAATCAATTAAACCCCTCTTGCAAAGGGAAAACACAAAAAAAAAAGCAGATGCCACTAGGCACGTGGACTAATAGTGTATACTTTTTTTGGTCGAATCCTAATGGTGTGTACTTGATTGTATTCTATTTTTTGAATTTAGATATGGAAACTCGCCCCTTCTTTGGTAGTTCTCCTTCTCTGCTGTGAGTTCTGCTCTGATTTCCCCTACAACTTGCCCCCAAACCTCGAAGAGCAGCGAAACTATGGCTACCGAACCTCCCCTTGCCTTTCTTCAATCACGAGTGCTTCTTATTCTCTTAGCCATTGCGTTACTCGTGCTCCGAACAGTCGCTCCAGCTCAAGCACTCTCTCTGGAAGAAGCAAGCGTGCACGATCTCCAACTAGCTTTCCGGCAAAACAATCTCACCTCCAGGCAGCTGACTAAGTTCTACCTCAACCGGATTCGGAGGCTCAACCCGCTCCTCAGAGGGGTCATAGAGGTGAACCCAGATGCACTGTGCCAAGCCGATAGAGCAGACCGTGAACGTAAGGCGAAGCTTCATGGGTCGCTCTCTGACTTGCACGGGATCCCCATACTGCTCAAAGATAACATAGCCACAAAAGACAAGATGAACACCACGGCCGGCTCGTTTGCGCTTTTCCGCTCAGTTGTCCCTCGTGATGCTGGTGTGGTGGCTCGGCTGAGGAAGGCTGGAGCCGTGTTGCTGGGGAAGGCGAGCTTGAGCGAGTGGGCTCACTATCGGTACTCTGTTCTCCGCAGTGGATGGTGTGCCAGGGGCGGCCAGGGAAAGGTCAGCCAAATAACCGATCCGCCTTTCTATACTCGTCTGTCTATCTTTGCAAGGTTTAACAATACAAATGCTTCTGTGGCGAAGCTATTAATTTAATAAAACCTCCATACTTAAAGTTGCATTTCACGAAAAATATTCAGAAAGTGGCAAATGTCACCCAGGGATAGATCATTACAAGAATCTGTTGGAAATATTAAGAATCATGCGCCCGTGAGGGCGCCATGATTGGTGCTTATGAAGCACTTGGGCTGTTTGTCCTAGAAGAGGCAGATTCGACATAATAATAGAAGGAAAAGCTCCTCTGAATCTATTTTTCTGATGACTAGAGTTAATGCATATGAACACAGAATCCATACAATCTATCAGGGGATCCTTGCGGGTCAAGTAGCGGGTCGGCCATATCTGTGGCAGCGAATATGGGGGCGGTGTCGCTGGGAACAGAGACGGACGGCTCAATCTTGTGTCCCTCTGGTTCTAACTCAGTGGTGGGCATCAAACCCACCCTTGGCTTGACGAGCCGAGGTGGGGTTATCCCCATCACTCCCAGACAAGACACTGTTGGGTAAGTCGTGGTGAAGCACATCGACACTCTTTATGCTCACGGAAATTACTCCAAACGTATTAACCACTATATGTGGGATCTATCAGGCCAATGTGCAGGACTGTTGCAGATGCCGTCAGTGTCCTCGATGTCATCGTAGGATTCGATCCTTATGATGCTAATGCCACTAGAGAAGCATCGAAGTACATCCCGAGAGGGGGCTACAAGCAATTTCTTAAAGCCCACGGGCTCAAAGGCAAGAGACTTGGAATTCTTAGGTACCTTTACTACAACATCTCGGGAGCTGCGTTCGCCAAAGCTTTTGATAGCCACGTTAACACCCTGAGGTAGTTAATAGTGATATTAATACCCATTAGTTCCTCAATTTTGGAATGAATTAATACGACATATAGTATACGCATATATTTTCATTCCTTTCATTAACAGGAAACAAGGTGCAGTATTGGTGGACCACTTGGAATTAGCCAACATCAAGGAAATCTACACTAATGCGAGCGGTGAAGATGTAGCGATATCGGCAGAGTTCAAGCTAGCCCTGAATGCCTACCTTCGAGATTTGGAAGTCTCACCAGTCCGATCCCTCGCGGATGTAATTGCCTTCAACGACAAGCACAAGCAAGTGGTGAGTTAGAGCTATCGCATAGCAATTAATATTACCATCTTTTAACCGACTCAAAATTACGAGAATATTCGTCAAACATATACCAGAATCTAGCAAGAGGGCAGAGATCCTTACCAGGGATAGGCTAAATAATTACTCATTTCAACACCATCTGCACCTTGGATGCATAAATATCATCGAACACGGTGCATAAAATACGTGCAAGTACTCCATGTGAATGGAGAGATGTGAACCTTACAGTTCTCGAATCGCGATCGATTAACCCTACCCTGTTTAACTCGAGGTTTTAGTCAACAAAATGGCTGTTCTTGCAGGAGAAGATGGACGAGTACGGCCAGGACACGTTCCTCATAGCGCAAGCCACAAACGGGATCAACAAGGCCGTGAAATCAGCATGGCGGAACATGAACAGATTGAGCCGAGACGGGTTTGAGAAGCTGATGAGGCAGAACAAGTTGGATGCGATGGTAACTCCTGGTTTTCTGGTCAGTCGGGTTCTTGCATTCAGGGGCTTCCCAGGAATAAGCGTGCCTGCTGGATATGACGAGCACGGAGTGCCCTTTGGGATTTGCTTTGCAGGCTTGAGAGGATCTGAGCCTACACTCATTGAAATTGCTTACGGGTTCGAGCAAGCCACCAAGATCAGGAGGCCTCCATCGTTCCTGCGGTGACCGCCAAGATTTTTTAGTTAATATACCTGTATCTTTATCCCGTGTCTTGCGTGTGGTGCTTCTGTTATTGGATTATATCCAAAGTAATGAAGCAACAAAGGAATAAGCAGTCAATACATGTCGACTGGCAGGGAATAAACATATCAACGATTTAGAATGTGCGGTTCATTTATTCCTGCTCTTGTATCCACAGATGCACTACCAACGACTCTCCCTCAGTCTATCGCTGCGTCCATCCACTCTTCTGCCTAAGCTAAAAGTGAAGCTTATCAGTCCATTGAGGCTCATCTTTATCTATTTAGTTATGAAAAAGTAATGTTGGAGAAATGAAGGGACAGAAGACAGACGGACTTTGGAATTTCTGGTGACATGGCTGCAAGTTAACTTGGTCGCATAGAGAGAGCATCAGGAATTATAAAGAACTTGGTCCTGTAAAAAACATGAGGTTCTGCAAAACTCAATCCAAGGTTAAACTACAAGTCAAGGAATACAAAGAGCATCGAAAGAGCACATTGGCAGATGACACTTAAACGAGTACTACCTGCAGCAATACTGATGAAATGATTAGAATCCAAATCAGAGTGGTGAAATGACTCTACGAGTTCAAGCATGCCCTTAATGAATACTTGTAGCAATTGTGATGGGGGTGTAAGATTGTTTCTGTCCTAAATGAACTTGGTCTTTGCCCATACTTTCCGGTGTTGCTTCATTATAATTTTTCTTGATGCACTAAACCTAATAATTTGAATAAACTAAAGGCATGATTTAACAAATATGGTGAAATGACTTGAATCAAAATTAGAGTGGTGAAATGACTATTGCTACCTGAATTCAAGCATACCCTAAATGAATGCTTGTAGTAATAGTGATGGTGGTGTGAGATTGTTTCTTTTCCTAAATGAACTTTGTCTTTCTCCATATTTTCAAAATATCATTTCAGATGAATATGTTGCTTCACTATAATTTTTCTTGAGGCACTAAACCTAATAATTTGAATAAACTAAAGGCATATTTTGGAAATATTAAATTAAATGGATTTCCATATACAATGTAAACCTTGTCACGTTGGATTTTGAATTATATGAACAAAATATATTATAGCTTGAATTAGCAATAATTTATTTATTAAAAACACATGGGTTTAGTCTGTTCCATTGTTTCTTTCTTTCTTTTTTTTTTTTTTTGGGTAAGTGGTCCCTTCAATTTGACTTATATTATTCTTTTCTTGGTTAAGGAGATTTTGCTAAATGAAAAAGTCACATGAGATAATACTGCACAAAAATAAATCATATGATTAATGGAAAGCAATGTAGTATACTTGCACAATGCAATAAGTGGGGAAAGTCTCTATTTTCTAAATAAAGTAAAGGATCCGTCTGATATTTTCTTTTTAGTGATCAAAAGACAATTGGAGAGCGGTGTGATTTCCTATTGAATAGCACAAACCTTAATTTCTTTGAGTGCAATTTAAGAGCCTTGATGACTTGATTATAGAACAAATTGTACTATATTTGGTTCTTCACTTGAGCATGATTTGAGGGCCTTAGTGGCTTGATCTCGAATCAAATAGCGCAATCTGTAGTTCATTTTTACAAATTGGATTCAAGGACTTGAAGGCTTGATCTAATATAAAAAATGGTCAAGATCTTGGTGACCTGAATATTAGTGAGGTGTTGATGAACTGTGTTTTGAAATCTTGTATTATCAATATTTAAATGGAGGTCTCGAGACCTAAATTCGATAAGGTTTGTGAAGTTTTTTTTTTTTTTTTCAAGAACTTGATAGCAATTCCATAGAATTTAAAGTCAACCGTCTGTTTGCATTTTGAGAAAAATACTCTAGAAGTACCCGGCTTTCTAGCTCATGTGCCTGAGGGAAACATCATTCCAAGAATTTGTCTGAAATATAAAAATCACGCGCTAGCGAATGCGTCATCCTAGCTGCTTAAGCACTCAAGCTGTTTGTCTTTGAAGGTCATGATGTGCCTGAGTATCTTGCTTCTTTTCCCTTTCTTATTGAAAGTGCACCCGGGTTTCACATTTTGTTGCTTGCTTTTCTTACCTCCATTATTCAGCCATTCTTGCATCTTGACGTGCGGACAGAAGCAGGCCCATCGCCTTTGGCAGGAGGTCTTGAGTAGTGCGACTGGACCAAATGTCATCGTGCAGAAACGCCCACTGGGGAAAGATGTCAATAGAAGTCGCAAGGCTGATGCTGATAACCATCGAATTCATATTGGTCGCCATAACCACGGCCACCTCTTTCTTCGTGTGATTTAGCTTTTTCATTCCTAAGTGAGGAACGACAATCCTCTCCTGATTCTATCGAGTGATCTCCGCTTTTCTTTTCTTTGTTTCTTTTTTTTTTCCCGCTTAGTTAAGATTGTTCTGCTGGTGTTTAGTCTGAAAAATAGCCTACTCTTTATTTACAACAAACACTGGAGTTTGATCAATCATGTGAGGTTGGTTAATGAAAATAATTCAAGTTATGGGAACATCAACAATAATGTGACGTGGACATCAATAGCTATCCAATATGGTTATCGTCAACTCCACAATATACAAGCAGTTGAAAGATGTGTAATAAGCATCATGACTCATGGATGGAGAATACAAAGTGGTCTCTCTATAAATAAGAGACCTCTCTATTAAACTAAAGAAAATGGAAGAAGAGTGAGCTGGCGTTGAATGAGGTCGCTTCGGCATGATTTGAGGCAATGTTGGTGAAGACTTGGATTTTTCTTTTGTGATAAGATTTTTTTGTTGATATCAATCATGTGAGTCCAGCCATTTTGCTGAAAATGGGATGTTTAGCCAATTGATGAAAAAATCCTTCACCAAAAAGTTGGATTCTTTGTTTTTATGGAAATGGGTTATATGTTGGAAAGCATTTGGCGTTTTTAAAGCTGAAAATAAAATATAAGGATAATAAAAGTACTAAAAGTGAATGATAAATTCTGGAAATGAAAAGACTAGGAATTAACACATTCATTAATCGTATTAGAAACTAGCGATGTTTTGTTACAATGAAAAGCGTAGGTATCTATAGCTCACTAGGGTCCACTGACGCCGATTAGAACAAGCATTTATCACTCTAAATGCAATTACAAGTGCATGTCCTCAAAGAATCCTGGTATGCTGTACAACCACTAAGAGAACGAGACAACACTTAAGATAACCGTGATCATTGTAATGTGTGCCCTTGATTAGCATCAATCAGTCCCCAAAGTTTTAAGGAAAAATGCCACAAAAAATCTTAAATTTTATCTAATGTGATAAATTTGCCCCAATTTTTTTTTTAACACAAAAGACTCCAAACTTATATCCATATAACACATTCACCTAAACTTTTTTTCTGTGATACTAAAAACCTCAAATTTTGCCAACTATAACACATTTATCCCAAACATTTTTTTTGTGATACCAAAAACCTAGACTTGTACTGTGATGTTTTGAATTTTGACCCTATTTTGGAGTTATATGAAATGGTTATATTAATCAACACCCTGTTAGTGCAATTATTCTAAACTAATCATTCACGAGTTAACTGATTACTCGGAAGCACAATTAGAGATCGATACACGTACGATTAGCAAATTTAATTAACCATAAGAATCAAAGAGAGACAATACCACCTTGTTACCAATCAATTAGTGAACAGAAATTAATCGATTTGATAGAGGTACGAAGCTTGATTGTGGATGATTCTGCACAACTTTGATACAAATTAGGAAGTTAAACCCATTCTTTTATGACTTTGTACTTAGGATGGCCAATTGAACCCCCGTGATTACATGACAATCGAGGGTCGCCCTTGGTTTGAATTATGACTTAAACGTAGATTGAAAAGCTATCGACCATGGATCAAACATGAGAAAAATCCTAAAAGCCGCTCAATAGTTTAAGCTGTACTAAAGTCGCGATTGATTTCATTTAACCTCGATTTTTAATTCGATTTTAGGTATCGACTTTTCAAGGACTTCAAGAATGACTAATTGGATGTCGCTACATTTATCCTCGAGTTTATTGGTAAGTTACAAAGTTTCAGAAAAAGGAATTATTGGACTGCGAATTGGGCTCACAAGTTAGTGGGCCCTAAGCCGGTGGCCCAATAGGGGCACAAGCAAGCCCATGTCCCTTTCTATCCAGCCCATGGACTTTCTCTTCTATAAGCTTTGTTTGTGTGGTCCTAAACTCTCTAGGATTGGTTGGTTCTCATTGAGGCTTGGAGCTCAAGATTGGAAAGACTTAAAGTTCAAGTTTGCTAGTTCTCTCTCTCCTCTCTCACCCCCAGTAGCCGACCAGCCCCCCCTTAGCTTAGTCTTAGTTTTCTCTCTCTTTTTCTCTCATTTCCCTCTCCATTTTCTATCATTGCTTCTATTTTCGTCCCTACCGCCCCTTGTTGCCATTCGCTAGAGTTGCCGCCACCATTCGCCAAGTTATCGCTGCCCTTGGGAGTCCAGTCCTAGCCCGTCAATTGTTGCCCACGCCGCAAGCCACCCACCCAACCACCACTAGCCACTGGCCTTCTTTGTTTTGGCGAGAAACAATAGTTGCCGGAGCTATTTCGCCAGAGTTCAGCTACCGTCCGTCGTCCTGTGTTGTCCCAGAGTTAGCCATGCGTAGCCCTCGTCATTGTCGTCGTTGTCGTCAATAAACCTCCAATTAGCTTAACTCATGAATTATATCCCTAATCCCTTAATTAGGGGATAATATCGTGTTAAGGGGTAGTTTAATTAGTTTAAGCTTGTTTAGTGACTAATGAGATCATTTAAGCTTAAGTACATTTTATGTGCCCTAAGTGGGATTAAGATAAGCTAATGGTAGTTTAATTAAGTTTATTGTTAATTAAATTGGGTTATGGTTAATTAGCACTATTTTATTATACTGATCTTGTTCATGGTTAATTAAATTGATTAATGAGGGATTAGTATACGTTAATTATGATTAATTATTTAATGGGAATAACTAATCATAATTAAATTATTTTATGAAAATTATTTATTTATGGAAATATTAAATTATTTTGTTGAAAGTAATTAATTAATTATAATATTAAATAAATTCCGAATTATTAATTATTTATGGGTAATTAATTATTTTGGAGAAATAATTAATTATGATGCTTTGTTGATAATTGGTTAAATTGAGCAATATTTATACTTATTTATTTATTGCTTATTTATTAAAGGTCGATAGTTATATGTGATAGTATTATATGGCCTTTAATTATTTAAGGAATTATATTATGAAAGTGATTTACTTATTGTTAAGTAATTATTTATGAGAATGGTGAATAATTATGACTATTTTGTGTGAGTTAATTATTTATTGGAATAATTAATCAAAGTACTTTATTTAATATTAATAAGTATTTTGGGAATAATTAAAGTCTAATTATTTGGTGGTAGTCTATTATTTATGGGAATCATTAATTATGGTTAAATGGTTGAGGTATGTGATCGATTATCAAAGTAATTACTTAGGCAAATTATTAGCATAAGTACAGCCCAAGTGCCAAAACTTGGCACGAAGGAATACTTAAGTGCTAAAAGTCACAAAATGTACATTTAAGTGCCATTTTTCAAAACAAATGGATCACTTTAGTGCCAAGTCGTCGAAACCCTCTCGGAAATCCTACGTGGTAATTTTTTATTAATTTTCTTACTTACATGGCTCATCGGAAACGAGTCGGCGAAAATCAGCTAAAACAACAGCGTTTTGCGTTGACGTGGATTTTAAAAATTATTAATTAAATAATATAAAATAATTAAAATATATATTATTATAAAATTAATCAATTTTTTTAAAAAAAGAGAGAGAGAGGAGGGGATCCAGCGAGGGTTGTACAGCCCTCGCCGCTGCTGCTGCCGCCGCCCCCACTATCACCGGAAGGGCCGGCAATGGTGGGCGAGGGTTGGCCGGGGTCGCCGAGCCCTGGCTAGTGGCCGGCAACCTTGGCTGGCCTATGAGGGTCGTGACCTTCCCCTAGATCCGACAAGGGTCGCCGGCTCTCGCCCAGCCGGGCCAAGGGCCATCGGCCGCTCAGACCGGGGGTCGGCCTATGGTGAGGGCCCAGCGACCTCGGCCGACCCTCGCCACCGTCGTCGACCCTTCCCGGCAATGGTGGGGTGGCGGCGACGGTAATAGCGGCGAGGGCTGCACAACCCTCACTGGATCTCCTCCTCTCTCTTTCTTTTTTTTTTTTTTAATAAAATCGATTTTTAAAAAAAAATTTAGTCTAACTTGGCAATTTTTTTTGGTTAAAATTTCCATGTGGATTTTTTCTTTTGAAAAAAATGCTCCGTCAACAAATGAAGTCGTTGGAAAATGGACACGTGACAGTTTGGCCACAATTTTTCGCCATTGGCACTAAACTAATCCATTTTGCTCCGATTTTGGTACTTAAGTGTACCTTTTATAACTTTTGACATTTAAGTGTCCCCCATGTCAAGTTTTGGTACTCCAAGGGTCCATACGTCAAAGGCGGAGTATTTCATCCCCAGCTCTCACCGAAGAACTTTCTGCCTAACTTGCACCATTTCTAAACTTTGCAGCACACACCTATAAATGCATGTTTAGGGTAAGATGTGAATCGCAATCTTCATGGAGGTAAAATTAGAAATGTATTGGGACATTCAGCTTTCCTAGACTACTTAGGTTAGCATAAGTGTATATTTTTCTCTGCCAACTGTAATATTTCACTCATGCAAATGCTGCCTTGCTAGTTTTCATGGTTGGGAGGAGACCGGTACAACTACAAATTCGATGTCCTCTTGAATGGTAGTCGCCAACAATGACATCCACTTGCTGAAGGTTTAATGCACGGAGATGATCTTTTCATAGACGGAAATGAATATATTCAGATTAGTGCATTGGTCGAGAAGCGACCATTGAAGAACACATTACATAGGAGGTCCATGATTCCTCACTCATTGAAACTGAAAATCTATTCTCAATGAAAACTCGAAGTGCCTCAAGCGTGTGTTGAAGCTTGGCCAATGCCAATCTTCCACAGAGGCTAAATGAAGCCAAGTTTCGTCTTAGGAAGGTCCTTTATTTGGAGGTCAAGTGCCACCATTACCAGATTTTCGATGAGCTTTATCCATGAATGACTCACTTGCTCATGGATTGGCATCCCTAACACATCTATCAAATTTGTGTGTTGCTTCAAACTGAGTTATAGGGAAGTTGAACCATGGGAAGCCGATTCACTAAGAGACATCGAAGGTCATCCACCATCAGTAAACTGCGCTAGTCTTAGTTTTGAAAATGCACTAGATGTGCTTTGTTTCGTTTCACTTCACAACCAAGAGCCATTGAACTTTAGTTATCACAATTTCCAGCCACAAAGACTTGGAGCATCCTCTATTTGGCTTTGCTATGTGGTCAAGAAACACGAAATGGTTAAATTTGGTTTTGAACTCCTTCGGCGTCAACTTCGTTTGGAGACTATTAATGCAGTCCTCATGATTTTTGACGCAAAATGCAGCTTTGTTCTACTTTTTCACAAGGAAATGAGGCAAAAGTTTCAAATATCAAAACAATCCATCAATCACTTTGCATGATGAACCAAAGGAAGGGAATTGCCAAGCATTCAAAAAGGAAAATTCAAAGGAAGAGTAACTTGTATCGACTCCAATTGTCCATTTATGCTACTGGTTCTAACATAACTTTCTTTTCCATTGCCAAGGAGACATTTTGGGCACCGAGTTTTATAACGTTTGAACAAAGCGATAGAGCATTCTTAAACCTAGTTTATCATGAGTGTAAAAAAAAAATTCGAATGAGGCAGAGATTTGCTAATCCAACATAATGGAGCTACGTGTGTCAAAGTTATTCTAACTTCGTGAGGCACACATTTGATCATAGGGGCAATATTTCCCCTTCCTTCGCAAAAGATGCCTTGGGATGCTGAACCGTCTGGCTTTGAAAATGGCTATATTTCGTTCCTGAATTCGATTCTCTTTAGCATAAAGAAATGACATGTCATTCTCTTTGATTCTGGATAGATTTGAATGAAACAAAGGCCCATCAAATAAGCATGATAGAGCACAAGGTTTCAATGTGTGTGGGAACAAGATATGATGAAGCTTAATTACCCACCTTAATGTAAAAGGCATCGGAGCAACATTTGACTCTGGGACAATATCTCTCCTTCCCCACCGATGACGCGTGTTGGGGCAAAAATTCATCACAAAAGGATGTATTGTTCCTAAATTGAGCCAAATTAAGTATGGAGATAACACGATTCATCTTATTTTATCACAGGGCGATAATCGACACAAGTCACCCAAAGCATAATATTTACACCTATGAAGCATGATGAAATGGAGTCAATCGATCTAACACAAAAAGGGTGTATCGTTCTTAAATTAATCCAATTCAATGTTAGAATGCAAGTAACATGATCTGTCTCTTGTAGGAAGAAGTGCACATTGACCACAAGAGCAGCGCCTTCCGCCAAAGAAGCATGTTAAAGCCCAATCATCCATTTTGGCATAAAGGATGTATATCATTCCTAAATGATTTCCAATTGAATATGGAAATAACATGCCCAATCCTTTTCTTCGCAAGCGATAAATGAAGCAAAGCATCCAAGGAACAACACCCTCAAATGTCGAAACATAGATGTCTATATCCGAAGAACAAAAGCACATGAAGGGTAAATTGTATTAATTCCAATTGCTCATTTTAATACCATCTTTGACATGATTCTCTTTTCTTTTGATAGGCAAATACCAAACGTGTAAAGACAAATGAAAGTAAAGGGTAATCTGGAGCTGCCAAATATCCAAGAGGGTGATATAGGCACATGAAGGATAAACACAAGTGAAGGGCAATGATGTATGGTTTCCAATCTTTCAATCCCTAAAGATTCTTGCACTAACACATTTGTTTCTATTGTTTTCAGGGTTACCAAGCCGCCTCATTGCAAATAAGTACTCTTCTTCTCAAAATCAAATCATAATCAATAATTTTCATCACAAAAAAAAAAGTGAAGAGAAAAAAAAAACAGAGAGAAGAGAAAAACCTTTAGTGTTTTCCTAGAAACAAGCATAAAATAATAGAAATTGGAGAAAACAAATTCTCCACAAAATTTTGAATATTAGCTTTATCTGAAAATTGTCCATCCGCTCAGGGGATCACTCGTTTTGAATCAAAATTCTCCATGGAGATTAGTCTACTTAGATGATCTCAACAAAATGAAATGGAGATGTTAATCATGCCAAGCAAGAAATGCTTAGGATGAGGAAAGGTAATCCATTTCCAAACGCATCCTTTAAACACCGTGAGAATTGAGCAAAAGAGAAAACCTATGTCGTTTAAGGACAAAATAGTCATTTGCAATCGTTACATGGATCAAAATGAAAAGAGGCATTTCTTTGCTTTATCTTACACACCAAAGGTGACCTTAGTCAACCCATTTGAGCCTTTTAAGTTGGAGAAATCACAAAACACCCCTGTCAAAAACCACCTCACAATGGGGCAAATTTGGAGGTTTTTGTTGGCATCATATGGTGAAAAGATGAGAAAGACTTCTTTGCTTTCACTTGTATTAATCTTTTTGTGGTAACTTCAGGTGAATTCTTATGAACGCTTGAAGCATTCCAAGGTGAAGAAGGGCATTCTTTTCTCTACCCAAATACTGATACCCATTGCTTAAACTAAGTTGAACCTAATTGTTCATTTCTAAAACCCAAGTGGTGATTATCTCCCCATATTAGGACAAGGCATATGATTGACCATTACAATTGGCATTTATGTGAAAATATAGAAAGCATCTTGAAAGTCCTAAGAGCTCAAAAGTTCAAAAGAGCAAAAGTCCAATGAAAATTAAGGGGCGTGAAAAAGTAGTGTGCCTGGTAAAAGCAAAGCCAATGCCCTAAAAAAAAAAAAAAAAAGAGAAAGAAAAGAAGAAGAAGAGATTTACATCAAGGAGCAAAAAACTCCTATGTGAAAAAAATTGTCAAATTCAAAATGTTTGCATCGAAAAAAAAAATTCAAATGCAAAAACAAAAACAAAAAAACAAAAACAAATTTGAGAAGGGAAAAGCTCTTATTTGATTGGTCAAAAGACTTTCAAGACAAATTAGATTTCAAAAGTTGAGTGCCTTCAAAAAGATTGAATGACATGGTAATAATGCCGTGACAATCACCAACTCTTACATAACTTTTGGAAAAATTATGAGCCTTTTGAGCCTTAGCAAAACCAATATTATATCCCTTCCCAAAGTCTCTTTAGATTGTGATTATTCAGGCAAAAATAAGAACTCTCCAAAGAAGCTATCACTCAAGGAAGTGGGGGCAATGTTATCTTATCTCATATTAGGGTTACTTGACTTGTAAACCTGGCAAAGATGTTGTCAAATAATTGTTTCATTTCAAAACCAATGATGCTTATCCATTGTTAAAACCATGATTAAACTTGCATTACGGTCATTCTGAAAGACCTTTTGGATTGTTTAAGGTGTACTTATTGTGAATGATTTTTAGATCTTTCGACATTGGAAATGTGAGGTATATTGAGTGATCAAATTACTTCACACATAAATGGATGTCATCAAGTAACCCTTCTTAAGAGCATGTGATAAGCCATTTCTGACTAAGGAGCTCTTGCTTGGCATGCTTAATAAACCTATTTCACGAGTAGGATCATTCTGACAAAATTTTTCTCTTAAAGGAACATGATGACTAGTGATACATTCCAAGCTTGATGACAATTTTGAGATACATGATACTAAATGATATCAAATGTTTTTCAAAGTAATCAGACTTAGCTTGATTTGTTTATGCAATTAATGCTACAACATTGCCAATACATTTTCCTGATGTTGTCTCTAATGACATTTGTTCAAGTTAAATTTGACAGGTTCGCTCAATGAAACCATGCAATTTTCAAAGATTTTGGTCAACCTGAAACCATACAATTTCCAAAGGGTTGATGGGCATATCCTTAAACCACATGATTCGTGGACGTATCCTTAAACGACGCGGTTGGTGGGTTTATTTTTAAATCACATGGTTTGTGAGCTTATCCTTAAACCACACGGTTAGTGAATCTATCCTTAAATCACACAGTTAGTGGGTTTATCCTTAAACCATATGATTCGTGGATCTATCCTTAAATCATAGGGTTTGTGAGTGTATCATTTAACCACACTTTCACAAGGTTCATAGGTCAACCTTAAACCATGTCATTTCCAAAGGTTCATGGGTCGACCTTAAACCATGTCATCTCAAAAGGTTCATGGGTCTTCCTTAAACCATGCATTCTTGGTCGAAACTTCTTGTTACACGGCAAGACCTCTTTTCAAGTCGAAATCTATTGTTATACACTAAGACTTTACTAACTCAGTCGATACCCGTTACTACACGGTAGGACTTGTTGTTACACGATAAGACTTCACTAACTTAGTTGAAACCTGTTGTTACATGGTAAGACTTCACTAATTCGGTCGAAGCCAATTTTTACGTGATACGACCAAAAAAAAAAAAGACAAAAAAGAAAAGAAAAGAAGAAAACGAAGAAATAAATGATGAAATAAATTCACACTTTCATGGCCTGTCAGCAAAAATGAAGGTGTTACTTTGTCTTTAAAAAAACCTCTTTGAGCTCCCTTTCAAAGTGGGGTTTCAAAGTGGGACAGTTGTTGACACTCAAATTTTTGTCATCACCTTTTAAATATCTATTTATTTTGCAAATATATATATATAAATTTATAAAAAGATAAACAACGAAAAAAATTGATAAAAAAAAATCAAGCAACGGGCCGGCCTTCTTCTTTAACAAATTTTCGGCCCCCAAAAAACCCCTCTTCCCTGGACCTTTATTTCATTTTTAGCCCATCATACAACAAAGAAGAAGAGAAGCCCGGCCCGGCCCTTCTTTCTTCTTTTACACCTCAGCCGTCACTCACTCACGCACGTTCACATACACACGCATGCAGCCGAGGAGACCTCGATGGCGCCGTTTGTCCAAATGCCACCCCCCACAACGATGACGTCGGCACCGTGATGTAAGCAAAGAGAATAGCCCAGTTGTCGTCAGAGGAGAGGTGAGGTGTGCGAAGGGGGATCATTTTTGTTGTTTTATTTACCAAAAAAAAGAAAAACAGAGAAGATAAACCAGAGGAAAAGGAAGGAGATGCGTGGGTTTTTTGTTTTGCTGGTTTTTTTTGGGGGGGGGGGAGTTTTTTGGTCGATTTTCTAGTTTTGGAGAGAGGGGGAAGCCGCAGGTTTTTGGATCCTCCCGTTTCTGGTTTTCTGGGTTGTAGGGTTAAGAGAGAGGGAGATTTCTCTTCCCGTTTCTTGGTGCATTCGACAAGGAAAAGAAGAAGAGGCTCGCTAGTATAAAACTTTATCTGATGAAGGTCCCTCCTGGTACGCCTCAAGCTCCACCGAAGGCCAACCTGCAATCCACTATGCACCATAAGCGATCCTTAAGCCAGGTAAGTTCTCTTCCCTTCTGTATATGCCCTGGTCTGTTCTGTCCATGAGGTGTGATATCACCGAATTAAATCCTTGAGTCTTCGAGCGAACCAAGTGAAACTAAGCCATGTCCATCATGTGTCTGTCATGGTTGAGCGTCATTGTACCATACTTGGGTTAAAAAACGCCTCAAACCTGAACCTGAAATTTGTTTTCTTCAATGCATACCACCAGTTTGTTAAAATTCCCAAATGAAGTCCCGAGACCTTCATCGTCGTATCTGTGCTCGATAGTCCAATTTGATGGGTGTTTGTTCGTATATTGTGGATCTTCCTTTGCTTTCGTGCTTTTCTTGGTGTTTTATGGCAATTCCGTGCTATGTCCTTTGTTTTCTTTTTGAATCACCTGAGGAGGAATACCTCGCCGGAGCACCCTTTTACTGACGAAGCTTATGATTCGTGGCAACCCTGGTTAGTTGTATCTTTATGCATCTTAGCGCATTTGTGTTGTCTTGCTCGTTGAAATCGATGCCGTGAAGTGTGCGGGTTCGATGAGGTTTTTAACTTTTTCTTTTTTTGGTCGCCGGAGTAGTCAGCCGTCGAGGGGCCGGCGTCGATTAGGGAGAGTTAGGCTGGCGACGGTCGATGATGTTTCTGTGACGGTGGTCGACGGCCAAATGGTGTGGCGTTGATGTTTTCGGCTGCGGGAAATGAGAAATGCAGGAGAAACGCATGAAGAAGTCGTCGGGAGGTTGAAGAAGAAGGAATTTGCAGGGGAAAAGGACAAAACAGAAAAAAGATAAAAAGTAAGAGAGAAAAAAAATTAAAAAATAGGAAAAGCAAAAAAAAAAAAAAAAAAAAGAAGTTAGAAATTGCTTTTTAATCCGACCGGGTTGGCTTCGGGTAGACGGGTCGGGCTATCGGTGCAGATCGGGTTAATCGGTCCAAACCCGTTTCCCGAATATAATATAATAAAAAATTCTAAAAAAATTCTAAAAAAATCACAGAAATCTTAGAAAAAGTCTAAAAATATTTAAAAATTCATAAAATGTTTTTAAATTCATAAAAATTGTGAAAATATAAAAATTCCAAAAAATAATAATTTTTTTAAAATTCAGAAAAGCCTTAAAATATCAAAAAAATAAAATCCAGGAAGCTCATTTTTTTTTTTTAATTTCGGAAAGTATAAAAAAATTAAAAACATAAAAAATATAAAAAAAATATGGAAATTTCTCAAAAATATAAAAAATTCAGAAAATTAAATGAATTTGGAAAACCCTTAAAAATGAAAAAAAAAAAAAACCAAAATTGGACAAACCTTTAGGGTTTTTCAATAGAGTCCTTTATTTTGTGTTACATTTGTTATGGACAATATTAGGATATTCACTTGCTTTATTTTACGATTATAATTAATTGTGCATTTTACTATCTTGGATATTATTTTCCCACTCTATAATGATTAGGACAAACCTTAGTCGTATGATTTAGGGGTGTCAAAAAAACCCATCCAACCCAATCCGAACATAATCCGAACACGACCCGAACACGAAATAAATATGGTACATGTTTCGGGTCTTAATACTGTTTGGGTAACAATTATAAACACAAATGGAATACATGTTTTGGGTCAAGTTAGGGTTGGAACATTGTTCCGACCCAAACACACCCACCCAAGTTATCTTCTCTACAACTCCTTCTACTCGCAACTCATCCAGCATGTCTCATCTCACAAGTTTGTCGTCGTCGGCCCCCATCAATCTCTCTCCCTCTCCCCCCCTCTCTCTCTCCCCATCTTTCATATGATTTGCTTCTTTTTTGTGGCCGACGCAGAACTTTAGAGGAGGGAGTATTATCTGTCTGCGGAGATGTTCACGGACGAGTTGGACAAGACCTCACGGCATCACGTAAAAGCATTTCGAATTCCCTTTGTCATATTTTTTATTAAAAAATTATATGTCTACGGAGATATTCATGGACGGGTTGGACGAGGCCTCGCGACGTCATGTAAGAACATTTCAAATTTCCTTTGTCATATTTTTTTGTTAAAAAATTATCTATATGCGGAGATGTTCACGGATGGGTTGGATGAGGTTTCGCGGCATCACAGTTCACGGACGGGTTGAACGAGATTTCGTGGTGTCACGTAAGAGCATTTCGAATTCCCTTTGTAATATTTTTTAATAAAAAACCCGAAACCCGACCCGAACCGACTCGAACCGACCCGTTTTTTTTGCTTCATGTTTTATGCATTTCGGGTCGGGTCGGTTCAGGTCAAATGACATAACCCTTATTGTTTGGGTCGGGTCGGGTCGGGTCGGGTAACATCAAGACCCGACCCGACCCGTTGACACCCCTAGTATGATTAACATAATCAAGTCCCTGAATCTAAAATTTCTGGTTGGGAAAATAATAAGATATTCTCCCGTATCTTGTTAGGTTTCTAGCTAACCCTGAAAAGGTTAGTGGTAACTCTGTTTAAACTTATATAGGCTAAACCGATTGAAATTTTGAATGTCCGATATCGTGCGGATATGGGCTTGGAAGAGTCCGAGTTAATGAAAGGCCGTTAGCCCGAACTTAATAATACCCCTAAATCTAATTAAAAGCTCCCCTAGTCATTGGCGAGCCCCCAAAAAGTTAGGTTGCGACAACTCCGTACTAATATACTTCAAAGTGCCTTTTGATTATGAAGTCAAACCCAAAGAATGACATAGAAAGATAGTAGTATCGTTGGAGAAGAAGAACAGACTCGGTCCAATCTAATTCATCGACATTCCAAGCTTTCAAATTGCATTGAACCAACGATTGGTCGGAAGTTGACTGATTTTTTTCTTTTCTTCTATATACTCCTTTTATTGTCAATTTTTCTCCAATACAAAAGGCTAAATGTTCAACAAACAATAATATTCGATCACCACGAATATTGTTTGTGATTACATAATCAGCCACCACAAAGCACGGAATAACATGTGCTTCTTTGCCAAATTTCATGAAGCTTTTGTACAGACGGCCATCGATAGACGCCATGTAAAACAGTTTCGATATCTTAGAGCTCGCAGAGCCACCCCAAAAACCAAGAAAGACACATAAGATCAAAGGCTTTCTCCACAAGCAAGAGCGTTGGTCAAGAATGCATGCCTAATCGAGGGGCTCGGGCTCGTATATTAGCCGACACAAGATGGTCCTTGGTTTTCGTGACTAAGAAGGCCGAATCCGTCTCCATATTGGTAAAAAGTATGAGAAACTCGTGCCAAGTTTAAATAGGCACCAAGAAAATGCTTGGATCCAGGAACTGGCTGGTCTCCAAACACAACTCTATTCATCCTCTTCCAAGTCTCACGCACCATATGCCTAATGTTTTCCCACGCAGCCTCTTCCAAAGCACCGGTTTCATTCATGTAGCATTCTAGGGCATTAAAGTTTTCTCCTCGTGCCAATTCATACAAAGCATGGACAACATAGTTGGGTTATAAACATAAGTCCAAATACTCATCTCACTTTCGCATCCTAGAAATAAAAAAGAATAGCTTGTTACTATGAATATACCAATGTTGTACTCTCTTTTTTTTTTTTTTTTATAAGCCACTATTTACAAGGAGAAGAACAATATAAAATTAAGTCACCGATGATGTACTAAAATCATTGGTAAATCGAAGGATCTTGGCAGAATAATGTTATATTTTTCACATAAACTATTTTCTGCTCTAGGTTCTTTTTCTTTTCAATTTTTCTCCAATATAAAATGCTTTATTTTTTACATAAATAGAAATCGATCACCAGCAATACTATCAGCAATTTGGTAACCAGCCACAACGCAGAGCACGGAATAGCATGTGCTTCTCTGCCGAATTTTATGAAACTTGTACCCCTCAGGAGACTTCAATCACAATAGTTTCAATATCTAAAGCTCACAGAGCCACCCTAAAAGCTAATAATAACGCATAAGATTAAGGGCTCCTTCCAATAGCAAGACCTTGGTCAATAATGCATCCCTAATCGAGGGGCACGGATTCGAATATGGTCGACACAAGATGGTCCATGGTTTGGTGACCGGGAAGGCCGTGTCCGTCTCCATACTCGTAAAAGCAATGAGAAGCTCTTGCCAAATTCAAACAGGCACCAAGAAAAGGCCCAAACCCGGAGAATGGGTAGTCCTCAAACACTTCTTTGTTCATCTTCTTCCAAGTCTCGCGCACCTGATGCCTGATATGTTCTCGTGCGGCCTCTTCCGAAACCCCGGTTTCATTCATGTAGCATTCTAGCGCCTTGTAGTTGTCTCCTCGTGCCAATTCATGCTAAGAATGGACGACAATGATGGGTTACCAACATAAGTCGCCAAATTCATTTCACATTTATATCAAAGAAATAAAAAAGAATAGCACATCATCGTGGATATTCCGATAATGTGTATTTTTCATAAGCGATAATTTACAAGGAAAGGACAACTATCGAAGTAAGTTACCGATGATGTACTGAGATCATCGTTGAATCGAAGGATCTTAGCAGAAGAATGCATGACACCCGGGATTTTCGATACATAATCAAGTCCCTCTTCCGTCACTTTGTCTGTGGTTAGGAAGTAGCTATCCAACAGCAAAATCAGCCCTCCAATTGAATCCACCGCAACGTCCATGTACTCCTTCAGTGTCGGTTTAATGCCTTTGTTGTACCAATAGACCTCCTGTACGCCTTGCATTCATCAGCCCACTATATGATTCAAACTCGAAAAGTGTGTCAGTGACCAAGTCGAAGGACGTTCTTTCTCATAGTTTCACGGATTCTCAATGTTTAACGGGAAGTCATAACGAAAGTTAGAAGTAGAAAAATGAGTTATTTGACGCTGGCTAGAAATCATTAGGCGAAAGATTTAGCAAGTCAAGATTACCACTTTCCGCAGGTAAGGGATGGGGTTGATTCCTCGTTCTCTCATCGTCCAATATCCAAGTTCATTGGTCGTGTTGTACAAGATCATAAAACTATCTCGTATTGTTGGAGGAAGCTTATCGATCTTTGTAATGTCCCACCTAGACAAGTTATCACCATTTCAACAATTTTATAAATTTTACCGTCATTCAATACGCTTTCTAGTAATAACAATGAAAATTATTGCATACCATTACTTTATTAGCCCAAACCAATCAATTACATGGAAGAAAAACAAGCTGACATAAAACATGATATGGGCAAAACACATCGAAGAATTTATTTCATAATATATAATTTTTAGGATTTGTTCTAGGCATCGCATTGATAGAATAATTAATTCCCTGTCTTTTTTCTTGGCTATAATATTTACAAGGAAAATAATGATAGTGATGACACTGTGCAAACCTGAGAATGAAATCTGTTAAAAGCTCAAGCTCTTCTGGCGTCCCATAAATATCGTAAACGTCATCGATAAGTGTCACCAGACAACCGATCCTTGTATTCAATTCTCTAAAAGCTGTATATTGAGGTTCAAAAACAAATATACAGCTCCAAAAATAGTTTTCCACTAGCCTGTCTCTAAAGAAGGTCATCTTGTTCGCCCCAAGTTCAACCCACCACCTGAAAAATGTGCCATATGATGAGTAAGTCAATCAAAATTCGCTCCTAATTTACCAGATTGCATCTATGAACCATAGAGTGCTTTGTGTGTACCTTGCCAGACTGCTGACTTCCTTCCTGTGAATTGACTGCACTAAATTAAAATCTAATTTAGCCAATCTGAGCAAAGAGGGGATCATGTCTTGCTGTTTCTCGTACATGTCCATGAACCACCGAGCCTCCAACCTGTTTGGCCTCCAATGGATCGGCAAATCTAATGCATGACTCACATTGCTGGCTAAATGCGTGGGAACTTCGTCGAGATTTAGATCCTTCAGATGCTTAGAAGCATAGTTCCAAGCTTCATCGAGTATGGTTTCACCTTCCAAACCATGAAAAGAAGCTTCATAAAGACCAAGAAGCCCCTTCACATCTTCATTGAGCGATTCGTTGAATGTGCCTGTCTTGTTCATAAACTTTTGGAACACATCTATATGTCCAGCGAAAGGAATGGTAAGGTAAAATTTGATGCATCAACATGATTCACAAAAGGTTAACTAGTTGGCGACTACCTTGTGGTACATTGTATCCATGTTGTCTAAGTAGCCGGAATCGAAGGGAAGCGGCATAGAGATTGTCCAAAAGTGAAGCATCTTCGGTGCTGTTATAGATAGAACTTAGAGCGTTTTTTATCTCCATTTCGAAATGGTATCCTAGTCCTAGTCTTTGAACCACATCAACGAACTCCAACTTGGCCACCTGATTCATCTCGCTGTCGAATAGACCCTGGACTTCTTTCTTCAGCCTTTGGACTTGCTCCATATATTTATCCTCCTAGGCACATGAAAAACTCAGAAATATGAGATCTTAATCGAACTTAATGCACAATCAGAGTTGAATATCACCTCTCCTATTAAAACAGATGGATTCTTGACATATTTGCAAGCACATTTGAGCGGGCACTGTTGAGCTCTTGCCTATATGTTGAGAATATGCCATTTTGACCAGGTCAATGGATATCTCCTATAGAATATTATTGTGGTTGGTCGTCCATTTGACATTGTGGCAGTGGATTAACGTGTAAATTGATTTTACGTATGTCGAATGTCGTATATAAATCTTAAACATAAGCACACGATAAGTATACATCCATGTATCTAATTCAAAGTACAGTTTTTCTTTTATTTCTATGTCGTTTTAGGATTTGTGTACTTATCCCATCAAAGTAAATAGAAAGTAGGCAAAAAGTGCACTTTGGTCACAGAACTTATGTTGTTTTTGTCGTTAGCGTGGTTAACTTAAAATTTGGAAACAGCAAAGTGAAGCCGAGGTATTAATCGATGCCAAACAGAAATCTAATATTCATATAATCAGTGCCATCATGAAATAAAGTAATATTGAAATTGGCTTAAATTTATCTTGAGTTATTGTTTTTGTTGTTCCGCGAATTGAATATCCACAACAGTGCCCAGTTTTTCCGCATCATACTTCCAGCTAGCATTGACATGGACATGAGCTTGCATTATCAGAACCATAGACCAAAAAGTTTGTTAGGGAATTTTTACAAGTTTGAGGACCAAATGGGAGTAAGAATGCAAATTCAGGACCAAATATGAATAGTTTCCATAGTACTTCAAGCTAGGCTAGGATTTTGTGCCGGAAAAATAATAGTTACCGTGTAATCCACACTAAGTGACTGCACAAAGTCATAGTCCCAAACGCTGGGTTGCCAATTCGCCGAACGTCTCACAATCTCTCGATCTTCAGTCTTCATAGCGCGGGTCACAAATCGAGTGCTGGGGGAGGCGGCGGCAGCGGCCGCCAAGGAGGAGGAGGAGGACGAGCAGCTAAGGTGTCTAACAAATAAGAGAGAGGGCTGATTATGGCGGATTGAGGAGGGGAGGAAGCTCGGGCACAAAACAGGAACAGCCATTGCGAAATTGATTGCAAGTCTCTTAGTATGCTGACCATCCTTTATATAGGGTTTGTAGTGGAGCCCGCCATGGAAAAAGTTTTTAATTGCTTTCGGTGCAAATTTTCTATTTACTCGAGCCATTCTCTAAGCATTGTAATTTAGCTTCTTCTTCTTTTTTTCTGTTCCAAACGAATGTCCTCGACACACTACGATTAATCTGGATTAATAAAAACATCGTGCTAGTGTCGAAATTTGTCATAAACCATTCTTTGACTTATATATTTACGATTAAATTGTATATGGGTTGTTTAAACATTTAAAAAAGCCAAGTGAAAATGAGTTTAAATAATTAGAGTTCAATCGGATTAGGTCTTAATGGAATTTTAGATGATTTAACATATATGGCTGGCACACAACACCAAATTAGTGCAAGCCGAATTACAAGCGACACATGAACTTTTCACCCTAGCACGTGGGATTTGACTGATAAGGGTAGTTGCATATTGACGAAAGGGATTGCATTAGCTTTAATACTATGTTAGATTTTGTGAGAGCACTGTTAATTATTCTAAGATTTTAACTATTAGATGAATGTATAATTTAATATTTAAATATTCTAACATGTATGGTGACATCCATAATTCGGACAAAATCAGAAAATCTCCCATAAATTCTCCCAGGAGACAAGGGAAAAAATGTCGAGGCCTAAGCAAGATCGTCGCTTTGACTCTCGATATGCTTTCAGCCCTTCTTCTTGCTCAAGATGATTAAAGCTGAAGCTGAACTGGGGTCTTCTTCTTCAGCTCCTTCTTCTTGTTTAGCTTTATTTACTCACAAGTGCCATGTCCTCTCGCCCTTTATCCGAACTTCAATTTTCTTTCTGAAATTCCATGTCAAATTTAAAATTTCATTAAAAACAACATAAGATCAATCACTGAAATATCTTACCGAAAGCACTATAGCAATCAATTTTCACTCATGTGATACTCAAATGATCGAAAAGGTTATATGGCACTTGTAGTGTTTATTTTACCACAAAAAGCTCACCAAGAGAAAAAATAAGTGGAATATAGAATTTTGTAATATTTATACATCTTGTAATGAATAGTACATAAAAAGATTATTCCATCAAAGATGAATATGATTAAAGGAGATATATGCACAATCTTGAGTGATATAGAAAATTAAGGAACTAACTATGCATTGTCCGACTTTAATTTTACTAAGAAAAATGAATAAAATATGTTGTAACAATTTGAGGGCCAAATATCATGCAAAGCCTAGAATCTTTCACTCTTTTTTTGTTATATCAAAATCAATTTCTAAAATCATAAACAAATCACCTGGAGACCATTGAATACAAACAGGAAAAAAGAGAGAGCAAAAACAGGAAAGAAGACGAGTGGACTCATCAAATTTTTCAAGAAGAAACAGTGAGAAAACATGACAGAACGTCATTGCGACGTCAGGTCAGAAATTAATGCAATTGTAAGCTCGAAGATCTCTGCTCTTGAAGCTGAAGGTCGTTTGTTGTCAATTGCGAACGTGACAAAATCCCCCTAAAGAAGCGAAAATTAATGCCCCCCAAAATCCAGCCGCTCCTAACTAATAGGGCGTCGCCGGTGTAGAGTCGATGCAAGTTTGGCTAGGGTAGCTTTCGATCGTAGGACGGCTCTCCCATTCAAACTAAGATCCCACCAAACTCCCTTTCCCTTAACATGTGGTGTCGTACAACCACAAATAGAAAATCTGCTTTCGACTTGTAACTTATGATGGCTGTTGTTTGTAAAGACTGAGAAATCATAATAAAAAAATGTAAAGTCGCTGTCCATGAATGAGCTCCGATTAAAGCTTAACGAAGGGGTACTCTACCTTAGTCACAACTTAATGGCACGGATCTGGGACCATCGTCATTGTCAGCAAGTGAAACAACACTTATTGATGAAAAAGTCGGATTCTATCCGAACTCTCAAATATCTTGCAAAAAGTCCCACCTTTTAGCTTCCATCTACACTAGTTAGAGGTTCGACATGTGGACCGAAATGTACTTACGTGTCTCAGATTTAGGGGACGTGGATTGAAGGCAGACGGAAAGACGCTTTATCACACCATAGAATCGTTTCACGAAAGTGGGAAAATTTTTGGTAGTTGTGGTTTTCCCCCCGGCTACAGGTCACTCCATTCCCTGCCTCGACTGCCCCTTTAGGCAAAGCAAAATCATCTCTATCCAGCCATGGCGACTACACTGCGAAATCGCCTCTTTACTCTGCACTCGACCTCTCTTCTTCCACCCTCACTTCGGCCATCTCGGAATGCCCCCTCTTCCTCGCTCTCTCTCAAGACCCCTCCTCTCTTGCAGCCCACCCACTGCGGCCCTAGCTTTCGTGCCTCCACTTCCAAAACCGAGAACCCGACAGCCTCGGACTCGGCCTGGATTGTCCGGAAAGTTTTCTTACTCCTGCACGGGGTCGATAATGGGAAGCCCGAGTATGCGATTCCGGGTCCGTCTATTGTGGGCAGGTCTTCGCATATCAATGCTCTGGCTCGAACTTCGGAAGAAGTTGCAGTTACATCCAGGGAACCAGGTCGGGCTGATTGATTGATGTGTCTTGCAGGCAAGACACAGATTATAAATCACTTCTTGGTGAACAAGAGTTGGTAGATTCGCACCCCGACTCCGAATCTATTTTTGTGACTAGGGAAATGGCATCATCTCGTGTCTCCCCTGATGTATTGTCCCTTCCTTTTATATGTTTTTGTCTCCCTAATTCTTTTTTTCAAGCTCATCCTCCTTTTATCAGTCAACTTTCCTTCTTTTTTAACACCATTGGTTACAGTATCACTCTCTTAGGCGTGAACATTTGAAATCCCACACCTTTGGCTTTCTCTTTCGTTTGTATTTGTATACGTTTTGTTATGTCTTCTTACCTCTTGCATTGCAGGGCGCAGGAGTCCAACTAAACGGCTTTCCTCCCTCCTCACTCAGAGCCCATGTCACTGGGCACGTTACTCGTCTTTCTCCTACCACTTGTAGAGCGCAGGACTCGAACCCATGCCACTAGGCAACTGGCCTGATGTTGTGTACTTGATTGTATCATACTTGAATTGAAATATGGAAACTCGCCCCTTCTTGGGTTGGTCTCCTTCTCTGCTGGGAGTTCTGCTGTGAGTTCCTCTTACAACTTTACCCAAAACCTCGAAGAGCAGTGAAACTATGGCTACCGAACCTCCCCTTGCCTTCTTTCAATCATGAGTGCTTCTTATTCTCTTAGCCATTGCATTAGTTGTGCTCCGAACTGTCGCTCTAGCTCAAGCACTCTCTCTCGAAGAAGCGAGCACACACGATCTCCAACTTGCTTTCAGGCAAAACAATCTCAACTCAAGGCAGCTGACTAACTTCTATCTCAACCGGATTCGGAGGCTCAACCCGCTCCTCAGAGGGGTCATTGAGGTGAACCTGGATGCACTGCACCAAGCCGATAGAGCAGACTGAAAACGTAAGGTGAAGCCATATGGCTCGCTCTCTGTTGTGCACGGGATCCCTACACTGCTCAAAGATAACATAGCCACCAAAGACAAGATGAACACCACAGCAGGCTCCTTCACGCTTCTCGGTTCGGTTGTGCCACGCGATGCTGGTGTGGTGGATGACGTGCCAGGAGCGGCCAGGGAAAGGTTTAGCCAAACAACCGATCCACTTTTCTATTCTGGTCTATCTTTGCAAGGTTTGACAATTCAAACGCTTTCGCGTGAGTCTATTAATTTAGTCGAACCTCCATACTTAAAGTTGCATTTCGCGAAAAATATCCGGAAAATGAGGATAGATCATTACAAGAATCTGTTGGAAATATTAAGAATCATGCGCCTGTGAGGGCGCCATGATAGGTGCTTATGAAGCACTTAGGGCTGTTTTGTCCTAGAAGTGGCAGATTCGACATAATAATAGAAGGAAAACCTCCTCTGAATCTATTTATTTGATGACTATAGTTAAATGCATATGAACACAGAATCCATACAATCTATCGGCGGATCCTTGAGGGTCAAGTAGTGGGTCGGCCATATCCGTGGCAGCGAATATGGGGGCGGTGTCGCTGGGAACAGAGACGGACGGCTCAATCTTATGTCCCGGTTATGTTAAATTGTTGATCCAATTTCTAGAATAAACTAGAGAATACTAAAATAAATAAAAATAATAAAAAATCTAGACTAAGGCGGCAACTTGTCCAAGTCAGGAAGCAGGCAGCAGCAAAAGAAAGCTTTGAAAAAGTCAAAATTAGTGGGCTGAAGATTGTAGAAAAATCTGGACGTGAGCTGCAAGACAAAAGCAAGTACAAGTCAAAGTTGAAGACTAAAGGATTCTCTAGAGTCATCTAGGTGTCTAAGTCGGTCAAGAAGAGGCGGTGTCCCACGCCTATAAATAGGACTCGGGTGATGTCTCCTTTGTCTAGTAGTGAAAAATTACAAAAACCCTCCTTCCTTTTTTGTACACCCAACTGACCAACTTCTTCTCCTTGTATTATTTACCAACTAATAAAATAATCCTTTTCTTTCTTATACCCTTGCTACATTCCACATACACATAAACACTTGCACACACGCTTCCGCAAAATACCCAACCCAACAGTGGTATCGAGCCACGTCTTTGGTTGGTATTAGGCGTTTGTCCTAACCACCCACTCCTAAAAACTACCCATCCAAATTCCAAACAACTAAACTATGGCCACTTCTACATCATCCTCATTTCCCATTCCTATTTTTGATGGGAATAACTATGGTTTTTGGAGTATCAAAATGACTACCTTCTTGATGGCCCAAGACTTATGGGACATCGTGGAAAAGGGTTACGAGGCTCCGCAAGAAGGTGCGAGTGTTCCGAAGGATCAACTACAAAAGGATGCAAGGGCACTTTATTTTATTCAACAAGCACTCTCGGAAACGATATTTCCGAGAATAATTGGAGCGAAGACTGCAAAGGGAGCTTGGGAGATACTTCGAGAAGAATTTCAAGGATCAGAAAAGGTACGTATTATCCGACTTCAAACTTTAAGAAGAGATTTTGAGAATTCTAAAATGAAAAATTATGAGACCATCCAAGAATATTGTGGAAAATTAAAGGAACTAGTTAATCAAATGAGAGCCTACGGAGATGAGATCACTGATCAAAGGGTCGTAGAAAAAATATTGGTGTCACTTACTAAAAAATACAATTCCATTGTGACAACTATAGAAGGAACTAAAGACTTGGCGACTTTATCGGTGAGTGAATTAATTGGCTCTCTAGAAGCACATGAGAAAAGACTAATGGCACAAGATGAAGATTCAATTGAAAGTGCCTTTCAATCTAAAATAAACGTACGGTCTCATCAATCTAAAAATAGTGGAAGGAGTTCATGGAAAAATAAAAAAGGAAGAGAAACTACACAAAGGGAAAATTATCCACCTTGTGGCGTTTGCAAAAAACCAAATCATTTGGAGAAGGATTGTTGGTTCAAAAATAAGTCACAATGCCGCTTTTGTAAAAGATATGGCCACGTAGAAAAAGATTGTCGATCGAAAACAAATAATCAAGGTAACTATGTTGAAAAAATGAAAGAAAGTGAAGACAATATATTCTACGCGGGCCAAGTGGCAAATAATAAGAAAAACGATACATGGTATATTGATAGTGGGTGTAGCAATCATATGACGGGGGACGAATCGATATTCGCCGATATTGATAAGTAAGTGAATTCCCAAGTAAAATTGGGTAATGGTGCATTAGTGGACGTTAAAGGAAAAGGCACCATCGCCGTAGAAACAAATAAAGGACCAAAATATATTCATAATGTATATCTAGTTCCCAGTCTAGCACAAAATCTCTTGAGCGTGGGCCAAATGATTCAAAGTGGGTATTCTCTATACTTTAGAGGAGATACCTGCATTATCTATGATAAATATAAAAACATCATTGCCTCTATTAAGATGGAGAATAAAAATTTTCCTATTCGATGGAAATATATCAAAGACATAGCCATGAAAGCTCAACTTGATGATTCATGGCTATGGCATCGAAGATTTGGCCACTTCAACTTCGCTGGACTAAAAACTCTCCATCAGAAAAATATGATGAGAGATTTACCAGCTATTTCAAAAATTTCAGATGTTTGTGAAGGATGCCTCCTTGGAAAACAACAAAGGCAGTCCTTCCCATCTAGAGGTGCATGGAGAGCTAAAAAACCATTAGAGCTTGTTCATACGGATGTATGTGGTCCAATGAGAACCCCTACACTTAGCCAAAATAAATATTTCATCCTATTCATTGATGACTACACACGAATGACGTGGGTATACTTTCTTCGAGAAAGATCGGAGGTTTTCTCTATTTTTAGAAAATTCAAGAACCACGTCGAGAATCAAAGTGGCCGAAAAATCAAAGCCCTAAGGAGCGATAGAGGCACTGAATACAACTCAAGAGAGTTCAATAAATTTTGTGAAGATGAAGGAGTTCATCATCAACTAACCGTTGGCTACGCCCCAAACAAAATGGAGTAGCGAAAGGAAGAATAGAACCGTCATGGAGATGGCAAGGTCCATGCTAAAGGAGAAAGGCCTTCCTAACACCTTCCTCGGCAGAAGCAGTCTACACGGCTGTATACCTCCTAAATAGGTGTCCAACTAAAGTAGTCCAAAATAAAACTCCAGTCGAAGCATGGAGCGGACGGAAGCCTTCAGCGAAGCATCTCAAGGTGTTTGGCTGTATATGCTACGTTCACATCCCTGCTCAAAAGAGGAGTAAGCTCGACGAGAAGACTGAAAAAGGAATATTCCTTGGTTACGTGATCAATCAAAAGGCTATCGGGTTTACAACCTAAGAACTAAGAAGCTCGTGATCGGGTCGAGACGTCGAGTTCGATGAGAATGCTGCCTGGAATTGGGAGGATGAGAAGATCGAAAAAAAGTATGTCGCCTTGCCAGACACGTCACCTACTCAAGAGGAATTAATAACACAAGAAGAAGGAGAAGTGCCAGATTCCACCACTCATGACGTAACTCCACCAACCTCTCCAAGAGTGATGCAAGAAGAATCTCCTCCAGAGTCTCCAGTACTAAGGGTAAAAAACCTTAGAAGAATTTATGACACGTGCAACTTTGTTGCTTTAGAACCAGAAAACTACGAACAAGCATCCAAAGAAGAAGTTTGGATAAAAGCTATGGAAGAAGAGATCAAAATGATCGAGAAAAATAAAACTTGGGAGCTCGTTGATCGCCCTAAAGACAAAGAGATCATTTGTGTCAAGTGGGTCTACAAGACAAAGCTTAATGCAGATGGATCCATCCAGAAGCATAAAGCAAGGCTGGTGGCGAAAGGATACTTGCAACAACCAGGTATCGACTATACTGAAACTTTTGCTCCTGTTGCTCGCCTTGATACTATTCGAGCACTCATAGCCCTAGCAGCACAAAAAGAATGGAGGATCTATCAACTAGATGTGAAATCGGCATTTTTAAATGGATATCTTCAAGAAGAAATATATGTGGAACAACCACAAGGCTTTATTATCAGAGGGCAAGAACAAAAGGTTCTAAAGCTTAAAAAGGCTCTTTATGGATTAAAACAAGCACCACGAGCATGGTATAGCCGAATAGACGAATACTTCACCAAGCAAGGATTTAGGAGGAGCATGAGCGAGCCAACGCTTTACATCAAGACCCAAGGTAAGTCCGACACACTCATTGTCTCTTTGTATGTAGATGATCTCATATATACAGGGAACAATGAAGTGATGATTCAAGAATTCAAAGAAGAAATGATGAAGACATTTGAGATGACGGACTTGGGCTTGATGCACTACTTCCTTGGCATCGAGATCAACCAAAATGGAGGAGTCTTTATCTCGCAAAAGAAATATACCGAGAACCTCCTGAAGAAATTCAAGATGAACTATTGCAAAACTGTTGCGACACCACTTGTGACAAATGAGAAGCTACTAAAAGAAGATGGAGCGGAAAAAGTTGATGCTTCTCTCTATAGAAGTTTGATTGGTAGTTTACTATATCTCACTGCTGTTGACACCCGAATTTTTGCTTATATGTTTAAATGCTCATTTATTTTGCATATAGAAATATAGATTAATTTATAGAAAAGATAAAAAAAAAAAAAACGAAAAAAAAAAGAAAAAAAAAAGAAGAAAAAAAGAGAAGTATTTTCGGGTGGGCTGGCTCAGTCCAGCCCACTCTTATTTCTTCCTTTCCTAGCCCACCTTCTTCTCTTCCTTTTTCTTTTCTTTCAGCCCAACTCGCCCCCCTCCTTCTCTTTTCCTCGGCCCGGCCCGGTCTCATCTCTTTTTCTCTTCTCCCTCTCCGCACGTGAACAGCAGCATGCAAGAGGGGCAGCAGCAGCACAGTCGATCGACGACGACGTTTCAACCATCCTCAGAGGCGACGTCACCCGCGTGACGCCAGCAAGGGAAGATTCCCTTGCTGCGCTGTCACGCGGCCATTAGAGGGGCGGAGAAACGGTTATGTGTAGGTATCGACGAGCAGGAGATTTCGGACAGGGGGAGCAGGGGATTTTAGAGGAGGAAAGGAACAAAAAAGAGGGAGAAAAAGAGAAAAGAGAGGGACGCAGGGAGAAGGACTGAGGGCGACGCCGGATCGGTGGCCGACGTTGCCTCACCGCACCTCAACTCCGGTACCAGAAGTGATAAAAAGAGAGAGAGAGCCGGGTGGACTGAGCAGAAAAGGGAGAAAACCAGAAAACAGAAGAGGAGGAACGCCGGAGACAGTGAGACTCGAGAGAGAAAACCAGAAGGAAGAAGGAGACGCGAAGAAACATCTAGACGCCGCCGGAGACCGTCCACCCGCCCTCCTCCGCCGTGGCTTGCTCCCTAGACCAGGTAGGCCTCTTCTCCGCCCGTTTCTGCTCTGCTTGGTGAAGTGGAGGGCCGGAGCTCGCGCCGACCAGTTAGCGCGAGCCCCGGCCCTTGTTAGTCTTCCATCTTGCTCCTGCCTTCCCCTTATGCCATGTTTAAAGATTTCCGGCGGGTTTGAGACTTGGTTGAACCACGAATTCCCGAAACCAACAGTGCCCATTAGGTGTTTGACAAAATGCCTACATGAAACCCAGAAATTTGCATAATCGGTTCCGGTTAGTTTCCTAAAGATGTGATCGTATATCGTTTGCTGTGATAGTTCTCTTAGCATCATGGTTATTTTGTGAGGTTTCTGCTTGTTTTTTTTTATCCGAGGGGGGTTTTCTTTTTACCTCCGGCGACGGGTAGCTTCAAAGGGTCGCCGGAGGTCATCGCCGGCGGTGACGGTGGCATTCGGTGTCTGTCGGATAGGATGGCCGACGCTAGATGATAGTGGATGACCTCCTTGTGGGACTGATGAGGACCTGTGGCCACCTCGGCGGCGGCGGCGCGGCGAAGAAGTCGCGGGCGTCGAGTCTGCAGTAGGGAACCAAGGAAGAAGACGAAGACCAGAACAAAAAAAAAAAAGAAATAAAAAAAAAGAATAAAAAAAAAAAAAGGGGCTGGGCCGAAAATTTAGTCAAAAGGGGCTGGGCTGGTTTATTTCTCTTCGAATGGGCCTAGGATAAGTTTGGGCTGAAAATAGAATTGGAGATGGGCTATTTTATTTTATTTTTAATCATGGGCCATTTTTAAAAAGAGTTTTCGACCGGGCCGTTCAGCCAGCCCGGTCATTGCTCCGGCCCGGACCATTAGGGCCCGGGTCGGTTTAGTAGGGCCGGGTCTCCCGACCCGGTCCGAATGATTTTTTTTAATTAAAAATTAAAAATTCTAAAAAAATCAAAAAATTTCAGAAAATCAAAAAAATATTTAAAAATATTTAAAAATTCGAAAATTCAGAAAATGCATAAAAAATTCAGGAATCTGGAAATTTCGAAAACAAATATTTTTATTTTATTTTATTTTCGAAAATATTAAAATAATAAAAAATTCTAAAAAAAAAATTAGAAAAATTCAGAAGATTCCAAAAAAAAAAAAAAATTAATAAATGCTTTTTCTTAAATTTTAAGAAATATCAAAAAAAAAAACCTTGAAAGTTTGTTTTCTTTAATTTCAGAATATTAAAAAAATCAAAAAAATCAAAAAAATCAAAAAATATATTAAGAAATTCAAAAAGTTCAAAAAAATTCAGAAAAATCAGAAAAATTGCAAAAATTAGAAAATCCTTAAAAAGAAGAAAACATCCAAAATTGAATAAGCCTTTAGGGCTTTACCATAGGTTTTCCCTTTACGATATTAAATTATTCCCGCACTTTGTTTGTGAATGATATTTTGATACTATTCCCTTACCTTATAACGACAGACATATCTTAGTTTCTTCGAATGCATTGTCGAGATCTCACTGATGCACAATCAAGTTAGGTATCGAAAGGGCGTTAGTCGCATGACTAACGTAATCAAGTCCCCGACCCTGCACCCTCCTGTTGCGTAAAAAGTGAGACACGCTCCCATGTCTCGCCCGGTTTCTAGTCGACCTCAATAGACTAGTGGCGACTCCTTGTTTACAGTTTTTATGAATATCCCAACGTCGCGCGGGTATGGGCTTGGGAGAGCCCGAGTTAATTGAGGCCCGTCGGCCCGAAATTGACAATACCCCTATTTTATTATTTTCGAGAATTTTTAGGTCGCGACAGCTTGGCGACTGGTTCTAAACCTTAGAGGACTTAGGCCTAATTTGCTTGATTGTGTGTTATTTAATGTGTTTTTTTGGCAGCGCATTCGAGAAGGTGAGGTAAGTCTACTAACCTCGTGTTAAATGTTGGTGCAGGATTGGAGTAATAAGGGGTGAAGTGTTTGCTAACATTTTGTTTTGTAGGTTGGTGAATGGGAATGCATGTTTATTTGAATTTTTGAAGTGTTGGTTGCTGTATAAATTGTTGTGCATGTCTCCCTTACATGGCACTACACTTTAGCACACACAACCTGCCGCCAGACCTGGGCCGCATAGGATCACTTAGGATGGTGTTGAGATGGATACCACTCCGACTACCACCATGTAGTACGAGTCGCCCATCTCAATTCCGAAATTCTTCTGACGTCGAGAGCTTCAACCCCGGTTGCAACCACGCATCATGGGTCGACTCTTTGACAAAGCCGGAGTCATGGGAACCCCGACCCAACCGCGACCATGCTGGTTCAGTCCGGTAATCCCGTGGCTTCATTTGAGCCGTCTAGAATAGAAATCGACCCACGTATCATGCGCATGTCTATGTGATTGACTTTAATTTTTATTGGGTGAAGTAAGTCTTCTGAAACTCTCACACTCGCAATTTATTTACATTTAATTATTTTGTTCGACCGGTCCATGACAATTAGGCTCTTTACGGGTTTTAGGTTTGTACGCAATGGGGGGATCTGAGCTCCGTATCATTTCTGTCCCAAAGAAGGAGCTGCGCACCTGGTGGGATAGATTGGACTATGTCAGCCGCGAGTTCGTGCAATCTAACGTGGGATGGTTACTATCTTTATTAGACATAGAAGTCCATTATGGCGTTGTTCGAGCGTTGGCACACACTTGGTGCCCCGAGACCTCCACGTTCATTTTTGGCGAACATGAGCTTGTCCCCACCTTGGAAGAATTTAGCGCTATCATTGGGAAACCTTTAGTGTCGGAATTGATTAGGCCACCCATCGGAGTAGAGCATGCATCAGTTTTAGCTGATTTTCTTAGGGTCAAAGGAGAAGATGTAAGGAAAGTTTTGAAAGCCAACCGCAATGCTTGCCCATTTTCATTTTTGAATGGACTCTTTCAAAATGCCCCGTCAATCCAAATGAGGCGGATTTTTGTGTTATCATTTTTCGGGTTTATGGTCTTTCCTCATAGTAAGAATACTATCGACCCATCTATTGCAAGTGTTGTTCAAGAGGTGTGTATGGGAAAAGGTTTTGTTAATGCTATTTTGACCGAGACATTTCTTTCCCTCACTCGTTTTAAAGAGAATGGAAAAGAAGCTTTACATGCTCCTCCTGAACTTTTGCAAATTTGGTTCCTCTCTCACCTTAAGGGATTTGGCAATTTAATGACCATACATGACATCAATGATCTTAATCACCCTATTTTGAAATTTAAAGAAAGGAAAGAGCATGCACTAGATTATCACCACTTCGATTGGTTAGGCTTTATGAAAAACCCCGACCCTGAAGATTTCCTATGGCACGCTAGGTGGCTCCGGGTTCACGAGGCCCGGCTCACATGTGGAGGTATCGGATCTATTCCTTTGTTAGGAATAACGGGCGCTACGGAGTATTACCCAACTAGGGTTGTTCGGCAATATCAAGTCGTGCAGCAACTTCCATTGATACTGCAAGAAGCCCCACTCAAGACTGATTTCACGAATGGAGATCCCGATCATGAGAACTCCATCATGCTGCTTCAATCGATGTGGGACATGTGTCGTCCCCAAAAATTGATTTGGCCCGAGGAAGAGTTAGAGGGTAAAGAGAAGATATACTATGCCTCGATGGAGTATATCCTCCAACATAAATTTCCTGAAGAGTGGCGCCCAAAGATCCCTAATGTACCATCGAAGGCCACTAATCGCGCAGAGATCAAATTCCTCAAGAGGGAGCTCAAGGAGGCCAAGGAGCGTGCGTCCAAGTCAGCTAGGACTAGTTAGACGGTTATGAGAGAGTTGTTCCCCCGTTTGTACATAGATCAAGCAAAAAAAAAAAAATGCTTGAGTCTATTTTGGTTTTCTTAGAATGGTGTTTAGGTCAGTTTTATCTTATTTTATTTTTCCTTTTTCTGTTTCGTTGTTTGAGGAGTCTTGTTATTTTCTTTTCCTAGTTCTGATGTCGAGATGTTTTATTCTAATTTTTAGCTATGTTGTTAAGAGACTCTTTTCTTTTATGAAATGAATGAAATGGGGCGATTAGATCATTGTCATGGACTGGCATCCTTTTACATCTCGTGCTCATGTTCATTTACCTATTTATTGAACCAGGTACCACCGTCACGGCTTCAAGGCGTTCGCCTATCCGTACCCGATCCAAATCGGCGAAAATGAATGCTGAAGAACAAAATGCTCGGATCACCGCGCTTGATAACAAAATCAACGAGTTGGCTGCACAATTCGCACAGTTCGCGAGTGAGATCAAGTCTAGCTTGGTGGTTGCTGCTTCCAATCAAAACACACCTGCAACTCCACAAGCCAGTAATGCCAATAGTAGAGGGAAGTTGACTGAAGAAGTGCCACATCAAACCCCTGTGGTGGTGGAATTAGACCCCATCTCGGAAGCCATCTCGGCTCGAATGGAGGAGGAGAATAGCAAGAGGTTCGCTAAACTGGAGGAGAAGCTTAGGGCCTTGCAAGGGTACGAGGCTAGCATGGTTGATGATTTATCCCAATACACCAAGATGGACTTCCCGGACAAGTTCAAAATCCCGGAATTCACTAAATATGATGGCACTGGGGATCCTAGAATCCACTTGAAGTACTATTCGAATAGGATGGGACGTTATGCTCAAAATGTCCCTTTGCTGATTCGCACGTTTCAGGAGAGTTTAACTGGGATGGCGCTACAATGGTACATTTTGCTCGAGCCCGAGAAATTGGAGAAGTGGGAAGATGTAGCGGAAGCATTCGTGATGCAATACAAGTATAACACTGAGATCGCCCCGACACGAAGCATACTGGCGCGCACGGAAAAAAAGAGAAATGAGTCTTTTAGATCTTTTGCTCAAAGGTGGCGTACCTTGGCTGCACAGGTTCGACCCCTACTTGATGACAAGGAGATGGTAGAGCTGTTCATCAATACCCTTCTTATTGACTTTTATAACAGGATGATCGGATTAGATTGTGAAAACTTCTCTCGCTTGGTCGTCGTGGGCGAAAGAATTGAGGGGGCCATACATGATGGACGTATAACTGAGGGATCAAGTCGAAAGTTCACCAATAGGAAGGAGAAAGAAGCCGAGGTAGCTTATGTACAAGCACCAATTCCGCCAAAACCGTTTGCAAGTGCACAAGGTTCTTCTGCACCACGTGGGAGATATCAGAATTATGAGCCAAACAAGTGGACTACAAGGCAGTATACTCCTTTGCCTAGGCCGCTATCTAAGTTGTTGCCCATGCTGCTGGAAAGGAGGTTGGTGGCAAAAGAAATCCCCCGTGACAATCCTCCTAAGTTTTTCGGGTTTGACTTAGCAAAGTCATGCGAGCATCATATGGGAGAAAAATGCCATGATGTAGACAATTGTATGACGTTGAAAAACAAGGTTCAAAACTTACTTGATAAAGGGGTTTTATCATTTAGAGAGCAACCTGATGTCCAAAAAAACCCTTTGCCTGCTCACGTTGAAGGAGTGAACGTAATACTTGGTGATGAAGACTGGAAGGGTCAGAAACGCGAAACTGATATACATGATTCGCACGACGGCATGGAAAATCCTTTTGGAGAAGATGTTGTGGCTATGATCACACCATTTGTTATTAACTTATCTGCTGAAGGGGACCAATGGGATTATGACAAAGATCAAACCGAGCACGTGATCATCGATTTGGCGACAGAGGAGTTTGCGGGTCTAGAGATAGAAAGAGATGAATTGCAGCCTGTAGTGATCAAGTTACCACCTCTTGACCAAGAGGAGAGTCTGAAGAAACCCATGGCTGATTTCAGTACTAAAGCCGTCCCATGGGACTATGGGACTGAAGAAGTGGATGCTGTCACCCGATCGGGTCGTTGTTACGCGCCCGCCGAAGCCGTCGAGAAGAAAGCCGTTATCGATGAAGAGGCCAAAGTTTTTGGCTACGATCAAAACTAGTGAGTTTGATGTGATTGAACAGTTGAGGAAAATGCCGGCCCAAATATCACTTTTAGAATTATTTAAAACTTCGAGAAACATAAGAATGCACTGTTGAAAGTTCTAAATGAAGTCCATGTGCCTGAAGATATTGGCGACAAACAGCTAGAGGAGTTCATTGGATCCATTTTATTGGTAGACCAAATCTCATTTTCGGAGGAGGATCTTCCCGAGGAAGGCACTAACCACAACAAAGCTTTACTCATCTCGGCCAGGTGTCGTGATATGATTGTACCCCGCATATTGCTTGATAATGGATCCGCTTTGAATATTTGTCCACTGGCTACTCTCCATCGTCTCGGGGTGAATGAGGAAGAAATCATGGTATCTCAATCTACTGTTCGAGCCTTTGATGGAGTGAAGAAGGAGTCAATGGGGGAGATCAAACTTGAGTTATTGATTGGTCCAGTCCCATTCACGATAAAGTTTCAAGTGCTTGACATCCCTAGTGCTTTCAATTTCCTTTTGGGTCGACCCTGGATCCATCATGCTATAGCTGTGCCTTCTAGTTTGCACCAAATGGTTCGCTTCATTTCGAAGGGTAAGCTAGTGACTGTTCGTTGCGAAATTGACTTCAAGACATTCCAAGATACGGCCATCCCGTATGTAGAGCCTGAAGTGAATGAGGAGCCTAGCTACCAAACTCTCGATCTAGTATCAATGGTGCATGTGCCCACTGGGTCTATCATGAGACGTCCTGAATTCTCCACCTCGTCTATCATGATAAGCAAAGTTTTGCTAGAATATGGCCACGTCCCGGGGGCAGGGGTTGGGGGTTGTATGCACAAGGCATTGTAAAGCCTATCGAGATTTCGGGAAATCAAAAGAAAACTGGTTTAGGCTACCAGGAAGCTTCTAAGAATAAGAAAGGAAAGGGAGAGCTGGTAGGCTCAAGTTCGAGAGAGGGAGGTAGAAACCGAGCTGGTCATGGAAACCAAGGTTACTCGGGAGGATTTGGAAACCGAAGTGCTTTTAATAGCTATATGAGTCGAGCCAGCTATCAAAGCCGAACTATTCCAAGGTGGAATCAACAGGGATTACTCCTTCCTTCGTCGGAGGAACTCCGTCTTCATTTTGAAAAGACATTTATCAAGTCACCTAAACTGCTACAAGAAGAGGAAGGGGCCATCTCGAACATAGCCAACCTATTCGGTCCAGACTTCGTGTGCGCCACTACTGAGGATGGAGAAGCAGGCCCTTCCATGACTCCCTTCCAACCATCGGAGTAGGGATGCTGATCAACCGTTTCATTTAGTTTCTTTATGTCATTTCCTTTATGTTCTCCCTTGCATGGGATGAGCCGTTTTCTCTACTTTTGTTATTTTCTTTATGTAATCAAGATCTTGGATTGTGAGCTGTGATCCAAGATTATAAATATTGTAAAACGGCCTTATCATATGAATACAAATGCATGCATGTTTTTTTTTAAGGACGTGAGGAAGTGCCAAACCAGTCCTATGATGATGCTATGAGGCCTGGACTTCCTCACGACTCCTAGTTTTCAAAATTTGTGAGATAAAAAAAAAAAAAGAGAAAAAAAGAAAAAAAAAGAAAAAAGAAAAAGGGGAGAGTCCGAGGATATGAGGACAACTTCCTAATTCAAACACTTTTCTCAAGTGATCATTTGAAATGACTTTTTTAAGAAAAATGCATCATGCATAATTCTCATTGAATAATCCCACTAACCCTCTCATTTGCATCTCAGGCATGTCATTCAGCATGAGCATGATAAATACGTAGGTGACTCGGACTTGTACGACGAGGGTTCTTGTGAGCTTGAACACGATGATGATGATATTCAAAGAGACATAGAGAGAGATTGGATCCGTCATGAGGAATCTAAGCCTTTGACGGTTGAACAAACAATCACTGTGAATCTGGGAGATGTAGAAAATGTCAAAGAAACTCATATTGGGGCTAATTTGTCCGAGAATGAGGCAAAGAAGATGATTGAACTTTTAAAAGAATATCAAGATGTGTTCGCATGGTCATACGCGGATATGCCTGGGTTAGATCCACAGATTGTAGAGCATGCTTTACCGACGGATCCAAATGTGGCGCCTAAAAAGCAAAAGTTGCGAAGAACAAAACCTGAACTTTCCAAGAAGATTGAAGAGGAGGTCATGAAACTGTTGAAGGTGGATTTCATCGAAGTTTCCCATTATCCCGATTGGATTGCTAATATAGTACCAGTTATAAAAAAGGATGGACGGGTCAGGGTCTGCATAGACTACCGCGACCTAAACCGAGCAAGCCCTAAGGATGACTTTCCTTTGCCTCACATTGACGTTTTGGTCGATAGTACAGCAGGTTTTGAATTATTCTCTTTCATGGATGGGTTTTCTGGATACAATCAGATCAAGATGAAAGGAGAAGATAAAAGTAAAACATCGTTCATCACAGCCTAGGGAACTTTTTGTTACAAAGTGATGCCATTCGGCCTAAAGAATGCAGGAGCCACATATCAAAGGGCAATGGTCACTCTATTCCACGACATGATGCATAAAGAAATAGAAGTATATGTCGATGACATGATCGCTAAATCAAAGCGTCGACAAGATCACTTTGAAGTCCTGAAGAAGTTATTTGATCGACTTCGAAAGTTTAAGCTGAGACTTAACCCTTCAAAATGCATATTTGGGGCAAAGTCTGGAAAACTATTGGGTTTCATGGTCAGTAGCCGGGGGATTGAGATCGACCCTTCGAAAATTAAGGCTATTCGTGACCTTAAGGCTCCTTCCACTGTCAAGGAAGTTCGAAGCCTTTTGGGAAGGTTGAATTACGTCGCCAGGTTCATTTCTCAGCTGTCTGAGACAGCCAAGCCTTTTTTCAAGCTTTTGAAGAAGAATGCTAAAGTTGAATGGGATGCTGAATGCCAGAAAGCCTTTGAAGAGATAAAGCATTATCTGTCACATCCTCCAGTACTAGTGCCACCAATACCGGGGATACCATTAACTCTCTACCTAACCATCCATGAAGAATCACTTGGTGCCGTGCTTGTGCAAAAAAGGTCGAGTGATCAAAGGGAGTGTGCCATATATTATCTCAGCAAGAAATTCACTGTCCCAGAGATGAACTACTCAAAAGTGGAGAAAACATGTGTGGCATTGGTTTGGGTGTTGCACCGGCTACGCCAGTATACTCTCTATTATCAAATTCACCTGGTGACTGAAAATGACCCAATCAAATATCTGCTTGAGAAGCTGGCCTTGGTTGGAAAGATGGCTAAATGGCAGTCCTCATTTCTGAATTTGACATATACAAAGTGGCACAAAAGTCAGTAAAAGGGAGAGTTATAGCTGATATGTTGGCTGGGAGTTCAAAAGATATGGAATCCCATCATACAACACATGGTTTCGATAAACGCATCTTGGCAATCTCGAATGACAAGTGGGTCATGTATTTTGACGGTGCTGTCAATTTATCTGGGTCAGGAACTGGGGCAATCTTGATTTCCCCTATCGGTCAACAATATCCTGTGGCGGCCAAGCTGATTTTCCCTTTTATAAACAATATCTCGGAGTATGAAGCATGTATCCTAGGGTTACAATTAGCCATTGACATGAAAGTCAAAAAATTACAAGTGTATGGAGATTCTGCACTCATTATTCTACAAACCGAAGGCTTGTGGCGAACTCGTGATCCAAAATTAGTCCCATACCATGAGTTTCTGGAGGAATTAATAGAAGAATTCGATGAAATAGCCTTCGAATATTTGCCTAGATCCCATAATCAGTTTGCCGACGCATTGGCCACATTGTCATCAATGTTGAACGTAATGGAAGGATTAGACATCGAGCCATTGAAAATTGAGGTGTCTAAACGCCCGGCTTATTGTATGACAGTTGAAGATGAGCCGGATCAAAATCCATGGTACTATGATATATTAAACTATCTTCAACATGGGAAGTTCCCCCAAGGGTGTGAAGAGGCAGATAAGAAATACCTAAGGAAGTTGGCATCAAAATTCTTTGTCTCCGGGAGCATGCTTTACAAGAGGTCATACGATTCAATCTTGTTAAAATGTGTCGATGCCAAGGAAGCCAATAAGCTAATGCAAGAAATACACGAAGGAAAATGTGGACCTCACATGAACGGCCATCTTTTAGCAAGAAAGATCATGAGGCTCGGGTATTATTGGCTGACAATGGAAACTGATTGCATTAAGCATGTTCGCTATTGTCATCGATGTCAAATATATGGAGAAAAAATCAATGCTCCACCAAATGAATTGCATTTAATGACTCAGTCATGGCCCTTCTCTATGTGGGGAATCGACGTAATCGGGCCAATCAACCCTAAAGCTTCTAATGGACATCGTTTCATTCTGGTAGCCATCGATTACTTCACTAAGTGGATTGAAGCAAACTCATATGCTAATGTCACCGCGAAGAGTGTGGCCAAATTCATTCGGCGTGACATCATTGCACGTTACGGTGTACCTGAAGCCATTATTACGGATAATGGTTCCAACCTGAACAACAAGATTGTTGATGAGTTATTGCGTGAATTTCAAATCTGTCACTTGAACTCGTCACCTTATCGTCCACAGATGAATGGTGCTGTAGAAGCGGCTAACAAGAACATAAAGAAGATTCTGTCCAAGACAGCGGATAGCTATCGTGATTGGCATGAGCGGTTGCCGTACGCATTAATGGCGTACCGAACTTCGATACGAACTTCAACCGGGGCAACACCGTTCTCTCTAGTGTACGGTATGGAGGCCGTCTTACCAATAGAGGTGGAAATCCCTTCGTTGAGAATTCTCTCACAAAGTAAACTCTCCGGGCCGAGTGGGTGCAGCAAAGATTTGAACAACTCGAACATGATCGATGAGAAGAGACTCATTGCACTATGTCATGGTCAATGCTATCAGAAACGGGTTGCGAAAGCTTTTAATCGCAAAGTTCGACCTGCACACTTCCAAGAAGGCGACCTCGTGCTGAGGAAAGTTTTATCTATCATACCAGATCTACGTGGGAAGTTCACTCCGAACTACGAAGGACCATATGTTATCAAGAAGATACTGCCCGGGGGCGCGTTAGTTTTGATAGAGATGGATGGTCAAGAACTGCTAAAGACTGTAAATGCTGATTCAGTAAAGAAGTACTTTCCATGAATGAAATCAGGAGGCCTTAGAGCCCTTTTCGTTACGATCCGAGTCACTTAGATTATAACATGCATATCATGCACATCACGCATTTCATGCATATTTGTGTATATGTTTTTGATTCGTAGAACCCCGATGATTTTCATGAGGAATTGTTGGTCACACGACTTTTTTCGAGGTAATCGTTAAATGTCTAATCGGTGACACCATAAATAAAAAAATATATCAAAAAAAAAAAATGAATTTTTCGCAAAGTTTCTGAGCATTGTTTTTTATCTCAAAATTGAATGTCCGCTTGATGGATTACTCATTTTGAATCAAAATCCCCCATGGAGATTAATCTATTCAGATGATCTCGACTAAATGAAATTGAGATGTTTAATCATGCCAAGCAAGAAATGCCTAGGATGATGAAAGGCAATCCATTTCCAAACACATCCTTCAAACACTATGAGAATCGAGCGAAAGAGAACACCTATGATTAAGGACAAAGGAGTCATTCGCAATTGGTACATGGACCAAAATGAAAAGAGGCATTTATCTTCTCTATCTTATACACCGCAGTGACCATAGTCAGCCCCTTGAGCCTTAAATGTGAAGAAATCAAAAATACCCCTGTCAAGAACCACCCCACAATGGGGCAAATTTGGAGGTTTTAGTTGACATCATATGGTGAAAAGATGAGAAAGACTTCATTGCTTTCACTTGTATTAATCTTTTTGTGGTAACTTCAGGTGAATTCTTATGAAAGCTTGAAGCATCCCAGGGTGAAGAAGAGCATTCATTTCTTTACCCAAACACCATTGCCCATTGCTTAAGCCAAGTTGAGCCTGATCGTTCATTTCTAAAACCCCAAGTGGTGATTATCTCCCCATACTGGGGCAAGGCACATGATTGACCAATGCGGTTGGCATTTTATGAAAAAAAAAAAAAAGAAACTCTCTCGAAAGTCCTAAAAGCTCAAAAAGTTCAAAAGAGCAAAAGTCCAATGAAAATTAAGGGGTATGAAAAAGCAGTGTGCCTGGTAAAAGCAAGGCCAATGCCTGTGAAAAAAAAAGAAGAAAAAAAAAGAAGAAAAAAAAAAGATTTGCATCAGGGAGAGAAAAACTCCTATGTAAAAAAAAAATGTGTCAAATTCAAAATGCTTGCAAAAAAATCGTCATTGCAAATGTAAAAAAAAATTCAGAGGGACAAAGCTCTTATTTGATTAATCAAAGGACTTTCGAGACAAATCAGGTTTCAAAAGTTGAGTGCTTTCAAAAAGATTAAGTGATATGACAATGATGCCATGAGAATCACCAACTTTCAAACCCCTTTTTTGTGAAAAGTTATGAGCCTTTTGAGCTTTAACCGAACCAACATTACAACTTTTCCCAAAGTCTCTTCAGATTGGGATGATTCAAGCGAGAATGAGAATTTTCCAAGGAAGCTACCGCTCAAAGAAGTGGGAGCAAAGTTGTTTTTATCACATCTTAAGGTTTCTTGACTTGTAAACCCTGAAGATGTTGGCAAATAATTGTTTCATTTCATAGCCAATGATGACTGTCCATTGCTAAAGCCGTGACCAAACCTGCATTACAATCCCTTTAAAAGACCTTTTAGATTGGTCAATGTGTACTTATTGCGAATGATTCTCAGATCCTTCGACAATAGAGATGTGAGGTGGATTGAGTGATTAAAATTACTTCCCACATGAATGGATGGGATCAAATAGTCCTTTTTGAGAGCGTGTGATAAGCCCTTTCTAAGTAAGAGCTTTTGCTTGGCATGCTTAATGAACCTCTTTCATAAGTAGGATCATTCTGACAAAATTTTTCTCCTGAAGGAATTTGATGATTAATGATACCTTCTAAGCTTGATGACAATTTTGTGGTACATGATACCGAAAGACATCAAAAGCTTTCATTGTGATCAAACTTGGCTTAATTTGCTTATGCAATTAATGTTACAATATTGCCAGTGCATCTTTCTGATATTGTCTCTAATGACATTTGCTCAAGTTGAATTTGACAGGTTCACTCAGTGAAACCATACAATTCTCACAATGGTTCATGGTCATCCTGAAACCATGCAGTTTCCACATGGTTCATGGGTCTATCCTTAAACCACAAGGTTGGTGGGCGTATCCTTAAACCACAATGGTTCATGGGTTTATCCTTAAACCACAATGGTTCGTGGGTCTATCCTTAAACCACATGGTTCGTGGGCGTATCCTTAAACCACAATGGTTCGTGGGTCTATCCTTAAACCACATGGTTCGTGGGTTTATCCTTAAACCACAATGGTTCGTGGGCGTATCCTTAAACCACAAAGGTTGGTGGGCGTATCCTTAAACCACAATGGTTCGTGGGTCTATCCTTAAACCACAACGATTCGTGGGCTTATCCTTAAACCACAATGGTTTGTGGGTCTATCTTTAAACCACAAGGTTCGTGGGCTTATCCTTAAAACCACACAGTTCATGAGTCTCCCTTAAACCATGCATTCCTTGTCGAAACTCGTTTGCACGAGTTGAGACCTCAAAAAAAAAAAAAAATATTAATTAATTAAATTTTAAAAAAAAAAAATTAAAAAAAATTTTAAAAATTGAAAAATTGAAAAATGAAAAATGATGAAAAATGAGAAGGATGAATGGAATAAATTCACGCTTTCATGGATTGTCGATAAAAGTCGAAATGTCGCTGCCTTTGAAAGGAACCTCTTCGAGCCTCCCTTTCAAAGAAGAGGGGCATTGCCGACACCCGAATTTTTGCTTATATGTTTAAATGCCCATTTATTTTGCATATAGAAATATAGATTAATTTATAGAAAAGATAAAAAAAAAAATCGAAAAAAAAAGAAGAAAAAAAAAGAAGAAAAAAAGAGAAGTATTTTCGGGTGGGCTGGCTTAGTCCAGCCCACTCTTATTTCTTCCTTTCCTAGCCCACCTTCTTCTCTTCCTTTTTCTTTTCTTTCAGCCCAACTCGCCCCCTCCTTCTCTTTTCCTCGGCCCGGCCCGGTCTCATCTCTTTTTCTTCTCCCTCTCCGCACGTGAACAGCAGCATGCAAGAGGGGCAGCAGCAGCACAGTTGATCGACAACGACGTTTCAACCATCCTCAGAGGCGACGTCACCCGCGTGACGCCAGCAAGGGAAGATTCCCTTGCTGCGCTGTCACGCGGCCATTGGAGGGGTGGAGAAACGGTTATGCGTAGGTATCGACGAGCAGGAGATTTCGGACAGGGGGAGCAGGGGATTTTAGAGGAGGAAAGGAACAAAAAAGAGGGAGAAAAAGAGAAAAGAGAGGGACGCAGGGAGAAGGACTGAGGGCGACGCCGGATCGGTGGCCGACGTTGCCTCACCGCACCTCAACTCCGGTACCAGAAGTGATAAAAAGAGAGAGAGAGCCGGGCGGACTGAGCAGAAAAGGGAGAAAACCAGAAAACAGAAGAGGAGGAACGCCAGAGACAGTGAGACTCGAGAGAGAAAACCAGAAGGAAGAAGGAGACGCGAAAAAACATCTAGACGCCGCCGGAGACCGTCCACCCGCCCTCCTCCGCCGTGGCTTGCTCCCTAGACCAGGTAGGCCTCTTCTCCACCCGTTTCTGCTCTGCTTGGTGAAGTGGAGGGCCGGAGCTCGCGCCGACCAGTTAGCGCGAGCCCCGGCCCTTGTTAGTCTTCCATCTTGCTCCTGCCTTCCCCTTATGCCATGTTTAAAGATTTCCGGCGGGTTTGAGACTTGGTTGAACCACGAATTCCCGAAACCAACAGTGCCCATTAGGTGTTTGACAAAATGCCTACATGAAACCCAGAAATTTGCATAATCGGTTCCGGTTAGTTTCCTAAAGATGTGATCGTATATCGTTTGCTGTGATAGTTCTCTTAGCATCATGGTTATTTTGTGAGGTTTCTGCTTGTTTTTTTTTATCCGAGGGGGGTTTTCTTTTTACCTCCGGCAACGGGTAGCTTCAAAGGGTCGCCAGAGGTCATCGCCGGCGGTGGCGGTGGCATTCGGTGTCTGTCGGATAGGACGGTCGACGCCGGATGATAGTGGATGACCTCCTTGTGGGACTGATGAGGACCTGTGGCCACCTCGGCGGCGGCGGCGCGGCGAAGAAGTCGCGGGCGTCGAGTCTGCAGTAGGGAACCAAGGAAGAAGACGAAGACTAGAACAAAAAAATAATAATAATAATAAAAAAGAATAAAAAAAAAAGGGGCTGGGCCGAAAATTTAGTCAAAAGGGGCAGGGCCGAAAATTTAGTCAAAAGGGGCTGGGCTGGTTTATTTCTCTTCGAATGGGCCTAGGATAAGTTTGGGCTGAAAATAGAATTGGAGATGGGCTATTTTATTTTATTTTTAATCATGGGCCATTTTTAAAAAGAGTTTTCGACCGGGCCGTTCGGCCAGCCCGGTCATTGCTCCGGCCCGGACCATTAGGGCCCGGGTCGGTTTAGTAGGCCGGTCTCCCGACCCGGTCCGAATAATTTTTTTTTAATTAAAAATTAAAAATTCTAAAAAAATCAAAAAATTTCAGAAAATCAAAAAAAATATTTAAAAATATTTAAAAATTCGAAAATTCAGAAAATGCATAAAAAAATTCAGGAATCTGGAAATTTCGAAACAAATATTTTTATTTTATTTTATTTTCGAAAATATTAAAATAATAAAAAATTCTAAAAAAAATTAGAAAAATTCAGAAGATTCCAAAAAAAAAAAAAAAATTAATAAATGCTTTTTCTTAAATTTTCAGAAATATCAAAAAAAAAAAATCTTGAAAGTTTGTTTTCTTTAATTTCAGAATATTAAAAAAATCAAAAAAATTAAAAAATATATTAAGAAATTCAAAAAATTCAAAAAAATTCAGAAAAATCAGAAAAATTGCAAAAATTAGAAAATCCTTAAAAAGAAGAAAACATCCAAAATTGAATAAGCCTTTAGGGCTTTACCATAGGTTTTCCGGTTTACGATATTAGATTATTCCCGCACTTTGTTTTCTTGAATGATATTTTGGATACTATTCCCTTACCTTATAACGACAGGACATATCTTGGTTTCTTCGAATGCGTTGTCGAGATCTCACCGATGCACAATCAAGTTAGGTACCGAAAGGGCGTTAGTCGCATGACTAACGTAATCAAGTCCCCGACCCTGCACCTCCTGTTTGCGTAAAAAGTGAGACACGCTCCCATGTCCCGCCCTTAGGTTTAGTCGACCAATAGTAGTGGCGGCTCCTTGTTTACGCTTTTTATGAATATCCCAACGTCGCGCGGGTATGGGCTTGGGAGAGCCCGAGTTACTGAGCCGTCACCAAAAATTGACAATACCCCTATTTTATTATTTTCGAGAATTTTTAGGTCGCGACAGCTGCAACACGACCAAACATCATGTATGCAACAAGTCTATTGTCGCGGTTCATGCAAAGTCCAAGTCAAATTCATTTTGGTGCAGCCAAAAGAATTCTTAGATACTTACGAGGAACAACAAACTATGACATTTGGTATCGCCCAAGTGCAAGCACCAAGCTCATCAGCTATACCGATAGTGGACTCAGCGGGATCACCGATGACAGGAGGAGCACTACGGCTACACATTCACATTGGGTTACGGAATATTTTCTTGGACATCCAAAAAACAAGACTCGGTGGCATAATCCACTGCGGAAGCTGAATACATTGCGGCCGCCAGCGCTACTAGTCAAGCACTATGGCTTCAAGAATTTTAGAAGACATCGGAGAAGCACGAGACGGAACCGACTCCAATACTTTGCGACAACAAGTCTGCAATTGCCATATCGAAGAATCCAGTCTTCCATGGAAGAACCAAACATATTGATATCAAATATCACTTCATACGAGAGATGCAGAGCAATGGAGAGATTGAGCTCAAATACTACAAGACCGAAGATCAAGTTGCTGACATATTTACTAAAGTACTTCCGCCAGCCAAGTTTGAGAAATTACGAAGCATGCTTGGAGTATCGCAAAATTGGATCAAGGAGGAGTGTTAAATTGTTGATCCAATTTCTAGAATAAACTAGAGAATACTAAAATAAATAAAAATAATAAAAAATCTAGACTAAGGTGGCAACTTGTCCAAGTCGGCAAGCAGGCAGCAACAAAAGAAAGCTTTGAAAAAGTCAAAATTAGTGGGCTGAAGATTGTAGAAAAATCTGGACGTGAGCTGCAAGACAAAAGCAAGTACAAGTCAAAGTTGAAGACTAAAGGATTCTCTAGAGTCATCTAGGTGTCTAAGTCGGTCAAGAAGAGGCGGTGTCCCACGCCTATAAATAGGACTCGGGTGATGTCTCCTTTGTATAGTAGTGAAAAATTACAAAAACCCTCCTTCCTTTTTGTACACCCAACTGACCAACTTCTTCTCCTTGTATTATTTACCAACTAATAAAATAATCCTTTTCTTTCTTATACCCTTGCTACATTCCACATACACATAAACACTTGCACACACGCTTCCGCAAAAATACCCAACAGGTTCTAACTCGGTGGTGGGCATCAAATCCACCCTTGGCTTGACGAGCCGAGGTGGGGAAGAAAATAAAAATTCAATATAAAAATAAAAATTTATTAATATTTTTAGGTTTTTTAATACAATTTTCCATTTAATAAAATTTTATTAGAGAACGATGGAAGGGGAAGAAAGAAATAAAAAAAATTAAAAAGAGAGTAAAATGAAATAAAAAAAAATAAAGTAAACAAGAGTGTGGCAAGAGATTTTTACCATTTCCGTTTATAAAATTTGTTGTTCATTTATATTAATATGCTATCTATACCAAACAATATATATGATATAATATGAATATATCCGAACTTAATATCCTATCTTATCTAGTCATATCCTTTTTAGAAATTCGGACAATCAAATGTAGCCTTTATACTCACAGAAATTACTCCAAAACTTATTAACCACTATATGTGGGATCTCTCATGCCAATGTGCAGGACTATTGCAGATACTGTCGATGTCCTCAATGTCATTGTAGGATTCGATCCTTGTGATGCTAAAGCCACTAGAGAAGTGTCGAAGTACATCCCGAGATGTGGCTACAAGCAATTTCTCAAAAACGACGGGCTCAAAGGCAAGAGACTCGGAATTGTTACCCTTTTCTTCAACTTCGACTCAGAACTCCAGTCGCCAAAGCATTTGAAAGCCATTTTAACACCCTGAAGTAGTTAATAGTGATATTAATACCCATTAGTTCCTCAAGTATGAAATGAATTACTTTGACATGTATCGTATGCATATATTTTCATTCCTTTCATGGACAGGAAACAAGGCGCGGTATTGGTGGACTACTTGGAATTAGCCAACATCAGTGAAATCTACTCCGGTGCGAGCGGTGAAGGTGTAGAAATGTTGGCCGAGTTCACGCTAGCCCTGAATACTTACCTTCGAGACTTGGTTGTCTCACTGGTCCGAACCCTTGTGGATGTAATTGCCTTTAACAACATGCACAAGCATGTGGTGAGTTAGTACTTTTTTAATCGACTCAAAATTACGTAGAATCACATGAGGTTCGGGAAACATGCAGCAGAATCAAGCAATAGGGCAGAGACCCCTCACCAGGGATGCGCTGAATAATGTCTTTTTACGCTATCTGCAACTTACAATACAGATATCACGGAACAAAGTGAAATAAATTACATTCAAGTACTCCATTATGGCTACAAAAATGGCCGTTCTTACAGGAAAAGATCGATGAGTACAGTCAGGACTTGTTCCTCAAGGCACAAGCCACGAATGGGATTGACAAGACCGTGAAATCAGCCAGGTTAAACATTCTTGAGTCAATGTCATTTGCTTAAATGCAGAGTCTCAAAGCTAAAGCTCTCCCTGTGTGCCTATCCAATGCATTCTGCAGAGTAACAACAGAGGAATCAACTAATTTTCCCTGTATAGACCTTTTGATCTTTGAGACAATTTGAGCAACACTTTCCTAAAAATATAGATTATACTAGATTTATGTGACAAATTTCATAGGGCAACTTAGGAAGAACATGGCCATTCAACAAGCATCCACTTAATTTTGGGTTAATGCACTCTGCATCACAAATCATAAAGAAACAGAGGGAAAAAAAAAATTTGTTCCTCAATCATGTCAGTAGCATGATGCGAAACCTCTGTTTTTTTAATGATTTTGAATTCTAATTGAAGGTACAGACCCAAAAAGGGAAAAGCAAAAGACGTTGGAACTCAAAGTCTTACCACAGAAATGTTTTCGTCATCATCTGTTTTAATTGGACTAATCTTCTTCCTCCGAGTCTATTGAAAATCGTCTTCCTTCGAGTATCTTTCCTTGAAACTCCAATTTGTTTGCTATCGGCTGATGATGCTGGGAACACCACCCTCAGATCATCCCTCTGCTGCTCGCATATCAGACGGTAACCACACTTCTTTATGCTTCCTGTCGATGAACTAGCGCAAGCTCGGATATGACTCGAACCCAAACGATTTCGCGGAATATTGATTCGGGAATAGTGCAGCCACATATGATCGGATTCCAATGAATGGAGGTATATCACATGCGAAATCACTTCTCTGTTATCAATAATTATATTGACCTCACATGCAGGATCAACTACTTTTCCTTTCTCTAGGCCTAGAACAACACAGTATGCTAATCCTATGACCTTGTCATACAAGTCCTCAGGAACCATGAAAGATATAGATCCCCCTTCATCATGGAGAAACCATTCTGGCATCTCACTTCCACTTAGGCAAATATCGACAGATTCCTTCTTCGGGAGATCCTGTCATACAGTTAGTAGGCATATCAAGCATTCAAAGTTAGAGAGAGAGAGAGAGAGAGAGAGAGTGACCTTTAGTAACGATACATTAGCCAAAGTGAGCCCTTTGCAGGGTAATTCACGACATGAAGGCAATTCGACCAAAAGTGACTCGTGGGAGTGACTAGACAAATCTGGGAGTTCTTGTAGAGATTTACAACCATATGCTATTAGGGAATACAAATTTGATGGAAGCTTAGGAATCTCTTGTAGTTGCTCGCAATCATGAACCCAAAAGGATCTCAAATCATTGTACTTGTTGATGCATGTTGGTAGATGAGTAAATTTGTTATTTGAAAGATCTAGATCCTGCAATTTGGGAAAACTGGAAGAACTCTCAAGGAACTCTACTTCTGATAGATTACACCCCTAAGTACTAGTTTGCCTAGATTTTGGAATCCCAATCACCATCAGGATCAGTTAAATCCTTCATGTTCTTTGGAAACATGACCAAATTCGAGCAATTTGTCATTATTAGATATTTGAGATTTTTCAATTTATAAATGTTAGATGGAAGCCTTATGAGGTTTTTGCAAAATGCTAAGTTTTTTTTTTTTTGGTAAGGTAAGTGTATATATAATCAACCAAGAACTAGTACATCGGGGGAACGCGGACCAACGGCCACTCACCAACAACAAGTCGCTTTGGAGTGAAAGTACCCCGTAAGCAAAATGAACAAAACTACAAAGCTAGAGTTAGACAGAACTGATAGGAAACTAGTTCCTGTCCTAAACCATCTATGGCTCTAAAGCAAAAATATGGGGGTCTAATCCCCAACTTCGCTGCATTCTTCTATTCCTGGAACAATCATCTACTTTCGAAAATGCTAAGTTTATCCTCTTCAAAAAGACAAGATTTTTATTGATGTAGGGAGTTCTTTAATACCCGTTTCCTGTAACATAAGACATTCTAGATGTCCCATCTTTTCCAAAATATCAGGGAACTACTCAAGTTTAGAGCAACCAGAAAGCCCAAGGATTTGAAGAGGTTTTGATTTGAGTGTGTTAGGAAAGATTTTAAGATTAGAGCAGCCATCCAAACGCAAAATTTTTAAATTCTCAAGACATCCAATGGATTGATGAACCTCCACTAAGCTTTTGCATCCATCAAGACTCAAGCTCTCTAGATTTGGAGCTGATGAAAGGTCAGGAACACTAACCAAGGACTTGCAATCAGTGAAATTGATCAACTTCAACTTTCTAAAACCCTGCAAAAACATACTAGTGCAGTTATTAATCTTTGCAAATATTTTTATAACTATAAAAAGGGAAAGCTAATCATCACAAGGGCTAACCTGTAAGTTGCCCCATAATTGTTTGATATGACTTTTCTAGACATCAAGTCTCTCGAGTTTCTTTGGACCATAGCCAAATTCTAGATTCGGGGCACTGGGCCATTCAAGATATCTTAACTCGTTAGGGAGACATATAGGACCTTGTGAAGAGCTATGCACTTCAAGCAAAATGAGGATTCTCAACATTTTCATGTTTGAGAAAGCATCACGATTGATAGTTATCTCTTCAGATCTACACAAGTCCAATATTATGGCCTTTACTTGCATTCATTCCCTGTACCATGATAGAGAAATTTAGTCATCACACAAAATTTCCATTGAGATTTGGATTATATTATCCAATTCATATTAATGTAAAAACTAAGATGTAGCAAAATAAACAACTTTTACCGTATTTTCATAAATAATGTCTTGAAAATCTTCAAAAAGCCATAATCTGCTGCGCTTCCTAGGATCATTGGAACATTCTTGATTAACAATATCCTTACCCATCAATTGAATCAAATCATGCATTTGTAGGAACTGATTCTCATTTTTTATCAAGGACCTCTCTATGAGAATTTCTATTCCTATGGTTGTGCTAAAATCACAGCTATCGAGAACTTCCTTGACATACATCATACTCTTCCCCTTAAAGAAACAAGCAAGATCGAGGAAAATCTCCTTCTCTTCATTCTCCAATCCATCGAAGCTTATCTTGAGAACTTGATTGATAGTTTTTTCAGGAATTTTGGAGAGCTTATGCATGGTACTTTCCCATGCAGATTCCTCTCTTCCACGTAAGAATGAGCCAAATACTTCAAGGGCTAATGGAAAGTGGCTAGCATATTTCACTACTCTATATATGAGATCCCTTCTTATTTCAACTCTCTCGCTATGTGGGAAAGCATGCTGATAGAAAAGGTTTAGTGCTTCATCGAATTTTAAAGTCTGAACTTCATATACAAAATTTTTGCTATGAAAAGTTAGCAAATGCTTATCTCTTGATGTAACTATGATTCTACTTCCTTTGCCAAACCAATTGCCTCCTCCAGCTAACGCATTTAGTTGATCCAACTGGTCAACATCATCAAGAACCAGGAGAACCTTCTTGCACCATAGTCTTTCCTGTATCAAATTAATTCCACTATCAACACTATGGACCGTTAAATCTTGTTGAGATAAGATCTCTGATAAAAGTTGTTTTTGCAAAGCAACTAGACCATCGCTTGACTTTGAAGTTTCTCTAACTCGTGCCAAAAAACTACAACCATGAAATTGTCTCTCAATAGCATTAAATAGGGCCTTAGCAATTGTTGTCTTTCCTATGCCTCCAGGTCCCCATAGACCTATCATCAAAACATCATCATCAGCTGACTCTTTTTGTGACAACTGTACTAGCTCTTGAACTCGGGAATCTATTCCAATTGGATACTTAGCGACATGTAAGGGTGTCCGGTCAAGAAGAATCGATAATTCCTTCACGATGCATTGTATGAGATCTGCTTCATTTCTGATAAGCACTCAAAAGAAAGAAAAACCTTTTTAGCATTTCAAAGCCAAAGGCAGGAATTCGTCATAAGGAAAATTTCGTAAGAAGATCATCAAATAATAAGATGAAAAGTGGGTGAACCTCCGCCAACATCTGCGCGAGGAAAATTGCAAAGAACCTGAATCTGAAAACATTAATGACTTGGGCACTATGAATCACACTATTTAGGTTAGATAAATTTCTCATTATTCACACAGCAAGAATCAATTTAAAGAATCTACTAGCTTTGGTTATTTGACTTTTGTGTCTACTGTCTAGTTTATCTCAACTTTTTATCTTCAATCCGAAGATCCAAAAAAGAGCATATGATTTGATATCTAACAAACAATCACGAGCTTACAATTGCAAAACACAACATCACATTTGTGCATACCTTTCATTCAAGTCCCACCCAGACAAGCTACCGGCTTCAAAGAGAGCCTTCTTCCATCTATTCACTTTCTCTGAATCCTTTCCAAACTTGGACTCATGATCAGTGATAGCTCTCCCATAACTTTCTCTCCCTCTTCTCACTTCCCTTGGTTCCACTTTGTAAAACACTGGGAACACTACCAGGTCGTTTCTCTCCTTGCACTCCATGATTTTCAGGAGCTCTTCCAAACACCATGGTGAGGAAGCATAGTCCTTGGAGAAAACAATAATCGCAACGCGCGATTCCTCAATCGCCCTCATAAGCGCCGGCGATATTTCCTCTCCTTTCCTAAGCTCCTCGCTATCCACAAAAGTATTTAAACCTTTCTGGTCCAAAGCTGTGTAGAGATGACTGAGGAAGTTCTTGCGAACATCCGCACCTCTGAAACTCAAGAACACATGGTAATATCTTTTTGGATTCGAAGAAGCCATTGAAAGAGCTGATGAATGAGGTGCTTCAAGAATGTTTACCGTCTGGTTGGGGTTTCCAACCTCCACCTCTCGTCTATATGTATCGCTTTGTTCGTGGAGTATGACTCGCGATGGAACGAAGAACAACCCGGGGTCATCTTTTCGGTTTAGGAGCCCCACGCGCACCATCACAATCAGGTAAAGTAGAGATCGTGCCCGCGTCCGCGTCTATTCGTTGGAGTTTCTTTTTGACTGTCGTCTTCTTTGTCCCTTTGAACTTCCCTCGCTCCCTCACCCAAAAGTAACGGTCCCCACACGCCCAGTTCTGGGCAATTTCTTGGCGGTATCTTTTCTACTTCTTTTGAATTTTGCGTTTTAAATAGACGACGACTTTGGCCGCCAAGACTTAAACGAAAGGTCTCTAATGGGATGAAATGTGAATGTAAACACAATCCTGGTATGAACTCGACTTTACCAATATTCTCAGAGGAAATAACTCAGCATTTCACTTGCCAAATGAGGAGAAAATAAAAAGAAAAAATATATTTACATCATTAGAGTTAAATCACAAAAAATCTTAAACTGGTATGACTTGAATATATTTATCTCAAATTATCTTACGATAAATGAAAACTCTCAAAGTGGTATCATTGTCCCAATATTACCTGCTTTTACAATCTTGTCCAATTTCACGGGTAAACATCCTCTGCAGTAGCTGATGAGGCAAAAGACGTTTGCATGGTATGCTTATCTAGCGTTTTTTATTATTAACAAAATTATATATAACTTAACAAAAAAATAAAATGATGTTGGCAAAAAAATAAAAATGTAAACATGAACTTAACAATTAAGACAGCTAAGAAAGAACGAATATAAAAATGAAAAATTGAAAAAGGAACTTCTCATCCTCGTGTCATCGCCCCCAGTGAAGAGATTAAAGAAGAAACAGAGAGTTGAATGAGTGAAGCACACACAATTTATTGATATAAAGTGATATCGTAGAGAGATATCATCATTTAACCATACTAAAAGATAGACATAAAGATAACAGTTTTATTTACCTAAAAATTGAATAAACAATTAATCAGGGAAAAATCCCAAAATAATCAGATCATGGATGTTCTGTTCGATGTGTTATCATCATACTAATTTGTTGAATATTCTGTGCTATAATCATGCTGATATTTTGCTATTTGATTTGTTATTTCAATAGAGATGTCCACGTGCCATGGCCATTGAAGAATTTGCGGCCATTGAAGTGTTGTTCGTTCGCACTTTTGTTGCGATCATTGCACGTATTAAAGAGACGTCCATATGCCATGGCCATTGAACATTCCAACACCATTGAAGAGTTTAACATGGGCAACGTTGTTGTGACCATCACGATCTTGAATTTTAGACCAGCCATGGTCGCCACCTCGGATTTAATCCAAATTGAGGTTGGGTGTCCTCGAGTTTGGTGCTAATCCAGTCCCATGGCCGTACCACGATTGCAATCTACAATTCAGTAACAGGCATTTGACATCTCATATCGTCTCATAGTGTGATTAGGTCAACCGTGTGGAGACTAGTAATTCCATGTTTAGCCTAGGACATCGGTTTGGCAATATCATTTCTACTTCATTGAATTTTTGTGTTTTAAATAACGACGATTTCGGGCGACCAAAACTTAAACGAAGGGTGACTAATGCGATGGAAAGTGAAAAAGAGAATGAACTTACGAAAGTGCCCATGAAGAATATAAGGGCAATCCTAGTATGAACTTGACTTAACGATATTCCCATAGAAAAGTACTTGGCATTTCACTTGCCAAATGGAATGGGACCCAACTCTTCAAAAGGAGAGAGAAAAGATCCATATCATTAGGATTAATATCATAGAAAATGTTAAATTGGTATTATTTGAACATATTTACCCAAAATTATAAATTCTCAAAATGGTATCATTATTACAATTTTACCCTTCCTGCGATTCTGTCCAATCTTGCCATTAAATGCCTTATTTGGTAGCTGGCGAGGTTAACAGTGTTTATGGGGCACCCTCATATGGCATTTCTATGCATGGAGCATATCGCCAATTTTAAATGGAGGACCATGTAAGATTGGAGTATCCTGAATCTAACTAACTTATTGATACTATCATTAAGTCAAAATGCGTACAAAATTGGCATGTGTAAATTAGAACCATATATAATTGATTGGTGGAACTATCATTATTTGCTAGGCTGCAGTCCGTAGCGCATCTTGCCCTACGGTGATTATGCACACATCGCATAATTCGCTCCTGCCTGAGGGTTCCCTACTGATCGCCAACAAGCCGATTCCAATCACTCCGATGAGCCACCCCGAGAAAAGCATATACCCAAAAGGTGAAGAGACGTGGCTTATATGTCTCCCTCCACAGTCTGAAACTAAGAGACTATAATGCACAACTTTTGACTCTCTAGGTACCGGCGATGATTAAAATACCTTGGAAAGACCATAAAAATGAGGCAAGAACTTCTCTTTTTTCTGACTCTTATGACAAAAGTCTCTTTCAATTGTTTCGTATCAATAACCGGTTCCATCAGTACTAAACACGATTTGGGGTGAATTGCCCAAATTTAAAATTGTTTACATCTGACAATAGAACAACTCTAATTGTGTGTCACCGACAATAAATATGTTCGCATATCGATAAATAGGCTAATCGACAATAAGAATTTATAAATTATGGAAAAATTGAGAATAAACTTTTGCATTTGGTGATGTGCGATGGCCAAACTGGCTATGGCTCTGTTAGTCTCCATTGAAACGTTTAACTAGACGCAAAAAGGGCTAAAAGGAAAAAAAAAATTCTTTTAATTGGACATCTCTGGTAAGTTTCAAAGTTGGAGCCTCTTTTTTTTTTTAATAAATCTTTTTGTTGATAATCGGCCTATTTCTTGGCGAGTAGTTGCATTTTTACAGGACATTGAACAATACAATAATAGCTAAAATTGATGAAAACCGCCCTGAACATTGATATCTCTCAAACTTTGTAAAGTTACAAATCACCTCCTTAAACTTTCGTACTTATTACAGCAATGGGATTTTCCATTTGCATGTGCCCTTCGATGTAACATGAAAATGTACTATTTCATTTTTGGATCAAATAACACCTATTACATGGTTGATGAAGTTAACAAAATAAAGATTGAAACATGATGAAAGGTTATATTGGTTTAGCAAAGTGTGTCGGTCCATTTTCAGATAATATTTGACTGCTATATAAACGGAAAAACTTACTGCTGCAATAAAAATTGAAGTTCGAGAGACAGAGGGGCATAGCTTTTCAAAGTTTGGAGGCTATTAAGCATGATATTGTATGGCACATTCATATTTAAGTTTCACCTAAACCCGTTTTTGGTTTGTATAGTTGATCTGTTTTGTAAATTGAAAAACTTTTTTTTTCCAATTGACATAGTAATTCAAAAAATTATGGTCTTTCCATACAAAATTGCGTGCGTCACTTTTTCCTCCTACTTCAATGACAGACCTGTAAGATAGGAACACTTTTGTCTTCTGTGTGCGTAAACGTGGAAGCTACTATCAGAGCCACAATTCGAAAAATGATTGTGTGCATTTTCACGCGACCTTTGTTTCTTTTTCCTTTCGACCAAATAAAAGAAGTTTCTTTTTCCTATGTTCCTTGTGGAACTTTCCTCCTTCCCTTCCCTTCCCTCCAAATAAATATCCCCACATATCAGTTCTGGGTAATTTCCTGGCAATATCATTTCTACTTCCTTCAATTTTGCGTTTTGGTTAGAGGGCGACTTGGGGCGGACAAGACTTAAACGAAGGGTCGCCAATGGGATTGGAAAGGGAGAAAGAAAGTGTGAATTTAGCTGAACCAATGAAGAATGTAAACGCAATCATAATATGAACTTGACTTTACCAATATTCTCGGTGGAAATCACTTGGCATTTTCACTTGCCGAGTGAAATGGGTCTTGACTCTTTTAAAAGAGGAGAAGAAAAGAAAGCATATATCTATATTATTAGGATTAGTATAATCAGAAATCACAAAATGATATTGCTCGAACACATTTACCTAAATGATGTTTCGACCCATAAATCCCCTCAAAGTGATACCATTGCCTCAAATTTACCATCCATTACAATTCTATCCAATTTCGTCATTAAAATGTCATATGTGGCAGCTAACGGGGCTGACAATGTTTCGAGGCACGCTTATATGGAAACTTTTATGCATGCTGACCATATCGCCCTTTTTCGGCGACCCATGTAAAATTGGGGAAACTCAAACATACCCAACTTGTCTCTATTGTTGTTAATCAAAATTGCGCATTGCAAATTAGAACCCCATGTAAGTGATTGGTGGACTTATGAAAACTTGTTAGCCTCTCAGTCTGTAGAAAATCTTGCCCATGATGATTATGCCAAATTGCCTAATACTCTCCTTCCACGAAGGAAAATAATTATTCCACTATGATGAGCCTAGCCAAGGGAAACTTGACGTCTGTCATGCCTAAATATGCAATTTAGAGGGGTTGAATAGATTCATTCTCAAAATTTGATATTTTTGTGAATAAACAGAATCAAGATGATGTATACACAAACAATTTGAGACATGCAACAATAAACTGATCATATCAAGTGCAGTGCTTCTATTAGATAAATAAAAAAGAACAAATAAAGAGATGGAAAAAGATGCAGGCAAATATTTATAGTGATTTGGCTTAGACCAAGTCTACATCCATTTTCTTATACTAATGGCCACCAACAAGCTAGAATCCACTAGTAATCTCTTAAGTTATAAGTACGTAGCAGACAAACTATTGAAATGGCTTTTTAAAGTGAACAACCAATTATCAAAAAACTCGATACAAGTCGGGCAAAGAATATACATGGCCTCATTATAAGCCTCGGGAGATGAATCCCCATAAGATAAACCCAATGTTGCGTCAGGCAAAGAATATATAATGTCTTGTTATTTATCCTTGGGACACGAACCCCCATAAGCTTGAGACTAGATGCTAATCCTAAACCTCATTCTATTCATTTTATGATGGTGAAGGTAATCTAAGCTATTCTAACCAATTATTTGAAATGTAGTTCTAAGTGTAATCAGGCTCTTAGTAACTAAAACCTAAGCTAACTTACTAATTGACACCTAAGTTTATTCATCTAAGCTAGCCTATTAAAACTAATCTAATTAGGCTTCTTCAGACCACCCAAGACTGCCACCTTTGGCTCTACCTCGGCCGCCGGGTCATCGGCAGGCAAGCTCTAGCTCTCATCAATATATCACTTTGTTCGTGAAGAATCACCTACACAATGGAACGAAGACCAAAGAAAGTTAGACATAGATCAAATCCTGCCTGTAAAAATTGTAAACTATATTATATTTGAGTTGAATTTTTTTGTACATTATTGATCTCTATTTACAACTTCTATTTATAAGAAATGATACAATATTTCTAGGGCTCCTAATATGGAAGGTGTATACAAAAAATAGGAGAAGCAGCTAAAGTTAGGGGTGTAAATAAATCAAGAATAAATGAAAGTGAATCAAGAAGTGATTACTAGAGATCTGCTGAATATCAGGTTCTAGATTTGGTATCCTTTGACAACTCTTTGCAAGCTAATGTAAGGGATCTCATAGTAAGCTTGTGTTGTAGTTGATGAAAGCGAGTGGTATATAAGGCTTTGGTGAAGATGTCCGCAAGCTAATCTGTGGAGGATATGTACTGAACATGGAGTTGCTTCTGGCCCACCCGTTCTCAAACAAAATGGTAGTCAATTTCAACATGCTTCGTTTAGAATGGGATTATACTAGTGAGGTAAATGGCCGAAATATTCTCACACCATAAGACAGGAGGACTCGACAAAAAGACATGAAAGTCGCATATTAAGGCTTCTATCCATATGAGCTCAGCTGTTGTATTGGTTAAATACTTGAATTATGCTTCAGTGCTTTGGGAGGTCTAGGAAATTAGATTAGATCCAAGAAAGAAACTATAACCACCGACAGACTATCGAGTGTCATGGTCGCCAACCCATCTTGCATTGGAGAAAGCATGTAGTTGACAAGTAGAGCTGCAAGTAAGTAGAATGCCATAATTAGTAGTACCGTGCAGAAAATGTTGAATATGCTTAATGAACAACTAATGCGCATTTATGGGAGCATGCATGAACTGACATGCGGTATTGACCACATACGTAAGATCCGACCGAGTGATGGTAAGGTACTAGAGAGCGTCAACAATACTACAATATAAGGTTGGACAATGAAACAAAGCTCCTTGATGAAATCGATGCCAGCACCACAAGAAGCAGTGATTGGTCGGGCATCCTGCATATTGGCACGTTGAAGAATGTCATGTGCATACTTGCCTTGATGGAGCGGTAGACCTTTGTCAGTTCTTTGTAATTCAATGTTGAGAAAATAATGGAGCTCGCTGAAATCCTTAATAGCAAATTCCCGCTATGGGGATTCGAGAAGAGCAGATAAAGAAGCTAATGGCGACCCTATTAAAATTATATCATCTACATATACTAAGAGGAAGATATTGTATGTTGCCAAGTGAAGCACAAATAAAGAGGGCCATAAAAGCTACTTGAAACTCAAGGGAGAGAACAAAAGAACTTAGTCTTTGGTGCCATGCGCTTAGTGCCAACTTCAGCCTATAAAGCGAAAGTTAAAGACAACATACATAGTGAGGATGAGTAGAGTCGACAGAGCTTGGAGGTTGTTGCATATAAATTTCCTCTTGAAGATGACCATGGAGAAAAGCATTCTTGATGTCCAGTTGTCAAAGCTACCATCCCTGATTGAAGGCAAGAGAAATAACGGTGCGGACCGTTACATTTTTTACCATGGGATTAAAAGTTTGATGGAAATCCACCCCTTCTTGTTGATTAAAGCCTTTGGCAACTAACTAAGTCTTGTATCTTTTAAGAGATTCGTCAGCCTTCAGCTTGACCCAAAATTTCCATTTACAACCAATGGGTTTGCATTGTTTCAGTGAAGGTACAAGGGTCTAGGGCTAATTTTGGGGTTGGGATACTAGGAGTGTCATTACTTTAGTACGGCGCTCATTTTGGTGCTAAAACTTTTTTTTCGCTCACTTGAGTGCCAAATCAGAGTGAAATTGATCACTTGAGTGCCACTTCACTAGAAAAGCTGACGTGGCCACCGGAATGCTGACGTGGCAGCCGAAAAATAATATTTTAATTAATTTTTTTTATTTTTTTAATATTTTTTATTTTTTTTTGAATTTTTTTGAATTTTTTTGTTTTTTTTTGTTTTTTTTCTAAGGCCGGCGAGGGCCACCATTGACCCTTGCTAGCCGCCGAACTCTCACCTAGATTGAGCGAGGGCCCCCTCACCGTCGGCCGCAAAGGCTTTGGGTGAGGCCGGCGAGGCTGTCAAAGGCCCTAGGTGAGGCCGGTGAGGCCGTCGACGGCCTCACCCATGGCAACGACAGCAAAGTCCAGGCGGCCCTTACCCAGATCTGGCACTAGGCAAGGCCGCAATAGCCCTCGGCAGCGGCGAAGAGGCCGCGATGGCCTCACCCAAGGCCTTCGCGGCCAACAGCGAGGGCCCCCTCGCCCAAATTGGGCAAGGGTTCCGCGGCCGGCAAGGGTCAACGGTGGCCCTCGCTGGCCTTAAAAAAAGGAAGAAAAAAAAACAAAAAAAAATTCAAAAAAAAATCAAAAAAATTAATTAAAATACTAAAATATTATTTTTCGATTGTCACATCAGCATTCCAGAGGCCACATCAGCTTTTTTGGTGAAGTGGCACTCAAGTGAACGATTTTACTCCGATTTTGGCACTCAAGTGAGCAAAAAAAAAGTTTTGGCACCAAAGTGAGCGCCGTACAAAAGTAATGTCACTCCTAATGTACTTACCCCGAGACATTGTATTCCTAATTCATAGCTGCTCACCATGCTGGATCTTTATTTGCTTGAGTGAAGGAAGTCAGTATCGGTATTGATGAAATTTCGATTTGCAAGGCATAAGTGTGATCGGCCCGAAGTTGATGCCATGCCAAAGTTCCATCCTACAGTCTCATCACCATAGGATGAGATAGGGCAATTGGTGGTGAAGGCGAGCTGGAGGTGCTAACACCATCGGTTCGATTGTCAATGGTGGGTGGATCTTAAGGCAAAGATGACCTCGATTCTGACAAAGGTGCTAGAGAATTGTGCTGAACGTGTAAAAGAGAAAAATGATTAATTAGGACAGTTCAGATGCGCTCCATGGGCTGAGGTTGTTGCACGTTGTTGCTGTTCAAAAATAGAGGGAGCAGAGGACATTCTGGAGCCGCAACAGTGGTTTGATAAACATCCATTGGACTAGAGGCAGCAAAGGGAAATAATTGCTCATCAAAAATTGCATTGTTGGTGATGTAGATACGACGATCTCTTAGAGAATAGCGGCGGTAGCCTTTGTAGCATAATGGATAACCTAGAAAAATGCATGAATAAGATATGGATTGGAGCTTGCTCTTTGCATAAGGTTGGAGATTGGGGTAGACCGCACACCTAAAAACCTTGAGGTGCTGAATCAATGGAATGACTCTTTGAAGTATCTCCCATGGGGCTCGGTTCTGTAGAATTGGTGTTAGTAGCCTATTAATAATATGGACAGTGGTCTCAAATGCAAAATCCCAAAAGCAAGGTGGCACAAAAGGATGGTTAAGCATGGAAAGGTCCATTTTAACAATATGGCAATGCTTTCTCTCAGCTGTGCCATTTTGATGATGTTGATGAGGACATGAGGTCCTTTGATGAATACCACGATCCTACAATAAAAAGAGGTCGAGAGAAATTCACCTGCACAATCACATTAATAGCTTTGATTGTGGTGGAAAATTGATTTTCCACAAAATTGAGGAACATGGTGAAAATGGAGAGGAACTAATCACAAGAATGAAACAATTCTAGCCATGTAAATTTGGAATAGTCATCAACAAAACCAATATAATATCGATTATTAGATATAGAGGTTACAGGAGCTGGGCCCCATACATCAAAGTAAATCATCTATAATGGGAAGGTAGACCTATGATGGGTGGGTGGGTGAAATTGACTGTGACCCTTGCTAGACGTACGCACAAAACACGATAAAAGTGACACCCGTGATTTATTGAGGACTTGACAAACAACTAGAAAGGCGGCATGACCAAGTCGGTTATGCCACAAATGAACAAGATTCGATTGTAGAGGCTTGCGACACGGACGAAGATGACGATTGCGAAGAAGACGCTGAAATGGAATAGAGATTGTGATCAGTTTCCCTTGAAGTAAAGTCCTCCCCGTACGAAGACACTTCATAGAAAAGGAATTGGTGAGAATAGGAAATCATAGTTGTTTTCTTGACAAAACTAACATACATATATCAAATTCTTTTTTATTGTGGGGACAATGAGAACATTAGACGTACAAAAAAGAGGGGAAATATAGCTACATGTGTGGGTAATGGGTAGATGAGACCTGTTATCTATAGTGACTTGCTAAGATCCAAAGTAAGGTTGAATATTGGACAGACTGGAAGGATTATTTGTCATATGGCGGGTAGCACTAGAGTCAAGATAATAGGATTCACTAAAGATAGAAGGTGGAGGAGGTATCTCGGCCAAGTTGAGTTGAGGAGAGAATTCGGGTGGTAACTGTTGAAGATATCTGTCACGGAAAACATTGGCACTGTGATCATGCTTGTTACAAATCTAACACCAAAGATTACCCCGTCTCTGATTCTTGTTATTGCCGAAAGACGGATTGAAATTGGTTTGAGATTCCGACTGTGATATTGCTGGCCAGCCTCTCGATAATTTCTGTCTCTTCCTTCTTGACTCCGATTTTGGAAAAAATGTCCATTACCTCGAGAAGATCCGAACGCAAATTGTTTTCATGATCTTTGAGGTTGTGAGGAAACCATTGTCGACCCATCAATGTTCGTGGCAAAAAGCGGCTGGTGAAGCAACAGTGGACTCCATGATGTCTAGGCGTGCTTCATGGGACAATACGAAGCCATGAAGGGCATCTCTAGTCATTGTTTGATTTTGACTTTGCACTAATATGGATACTACAACGCTTTGATATTCGGCTGCCAATCAACGAAAAATATGAGTTTGATACTCATGAGGAGAAATATTCTTGCCAATTGAAATGAGTTGGTCCATAAAAACGGTTGCTTGTTGAAGAAATTCCATAACTGTTTGGTTACCTTTCCAAAGAGTTCGCAATTGCATTCTAAGATGAGTTGCTCTAGCAAGATTATGAGCAGCATAAGATGTACCAAGAAATTGCCATGCTTTTGCAGTTGTGTTGAAATTTGAAAGTTGACCGATGATGGCATCGGATGTTGTGCTGAGAATCCACCCAAGTGCGATTTGATCACATGTTACCCACTCATCATATGCTGGCTTCGAAACAGTGGTGATGGTTCCATTTTCTACAGTCTGTACAATTTGGCTAGGTGGACATACAGAAGATCCTTCCACAATTGGTAGAAGTTTGCTTGCTCGAAGACACGACAGTAGGCGTGCCCTCCAAATAACAAAGTTGTCTCCCGTAAGCTTGACTCCAATTGTTAGACAAGAGATGGAATTTGCAGGAATTCCAGTGGTTGTGGATCGAAGTACCTAGGTTGTTAAGCTATAGATGGTACTTGACAACAAAACAAAGGACGAAGATGCTATTTGAAAATGAAAATAAAGCTTTTGCTAGAAGAGCTCTGATACCATGTAAAAATTGTAAACTGTATTGTATTTGAGTTGAATTTTTTTGTACATTCTTGATCTCTATTTACAATTTCTATTTATAAGAAATGATACCATATTCCTAGGGCTCCTGATATGGAATGCATACACAAAAATAGGAGGAACACCTAAGTTAAGGACATAAATAAATCAAGAATAAATCAGAATGAATCAAGGAGTGACTGTTAGAGATTTGTTGAATATTAGGTTTCAGATTTGGTATTGTAGGATGAAAATTGTCAGCGGAAGAAACGACTTACCTCTTACGATGCGCAATAAAGTAATTACCCCAAGAACGTATGTTGAATCCTGAACGAACGATGGACGATACTACTTCACGTTGGTCCGAATACAATCACGAGGAAAGTATTCACATTCCACAGCATTAATGCCAATTGTTTCTCAAAGTAGATGATAGAACCCTTGAGTGTCTTTCTTTTGATTGAGAGGATTCTCTTTCTCTCAATTGCGTTCTTTCCTCTCTTTTTGTTCATTAGCGGTTATTTTTCTGAGTAATCCTTTTATACTTCTCTTGGAAAAATAACCGCTCATACCTTTTCAAAGAGTACCTCTCCAATATATGTCTCTTGAACATACCCCATCATGGACGTATCAAAATGTAACATCTCCCACTTGGACATGATGAGTTTAGTAATGCTCTATCAAGGACATAAGGCATTCAGTATTCATTTACTTTAGAAATGATTCATACTGGCAAGAAATCCGTGCGACCAGTGAGTACACCTGCACGTGGGAGCTTTAATTATACACCTGTTAGGGATAACATAATGGCTACAACTCCAAAAAGAAGATAAACAATCGATGTCTCACAGTGCCCTAAACATATTTTGCTACATCAATCCAAGTATACCTATCCCTTAAAGGCTATACTTGAATATTCTCAAAACATCATATATTTACAATTATATCTAAAACCTTAAAAAATGTGATATAATTGGTTGACCAGTAAATACACGTGATAAATATAAAGCAACAATAGTCTTCCTTTGCACTCATGTCTCTCTCCATTCCAGAGCAACTGCTTTTCTAGACACGTCTCATAAAGCCATATATTTTCATGATCGCCAGTAACATGCTAAAGTAGCAACATTGATCCGTCACTTTGAGAACATAGTCAGAAGTAACATAGGGCACTAAATGAGATAAATTATAAATTACCTCAAGGACTCACAAGATGAGTAAGTAGGGATTTATCTTACTCATCTCCTTTATCAGTCGTAATAAAGCACATGTAGTATGAATTACATGCTATAATGGATTTCTCTTTCTATAAGAGCGTATGTCATTTGTTAAATATATCCACTATATGGATCTTAGTCTAAACATAGTCACATGTTTTTTACATATTTATGTTTAGCTCAAGTGCTATATTAGCTCGCTTTCTACAGTGCCTAATTAAGTACTCGCATCTGGTTTCCTTTAGGCATATTTGATTGTGGGACTATCATGTTCGGTCTTATTATTCACAAAATACAGATCTCATCTTGATTCCAATCAAGGTGACATAAAATGATATTATGTATTAAACTTGCTCTCTTAACATTTATAACACATAATGTCTCATCTCAACATGCTAATTGTAGCACTTGAGGCAATTGCTCATGTGAGTGAGCTAATCAATGCCTATTGACATAGCTTTCATGATATATGTGTGTATATGCTAGTCTCATAATGAATTTATACTTGATAATAAAATATCAATTCATTAAAAGAAAACAAACAAGTACAATACATAAATCCACATAGGCATAACCCGACGATTCTCAACAATATTATATATCACATTTTACGTAACCCTAGAGACATCCTATGGGTCAAGAACACATTTTTAGGAACAACTTTCATGAATAGATTAGCAACCATCTTGTTGGTTGAAATATATTGTAGGACCATTTCCTTCTGCGCTACTATATCTCTAATAAAGTTATTCTTTATGTCAATGTGTTTCAATCTACCATGATACTCGGGATCTTTCACATAAGCAATGGCTACTTGACTATCACAATGAACTGTCACTAGTCTTGTAGCCTCAATGACAATGGCTAAATTTTCCAAGAAACGTTTTGGCCATACTACTTCTTGTACCGCAGCAGAACATGCAATAAATTTTGTTTCCATTATAGATAAGGCCATGCACATCCGTTTCTTGCTATTCCAAGAAATTGCACATTCATTAAGCAAGAACACATAGCCAGACGTTGACTTACGCTCATCTAGGTCTCCTCCCCAATCAGCATTAGAGTAACCTAATAAACGCAAATCATTTCCATGATAACAAAGTCGATAGTCCATGGTGCCTTTCAAGTATCTCAAAATCCTCTTAACTGCTTTCCAATGTGCTTGTCCAAAATTTGATTGATATCGGCTCACTACCCCACAGCATGACATATGTTAGGTTGAGTACACATCATAACATACATCAAACTTCTGACCGCACTTGCATAAGAAACAGTTTCCATTCCTTTCTTTTCCTCTAGAGTCTTAGGACACATTTTAGTACTTAGGCCTTTGTCTTGCATGACAGGGGTATCAATGGGATTACAATGCTACATATTAAAGCGTTCAAGAATCTTTATTATATAAGATTCTTGTGACATAGCAAGGAGTTTCTTTGATCGATCTCTTTCAATTTTAACTCTCAATATATAAGCAGCTTCTCCCATGTCTCTCATTTCAAAATTGAAGAACAACCATTCTTTTATGGTTATAACCAAACCCTTATCATTCCCAGCCAACAAAATATTGTCCACATAAAGTGATAAAATTACAAATTTATCTTTGGACCGTTTCACATACACACAGTGATCTTCTTCGATCATTATAAACCCAAAAGAAGTAATGTCTTAATGAAAATGAAGATACCACCGTCTAGATGATTGCTTAAGGCTATATATAGAGCGATTAAGTTTGCAAACTTTTCGCTCTTGACCTTTAGCCTCGAAACCCATCGGTTGTTTCATATATATTTATTCATCTAGTTCTCCATTGAGAGATGCTGTCTTTACATCCATTTGATGTAATTCTAAGTCTAACTGTGTGACAATTGCTAGTATAAGGCGTATAGAGGCAAATCTTACAACTGGTGAAAAGGTTTCCTTATAATCTATACCCTTTTATTGAGTATAACCATTCGCCACAATGCGAGCCTTGTACTTTTCAATAGATCCATCCGCCATTCACTTAATTTTGAAAACCCATTTATTTCCAATAGCTTTGCGATCGGATGGCAAATCAACCAAGTCCCAAACATGGTTTGCCCTTATAGACTTTATTTCGTCTTCCAAAGTTTTTCTCCATTCTTCCTTATCAAGGGATGAGAGAGCCTCTTGAACTGTCCTAGGCTCAGCATCGTCTTGTGGAGCAATCATAAATGCTTCCCCTTGAATCTCAAAACGACGACGGGGAATACTTTTACGATTACTTTTGCGCAATTAAACTTCTTGTGAATTCAGTTCGCTAGGCAATGCAACACTCCACTAGACTTTGTATATGGAGGTAAATTTTCATTTCCCTTGACAACATTAGTGAGTGTGTTATCAAGATCTTCCAATTCATATAATTGAAAATCCTTATTAATCTCACCTCTACTAGGAAAATCGTTCTCCAAGAACGTGACATCACATGACTCCATTTTAGTCATACTTTCATCAGCTTGTTCACCTATGGACACATACCCTTTGGAGTGTTCAGAGTACCTAATAAATATACATTTATTTCCTCTTGGACCTAATTTGTCATATTTATGGGAAGAATCATGAACATTTACTGCACACCCCTAAGGTCGTAGATTACTTAAGTCTGATTTCCTACCAGTCTATAATTCATAAGGGGTGGAAGCGACTGACTTAGAGGGCACTCGGTTAAGTATATAGGCAGCAATCAATAACGTATCTCCCTAATATGAGATAGGTAAATTTGCCTGCGCCATCATAGACCTAACCATTCCTAATAGGGTTCTATTTCTTCTCTCAGCAACCCCATTTTGTTACGGAGTATCAGGAATAGTCAATTGTCTTACAATTCCCTTTTCATCACAAAGAGCCTTAAATTGCTCAGATAGATACTCATGTCCACAATCGGTTTTCAGTGCCTTGATCGTTTTGTTCAACTGATTCTCAACCAAAGATATATATCGTCTAAAGCAATTCAATACTTTGGACTTATGGGAGATCAAAAAAACATAACCAAAACGTATGAAGTCATCTATAAAAGTGATGAAATATGAGGCTTTATGCCTCGCCCTCACATTCAACGGACCATATATGTAAGAATGTATGAATTGCAATGGAAGATCGGCTTTAGTTCCTTTATCAAATGGTTTTCTAGTTGTTTTTCTAGCGAGACAATGTTCACAAACGAGTAGACCAACATTAGCAAGTGACCCTAAAAGGCCTTCTTTTGCTAATCGTTTCATTCTTTGTAACCCAATGTGATCTAGTCTAGCATGCCAAATACTTGCATCAATTTCCACATTAGAAGAAGATGCAATTAAAGAAAAACAACTATCAACATTAACATTGTACACATCATAGTCAATGTCTAGTACCATAAAACCATCTAATACATAACCAGAACCATAATAAATTGTTCCAAAGAAAATGTCAACATAAGTACCATGGAAATTTAATACATAACCTAAGCTTAGAAGAACAACTACTGAGACTAAGTTTTGTCGAATATCCGGAGCATAGAGGACATCATGTAGAAATAGATTTCGACCACCACGTAAAGTCAATTTACATGTGTCAATACCCTTCACTTCAACTCTTGAGTTGTTTCCAACATATATCTATCTTCTTGTAGGTTGTATTCGACGATACTCCACAAATGCTCATCGATCTCTAGCTACATGGTCAGTTGCTGCCGAGTCTACAGTCCACATTGGATGAGATTCAGCAAGCATTATAGTAAACAAAAGCATTACTTAAAGTAATGGAGCAATGTGGTACCTCTTTTGACTTAGTGCATTCACGAACAAAGTGACCCAGTTTACCATAAATATAACACTTCATCTTAGCCTTGTCCTTCTTCCCATCACGCTTCTTGTGTCGAAGGGCCTTAGCTCTTTTGGATGCCTCATTTGCCTCATTCCCTTTGTTGTTGAATTTTCGGTTCCTTTTACGCTTGAAGCTCGAAACTTTGTGCGAACTCGATTTAATAACATAAGCATGGGTAGAGGATTTCGCAACCTCTAGGCGCTCATCCTCTAATTCCAAATGATGCGCTATATCGTCAAAAGTAACGATGTTCTCATTATGCATCATATTGATTTTCATATGCTCCCAACTGTCAAGAAAAGACCTTATAACAGCTTGAACTTGTTGCTCATCAGTAAGGGTGTGCCTTGCCGACTTCAGCTCACGAATCATGTTTGACATCTCGCGAAGATGTTGCCTCATCGTTAGATTTGGGCACTTCCGGTATGTGTCAAACTTGATAGTAAGTCTCCTCAACTTAGTGGTAGACGTACCCCCAAACTTATCTTTCAAGGCAATCCAAATCTCTTGAGCTTTGTCTAAACCTTCAAACTCACACATGAGATCATCTTGCATGCAACTCAGCAACGTGATACGAGCAATGCTATTCTTTCTTTTCCAAGCTTGGTAAGCTTCTTGATCTCTCTTATGTTGAGCTGAAGTTACATGCTCAGGTTTATCCATGGTGTGATTGAGGGTTTCCAAAACCTCTTGCTCCTCAAGGATATAATGAACCTTTCGATGCCAAATATCATTATTGTCACTATTCAGCTTCTCACCCTTATTGAGGTCAGCCACAATGGTCTTGGATGCCGAAGCCATAATCAATTGTTACTACACATTAACATAATAAACACAGAATCAACACTAGCACAATTTACACATAAACACACATATATTTAATTTGCAACAAAAACAAACTGAATTAATGATAATTCAACAAAAAATATTGAAAATGAAAGTTCACTATGTTCCCAATCAGCTTCTGTGTACAATTGTTATATTATCATTAACTTATTTTAATTTGTGCAAATTTTAAGTTCTAGGTGAGAACTCCTTCGAATTCTACCAACCTACAAACTCCCACTAGAAAAAAATAATTACATATTCTCATGTAATTGTCACATTTTTCTATCAAATATCAAAAGGCATAGCATGATATGAAATCATGCAATGATTCCAATCACTAACGAAATTCAAGACATGTTGAATATTTCAAAGATCTTTGTCATTGTTCAAGATAGCTTAGAACTAGGAAATTGCAAGTACATCAAGCCATATACATGCCATCATTGAACCAAGCTCTACATCACTCAAATGTGGTCATTTTCATGTAGGATAGCTTCAGTATTTACGAACTTATAAGAAAATACATATTAAAAGGAATAAACAATGCATATATCCCAAAAATACACGTATTTAGGGTTCTATACACATTTTTATACCTTTAAAATCATACAATATGAAAAATAATTGTACCACAATGTAGAACACTTCATTACGAACACAAGGACACCAACCACGCTCCAAACGAAGCCTGCACGCGCTGCTTGAATGCGCGGCACATGTGGTGTACGCGCATGCCTAGCTCGGGCGCTCAAACCAGTCGGACCGGTCAACGATCTGGTCGGTCAACCGGTTCAGAGGTCCGACTGGTCAACCCGATCTGACCATTGACCAGTCAACCGGGTTAGGTCACGGGTAGGTCGGGTCGGGTCAATGACGTCAGCAGGCCATTATCGACAGTTTTGCTGACGTCAGCAGCATTGGTTGGCCGACACGCGCATGGGACTCACACGCTGGCAGTCCCAGCGCATGAAGCGCGTGGCCCTCACGCACCGCGGCTTTTGGCCATGCATGTGGGCACGTTAGGCGTCTCCCGACGGCATGCTAGCCATCGTTCTACTTATCTCGACGTGATCTTTAAATTTATGTAATAAAAAATTATTTTTTCAAAAAGTAAATTGTCGAAACAGAGCGAAACAGAACAATGGTCTTCGTCCTTCAAACCCCTTCTTCGTGTCCGAATTGTTCTTGATGGTTCGTGTTGCAATTTCCAAGAAATGAACATCGGGATAAGTACACTAGGAGTGCCATAACTTTCGTACGACACTTACTTTGGTGCCAAAACTTTTTTTTCACTCACTTGAGTGTCACAAGTTTTAAAAACGTTCACTTGAGTGCCAATTCTGACGTGGCCACTGGAAAAGCTGACATGGCCGCCGGAAAAGCTGACTTGGCCGCCGGAAAAGCTGACGTGGCGCCGGTGAACAATATTTTAATATATTTTAATATATTTATTAATTTTTTTGAATTGTTTTTTGAATTTTTGTTTTTTTTTTTTTTAAGGCCGGTGAGGGTCACCGGTGGCCCTCGCCGGCCCTAAAACAAAAAAAAAAAAAAAAGCAAAAAAAAAATCGAAATTTTTTAAAAAGAGTAGAAACGGCGTCGTTTTGCTTGAAAAGTCCACGTCGGCGTCGAAATTTATTAAAAAAAAAAGAAAAATCATTAAAAAATTCCACGTATGCATTTTGGCACTTATCTGAACGATTTTTGGCCAGAAGTGTCCCTTAACTGAACAATTTTACTCTGATGTGGCACTCAAGTGAGCGAAAAAAAAGTTTTAGCACCAAAGTGAGCACCGTACGAAAGTTATGGCACTCCTAATGTCCTAACCCCAATGAACATCTGAGCAATATGAAGTTCATTCGTTCAGTCCCCATATCGATTAGCAAGTGAAAAAACTCACAGAAAAAACAAGACAGAGATGATAACACAAGCTCTAATACCAATGTAGGATGAAAATAGTCGGCAGAAGAAACGACTTACCTCTTACGATGCGTAATAAAGTAATTACCCTAAGGACGTATGTTGAATCCTGAACAAACAATGGATGATACTATTTTACATTGGTTCGAATACAATCACGAGAAAAGTATTCACATTCCACAAAGTTAATGCCAATTGTTTCTCAAAGTAGATGATGGAACCCTTGAGTGTCTTTCTTTTGATTGAGAGGATTCTCTTTCTCTCAATTGCATTCTTTTCTCTCTTTTTTTGTTCATTAAAGGTTATTTTTCTGAAGTAATCCTTTTATACTTCTCTTGGAAAAATAACCGCTCATACCCCTTCAAAGGGTACCTCTCCAATATGTGTCTCTTGAACATACCCCATCATGGACGTACCAAAATGTAACAGGTATCCTTTGACACCACCCACTGCTGGGAGTCTTTTTTTTTACTTTCCTCTTCTTTGCACGTGAACCGTGGAATTCGTAGATGATCGTGTGCATTTTCACGAAGCTTACGTTTCCTTCTCCTATGTTCCTTTGGAACTTTCCTCGTTCCCTCCCCTCCAAATGCATAGCCTACACACCGGTTCTGGGCAATTTCTTGAGTTTAGAAAGCGATTCGAAATATCATTTCTACTTCACTGAATTTTGCGCTTTGAATGGACGATGGCTTGGGGCGGCCAAACTCAAACGAAGGGTCACTAATGGGATGGAAAGTGAGATCGGGAGTGAACTCTAGCGCAAGCCAATGAAGAATGTAAATGCAGTCCCAGTATGAACTGGACATTACCAATATTCTCCGAGAGAATCACTTGGCATTTTCACTTGCCAAATGAAATGGGACTTGACTCTTCAAAAGAAGGGGAAGAAAAGAAAGAACATCTGTATTATTAGGATTAACATAACAGAAATAGCAAACTAATATTGTTTAACGCATTAACATTAATGATGTTCTGACCCACGAAACCCTCAAAATGGTTCCATTGCCTCAAATTTACCATTTGTTACAATTTTGTCCAATTTCACCATTATAGTGCCGTATGTGGTAGTTAACGAGGCTAACGGTGTTTGCGGGGCACGCTTGCATGGAAATTTTTGCATGATCACCAAATGGCCATTTGTCGGTGGAGACCCATGTAAAATTGTGGAAACCTGAAATTACCCAACTTGTCTCTATTGTTGTTAAGTCAAAATTGCATATTGCAAATTTGAACTCCATACAAGTGGTTGGTAGACCTGTGAAAACTTGCTAGATTCTCAGTCTATAGAAGATCTTGCCTTGTGCTGATTATGCAAATATAGGAAATAATTACTTCATATGATTAAAGTGTCCTGCTTGTCCCCAGCAAAGCCAATCCCAATCACTACGATGAGACCAGCCAGGGGAAATTTGTATCAATTCTCAGAAAGGCATCTTACCCAAAATGTGAAGAGATATGATTCCCGTCTCTCTCCACAACCTCAAAGTGAGTGTGCTTGCACTATACCAATGAGGTAAGAACTACTTTTGACTAGTGAAATTACCTAGAAAAGACAATAACAATGAAATAAGAACTTCTCCATCTTTTTCTTACTTTTATGTGAAACGGGACTTTCAATTGGCCAAAATCAATAACCTGTTGGATCTAAACAAGACACCACGTGGGATAAATTGTTCACATATGATATTGTTTATATTGGATGATATAAGTACTTTACTATTGTGCATTTCATTCATATATATTCGTCAATCAGTAGGCTAATTCAAACTAAATCAAAAGAATAAAGAAAGGCTGACAAAATGGAATGATTTGATCTCTAAATAGAACAAGTATATCGCTTTAGGGAGCATCAATTATTTTCCTATGGGCAGAGTTGCTCCCATTGTAATAAAATGTGAAACGAAGTATATACACTTTATGGGGGTAATGCCCTAAAAAGTTTCATTAGTATTGGTAGCTCTTTACCGTCCTTTATGATGTATAAAGGGAGGTAGGGGCGTGATGCTATGATTTTGGAATTTGACCATATGTGGTAAATTGTATGTGAGATGAACACAGGTTAAATGGATTAATCCCGAATAGAAAGATGCTAGTGGTGAATATTCATCACCAAAAAATATTATGCTAATTCAAAGAGCTCTTCACTTTGTATGTTAAATTTTCAAATGAAATAGTTAATCAGTAAAGAAACCAAGAGAAATCCGTCCACTCTTACTAGGATAACCAAGGTTGAACTTGTCAATACACACGATCGGACTTAAACGTCAGCTCTTGTACTTAGACATCTGAGTGGAGTGTTGAGTTATAGTAAACTGTATTCAATGGCTTCGGAATAGTCAACTACTCATGAAATTTGACCATCCAATTACTTAGCGCAAAAATAAAAACGATATAAAAGTGGCGAAGTTAATTTTTAAGGAAAAAAATGCTATTTTTTAGCAGAAAATAAGCGTACAAACTCATCCTTCAATAGCTTCTAGCTAATACAAAAACCGATGACATTAGGATAATCGTGTCACTGCTTGATCATAAGAAGAACTAGATAAAACTTCACATATTGATAGGTCCATTCTATATGCTGTTAGAAAATCAAACTTAATATTGTACTTGTGCTTGAGGAACAAAATTCAAGCATAATTAGCGACTTATACAGAAAACATGATCAAAAAATAAATCTAACCTCTAGTCATTGTTCCCATCATTTTCATGAAACAAATTATCTAACAAATGCATGAATCATGGTGACATGTCCTCTAAGAGCGAGTAATATCTTCAGTGTATCACAATACATGTTATTTCTTTCATGTTAGCCCATATTTGACAACATATATTAATAAATAAACCCTATGTTTATTCCAAAACCAAGGATAATTGTTATTCTCATAAATAATTAAATGTGTACACCAAAAGTTAAAAATAACATTACAATTGAATAAGAGTTTCATACAACAAAGATCATCCATACAACAATAAATTACATAATAGGACCTATTTACATACTAGTTACATGATCCTTATATTTCATTGGCGACATGCCTTTAGTCAAAGGACTAGCCATCATCAATTCAGTGCGAACATGTTCAATGATCACTTTATTCTCCTTAACACATTCTCTTATGGCTAAATACTTTATGTCAATATGCTTACTTCGACTGCCATTTTTGATATTTTAAGTCATAAAAACCACAGCTGAATTGTCATAATATATCCTTAATGGCCTAGAAATAGTATCAATAATTCTAAGCCTAGAAATGAAACTCTTCAACTATACACCATGCAAGGTTGCCTCAAAACAAGAAATGAACTCAACCTCCACAGTGGAAGCAGTAGTCAAAGTCTACTTCCATGACACGACTCCGCCAGCTAACATAAAATTATATCCAGATATTGATTTTCGAGAATTAACACAATCAACAAAGTCCACATTCGAATGACCAACTACTTCTAGGTTGTCAATCCGCCTATACATAAGTATGTGACCTTTAGTTCCTTAAAGGTATCTCATCATTTTCTTTGCAGCTTTTTAGTGGTCCATACTTGGATTACTCTTATATCTTCCCAACATTCCCATAGCAAAAGCAATGTCAAGTCGAGTGTCAACTTGAGCATACATCAAGCTTTCGATAGCAGAAGTATATGGAATGTTTTTCATTTGTTCCCTTTCCAAATTATTCTTTAGGCACTAATTCAAATTGAACCTATCACCATTCACAATAGGTGTTATACTTAGTGAATAATCTTTCATCCGAAATCTTTCTAAGATCTTATTGATATAGGTTGCTTGAGATAGTCCTAAAATTCCTTGAGATCTATCTCTATGGATTTTAATGCTAATGACATAAGATGCCTCACTCATATCCTTTATATCAAAACTCTTATAGAGGAATTGTTTCACCTAATGTAGCAATCTCTTATCATTGGTTACAAGAAGAATATCAACCACATATAGCACAAGAAAATAAATTTTGCTTCCACTAACCTTTTGGTATATGCATTGATCCATGACATTCTCTATAAAATCAAATGAAGAGATAATATCATGGAACCTTAAGTATCATTGACGGGATGCTTGTTTCAAGTCATATATAAATTTCTTAATCTTCCATACCAAATGCTCACCTTTACTAGAGGGGAATCCTTTAGGTTGTTTCATATACACTTCCTCCTCTAGTTCCCCATTAAAGAATATTGTTTTCATGTCCATTTGATGTAATTCCATGTCAAAATGGGCAACCAAAGCCAAAATAATACGAAGAGAATCTTTTTTAGGTACAAGAGAAAAGGTTTCCGTGTAGTCAATTCCTTCTTTTTGAGCGAATCCTTTGACAACAAGTCTAGCTTTATATCTATCGATATTGTCTAATGAGTCTTTCATAGTTTTGAAGACCTATTTACAACCAATGGCCTTCGCACCATTATATAACTCAACTAAATCTCATACTTCGTTTAATGTCATAGAACTCATCTCTTCTGTCATAGCATTGTACCACAAATTAGATTTATCACTACTTATGGCTTGTGAAAAAGTTTCAAGATCATTCTCAACTCCAATATTATAATTAAATTCTTGTAGATACACAATATAATCACTAGGAATCGTTAATTTCCTAATTATAGTAGATCTTCTTAATGTTGTATCAACATTCTCTTGTGGAGCGTGTTGTTCAACAGTTTATGATAATTGCTGAACAATAGGATCTACTGGATCAATATCAACAGGTTGTGGAACTTTAATAGTTTATTGTTCAAAAGTCGGTTGAACTGTAGGGGCATCATAAACAACAACCAACCTAATACTTGAGGTGAAAGATTAAGTATCTGAATGATCTATTTCAGGAACAAGTTTCCTCAAATGATCGCTCCCACTAATTAAGTCATTTTCAAGAAACTGATCATTTCTTGATTCCACAATCCTAGTAGTAAGAGATGGACAATAGAACTTGTATCCATTGGACCTTTCGGCATATCTAATCAAATACCCACTTATAGTCCTTGAGTCTAACTTCTTTTCTTGTGGATTATAAACCCTCACTTCAGACGAGCATCCCTAAATGTATACATGTCTCAAACTCGGCTTCTAACCTTTGAACAACTCAAAAGGAACTCGGCTCAATATGTACACTGCCGTCTTAAGAGCTTTAGTCCATAAAGACTTAAAAAGTTTAGAGCTACTAAGCATCATACTCTATACCATGTCCAACAAAGTTCAGTTTCTTCTTTTTGCTATACCATTTTGGTCTTGAGAACCATGCATAGCGTATTGGGCAACTATCCCATTATTTTGAAAAAAACTTCACAAATGGACCAAGTGCTTATCTATCCTCAGTGTATTTACTATAGAATTCTCCATCTCTATATGAGCTCACGATCTTAATTTGCTTACCGTATTATTTCTCTACTTCCGCTTTAAATATTTTAAAGGCATCTAACGCTTCATTCTTATTATAAAGTAAGTAGAAATACATGTAACGTGAGTAATTATCAATAAAAGAAATGAAATATTTCTAACCGTACGAGTCCATATTCGTATGTATGATTTTTAATATATCTATACTGCTCTTGGCACCTTTCTTTGTCTTGTTGGTTTACTTTCACTTTATACAGTCCACACAAGTATCAAAATCAGTAAAATCCAAAATACTAAGTACTCCATTATTTACTAATCGCTTAATTCTTTCTATGGAGATATCTCACAATCTCTGGTGTCACAACATAGAGGAATCTTTATTCACAACACATCGTTTCACACCAACATTATCATGAATATGCATCGCATTATAATAGGCATTGTCTTGTAAATTAATTCAAAAAAGACCATCAAACAAAGTACAACTACCAACAATTTTAGATTTTAACAATAAACTGAAGTTTGAATTTGAAAAGTGAAAAGAGTCACCCAAAGGTACAAGTCTTGAAATTGAAATTAAGTTTCTAGAGAAACTAGAAATATAAAAGGTCATTTCCAAATTCAAAACAAAGCCACTATTGAGAACTAAACTACATGTCCCAATAGCTTCCACATGCGAATGTATCTTGTTTCTCGAATAGATGCTTTGTTACTTCTCACTAGCTTCCTGTGATTTTGAAAACCTTGCAAGGAATTTGAAATGTGGATTGTAGAACTAAAATCAATCACCAAGTGTTACGACTTACATCAGCCATATTAGATTCATAACAAACACAAGATATTAGATTACCTTTTTTTCTTGAATCAGGCCTTAAATTTGATGCAATCCTTTTTCACATGTCATTTCTTTCTATAGAAGAAACATTTAAATTTTTTCTTAATGTCAACTTGTGGAGGTATTTTACCTTTTTCCTTTTGCTTGCCATGACTTTTATTCTTTCCTTGTGTTGCCAAATGAACACTTTCTCTGATTCCATAATAAGCCTTTCTTCCTCTTGAACACACATGGTCATGAGTTCATTAATTGACCATTTATTCTTATGTGTGTTATACAAGATCTTGAAAGGTAAATACTGCTATGAAGAGTGTTCAGAATATAGTACACAAAAAGACTCGGATATCTCAATTTCAAGGTTTTTCAACAGAGCTACAATATCCTTCATCTTCATGATGTGCTCATGCACACCTCTAAGATTAACGAACTTCATAGATGAAAACTTCATAATCGGGGTCATGGTATGCTCTTTTTTGAACTCTCAAACTATGCATCAATGACCTCCAATAAAGTCTTAGCTTTACTATACTGAACAACTAAATCATGGATACTATGAGACAATTTTGACCTTATGAACATCACACTAAGGTGATTGGACCATTTCCACTATTCATAAAGGATTATCTCAGCCGCAGTTTTCATATTAGTAGGAGTAGGTAGTTCATCTTTCCTTATAGTATAGTCAATGTCCATGCACCCTAATTGAAGAATTAAGTCATTCCAAACTTTATAGTTTTCACCATTTAGCATGGGAACATCACTCTTAAATTCAAAGAAATTCATAGTTTACAAAACTGCATATCAAATAATCATGCTTATGTCACAAGATATGAGGCAAAATTTACATAAATCATGTTTTACCAATATTAAACATGGCATAAAATATGAATCACATAACATAAAAACTGTAGTTGGCCAAGTTTTTAATTTAAATGGATTCATAATAACTTCATTAAGAAATCATCATTTTTTATTACTTTCCTTAATTCACATGGGTAAATTAAGAAAAATAATATGATATTTCAACCTAGTTAATCATATTAATATAATGAAAATTCCCGTGGGATAAATTTTGTCACATTAGTAAGATTAATTACAATCAATGTCCATTTCTATATGTGATTCGGAGGCTCTAAATGTATAGTTTAACTAATTAAAGATGTTGTGCTTACTCTCTAATTAATTAAAATATATGGATCACTAGACATTTAATTTCATGCATAAAATATTTACAGAATGCATGAAAGACAAAATAATAATATAACACTACCAGGGGCAAAATAGTAAATACATTAACCAGTGGAAAAATAATATATTAATTCAGCTAAGGGCAGAATCGTAAATTCAAATGCAAGGGAGCAAAAACTGTAAAATAATCAGGTTAGGGGCAAAATCGTAATAACAGTGAAAAGAGAGGCGCAGAAGAGTAAAAGTAGTAGGGATAGCCGCGCGTTAGGTGCGCGCCATGCCTCGCCTACTGCGCAAGCACATGTGGCACACGCGCTTAGCAACTGACACGCGCATGGCCCGCATCCTGCAGTTGCGTGTGCGTGGTGCGTGAGTTTAACTTGCCTACAATTGCAACGCGCTCGTGGACTCCATGTGCCATCTTCCTCCTATGACCAGCCTGATTCTTGGTCATTTTTCGCTGTTTACACGACACTTCTATTGCCCATTTCTTCTCTAGCAGCCCACTTCAGACCAAAATAATTCATGAGTGTCAGAGAACACATCGGTGCGACCACATGGACCCAAAAATTAGCAAAAAGAACCAAGACATTGGTGCAAACCAAGCAAAATCCGCTTTATGCAAAATGTTAACCACCACGACTTCCACAACCCGATCAACCTCCAGCAATAATTTACATGCTGGATAAATTTATGGCCTTTCTTCCTCATGGCAGTGCAACCATATTGGTCTGAAGCCAAGCGATAAGTCGCTGGAATTTCGACGGAAATAACAAATTTCTCTCTTGACCCCATTTCCAATTTACTATACATTTAAAAATCCAAAAAATACACCCAAAAATTCGCAAAAACAAGGCAGAGACACTAACATGCTCTTATACCAAATGTTAGAAAATCAAGCTAAATATTATACTCATCCTTGAGGAACAAAATTCAAGCACAACTAGAGTCTTATGTGGAAAACATGATCGAAAAATAAATCTAACCTCTAGTCATTATTTAAGTTAGCATTAGTTGGAAATTTATGGGAATTTGACAGCGGTCCGAAAGTGATTAGGGTACATTCTACTAACCCAATCTCCTCATGTACCAATGATGTATTCTGAATGAGATGGTTTGTGTTAGACCTTATAATTGCTCTCTAAAATGAACGTTCGTTGTTATAAACCATTTCTCATCAGAGTGATTACCGAATAGGCGGTTATTATGAAAAAGTACGAAGCGTGGAAAAAATCATAAGTGGAATAACGGTTTGTCAAAAGTGAAAATATGGATCAATATTAATGGTAAGTTTTATTTAAAATTATACTCCAAAAAATATGGGATCACATTATAGATATGACATATGCTACAAATTATGCAGATTATTATCAACAACAAAAATTACAAATTAAGACGATTAGTTACTAAAAAACCAAAAGTACGGGGGCTAATTGCAAAAAGCGCAAGTGAAAAATATGCAATTCCTTTATCTTTCTTCAAATTCTTCCCCATTTCCCTTCATCTTTTAATCTCAGGATGATATTTATGGAATGACAAACATTGTCAAGAAGTCATTTCTAGAACAAGGCCTGGCCCATATCCTCGATTTGGCTTTCATTGATGCAAGATTCAAGTAGATAGAGATTTAATTAATTGATGGATGCTATTTTTTTTTTTTGCCAAATTTATCTCGTAACAATTAATTTTTAGATAGGGTTTTCAACCGTCGTCAGGTATCATTTTCTTGTGTGTTTCCTCAAATAAAGATTCGTATTGCTTCAAAAGTGTTACGAGAAAAGGAATTATTTAATTTCTCTTTTTTGGCTCGCTGTTTTTCATCCAAATGTTGAATTCAATGGCTTTCGATTTGTCAAGTGATCTCCTAACATCGATCCCACTTGAAAGAAACAATCACATTGTTTTTTAATGAGAGAAGAGTTTGGGGTTGAATTTATGATTGACAATCAATTTCTAAGCAAATATTAATTCACTTAATGTTTGCAAAAGCATACTAGAAGTGTCATAACTTGTGTATGGTACTCACTTTAGTGCCACAACTTTTTGCTAACTCACTTAAGTATCAAAATCAAAGAAAAAAGATCACTTAAGTACCAACGGCAAATTATTCCGACCAAAATCACATGCGGCCTTTTTAATGAAAAAATTGGTCCATAAGGCATTTCCACATATACATTTCTCCTCCACGTCATTTTTTTCTTTTTTTTTCTTTCGTTTTTAGTTGGCATTGAAAAAATTATTTTAAAAAAATTGTTTTCCAAAAAATTTGGCACTTAAGTGATTTAGCGAAAAGTTAGTTAAACAGCATTGTTTAGCACCCACATGTTTCCAATAAGCCACGTTAGCTAAAAATATTTATTAAAAAAGATCATGTCAGATTTTCAGCCAAAGAGATCGGAGTTGGCAATGAATTAATCATTTTCAAAAAAGTTGGCACTTAAGTGAGCCGTCGAAAAGTTGTGACACTAATGTGAGCACCTTACACAAGTTAATGCACTTTTAGTGTTCTTCTTCCCTTTACATTTTTTGTCTTCTTTTATGATTATAAAGAGTTTTATTACAATTTTTACAAAAATCTTGTTAACAAGGGTAGAAGTGCCCTATGGGTAGAGGTGTCAATATGGGTCATAAACCCATATTATAACCCACTTTTAGTTAAATGGGTCAAATATGGGTCAAGTGAAAGTTAGATATGAGTCAAATATGGATTAAATGAAAGTTAAATATGGGTCAAATATGGGTCAAGTGAAAGTTAAATATGAGTCAAATATGAGTTGAGTGAGTTATTAGGTAGACCTATCATCTCTCTCCTTCCATCCCCCTCCTCTATGCGTTCTCGACCTCCGTTACCGATCCGATGAGGTTCACTCAACAATTATTAAAAAATCGATTTTTAAAAAAAAAAATATTTTCCTCAAACTATTTCAATTTGGAGGTATCCACATTTTTTTATTTACTAATTTTTTATTATTTAATTTACTTTATAAATTTGATGTGAAATTTTTATTCAAATAAGTTATATGTGAAAAGTTTAAAGTGGACCAAATAAGTGGGAGTAGATATTCTTAAATTAAGTTAAACATTAATATGTGTTGGTAATATGAGTCGGGTATGGGTTGGGTATGGGTCGGCTCGGGTATGGGTCATCAAATTTACATTACATGAAAATGGCTCAATATGGGTCGGACCATTTTCGACCCGACCCAACCCACCCATTTGACACCCCTACCTATGGGCACTAGTTAATACCACAAAAAGTAGTAGAAGCACGTTCAAAGCATTTTGATATTTAAAAATAATCTGCTAAATACTTCATTAGAGAGTAGAATCATCTAAACCAACTCACTGGATTAATTTCTTTAGCCAAAATGTTGCTTTAGAAGTTAGAAAAAGTACGAAAGACCGAGTCAAGCCGGGAACAAAAAAACATTTAAAAAGAGTAGTAAACATATTTGTTTACGGAATGTAAAAATAATCCCACTTCATATTTTCATTCACGTTCCAGTTAAGGTAGAAACAGACCCAGAACAAAAAAAGAAAATTTAAGGTAGAGAATCAGCAGGAGAACCGGCCCATTTATTCAATTTGATGGCCATTCAGTGGAGTTAACTTGAGATTGTTGTCGGCCCAAGAATTTGCTCGAGATTTGCCCACCATTGCTTCGGGCTTGTTGGATTGTTTCGTGGCATTTTCACAAAGGTTAAGTCGTCTTTTTGATTTTGTTCATGAACGTTGTTGATACAATGTAAATAACGAGAATCGGTATATTGCTTCGGAGAATATTTGTATGGGCGGATAACAAGATATGAAATGAAGTACAAGGGGTGATAGTCCGATTTATCGGAAACCTGGTGGAGGTCCAGATGCGGAGTCGCAATAGAGGCCAGACCCATCCTCCTTATGGAATGCTGTCTTGAGTGGGGGTCCCTTGACGTCGCCACACCTCATGGGGGAGAACAATGCTTGGCTATGCTAGTAAACACTAGTGGGAGTTTGGTTGTAGCCTTGTTGAGTAGTAATAATCGGAAAACGTGTAGATGCTAGAGTGTATGAGAAACATTACATCATTGGTTCTCATTATGCATGAGGTGATCACATCATTTGTGGCATGCACGCATGAATTTATAACGTGATGTTAGGGAAATCCCTTATGATGTTTTGAAGATGACAAAATAAATCAAAAAGCTACTAATGTGTTTATTGAGTAACTTAGTGAAAACACACAAGCCGCTATGCAGATGATGGAAAGCTTCTGAGTCTGGATGAAGTAGACAAAGAAGCACATAAAGTCTCTGAGTCTGGATGAAGCAGACGGAAGACCCGTACCAGACTGAGATTTAAGTCTGACCGTACCAGATCGAGTTTTAAGTCTGACCGTACCAGACTGAGATTTTAAGTCTGAACGAACCAGACTGAAAATTTAGGCAGACTCAGAACTTAAGACCATCAAACTTAAGATGAACCTACAGGATAAGATCACCAACGGTCAAGTATTTCACTTACTTTATTTATATTGATTCTGTTGTATCAAACTGATTGTCAGGATCAATCAACGGACAACTTCCAAAGAAGAATAGAACACTTATGGAAGCCCGGATTCTGATTGTATGGGTGAACAGAATCCAAGGGGATCTGATCTACCTCCAACGGTTAAAAAGACTTACCTTATGAAGTTTGTCCAAGAAAGGAAAGGGAAGACTAATCTCTCACGGAAAGAGCCAACGGTCGAGTGTGGCTTGGAGAGTATATAAGGATAGGATGAGACCTAGGAGACTAGAGAGGATAAATATATTCCAAGGCTGATTCAATTCTTCACTAGTTGTCTGAAAAAGAGCGAAACCGAGTGATCCTAGTGAATTACCAAGAAGAGTGACTTTGTGAGACATATCATCACCAAGTGCTAACACTCAAGAGTGTGTAATCACCTTTGATCATATAGTGAAATCCAGCCTATTGGCTGATCGCCTGGAGAGTGGACGTAGGCTTGTCTAAAGCCAAACCACTATAAACTGTGTTTGCAATCTTCTCTACTCTCTCTATTTAATTTCAGTTTATAGATTGCTAAAGATTGTTATTGCTTGCGCATAAAATTCCTCTACACCTATTCACCCCCCTCTAGGTGTTAATACTAGTCTACAACACGTGCAAGGTGTGGCAATGGCCAGGTGAGATCGTTTGTGACGCAACTCGCATGCGATTGATGAATTGCATAATCTAACGGCCATGTGTATTGCGTGTATTGTGCTGACTTATAACGTGCAGGGTATGGCATACCGAGTAAGATTGCATGCGAATCAACTATGTGATTGTTGGTTGCATTGCTTGCATTGAATGAGGTTTAATGTGCAGGGTATGCCATGCCGAGTAAGATTGCATGCGAACCGATTATTAAAGTTGGTTGACTCTGGCTGTTGTTGCTTGTTGGTTGTTGGTCGTGGGTTGTCGGTTTGAGTGAGGGGTGGTTCTGGAGAGATACCCCGGGTTGAGTTGGTGTACTAATCGGGGCTTAGGGGAAGAACTTGCTGAGATTTATCTCACTGGTTATTGAATAACCATTTTCAGGCCTTTAGAATGGCGCACCCGCAGTGGAGAATCTTGCCTCCACTCCACCAGTGATCGACTTGACGTAGCCGAGTCCGATGGGTCCGAGTGACCGTGGTGTTGAACCTGAGGGTGCATTTTGTATAACCGGATTAGCCTAGTTTCTTTTTTAGCCCGGCTTAGAGGATGGATAAGCCCTTTTGTCAAGCTTGTAATTCGGAAACTATCCTTTGTTGGTTAATCTAGTAAATTGTATAAATGAATAGTTGAGGTTTATGCTATTCATTCCTCTATCCTTGTTTGATTATTTGATTGTTTGTTTGGACTGGGGATGATTCGTCTTCCACTTACGCATAACGAAAGATTAAAATGAATGGTCGTTGACGAGTCCTAGGATGTCGCTTTCAATTGACCATGGTAAGGGTTTGTTGCGTGCTCGGGGTTCGGGGTGTGACAGATTGATAAACTAAGTAGGTTTGAATACCTTGAGATATAATAGTAAATAGATTAGGACATTCCACCATCACATGTTCAATATCGTTTTTGTATGTGTAATAATCTGAAATTCATATATAGTAATCATGGTGAAATCAAATGCTCTAACGTATTTATTTGGTTGATTAACTACATTTAGTTCTTCAATTTTGCTCTAAGATTGTCAATTTTAATTTATTCTCAATTTTATTTTGATCTGTTGGATAAATTTTAGAATTAATCCATTTTCAATATTTAATTTGTTTATTAATTATCAATCTATGTGGAACAAAATCCTTTCTCATCATTATATTATTTGTTTGATGTGTTTATTTGCATTTAGAATTTATCGAACATCACATGACCTAAGCTGGGTTTGTCAAGGGTCATGTAAGATTGTGCAACCTTAGGCAACAATGTCGGTGCCAAAGTTGGCTTGCTGGTGTCCGGCAATCACAAATTGATGTTCTTTTCTTTTTTTCAATTTTTAAAATATTTACCTAAAGTTCTTTGCAAATTTAACTTTATCCAAACAACATTTAGACAAAAGTTGATTCTCAATGCACTTTTCAATAAAACTTTCTTAATTACTATTTGAATTTCGAAAAGACCATTTACCCAAAGTCTTTTGCATTTCCCTCGAAAAGTTTTTCCAAATGTTGAACCAAACACAAGCTAAGTCTATTACCTAAAACGCTCAGTGGCTTCTTCAATCTTCCACTATTCTATAACAACGCTCAATATCTTCATTGAAGGTTCAACTCTGCTTCATTTGTACTTGAGGTTTTTGTTCCAGGTTCTCTCTCATAAAAAGTTTCTTACCGTAAATGCTCAATAGCTTCTTCAAGGTTCGCTCTTCTTCATCAACACTCAACATGTTTGTTGAAGGTTCAGCTCTTTGACACTCAACAGCTTTTATCCAGGTTCTCTCTTCTCTATCTCTCTCAAGTTTCAATCGATCATTTACACTCTCTAAAATAATTTCCAAAGTTTCAATCGATTTTTCACATCATGAATTTGTTGTTGATGCGATTTGGTACTTCAATTATATTATGTTCTCTGGTCATTTGATTCTCGTTTCCATTCATCTTCTTCAAGCCACATTTAAAAAATCAATTTTGAATTTTCGCTGATCTTAGAGACTCGACTTATCAAGGTCAATTGGAGATTCTAGGCTACCACAAGAGTAGGTAATCTATCAAACGCTCGACATTTTTGCTCAAAACATGTTCTTGCTTGTGTAGATTTGACAAAGTAGGTTCATAGATTTTGCATTTTATGATTTGGTTTACCTAGGAGATAGATAATATCATTATTTACATGATTGTTTGCCTGAAGTATGCGATTCATATTGTTAAAGCATGAAGATGTTTGTTACAATATCAAAAAAAGAAAAAAAAGAAAGAACAAAGTTGTTAGTTAAAATGACAAGTTAGGTTGTACTTGTTAGAATACACGTATGAGTTGTGTTAGAGAAATAGTCCCACATCGGAGAATTGATGTGGTGTAGAGTAATTAATATATCCTAGTTGGCCCATAACTCACTAGCTTAAGCTTTTGAGTTGAGGTGGGTCCAATTGGATATATTAACGAGCTCAGACATGGGCTTCCCTCTTGGAGATCTCCCCAAGTGAAAGGATATTGGACTTCTGTTGCGTGCTCCCAACAATTGGTATCAGAGCCGATGGTTACGGTTCCCGGGCAAATAGGTGTTGTGGTGTAATAACGTGGGCCCGTGAGAATGGCCCAGGTGGGCGTTGTGGTGTAACAACGCGGGCCAAGATGATGTTGGGCCAGAATGATATCTGATTTAAGGGGGAGTGAACCTAACACTGGAAGCTCACACGTGAGGGGGAGATTGTTAGGATACATGTATGAGTTGTGTTAGAGAAGTAGTCCCACATCGGAGAATTGATGTGGTGTAGAGTAATTAATATATCCTAGTTGGCCCATAACTCACTAGCTTAAGCTTTTGAGTTGAGGTGGGTCCAATTGGATATATTAACGGGCTCGGACATGGGCTTCCCTCTTGGAGATCTCCCCAAGTGAAAGGATATCGGACTTCTGTTGCGTGCTCCCAATAGTACTTGTCTTCACTTTTGATGACATTAGTTATTTCATTTGAAAGCTTGTTACTATGTTAATCTTTGAGGCGAAACCTTTGTCTTGAGTAATTATGAGATTCATCCATGAAATTCTAACTATTTGTTTGTAGATGAAAAAACAATGATGTTCTTGGAACAATAATGGATGCAGTTGCCTCAACAATGGCATTTGATATGTTCGTTATGAAGGATGAATGTCCTAAAAGTGACACACCTAAAGTGCCCTCGCTATAAAGAGATCTTTTAAGCAATTTATTCCTAAATCGCATTTTATATTCTGGCTGTAGTAATTATCTAAGCCAAATAAATATGAGATCACAAGTTTTTTTGAATCATGCAAGAGTTGTTGTGTCACATAATTTTTACACCAAACAGTAAATGTGTCAATGAAAGAGCAAATGCTAGTCTTTTGCCATATCTCAAGGCATAATGTGAGGTTAAGAGTGATATGGTCAAGGTTTCATAGGTCAATTAAGACTATTTGAGTTTGGTTGAAATTAACTTTAATGACGAGACACCTTTTATTTGGTATGGTTCTAATATAGTGTAAAATATTAGGTCTGATCAAATGTCAAGAGATGTGAAAAGTGCTTGAATGACTCAAGTGTAATTGTCTTCATTATATCATTTTTTATAATAAAATCCTAGTAGGTCATGCCGATCTTAGAATATGACTACCACAATGGCGAGTTATTGTCCTTTCCACCTGCCGTCATCGAGCGTGCACCGTGTGGTGATCATGCTCTCTCTCTCGCATTTGTCTCTGACAACCACCTGCCGTCAAGGGGGGGTTCATCAACAACAAATTCTATTAATTACTTTGAATTGATGATCAAAGAAGGTCCGCTTTAGTCCCATAGATAAAGTAGAATTTGCCAACTGCGAATGAGGACAGAGAGTAGCATCTGAACAATCATATTTTAAGTTTAACTTTTTCCAGCTTCGTGGTTCCAGTAAGGTGAAAGCACTTCCAACAACGGAATCAAACATATAATATGCACTCAAATTTCTCAGTAACATACGCTGTTCTGATCTTGCTGTTCAGTAATTCAGGGCGTGGTATGATGGAGAGCAAGCCCAGTTCATCCAGACCCGACCACAAAACCACAGAGAGAAACAGGAGAAATCAAATGAAGGCCCTCTTCTCCGAGCTCCACTCCCTTGTTCCTTCACAGAGTCCTACGGTCTCTCTCTCTCTCTCTCACTGAATTATTTTCTTGTTTATTACGTACAAAACACCCATTTTAATTTCAAGGTTCTGTTAGCCGGATGGTATATTTAGCCATTTTCAAAATAAATCATGCCTAGTTTCCAATTTTGTAGAAAACGAATAAAGAACAAAACTAAATTCCCCTAAAGACGAGACACTATCTAGGGTTTTTTCTGTTTCTCCTTTGGTCAAAACTTCTAGTTAAGCACAAGGATTTGGTGATGTCCCCACATTCGAGCTTGACAAAAAATGTCTAGCATGGTATAGATTGTAAAGCGGCAGTCAGAGTTGAGCACGATTTCAATTAAATTAAGTATGAGATTCAGGTTCTGTGTCAACGGAAGTTTTTAAGACAGGTTTAGTATGAAATTCATCATATTGGTATTTGATAGGTTTTGTCGAGGAGTTTGAGTTTAGATAGTATCTTTCTTGAGTTCAAAGTCTCTGAATTTTCGTTCCAACTTGTCAGTGCCTTTTGATCAAGTTTGAGTTAACAATTGTCCTAGCTTACTTATGTTTTGGTTGTAGGAATCAAAATTGTCGCTGTCCGATCAATTAGGCAAAGCAGCCAATTACATAAAGAGCTTACAAATGAAGGTGGAGAACATGAGGGAACAGAAAGAAAAGTTGTTAGAAATAGAAAAGATCAACACGACCATGAACAGTGGACCGATGATTGGATTCAAGTCGCTAGAGATCAGAATTCGGAACACCAGATCAATCTTGGAGGTTGCTCTTGTTACTGGACTGGATGGCCAGTTCATGTTCAATGAGACCGTTCGAGTGATTCATGAAGAAGGAGCTGATATTGTCAATGCCAGTTTCTCTTATCTTGGTGATGCGATGCTTCATACCATTCATGCCAAGGTAAGAATTTGTTTATATTTTGAGCCCAAGATGGTTAGAATTATATGTTTTTAACAAAAAAGTTTACTACAAAACCTAGATTTTAGGAACTCATTCATTGAGATGATATATAAGATTAATTTATGTAGCAAGGTGATGAAATTCTGTTAGGCATTCGGTTATGATCCACTTGTTTTAGCAAGGATGCCTCATTTGCTCCAGTAGTATAATCACGGTGATCATGAAATTTCTCATTATCTTGTGGATTATATAAGATGGTAGTCGAAACCTTGCTAGCTGACCTAAAGATGAACTTGTTTGCACTTGATGGCATGGGAATCGAACACGTACTGCCTGTACAAGAAGAACTACTCCGTTTGTTTAAAATATTTGCACGCAATTTGTAAACTGATTTCAGTAAACGGGTTTTAATCCGCCTAGCAATAGTATGACTCGTTTAGGGATTTCTAGAGCAGGCTTGAGAAGCACAAATTGATCACAGTAGGTTACGCTGGTCCGTGCAAAGTAATTTTATCAACTGTGACGGTATTGACAGTAAGACATAAGAGCCAACCACGTTTAATTTATGCACCAAGTAGACAAAAGCTAAAGCTTCACTGATCTACTTATAACTTGAAGAGTTTGACAGAAATTCCTGGCCAAGATTGGCAGGAAATGTTTTCATTTCCCTCTTTATGTTGTTCTTTCAATTGGCCGGTTCTTCAGTATTCTTTCTAAGTTTAGTGTATTGTAGGCTGGAGATGGCGATTCTTCAGACGAGAGAATATGTGAGAGGCTACGGAAGATAGTCAATGATATGCGGATGGAGTTTTATCATTAATCCAGTGCTGGTTGAATATTGCAGACTTATTGAATCCTCAGAGGATAGTCACTCGTTTCTTATGAATATGTAAGTATATATTTAATTCCGTGGTGTTGTACATAAAATTTCTTTACAATGTTATGGAGATTCAGCGTAATCAAGTGCATAATAATGGTAAAAATGAGATGGCTTATTACTCTCAAGTATCTTAGAAATTTCCCACCTTCTACTGGGTGAGGTTTCCCAAGGATCTTGGTGCTCCAATTATATCTAAAATATATGAAATGAGAAATCATATGATGTAGAATGGGTATTGCTCTTATTGCGCAAATGAATGATCGAATACAAATAAACTAAAAAAGAGGAAATAGATTGGACACAACTTACACGGTTTGGTCCGTGTGACCTATTCCACAGAAAGGGAAGAGCATCTAAGAGTCTCCGTTGATGGAGTGATACAAAGAAGATTAATCATTTAAACACTTTTCAGTATTTCCCAACCTCCTAATTACATCAGTAATCACAATGTTTAGTTCTCAAATTTCTTCGTGAAACAATGTAAGTCAATCTCGCATGGAGAGACACAAGAACCATACCAAAAGACTACTTAATCTAATTGTGCATATTAGATAGACGACTTCGGGCCGCCATGACTTAAACGGAGCTTGACTGCTGGAAAGTGAGAAAGCAAATGAACTACAAAGTAAGCCAACACAGAACATAGAGGAAACCCTAGTATGAACTTGGCATTTAAAACTGCCAAATGAAAAAGGGACTCCATTCTTCAAAAGGAGAAAGAGAAGAAAAATAATATATTTATATCATTAGAATCAATCATAGAAAATATGGTACTACTTGAACATATTAACTCCAAATTATTTTACAACTCATAAACAACCCCCTCCCCCCCCCAAAAAAAAATGGTGCAATTATCCCAATTTTATCATATTTACATTTCTGTCCAATCTGGTCTTGCGTGATAGCTTACGAGGCCAACGGTATCTGCATCTCATGTTTATGTGGCATTTGTTAAGTTTTTCTTAAAATTAATCGACAGACTTAAATCTAAAATGTTGTTGGCAAAAAATTAATAAAAAGTAAACATGTGTTTAAGCAAATAAGAAATCTAACAAAGTAAAGAAAATAAAAAAAATAAAAGACTGAAAAAGGAAATTATCACCCTCGGGTCATTGCCCCCATTAAAAAGACGTCCACGTGTCACGGCCATTGAAGAGTTGCCTGCGTGCGCAGTTATAGCCATTGAAATAGTTTGTTATATACCGACAAAAAAAAGTTCGTTATATATAAATCATTAGAGAAGAAATTAAGAGAAATCGAACGTGCACTCTTAATAGGATAACCAAGGTTAAACCTGTAAATACACACAGTCGGACTCAAATGTCGGTTCATGTAGTCGGACGATTCATTTTTTTGGTCCTTTCTTTTTCGGAGATAACTTGACAGTTGAAATCAAGTGGAGTGTTGTGTTATGGTAAATTGTTTTTTAACGGCTTCGGAGTAGTCAATTGCTCGTGAAATTTGACCTTCCAATTTCCTAGCGCAGGAAAACAAAACGATATAAATATGTCTAAGATATTTTTTAAGGGAAAAATGGATTTCTTTAGCACAAAATTAGAAAACAAAATCGTGTTCTGACAGCTTTTAAGCAAATACTAACACAAATAACATTCGCTTGATCTTGCTCTCTGCACTCATACCCTAGATCATAATAAGAACTAAAGAAAACTTCACCATGTTGATGGCTCCATCCTATATGCTACAAATTAAGCAGTTTATTATGGAAAAAAATTACAAATCAAGAGGATTATTTACTAAAAACTAAAAAGTAAGGGAGCTAATTGAAAAAAGCGGATGTGAAAATACACCCAATTTCATTTTCCTTCTTCAAATTCTTCCCATTTCCCTTGATTTTAAGGACGTGATGATATTTCTAGAATGACAAACATCGTCAAGAAGTCATTGTCTAGAACGAGGCCTGGCTCATCGTGACATGATTGTGTAAGCTTGAAATTGTCAATGCGGCTTTCACTGATGCAAGATTAAAAAATCAAGAAAACTCTATTTTTGGCATTTTTATCCAATCAAATTGACGTGTAGATGGAGATTTAATTAATTGATGGATGCTTTGTTTTGCCAATTTATCTCCTGACAATTAATTCTTAGATGGGGTTTTAGCAGTTGTTAGTGTCATTTTTTTGTATGTTCATTCAAATAAAGTTTGGTAGTGCTTCAAATTGTAATGAAAAAGGAAATCTTATCATTTTTTCTGCTCTCCATTTTTTTTATCAAAATGTTGAATTCAACAGCTCTCAATTCGTCAAGTGATCACCTAACATCAATTCCACTTGGAAAATCGCATTATTATTTAATGAGAGAAGTGCTTGGCGTTGAATTTATGAATGATGATCAATTTCTAAGCAAATATGAATTTGCTTGACGGTTTTTGTTTTCTTTTAAGATTATGAAGAGTTTTATTGCAATCATCATAAATGTCTTGTTAAAAAGTGCGGAAGTGCCCCAGAGATAAGACCGCATAAAATAGTAGAGCACGTTCAAAGCATTTTGTTATTTAAGAAAGAATATGCTAAATACTTTATTAGAGAGTAGAATCATTTTAACCAACACGCTAATTAACTACAACAAACTGTATTAATTTCTTTGGCCAAAATGTTGCTTTAGAAGTTAGAAAAACTACAAAAGACCAAAGTTATGCCGGGAACAATAAAAGTTAAAAAGAGTAGTAAAAATATTTATTCACCAAACGTTAAAAAAATAAAAATCCAACTTCACATTCTCATTCAAGTTCCAATTATGGTAGAGGATCAGCAGGAGAACCGGTCCATCCATTCAGTCTTGGAGGCCCATTTAGTGGAGTTAACTTGAGATTGTTTCAATTTGGGTCGGCCCAAGATTTTGCTCGAGAAGTTGCCCTGCATTGCTTCGCGTTTGTTAGATTTTTTCTTGGCATTTTCACAGTCATCCTTTTGATTTTGTTCTTGAACGTTGTTAATACATAATAAATAACAAGAATCGGTATGTCACTTCCAGGAGTATTCATATGGGCGGATAACGAGATGTGAAATAAAGTATAAAGATATTGGGTGTTGCCAAAGAAGAGGGTCGCGCGCTAGTAGCTCTTTCCCATTCTTTATGAAGCAGAAATTTGTTCGTGAGGAGAGGGGAGGGTGGTGCTATGATTTTGGAATTTGATCGTATCTGGTAAATTGCAGATGTGATTAACATGTCTTACAATATGATAAATTTGATATGGAAAAAAAATACCACTAATGCATATGATTCGAATACTTAATGATTGTAACTAATGGTTTAGTAACAAGGTTTTGCATTTTTTTATCAAATCATAATATGATTAGGTTACATGTGCGGAGATTATAACAATCCTTTATTCTTGCCAATGCTTGCCCTTAGAAAGTGATTGGCATTATCACTTTTGCTTTAATGAATTTTTGCGTTTTAAAATGGATGACTTGGGGCTGCCAAGACTTAAACGAAGGATGACTAATAGGGTGGAAAGTGCTAAAGACAATGAACTTCAGCCTAAGCCAATGAAGGATATAAAAGCATCTCCGATAGGCCAATTCCAATCGCTATGATGAGTCCAACCTGGGATAATTGACATCCACCCTGACAAAAGCATATTACCAAAATGTGAAGAGACATGACTCACATGTCTCTCTCCACAACCTCAAATCGAGTGTGCTTGCACTGTATCAATGAGATAAGAATCACACCGCATAACTTTTGACTCTCTTGCTACTGGTGGTGGTGAAATTACCTTGAAAGGACGATCATAATTAGATATGAACTTCTCCTTTTCTTTTCTTACTTTTATAAGATGATTGGCCTTTGATGGTCGGTATCAAGAACCTGCTGGATCTAGACAAAACTCGATTTTGGGGTGAATTGCAGGCATATGAGATCGCTTACGTTCGTTGATATGGGGGAATCGAGCTCGTATGGCGCATCTGATTCTTAAATATATATGTTTGGCGATTAATAGGCTAATAGTTGATAAAAAAATTTTAATTTTGGGAAAATTTTGACGGTGTAGGTGATGTGTGAAGTGCGATGCCCATACAGGCTATGGGCCATGTTATTCCTCAAAAGGGCAAAAAAAGAAGAAGATAAGTTCTCTTCCTTTCCCCGTGAAGAAATGATCTCCGCATATTTTTGTTATGTATTAAAACGACAGCTCAAGCTGCTTTATGGATGTCTGTTTATCGTCCTTTTGAAAATTCGAAGGATATTGTGCAACACTGTCGAATTCTAGAAAGGGTAATGTGTAATTTTTCTAAATTTGAAGGCTATTTAATAAGTTGTGATGTCAAAATTGAAGGGACATTGAGCAATTATCTCTAAAGATGATCGAGGATCCTGACATGCCCACGTATCTTTTCTCTTCGAGCTTTTGAGAGTGGCTCTAATAGTTAAGCTCATTGAAAAGTATATACATACACATCACACACACACACATATTATATCTAAAATATTATTTATAATTTTTTTAATCAAAATAGAAAATAAAAATCAGATGGGTTCAATAGTGTTGACCACAAGACTCACAGCACTAATAGTGATTTCAATTTAGAACTTTTGTTAAGTATTAATTATGTGCATCGTTTATTTTGTTTCTAAGTGTTCAAAAGTTGAAGTGAATTAACAAGACACGAAGCTGTATATTCATGGTTTATATTAAGTATTTTGAACTTCCTAGGGTTTAATTGTATTTCACTAGTAAGTTTCAATTGCACTTTGCTTTTCAATTTGTGTCAAATGGTAGAAATTTTTGAAAAGTAATATTGCAGTTGCCACGATAATTTGCTAATCAAGTGGTAGAAAGCTCATTTTTTGGTTGATTGGACTTTGCTTGATGGAATGTAGGAAATGCTTTTGCATATGGTGTTACAAGTATTATTGATAGATGATTATAGGAACTTCCCATCTTGTCTCACATCTTTATGAGTAGTCTTAATCATTCTTATGGTTTCTTGTTTTTAATAAATGTGAAATTTCTATTGTTGTCTTATTTTAAATTTGTTGAATATGTAGTGGTATTTATAGTTTAGTTGCACAACGTTGCATTGTCAATGGATATGTAATTTGAATGGATATGTAATTTGAAATAGTAAATTTGTCTATTTAGAGAATGCAAAAAATGAAACAAAAAAAATTATTAGTTGGTCCCGGGTTGACCTTGGAACCGGACCAAATCCATTGGGTCGGTCCGATCATTGGTCTCAAGCTCAATAAGGTTGGTCCTCGATCCTAAAATTTGAGGACCAACACTGTGCGTGTTGGTTAGGGTTAGGGGGTGGCCCGGCCCAACTTGGACCATGATCACCCCTAATACAAGCTATGGGCTATGTTATTCCTCAAAAGGGCAAAAACAGAAGAAGATAAGTTCTCTTCCTTTCCCCGTGAAGAAATGATCTCCACATATTTTTGTTATGTATTAAAATGACAGCTCAAGCTGCTTTATGGATGTCTGTTTATCGTCCTTTTGAAAATTCGAAGGATATTGTGCAACACTGCCGAATTCTAGAAAGGGTAATGTGTAATTTTTCTAAATTTGAAGGCTATTTAATAAGTTGTGATGTCAAAATTGAAGGGACATTGAGCAATTATCTCTAAAGATGATCAAGGATCCTGACATGGTCACATATCTTTTCTCTTCGAGCTTTTGAGAGTGGCTCTAATAGTTAAGCTCATTGAAAAGTTTGTTGTTATGTGACATCCAAGACATGTATGCTCCCTCGTGAATTTAATGAAATGTCTATGTATCACTAGATTACTTCTTATCTCGCGATTACTTAATTTAAAACTTCTATGGATAATTTCTTAAAGCCATGCTCATTCCCTAAAGCAGGAATCCTGGATCTGCCATTGAATGCACAAATATTACAATCTAAATTTGGACCTTTAGCAAAGAAAAATAACACTTGTTGAGCAAGCAATCCTCTAGGTTATCCAAACTTTGTCTATCCTAAAGCATCTATTATTACTAGATATATAGTTTTTTCTTTTCTTTTTTAAATCTGCTTGAATTTTTTATTTAATTTTCCTATGAATTGAAATTGACATTGGATTCCTAAAGATTAACTATCCTAGAAATTTTACAAAACACATAATCAACGTTCTAGAGACTTGAATTTTGTGAATCACGTATGTTGTGAAAGCTACTAGCTATATGTCAATGCTCTAGGACAAAGTAGGGCACAATAAAATAATAATAATATTTTCTTGTCAAAAGAAAATTGTATTCATTGCTCGAAAAATACATGGAAGTACAAAAAATAAGAGCACATAGACTTTCATTACAAAGCAAACCAAAGTAGAGCAAAAGCCAAAATACTACAAAATAAAACCAAACCTTGAAAACAAAGAGGATCAACAGAGCATTGGCAGGGTTAAGTACACACTCGTTCCATAAGAACAAATCCATTAAGCAAAATAATTGGTGGCCAATTACTAGATCCGTATCATTGTTAGCGATTAGCATTTATTGAAATTCCTTCTCCAATAACTACAGTGTTGGTAGTTGGTGATGTGCCCTTAAGTTTGACTTCCTCTACACCATCACCATATGAAGACAACCAAAATATGTTGAATAAACATAGATCAAACCTTTTGAAGAGTAAATCTTCATGGTTCAGGAAAACTTTAAAGCTCCTGCGATCATCACTAAAACTAAAGGCGGAAGACATGTACAAGGATAGAGCACAAGGGTATTGAATCCCTGAAAACAATGTCACACTCCCATATCTAAATCAGGAGAAAAGAACTCCTAGGTCTTGAAATGAATTAGGATAGTTCAAATTCTCAAATCTAAAACTGGATCGGGAAAAGAGATCTCTCACATCTAGATTGGGATAAAAAAGAAGAAGAAGAAAAGTACGAAAAAAACTTGAATAAATTCAACAACATATGGAGGGAAGGGTTTGGGGAGGGGGAGACTAGCTCAAACCCTCTTCTATGACCAAAGGTTCATGGAGACAAAAGAGAGGGAGAGAAAAAGACTTGTTGGCTTTTTTGTGAATAAAAATAATAACACTTATAGAGCAATCCTTTAGGTAAACCAACTTTGTCTTCCTAAAGCATCTTTTATCACTCCATGGTATCTTGTTTTTCCTTAATTTACTAAACCCACCTAAATTATTATCTTATTCTAAAGAGTATTAATATCGACATAGGATTCTCAAAACCTTACGTCCTTGATTTACGAAAGATAATGTAGAGAGTTCTAGGGACTTAAAACTTGCGCTTCACTAAGATTGTGCATGTGGGCAACTTCATTTATACGCACTCTTGAACAAAATAAAGGCCAAAAGAAACTAATGCATATTAGGGTTTAGCCAAAACTCTCCCAAACCCACAAATTTATAACTTATGGTTTGAGTTTTTAACCTACAATTCAATTTCATTTAAAAATGAATTGCCACCAATTTTGGAGAAGTAAAAGAAAAATATTTTACTCCTCCACAACTAAAGAAACTAATATTGGCAACTTGATTACACTAATTAATTACTAATACTCTTCCAGTACCTAATTTTTATTGTAAACCTTAAAATTTGATATTTTTGAATATTTCAATGATTTTTCATGTATTTGTGGAGAAAAGTATTTTGTTTATATTTTTTCTGATTTTTCCGAAAATATAAACTATTTTTTGGATCTTCTGATTTTTTAATATTAAAATAATATTATAATATTATAATATTATAATATTAAAGCCCGACCTGAACCGAGTCGGGTCTTCGGGATCACCCAGGTCAGGAACAGCCTGGCGCGAGGCCTGGCTCCCAGAGCCCTTAGGCTCCTCGGCTCGGCTGAGTCCAGCTAATGCGCTCAGTTCAGCCTGGCCCACGGGAAGTACCTGAGAATAAAAAGAAATAATTAGTCGAAGCCCATATGCCAAGAAAAAACAAGTCCAGCCTAAGAGAACAGGATAAAAGCCCAATAGGCCTTCTTCATCTCAGCCCATAAGCCCAGTCCCTAGAGGCTCCGTCGGATCTTGCATCCGGGTCGGATCGTGACCGACATCTCCTTCGCCGACCTGACTCCTTCGCGCCCTTGTTCCCCACGGCACCGACAACAATGGCCACAGCGAGAGACACCACGCGTCTCGGCTGGTCGCATGCCTTCCTCCGACGTTGCTTCGGTAGGCCGAGTACTCGTTCCGCCTAGATCGCGCCGAGAAGTGCCATCACGAGACCAGCCGCCATGACGAATCGGCAGGAAGCAACAAGGCTGACACGACGGTGGGCTTGACAAATGAGGCTCGGCGAAGACGAGTGACGCGAGCAGGCGGCTTCCCCAGTGGCTAAACAGCGGCGGCGATGGGGCTTAGTCCCGCAGCTCGTTCTCCTTCTCGGATCTCGTTCGGACATTTCAACGAACAGGTGGGGTGTGCTACTGGAAAGAGGGGTTCTCGGCTCGAACGGGATCGGTGCCGGCGTGAGGACCCTTGACATGTGAGCCCGAACATGCGCAGCGGAAAAACGAGGAACGGCCAGCGGCCGGAGCTTGCGTAAGCCGGTTGGCCGCGAGCTCCAGCTCGGCACGCCCAAAAGCAGGGCATAGAACGAGGGTCTGGGAGCTCACCGTTTGGCCTGGCCACGTCGAATAAAGGGAATCTCGTCGGTCGCGACTCAGGTGCGGTGGACGGCCGTCTCCCTCTCTGACTCTCTCCGACCTTACTTTCTCTCTCAAATCTCTTTCCCCTCTTGGATTTCTTTCGATCTCTCTTTTCTTATTTTTTGGCATTTTCCTATTTTTGTCTTCTTCCCATTTTGAATTTTTCTTTTTTCCCTGTTCCCTTGGCTCTTCTTCTGCACATGTCAGACCAAGAAAACAGCCTATTTTTAATACTCCGTTTACCGCCTAGGATTGCTGTTGCCTTCCTTCACCCTCTTTTCATATTTTATTCTTTTTTATTATTATTTTATTTTACTCTTCATCTTATCTCTCCTTGCATCTCTCGGGTTTCTCGTTCCCTTCGCACGAAATAAGCCAAACACTGCCGCCCTCACATTCTTCAATGGACCGCATGTTCAAACGCTACAACAAGACGTAAAATAAAATTTGAAAACTAGGCAATAATGGACAAGCGAGACCCTTTCAGCAAACGGTGTGCACTTAGTATAGGCAAGAAGGAAAAGAGCAAATCTCAGCCATAACAAAGGACACGAACGAGTATATATTTTCGGCATGCATTTCGTCAAGCGGGTGGCGTGCGTCATCTGAAGAATGAACAAAAACTCGATTGGGCCATACAAGAGGATCAAGATATGCAGTAAAAGACAATCAATGACCCAACGGTGGTAAAGTTCATCATCGTTGAGGTCGGAACTCGCACGTAACGGGCGACGGTGGCCCGGTCCGACGAGCCCGAGCCCGGGCACAAAATAAAAGCAGAACAGGGGTGGTCGGCAAAGGGTCCCTTATGCGACTAGCGGCGTCGGACGGCAGACGAGACCGAGGGTCAAGCTGCGTCCGTCCGCCTCGTGCACCTCCAAGTCAAGATCCTCAGGGAGCCGACCTCTATTTTAGCTTTGCTCTCACTCGGATCTCACTTTCTCAAGAACTCTCTTCTGGTTTATTTTCTCTTACCTCTCTAACTCCTCTTTTAGCCGCCCCTCTAACCAAGCTGATGGCCGCCCTTTTTATAGGCAAGGAGCCCGGTCGACGGAGATGCTCCGACCGGTGGTCCTCGGCGCGCCAATTGGGCTCTCCCTCGGCTGAACCGGCGTCCTCTCAGCTGCTCGCCTGTTCCGCTCTGCTGCGCCGCTTGCTTTGCATTGAAGATGAGTCCCATCCATCCGGGTCTCCCGCCAATCTTCGCGCTGCTCCACTCGACGGCAATGAAGGTGCTTGCGAGACGTCCCATCCATCGCCGGCTACGCCTCTCTTTATCTCCCGTAGGCTGTCCTCCGCGCGCGAGTTGCAGAAGCGGAGAAGGAAGGAGGAAGGGAAAAGGAAGAAGAAGGGGATCGAGGCCGGGCCGAGGGAAAATCAAAAGGGAAATGGGCCCAGGGCCCGCGCCAGGGAGAAAGGAGAAGGGAAGGTGGCTAGGCTTCGCCCCAACCCCCGTGGGCCTCTTTTTTGTTTTGCGAATTTTATTTATTTATTATTCAAAAATAGGGTAAAATAAGGGAAATTAAATAAGAAAATAAAAATTAGTAAATGTAAATAATATTAGTACTGCGGTGATGCAAAAATCCTTTTTGTTAGGGCCAAATTAGTCTTTAATTTTCTAGGCAACTTAAATCTAAATACCTAACCAAAATTTAGGAATCAACAATGTTATCCAACTTTCTCTATCCTAAAGAATCTACCGTGGCTGAATGTATTATTTTTGTTTTAGTTTACTAAATCTGCATGAATTGTTATATGATTCTGAAACGAATTGAAATCGACATAGGATTTCGAAAACTTCATCCTGGAAATTTTACCAAAGTTATAATCAATATTCTAGAGACAGGAAACTTGTGAATCATGCATATTGTGCATGTCGATGGTTACATGTGAATGCTCTTTGAACTAAGTAAGGCTCTTGAGGATTTTCTTCGTAGGAGAAAGCAAACAAACGACTCGTAATTGCCCTTGATTTTCGGGGTCCACTTATGCGCTTAAAAGCAGAAAATGGTAAAAAGAGGTCTTATGGGACGTCATTCATAATACGTCACCCATTATTCGTCATTCTAGAAACAATTTGCTTAGGATGCAATTACCTGATCAATAGGCTCATCAATACCTTAGACAATTTATTATTATTTGGCAAAAAAATATACTTTTCTTCCCTATGTTTTCACGTTTCTTCTTTTTCTTTGGCCATGATGATGGCCAGCAAAGTTCGGGCTCGACAAAATCGGGGAGCTCGAGTCTCTAGCAAGCTTTAGGCTAGATCGATGAGCTCAAGCTTCGCTGACCTTCAATGAGCTCATCTCTCGCCCGCTATCAATTGCTATGACCAGCAACTGGCTGAAAAAGAAATAAGAAGAAAGAAAAGAAAAAAGAAAAATAATTACAAGTTCAATTTTAAAAAATATAAAAATATAAAATGAAATGAAAAATAAAATTATTAAAAGGCGTGTATGGAGAAAAATCAAATAACATTTTCCATACCAAACAATAAAAAATATTTTCTAATTCTTTTTCAACTTTCAACTAAATATTGGAAAATATTGTCATTTTCTTGGAAAAAGATTTCGTGGAAAACATTTATAGAAATATCATATTTTCCATGAAATAAATGGAGCGTCAATTTTAAAAACAATTGTAAAAATTATCCACTAAATTTATATTGCATGGAAGTATTTTAGTAATATAATATTTTAAAATGATCATAAGAAATAAATTTTCCTCAATTTGGTTAAACATGAATGTGTTTTAGCAATATGAGTTAGGTATGTGTTGGGTCAAGTATAGATCAACAAATTTACATTGTGAATAAATTGGTCATAAATGGATTAATAGATTAATTGGGATCAAATCATTTATGACCCTAACCACCCATTTAATAGATTTACTCAAGTCCTTGACTAACAAAAATAAAACATTAAATCCGCAATTGACTAGAGGCAAAAATGTTAAGCCATGTTTCTGCACGTATCTCAAGATAGATATGCTTGATATCAAAGGTTCATCGTCCTCATATCAATTTAATACATGTCTTTCTTTAGTTTATATTAAATTTCTAGAAGAGCAAAAGCAAGGTTCACATGATTTATTTGATTTGGGACATAAGGTCATGAGTTTCTAGATCCTCTACGTTGGATCAACAATTAAAGCCCCCGACTACTATGCAAAATAAAAATATTTGATTATGCTTGCATGTGACTTAAAGTCGAGACAATTTGTGTATGACCAAATGTTGACATCTAAATTTTGATTAAAGATTTAGATTTAAATTGCTTAGAAAATTATGGGCCAATTTGACTCTTAACAAAAAGATTTTCGCATCACCTAGATGCTAATAACATTTGCATCTATTAAGTTTATTTTCTACCTTTATTTTACTATATTTTTATCCTACTTTTAGGTTATTATTATGATTACTAGTATTATCCTTATGATTAAAAATAAAAAAAGAGGTCCATGGAGGGGCCTGGCTTTTGCGCCCAGCCCCTTCTTCTTTCTTTCTTCTTATATGTGCAAGCCTAGGGCTTGATCCCTTTCATTTTCTTTCCTCCGGCCCAACCCAACCTTCTTCCTTCTTCCTTCTTCCTCCTTGCTGCGCTTCATGTGCATGATAGAGAGAAGGGGGTAGAAGATGGCGACGCATGCAAAGGCCAAAGAAGCACGAGGGGACAGCCTATTAACGCAAACCAAGGTAGCTGGCAACGAGGGGGATTGTTGAGGTAGGCACATTCAATGTGCTAAGAAGCTCAAGGTGGCTCCAAGGCCTGGCTCCCCTCCTCTGCTTCCTCCTCCTTCCTTCTTCCTTAGCACTACAACCCATGAGCAAAAGACATTGATGCACGAAGGCAGTAGAGCAGAGTAGATCAGCAACGGAGAAGACATCTCGCAGGTGCCATTAATGCCATCAAGCAAAGTAGCGTGAGATTCGGCACAAAACCCAGGTGGAAGGGACGTCTTGGCAAACCCCTTCAATGCTGAGGAGGCCTTGGCAAAGAAGATGGGATGGGACGCTAGTTTAGCCAAGAAGGAGGCCAGTTGGCATCCCAAGAACCAGCTATCGAACCCTCCGGCAAGTGGCCTCTCCCCACCCATAAATAGAGAAGATAGATCTACAAGGAGGGGAAGGAGAGTTTTTCTAGAGAGAAAAGAGGGAGAAGATGTAAAGAGAAATCGAGAGCAGAGAGAGAAAATCGAGTAGAAATCGAGGGTAGGTGAAGGAGAGTTGCTAGACACCAGCACGCCTCCTTCTCATCGAAGCCGTGGTAGGTCCCATTCAGGGTTGTCCTTTTTTCTTTTTTTATCTGTTAAGGTGAGGGTCTGTTTCCTAAGGAGCCTAGCTCAGCGAGGAGCAAGGCAGACAGACATGACTTGATATATTGAGCTTATCTGCTATCCGACGTCGCCAAGCTAGGTAGGGAACATCGTCAGCTTCCACTGTTTACTCCTTCATTTTCCCCTATTTTTCATACATTTGGCCAAAGCTCACAGCCACCTGGCTTACGGGAACTCTTGCCCTTTCTTCCCCTCGGTTAGTTGATGTTGTCTCACTGTTAGTTCGGCACGAGTTCCGATTCTAGTTTTGGTCCTAGTGGAGCCAAAACCTCTATGCTTCGTTAGCATTTGTGGAGATGCTTGAACGAGATCTAAGCGACCAAGACTCATGAGGCTGAGCCTTGCGCTGCCGGACTCACTACCGTCCCTACTGCCACCTGTCGCTTCATTGTCGATGTGTTGGTCTCGCAATGACTGGCATTGGATGTCACGACCAGGCCAAGATGGCCAGGACAAAGTTGAGATAGTTAGGACGTACTCGACCATTCTAGCAGCGCTACAAAGAAGATAGCAATGATTTGGGTTGCATGTGGGTCTCAGTTCCGAGTAGGGTTTCAGACTGATGGGCTATGGCAAATGTGGGCCAGATAGTTTTAGGGCCCGTTTCATTTCTTTGGGTTGGCCTAAAAAATTTAAGAAAGGTTGGGCCGACTAAGTTTTAAGTGTGCTTTGTTTCGGGTGGACCTATTTTTTCTCCTTGGGGCTTTATTTTTGGAAAAGAAAACCGAACTAGGCTCACACATTAGACCTAGCCTAGTTGAGGGTCTATTGACTTGGGTCATCTGACCCGAGCCAGTCCTGACCTGGACTGGACCTAGAGATTCAACCAGGGTCCAGTCGGTTATAATATATTATAATATTATTTTATTATTTTAATATAAATTTTTTAATAAAAATATAAATTTTAATTTCCAAAAGATCGAAAAAACCCAAAACTATTTTATATTATCAAAAAGCCAAAAAAAAAAAAAAAAATTTCTCTGCGAATGTATGGAAAATTCTCGAAAAATCCAAGATAAAAAAAGGAGTCTTATGGTTTAAATAAGATTAGGTACTGGAAAGACATTAATGATTAACTAGTGTGATCAAGTCTTTAATCCTAATTTATTTGGTTGCATAGGATTAAAATATTTCTACTAGTATTTTACTTGGGTTTTTAATTGACCCACCCCAAACCGACTATTGGCGACTCATTTTTAAATAAAATTGATTTGCAGGTTAAAAACTTGACCTATAAGTTTCGAATTTGTGGGCTTAGGAGAGCCCGAGCTAAGTCCAAGGCATTATTGTCCAGGATGTGAGAGGGAGGTCATGACAGCTTGGCAACTCTGTTGGCGACAATTTTTTTTGTCGACTTAGGCCTTTTTATCTTGTTTAAATGTTTCCCTAACTAGGGTATTTTTTTTGTAGGTATATTAATTTTGTTGAAATAAATTTTTTGTATAAATTATTGTGCATATTTTAAATGTTTTAGCACTACACTGTGGTATACACAACCCTGCTATCGTACTTGAGCTACCATATGATATATTAGGATGTTGTTAAAAAAGATTTGACCTTAAACGCAAAACTGTGATGTAGAGGTTGCCTTTCTTTTCCTCGAAATTTTAGATAGAGCTGAGGCCGAAAGGATCTAGCACCAACATGAGACTATGACGGTCAGATTTCCTTTTAACCTCACTATACCTTTCTAGTTAGAAATTGAACCACACATATCATCCGCATGTCTATATGCTTACTGTGATCTTTGAGAGTAAAGTAATTTCTTAACCCTTTTTATTTGGTTATTTATTTACGTTTTTGGGCCCATGGCAACTCAAGTCAATCGTTTAGGTCTCTTATTTTATATGCGATGGGTAGGCATGATATCCAGTTCATTCCTACTCCTAAGAAAGAGCTCCTCCATTGGTGGGACCAGTTAGATCAACCCGCTCAAAAACGTGTTGAAACAAGAATCGACCATCTCCTCCCACTACTCTAGATTAGTATCCATTTCAATGTCGTGCAAGCGATCCCACATTTTTGGTGTCTCAAGACATCCACTTTCATATTCAGGAAATTTGAGCTAACCCCAACCCTAGAGGAATATAGCCTTGCCATCAGAATGCCTCTTGGAAGTGAGCTCGTTAGGCCACCAACAAACATTGACCCCATGATTTAGCTAGCACGGTTATTAAGAATCGTAACTCCTATGGTAAGGGGAGTAGTTTAGGCTAACTGGGATGCTTGCCCACTATCCTTTTTGGATGAATGTTTTGAAAAGCAACCCATGGCCCAAAATGAAAAATATTTCTCTTGGCCTTCCTTTGGTTCGTTATTTTTCCACATCGAAAAAATGCCATCAATCCTTCTATGGCCTGGGTAGTCAATCAAGTCAACTTTTGGCTAAATTATGTAAGCATGATGTTAGCAAAAACCTTTTTGTCCTTTACTCGCTTCAAAGAAAATATGAAAAAAATCATGAGGGTTGTGCTAGAAACTTTACAAACATGGTTTTTCTCTCATAGCAGGGGGTTTGGGCACCTCATGCAGATTTTAGAAATCAACAATTTCAGGCACTCACTACAAAGATTTCAAATCTTGGAAAGATGCTCCCCTATTAGGGAAGTACCCCTAAAGAACCCCTTTCCTGAGGGATTCCTATGGCAAACTAAGTGGTTCAAGGAAAGAGAGGCTCGCTTTGTGCTAGAATATCACAACCTAATCCCGTTGCTTGGTTTCTCTAGGCCCACTTCATATTACCCATATAGAGTGGCTTGTTAGTATAGGGCCCTCCAAGAAATCCTGCCTCCACTCAAGCCAGGCTTATTTCAGGTCCTTTTCACTCATGAAGGCTATGATTATGTGGACAAGATTTACATCATCAAGGATGCATGGAGTAAATGCCACCCTAAAAAGATCATTGTGCTGAGGAGACTAAGAGGACTAGAGAAAGCTCATCATGCCTCCACATTCTACATTCTCAACCATCAAATCTTCGACAACTTGTGACCAATAGTCTCGGACGTGACTGATAAGGCGGCACAACAAGAGCGGATTGAGTCTCTTGAGAGGAGTTTGGAAATGAGCAAGACAAGTATTTTGGAGCTAGTTCAAGAGAACAAAAGGCTTCATAAGACCAAAGCTTCCTATTGCATATAGAATAAGGGATCTCGTACTCTAATATGAGTGTGGATGTCTAGGATTGTGCCGTTTGTTATCTTTCATGCTTATTTTCTATTTAAAGAGTGCCTTTTTGTAATCCTCCGTTGATAAGTAAAAATGACTAGACCCTTGCCATGGGCTAATATTATGTCTACTTCCCCACTCACATTTCTCTCATTTATGCATAATGAAGGTTATAATGGCCGAAGAGAATGTACTAAGCTATATCACAATGATGGAGGATGAAATAAAACAAGTTTTCAATGTGCTCTAGCAACTCTCAAAGCAGATGGATTCTATTCAAAGCATACTTGCTCCTACTTTGCCTACAATCGAAGTATTGCTACTTCGGTCATCTACTATGGATGGCCAAAGTGGAGGGATTGAGGATGATATGCCCTTGTTAGAGGATGAATCACCTCTAGTCGTGATAGAAAAAGTCAAGCCAACAAACACACCAACAACAGAGCATGATAAGCATTTATCAAAATTGGAGGAAAAACTCTAGTTGTTTCAAGTGTTGCAAAGTTCACCTCCATTGGATTTATTCATTTACACCAAGCTTAATGTGCCAAAAAAGTTTAAGATGCTGGAATTTGAGAAATATGTGGGCAGACTCATCTACATATGTACTATGTACAGATGACACAATATGTCAGCAATGAACCTCTCATGATCCAATCAATCCAAGTGAGCCTAACTAGGGCCGCCTTAAACTGGTACATCAAAAAGAGTGTGAACCTCATTGAGACTTAGAGCAAAGTGCCTGACACATTCACCAAGCAGTACAAATTCAACCTTGACATCACCCTCTCTTGTGAAGATTTGGAATGCATCGAGAAGAAGAAAACAAAGTCATTTAAAGAATATGCAACAAGATAGAGAAACCTAGTAGCGCAAATCATGTCAAAGCCCACTTACAACGAGCTAATAAAACTCTTCGTCAAGACTCTTCCCTGTGAATTCTGAGCACAAATGGCTGGCTCGATTGCTAACACATTCAGCCAACTCATCCTAGTATGAGAACGGGTCGAAATCAGTCTAAGGGATGAGTGATTCACAGAGCCCCCACTTCTGTCACTAGTAAAAGGTTCGGTATGAAGAATGATAAAGACCCCTTCGTGGACATCAACGAAGCCTACACCGCAGTCACCAGTCATTCACCAATGGTACAAATAGGCAGATGACAATAGCAGGTTACTGGTCGTCAGCCTTACTAGCGCTACAACAACAAAAGACAATTCACCCCACTTCCCAAGTCCCCATCACAGCTACTGACAATCCTCTGAAAAAAGAACCTACTTTTAGCCGAGCCTAAATGACCCAATAACGGAAGTTTCTCCAACTACGACTCATCCAAGAAATGCGATTATCATATGGGTGAAATATGGTACTCGACTGATGAGTGCTCCACCCTGAAACATCGAATCCAGAACCTGCTAAACACTAAAGCCTTCTCATTCCAAGCCGCCAAACCAAATGTCCAAAACAATCCACTCCTTGATCACACAAACAAAGTAAATGTTGTATTCAGTTTTGATGCCGACTAAATCAGGAATGTCAAAGCACACACTGCTTAGGTCTATCAAGGGTAGGGTATTATTCGAGTAACGAAGTGCTGTCCTTGGCAACAATGAAAGAAAGGGTGTAAAAAATGGTGGAAGTTGAGATGATTGTTTATGCTAACCACACTAGTATAGTCTCTACTATCTCACAAGTCATCCTCGATTAGGATGAAGAGCTTGCCGCACTAAGCATAGGGAAAAATGAGATAGATTCCACCTCATGAGAAGACATCCTTGGTAGAAAAGAGGCCACAACCCAAATGTCAATGGTAGAAGAGTATATAATTATCGAAATTCCCCAACCTTACAAGAATGATAGCAACAATGTGATCCTTTGGTCCTACGATCTAGGTATTTAGCCTAGTCACGAGGTCTAGGCAAACCTATGCCTGGGCCAATGCATAGCCTACCAAGCCAATCACTAATGAAAAGGCCAAGGAGTTCCTGGCTGTGATCAAAGCTAGCAAGTATAATGTGGTGGATCAGTTGTGGAAACTACCAACTCAAATCTCTCTATTGCAGTTACTCTAGATGTCTGTCAAGTACCATAAATCCCTAATGAAAGTATTAAGTGATGTATATGTCCCTGAAATAATTGAGCATGACAAACTCAAGGAATTTTTTGGGGCCATCCTTCTGAAAGACCAAGCAGCATTTTTTGATGAGGAACTCTCAAAGGAGGGTAGAGGACACACCAAGGGTCTCTACATATCAATTAAGTGCGATGCTTCCCATCTCACTTTAGCACTGATCGATAATGGGTTTGCCCTCAATATATGCCCATTAGCAATGCTACAACACCTTAAAATAGATGCATCCCTAATGCAAACCTTCAAGGCATCCGTTTGGGCCTTTGATGGGACAAGGAAGGAGATGGTAGGAGAAATAGACCTTGATGTCCAAATAGGTCCAATTGCTTTGAAAATCTTGTTTCAAGTAATGAACATCCCCACTGCATACAACTTCCTCCTTGGCCACCTGTGGATCCACATTGCTAGAGCAGTACCCTTAAGCCTCCACCAAAGTGTAAAGTTCGAGGTTGAAGGAAAGCTGGTTACGGTCTATGAAGAAGAAGACCATAAGATCTATCACGAGACAACCGTCCCTTATGTTAAGCCTAGTTGCAAAAAAGAATCTAGCTATCAGTCGTTCGAACTCTTATCCACTATACATGAGTCTTGAGGAATTCCACCCCCTGTCCTAGAAATGTCAAGCATTGCACTCATAGTAGGAAAGATCATGGTCAGATGTGGCTTTACCCTTAGCTAAGGACTTAGTAGGGAGGGACAAGGCATCTGAAAACCTATCGAAGCAACAAAGAGACCCCGCACTATCGGTCTAGGATACTGTAAAAGGAAAGGAACAACACCTGAAGGGAAAGAGGACCAGTCTTGTACTCCCTCGTCTCGAGGAGACTTTCCCAGATCCTGCCAAGATGATGCATGGGGAAGAAGGAACAATTAGTGTAGCGAGACAATTCCATCATGAATACTCTAACCCCCTCAATGTTGGCCAAAGGGATGTCATTCAACAGGCACTCATAGAAGAGGAGGATATAACAACCATGCTCGATGACCTTTTTGTAGGTGTCATCAAGGGAGAACATCTAGAAGTGACGAATGATAACTTTTCGTTTGGGCAACTTTAGCGTCAAGTTGATGAATTGCATAATACGGTACACCTTATGATAGAAAGTTTCACTAAGCTATTCGAGCGTTCCTCTCTTATCATAATTAGGAGCCAATAATGGCAATGAATGAAGAAAAACCGATTGACATAATATGGAAAGGGGCTCGTTTAACCCTACCCTTAAGTAATGTATGGCTATATTCGCCACTTCCTAAATCAATAACTATGATCTTCCTTGCCCTTTAGGAACATGGACTGATTGGTAGGGAGCTAAAGTACTCTACCCCTGAGTATTTCCTCGACGACAATCCATCCAAGTTCTGTGACTATCATTTGGGAGAACTAGGGCACTCGCAAGATGATTGCACAGTTCTCAAAGATAAGGTTCAAGATCTCTTGGATGCTGAGGCATTCACATTTTGCTCCCGTGGCTATGTAGTAGTTGGGATTACCTCTTGATAGCACCTAGCATCCGTAACATGTTCCTTAAACATGTTGAGAAGGCACGTAGGGAAGGCACAATCATGGATACCTTGGGTCAGCAAAGTGGCAAATTCAACTATTATGTTAACTACTCGATCCCCTAATATCTTTGTAACAACCATCAGGACATCATTCTTGATGAGTAGGGAGGCATGAAGGATCTGATGGTCGCAAAGTAGGGAGCATCTGGAGATGCGAAAGACGACTAGTTCGAAGACTTCTTTATAGGTGCTATCAACGAAAGACCATCGGAAGGGATGGGTGCAGGTTTACCTGAGTAGAACCTCTTTCAATTCCCTTTACATAATCCTCCACATAGGAGCCTTTCCCTATTTTCCTTTACCAGCTTGTTTCTTTTTCCCTTTTTTTTTTTGACATCATACCCACTAGAGGAATTGAGTTTTGAAAACCTACCTCCCAAAATCTATAAATCCATCTAGTGCTTGATCAATAAAACTTTTGAGGGTATGAGGAAGTACACCGAACCAGCCCGCTAATGATATCCAACCATATGAATGAAAGAAGAAATCTAAGGCCTAGGCCTCTTCATACCCATCCACTTTGAGTTTTCAAAAAAAAATCATTTAAAAAAATAGAAAAAATAGAAAAAGCAAAATAACCTCCATGCCTTTGATCCCATTTGTCCCTTTAATTTATCGACTTCTTACCACATATGTGATATTGTGGTATGCAAAGGTATGGGAACTGTCCGAACCAACATTGTAACTAGCCATGATAGCAATTCTAATGAATCAGATGACGATTCCGATGAAATCCAATAGAGCTAGGAATGACACAAAGAAGCAAAGCCCCCCACCATCGAGGACACCATCACCATCAACTTGAACAACACAAAAGATCCAAGAGAAGTGAAGATTGGTGCTAACCTTCCTTAAGAAGAAGCTGCACGCTTAACTATCATCTTGAAGGAATATTAAGACATATTCAAATGGTTCTATGCTGACATGCCAATCCTTGATCTAATGATCGTGGAACATAGCCTACCAACCAACTCTAACATCGCCCCAAAGAAGCAAAGGTTGAGAAGAACCAAACTAGAGTAGTCAAAAGAGATTGAAGAGGAAGTAATGAAACTCTTAGAGGTAGGCTTCATTGAAGTCTCATAGTACCCTAATTGGGTAGCAAATATCGTGCCAGTAAGAAAGAAAGATAGCTGGATTCGAGTTTGCATTGACTATCACGACCTGAACAAAGCTAGCCTGAAAGATGATTTCCTATTACCACACATAGATGTTCTTGTAAATAGCACGACAGGTTTGAACTATTCTCTTTCATGGAAAGATTCTCAGGATACAACCAAATAAGGATGAAAGAAGAAGTTAATGAGAAAATGGCATTCATCACCCCATGGGGGACCTTTCACTATAGGGTCATGCCTTTTGGCTTGAAAAACACTGGAGCAACCTATCAACATGCCATGGTTGCTCTTTTCCATGATATGATGCACAAAAAAAATTGGAGTATATGTCGATGACATGATTGCGAAGACCAGATAAGGGAAGGACCATGTAAAGGCCTTAGAAAAATTGTTTGATCAACTTCGTCAATATAAGCTACATTTAAACCTAGCAAAATGCGTGTTCAGGGCAACCTCTGGCAAGTTGCTTGGGTTTATTATGAGTCAGAAGGGGATAGAAGTAGACCCATCAAAAACCAAGGCAATATTTGAACTACGGCCCCTATTAACTGTGAAAGAGGTTTGAAGCCTTATAAGGAGATTGAACTACATTGTGTGATTCATATCCCAACTCTCTGAAACTACAAAACCCTTCTTTAAGCTTCTCAGAAAGGATGCACAAATCGAATGGGATAACGATTGTCAATTAGCATTCAATGAACTAAAACGGTACTTAATGGACCTTTCGTTTCTAGTTCCACCAATCTCAAGCCACCCATTAATTCTCTATCTCACCATTAATAGCAAATCCTTAGGCGATATGCCAGCACAAAAAGGACTAGGTGACGGGAAAGAACGAGTCATTTACTACTTGAGTAAAAAATTCACCGCATCGAAATAGAACTATTCCAACTTCAAAAGAACCTGCACTACATTGGTATGGGTATTGCACAGACTCCGGCAATATACCCTACATCACCAAACATTTCTTGTGATCGAAACGACCTAATCAAATGTTTGCTCGATTGGCCAGCCTTGGTAAGAAGTTGACCAAATGGCAAATCCTAATTTCAGAATTCAACATCCAAACAATGTCGTAAAAATCACTTAAAGGCCAAGTGATCACCACTATGTTGGTTGAATACTCGGGAGAAATGCGTGAAGACAATCCTCTAGACGATCGCATCACATCAGTGGAAGAAAACACGTGGATTATGTTATTTGACAAGCTGTAAATTTGTCTAGGTTTGGTATTGGGGCAGTCCTGATAACCTAGAAGAGCAACATTATCCCGTGGTTACAAAATTGGTATTTCTTTACACCAACAATATAGCTGAGTATAAAGCATGTATCCTTGGCTTGCTCGTGGCTATTGGGATGGGAGTGACAAAACTAAAATTGCTCGATGAGTCCACACTAATTATCCTTCAGACTGTAGGTAAATGGAAAATAAGAGATGCCAAGCTCATACCTTATTATGACTACTTCAAAGAATTGATAGCATAATTCAAAACAATCTCGTTTGAATACCTGTCCAGATCTCGTAACCAATTCGCTAACGCACTGGCTACATTGTCATCTATGTTACAGGTGATTGACGAGTTAGAGATAGAACCACTGAAGATTGACGTCCTAGTAAAAGAGGCCCACTGCATAGCTATGATCAAATAGCCCGATGGGAAGCCTTGGTATTATGATATCATTCCCGTTGAGGTGTGTTGGCACGATTGAGGCCATGCAAATAATGCAAGAAATACACGAGGGAGTGTGTAACCTACATATGAATAGGCATAGGCTAGCCAAGAAAATAATGAGGTTGGGTTACTACTAGCTCCCCTTAGAGAATGACTAATCCTAACGCGTGTGAAACTATCACCGTTGCCAAATTCACGGTGATAAGATAAATATCCCTCCAACTAAGTTACACCAGCTAGCATAACCATGGCTATTTTCTATGTGGAGGATCGACATGATCGGTCCAATTAATCCTAAGGCATCAAACGAACATCAGTTCATCTTGGTTGCAATCAACTATTTCTCAAAATGGATCAAAGTTGCGTCATATACAAATGTCACTACACAAAGTGTTGTAAAGTTCATCAAGTGCGATACAATCAACCATTATAGCATACCTGAAGCTATCGTCACCGACAATTGGTCTAATTTGAACAACAAATTGGTCAACCAACTATTTAGCGAGTTCAAGATTCGACATCTAAACTCGTCCTCTTACTACCCGCAAATGAATGGGGCTATGGAAGTAGCCAACAAGAACATTAAGAAAATCTTGGCCAAGATAGCCGAAAACTACTGGGATTTGCATGATAGGCTACCCTTTGTGCTAATGGCATATCGAACATTGATTCGAACTTCTACTATGACAACCCCTTCTTCTTTGGTTTATGGCACGAAGACAACCCTGCTCGTAGAAGTGGAAATCCCCTCCCTATGAGTCCTCACTTAGGCGAGGTTGATTGAAGTAGAGTGGACACAACAAATGCTCGAGTAGTTGAACATGATCAATGAGAAACGACTGAAGGCCCTTTGTCACGGCCAATGTTATCAATAGAGGGTAGCCTAGTCGTTTAATCAAAAGGTTCGGCATAGGCACTTTGAGGTAAATGAGCTGGTCTTGAGGAAGACATTACTAGTTTTTCTGGAGCTTGGAGGCAAGTTCGCCCTGGGTTACAAGGGTCCCTACGTAATAAAGAAGGTATTCCCCAAAGAAGCCTTGACCCTAACGGAAATGGACGGTCGTGAGTTCTCCAAACTAGTCAATTTTGATGCCGTAAAGAAATATTTCCCTTGAGAGTTCCTCTACACTCTTCTAGAGGGAGCTTAAATATTCATTATTTAGAATCACTAGACATTTCCCTGATGAATGAAAATGCCAATGCACTTCAAATATGAATGACAGTTTCTATATGATCGTTTCACCTAAATATGGAGAGTTATTCAGTAGAGAAATTTAAAATGGCAAGACAAAAACTAAAAAAAGAGAGAAGAAGAAAGTGCATCAGAATTACTTACTTCGTGTCTTAAGATACCTCCGTTTGACTTAGCATGATAAAGTGGGCTTTTGAAACTAGCACATGAGAATTTAAAGATCTAGACTCGTCAAATTTGAGAATGCTCTTTCAAGAAAGCAAGGGCAAGTGAGAACAAAAGACAAGACATAATAGGCAAATGCATATGATCAAACTCGAAATAGGCAAATCGTAGTGGCTTAAGAAAAGCTTCTTGAGACGTTTCCTCCATACTGCTCTTAGCCTCCCCCATCTCTCGAGTTATCTCGACGAGCCATCCCTAAAGCTCTACACATGCTACCTCCCATCAGTGCAACTTTACCTCAAGCCTAAACAGTGGTTCATTCCCGCAACATACTCCAAGAGGTCAAGCATTGCAATTTCATAGGCAGGACATTCAACTTCGACAAGTCAAAAAGCACAAAAAGTGAACTCCTTCACTTCCCCATTGAATTGGCTAGTGTTAATAGAGAGAGTCCAGATAGTAGAGGAGATCCATAGCCTCATGTTCCAAATGATGACTTGAAACCTGGCTTCTTGTTCTAGACACATGCTATGCCAAGAAGTGGTTGTCGGTAGAAAACTAGAGGTTTTGACTGTCCATCTCATATTCCATAGAAGCCTAAGATACATGACATTGCCCAACACTACTAATGTCCACGTGATTAATAGTGAGAGAGGAAAAAAGTTCCATAGAAGGAAGGCATTGAAAATGGATCGAAAACCATCGGCTATTCGCCTAAGGCCACGGGCAAAGAGAGCCAACCAAAATGAAGCGCCAAATCATGGCAAGACCATAGCAATCACCAACATTCAAAATATGCCGAGGAGTCATCAAATACAAATTTTGCAAAAAGGTAACATGGTACCGTTTTCAATACCTCCCTCTAACTTCATTACTAATACATTTTCCCTATTTTGACAAGAAGCATCGGCATTCCAAAAAAACTAACTTGATGGGTTAATTCAAACCAACCAATACTAGCCAAGCAAGCATCTAGAGATGACCCATGTCGAATTTACCTAACTAGACATGTCATTCTAGCGGCTAGATCACTTAAATAAAAAAAAGAAGCGCCCCATGGACATTGCTAGTGCTTTGGCATGGTGGTATGGGGAATGAACTTGTCCAAAAATGGCCGGGGTTCGACCCCTGGAGGCAGCAATAAGGTTATCGCATGTAAAAAAAATAAAAAATAATAATAATAATTTTTTTTTTTTTGCATACTAAGATCAAAAGTGTAGGACCCCATGCTCTCTTTAAAGCCTCAAGATAGTAGGTCCATTTAATCATTTGCAAATTGATGAAGGGTAATGTTATATCGCTCCCAATTCTCCAACTCTTGAAAATTCATACACTGACACATTCCCACCTATTCTTTATATGTCACTTGATCATCAAAGGTGCATACAACAAAATAAGTAGGGACATGTCAAACTCTAATGACAATATTGGATCGACTCTCCCAATTGAAATAGGGCAAAAACAAATGCGCCTGTCCAATCAAGGATTAGATTTTCAATCTTTATTGATCATGCATGTGTCATTCCCCTTTGAGTAGGGGCAATTCGTGATCACCCATTTTTTAATAATCCCCCTATGTTCAAATTTTAACATGTCTGTAAGGAAAATTTTGCTTCCCATGTTTTCAATAAAGTAGAATAGATAATTTGCCCTAAAGTTGTAAACTCTCCATGCTTAAAATGATTCATGGTTTTGTATGATGATATTTGTTCTATCAAAATCACCGATTCCGCCGAGGATTATCAAATTAGACAGTTCAATGAATGATGTAGGATTGATTGAACATGCTAAATGAGGTACATTAGGATGATGAAAGGCAAAACATATCCTACACACAATTCCCTAATTAAACACTTGTGAGGTGAGCATAGGAAATTTTATGTCCGCAAAGTAAAGAGTTCTCTTGTGAATGATACGACTAAAGTGATGAGGGGCATTTCATTTCTCTACCCTATACACTATAGGTTATCCATTGCTTGACCCTTTTGAGCCCATTCCATTGGGAAGTTTCTTTCATATTACCCCTGTCAAAAACCACCCCACACTAGGGTAGATTGGAGGAAGGGACGGCATCACAAGGTGAGAAAATGGATGGGAATTTTCTTGCTTGCACTTGCATCAATCTTTGGGTTCTTTTATTGCATATGAATACTCGTGATAATTTAAGTGCCATAGAATGACGAAGAACATCTCTATCCTATACATTTGTATCCATTGTACAATCCCATTGAGTCTGTAATTTTGTTTCAACCCCCCACATTGGAGCAATTTTGAGAGATTACTATCATTTAAGTAGCATGAGCTAAAGCACTAACTAAAGATGAAGACCTAAGAGTCTAGGATAGTCTTGAAACAACAAACAAAATAGAACTTAGGGGCATGAAAAAAATAGTGTGCCTAGTAAAAACGAGGCCATTGCCCATAGATGTGAAAATTGGATTGAAAACTTGGGGCGTGAAAAAATAGTGTGCCAGGTAGAAGTAAGGTCAATGCCCTCAAGCAAAAAGTGATGCTCGAGCAAAGTTGTTAGTCAATAAAGTCTCTACAAAAACAAATCCAGTCAATGAGGAAGAAGTCTAGTGACAATATCGAGATGATCACCAACTCCTATACATATTTTTTAGTCTACGAATTCCATCATTTCTCAACCCATGAGCCAAGTGTACATTGCATCCCTTTGTAAAAGTCTCTTCTAACTAGGGCATTTGAATTAACGTGGGAATTCATATGTTTATAAGGATCACTCAAAGGAGTACGAGTAAGATTATTTCTATTTCTTTTTGCAAGGTTCTTGACTTGTAAACCCAGAGATGATCGTAAAACATTTTTTTTAAAAGCCTTGACCTTCATGGTCCCCTTTGTTAAGCCTTTGACAAAGCCTACATTACAATCCTGACAAAGACTTCTCAGATTTGTAAAGTCATACCACTTACGAGAATACTCGAACCCCTATCAACATGATGATAGTGAAAGGGTGAGATTCCAATGATCCCACATTAATGGTCAAGACAAAATAGCCTTTTTAATGAGAGTGAATGGAAAGCCCTTTCAAACTGAAGTCCCTCATTTGGCAGTGTTCGAGACATCCACATTTTGAGTAGGGATTGGTCTTTCTAAATTTTCCCCAGTGGAACTTTGGTGATGCAAATTGACGAAGTGTTATGCATAAACCCCATTTAAATTGAAAATTTTACTTCATGCACAAATCATTTGTACATATTGCATATTAGTCCAATAAGAGACACTTTCAGAAATCAGAGATCATCAGATAAGCATATATCTTCGCCTCTTTACAAGAACCTTGTGACTGACTAGGCATTTCCCGAAGTACTTGCCGCTATCCAGGTATGCTCTCTCATTGACACTCGGCCTATTTAAGTCATTCTCTGCGTGTGGATTCCAACAACTGTCTAGGGTAGGGGTACTGGCAGCTGTCCAAGTATTCCATTACTTTACATAACTGATATTGTCCAAGTATTCTCTCTTATTACATTGACACTCGACTTGTCCGAGTTATCCTCAAACTGCATTTTTGGATACTTGTAAGCTGTATAGGTATTCTACTTCTTTGTATGTTTGCAGCCACTCAAGTATGCTTCCTTATTGCAAACACTCAACTTGGTCAAACTTCTCCCTGTCCGAGTATTCCAATGCTCTTTTATCCCTTTGTGACTGTCCAAGTATTCTTCAAGGTATAATGCTTGTGATCATACAAGTGGTCTTTTACTACTTGCGATGGTCCAACTCGAGGTCCAAAAAACTGGCGTCCTTGAGAAAGTCGAGCACTCAATAAAATGGTGTCCTGAGAAAGGTTAGTACATCCTTGAGAGAGTTCAAGTAAGTAGACTAGTGTCCCTGAAAAAGATTAGGTACCCAACAACTTATTTCTTCCATAAGCGATCGAAGAAAGGTCCAAGTCTTGGAAAAGCAATCCCCCGTCAAGGCGACTGGAGAAAGGTCTAGGTCCTAGACAAATAACTTGTTTCTTCCACAGGTGATCGAAGAAAGGTCTGCGTCCTGGAAAAGCAATCCCCCATCAAGGTGACCGAAGAAAGGTCCAAGTCTTAAACAAACAACTTATTGCTTCCGTAGGAAACCAAAGAAAGATCCGAGTCTTGGAAGCAATCCCCTATCAAGGTGATCGGAGAAAGGTCTAAGTCCTAGACAAACCACTTGTTACTTTCGTAAGTGACTGGAGAAAGGTTCGGGTCTTGGAAAAGCAGTCCTCGTCAAGGTGATCAAAGAAATGTCTAGGCCCTAGACAAACAGTTTATTGCTTCCACAAGCATCCAAAGAAAGGTCCAAGTCATGGAAAATCAATCCCCCGTCAAGGCGACCAAAGAAAGGTTCGGGTCTAAGACAAACAACTTGTCGCTTCCATAGGCGATTAGAAAAAGGTCCGGGTCTTGGAAAAGCAATCCCCTATCAAGGCGATCGAAGAAAGGTTTGGGTCCTAGATAAACAGCTTGTTTCTTCCACAAGCAATCAGAGAAAGATCCGAGTCCTAGAAAAACAATCCTCCTTCAAGGTGACCGGAGAAAGGTTTGGGTTCTAGACAAATAGCTTATTACTTCCACAAGCAATCGGAAAAAGGTCGGAGTCTTGGAAAAGCAATCCCTCGTCAAGGCAATCAGAGAAAGGTTCGGGTCCTAGATAAACAGCTTATTGCTTCCACAGGCAACCGAAGAAAGGTCCTATCCTGAAAAAGTAATCCCCCGTCAAGGCGACCGAAGAAAGGTTTGGGTTCTAGACAAATAGCTTATTACTTCCACAGGCAATCGGAGAAAGGTCCAAGTCCTAGAAAAGCAATCCCCCTCAAGGTGATCGGAGAAAGGTCTAGATCCTAGATAAATAGCTTATTGCTTCCACAGGTGATTGGAGAAAGGTTCGAGTCCTGAAAAAGCAATCCCTGTTCAAGGCAACTAGAGAAAAGTCTGGGACCTAGACAAACAACTTGTTGCTTCCACAAGTGATCGGAGAAAGGTCCAAGTCCTGGAAAAACAATCCCCCGTCAAGGAGACCGGAGAAAGGTCAAGGTCCTAGATAAATAGCTTGTTGCTTCCACAGGGGATTGGAGAAATGTTCGGGTCCTAAAAAAGTTATCCCCTGTCAAGGCAACTGGAGAATGATCCAAGTCCTAAAAAAAAAAAACTCATTACTCCATAGGCAACTAGAGATAACTTCGGGTTAGTCTTGAAAAAGCAACTTCCCCACATCATTAGTCGTAGGTACGTTTTTTTTTCTATATTGGTACCAGATAAGGTGATACCTTGATACTTGCCAAAAGCTAGGGGTTCGCACCCCATAACACTCCTTCTTGGTGAATAACCACAGGTATTTTATTAGCTATCTTGATATGTATTATGCATTATTGTCATTTTTTGCATTGGGCACTTGGTCTCGGACAAGCTAATATCTATTGCATATGCATGGACAAATTTAGGTATCAGTTCGTCTTTGAAGGCAACCTCTGCAAGCTCGCCTTCAAAAAGGGGGTAACTGTTAACACCTAAATTTTGATGAAATATTTAGATTTAAATTGCTTAGAAAATTATGGGCCAATTTGGCTCTAACAAAAAGATTTTCGCATCACCTAGGTGTTAATATCATTTGCATCTATTAGGTTTATTTTCTACCTTTATTTTGCCATATTTTTACCTTACTTTCAGGTTATTATTATGATTATTAGTATTATCCTTATTATAATTATAAAAAAAAGGAGGTCCATGGAGGGGTTAGGCTTTTGTGCCCAGCCCCCTTCTTCTTTCTTTCTTCTTATCTGTGCAAGCCTAGGCCTAGCCCCTTTCATTTTCTTTCCTCTAGCCTAGCCCAGCCTTCTTCCTTCTTCCTCCTTGCTGCGTTTCACATGCATGACAAAAATAAGGGGGCAGAAGATGGCAACGTGCACAGAGACTAAAGAGGTGCCAGGGGATAGCCTAATGATGTAAACTAGGGTTACTGGCGACAGAGGGGACTGTTAGTGTCACGACCCGACTCTCAAGCTCGCGACAACCCTTTCTCTTGGTCGATTGAAAGCGACGTCCCAGGACCCATCAACTACCATTCATTTTATCTTTGATTATACACAAGCGGAAGACGAACCATCCCCAGACAAACATACAATCAAACAGGGATAGAGGGATGAACAGCAAGAATAACAGCAACTACTCAATTATTCATTTTACTAGATTAACCAATGGAGGATCGTTTTCCAAATTACAACCCCGACAAAAAGGGCCGATCCATCCTTTAAGCCAAATCAAATAGAAACTAGGCTAATCCAATTAAACAAGAAGAACCCTCAGGTTCAGCACCATCATCACCCGGACCCATCGAACTCAGTCTCCGTCAGGTCGATCACTAGAGGAGCGGGGCAGGATCCTCCATTGCGGGTACGCTATTCTAAGGACCTGAAAATGGTTAACCACGACGGGTTGAGATAAAATCTCAGCGAGTTCTTCCCCTAAGCCCCGGTTAGTACGTCAACTTAACTCAGGGTATCTCTCCAGAACTACCTCTCACTCAACCCAACAACTCCCAAACAGCAACCAACAACAGACAGGGTAACCAACATAGCAATATTCGATTCGCATGCAACCTTATCCGATATGCCATACCCTGCACGTTCAATCTCATACAATGCAAGCAAGGCACATGGCTGTTAGATGAAACATTTCATTAATCACATGCGAATCGCATCACAAACGATCTCACATGGCCATTGCCACACCCTGCACGACTGTCAACTCATGCATGCGTACCATAAATAATGCAATCATCACGACATTAAGAGCATGCGAATAATCAGAGCATCTCACACAACTTTCTCATGTCTCACACTCACACATGCTCCGATTATTACGACCACTAAGGCCACGGCACAACCTTATGGTTGGCAATCTACTGGTCGAAGACCAGGCATCGTCTTCCCCCATGAGGCACGGTGACGTCACGGGCTCTCTCCCATCGACGGCATTCCCTATGGAGCATGGGGCCCGCTCACTGCCGCAACCCCGCAACTGACCACTGTTAGGCAACCGACCGAAGTCAGGACGACCAAAAGGCCACGGCACAACCCCTTAAGGATTGGCGGTCTACCGGCAGCGCCGGGCTCTCCTCTTAATGTGATCATGCAACACATCATCAAACAATCCATTTATATCTTTACTCTGTCGTGAATGCAACATCGCTCATGCGATATGCGATATGCCATTTCAAAAAACCCACGCAATATGTCATGCGATCTCACTGGACAATTTCCAAAATCCAAAATCTAACCAATACTCGATCACGCATTTCATCAATATTCACGAGCATAATTAACAATCGGCACTCCAATTAATCACAACAATCAAGAGCACATCAAAATAAGACTAAATTTAGCTTATGCATGAACAGTGCCGTGAACAGTGCTCGTGAACAGTAATTATGAATAGTGATTTTTCCGAAATTCAATTAATTAAAAATTTTAATCCAAAAATTAAACAAAACATTAATTAAAACAATTAATCAATTCAATTAAATCAAATCATGCTTAATCAATCACATAAACACAATTAATCCCAAATTAAGCACAATCAAGCTTAATAAGCAAAATTAAGCTAATCTAATATTAATCATCTATCTAACCACCTATCTTAGGGCTAATACAACTTAATTAAACCCCTTAAACCAAAATTAACACTAACTAACCAACCCTAAGCAAGTTTAGGCACTAAATAGGGATTAGGAGCTAAACTCACTCGTTAAGCGGGCCGGCGACACGGACGCGGTGGCGGCGACGAACCCGACACCCGGGGACCTCTACCACAGTGATCCAAGGCAGTCCCGGGGCTGAAACAGCAACAACAAACTCGGAATCCCCACTGAACTTCTGAAAACAGCAGTGCACAGGAGGAAAACGGCTGAACGGAGCTAACTGGAGCTCCGGCGAGCGGCGGGCCAGCGACCATCGGCACCTGGGGGTCGAGGGGGAACCACTTGTGGCTGGTATGGGCAGTGGTTTGGCTGGAATGGGAGAAAAATAGGGGCAAAGGCGAAACAGAACAGCAGCAGGCGCTACAGTGACGGTCCGGCAATAGCCGGCTTCCGGCTGCCGTACGGATCTGCTGGAGGCTCTTTCCAGCAATCGGTTGATGCTATCTAAACAGAAATTCTCTTCCGAACACAACGGCGGGTGGCACGAGACGAGATTCCAACGGGAAGGGCATGAACAACTCAGTTTGGGGAAGATGAAGAGGAGAGAGAGAGTGAAGTGAGGCTGAAGATAGGCCTCAATTAAGGCCATTAATGGCTTGGCTCAAGTTCCCAAAACATGACATCATCTTCTCTCTTCCTTTTTTACTTTTCTTCAAAATATCCAAGGGTATTTTGGTCATTTCCACCTTGCACCTTTCCCAATGTGCCCTTGGGCTGAAAATGAAGGGCGGGCCTAGGAAATAGGCTTGAAAATGAATAGGAACGGGCTCGGGAATTTATTGGGCTCGAATCGGCTCAGGTTTGGATAACGGGTTAGGATGGGTGAGGGGTCAGTTGGGTCCAACGGACTCACTTTCTTGCCTCGGGCCTTCCATGGCGGCTGTCCCACCTTGGGCGTGAGGCCCTCACTGTTCTTGTTTGGCCCACATTCTCATAAGCTCAGGTTCTCGGTTCGAAAGCCCATTTTCCAAAACTCAACTCAACCGGCACTGTTGACTGTCGATGAAGCATCGTCCAAAAGTCCATCCCGAACGTTCCTGAAAATTCGAAATCCAATACTTGATTCTCATGTCATGTCAATTTCACCCGAATGCCATTTTGGTATTACTCAGACTGATAGGCGGCTTCGAGGATTCACGCGTAACCGACTCGTGCCAATTCACGTTCAAGACTTCTCGACACATGGACGTCCTTGACTACATGAAATTGCGAATGATCGATTCTTATTTCAAAGTACACGATTATCAAGGATCGACATAGGGCCGTTCGCGGGTTCGATAACAATAGACGGAATCACCCGTTGTCCCATTATTTTTTTCCGCGAATCGACTTCTATCCATCCCTAAAATCGGCCTGCATATCTATAGGATCGTCCTTACGCAAGTCTCACGGTCGAGTCGTTTTCCCAAGTCAAGTTCTTTAGTCGCACGAGTTCTGTCCTCATTAGCCTTTCCCCTCAAGGTCAATATCTCAGGAGTGATCAGTTCCGAGTGAGATTAGCCAACAATGCAATGGCGAAATTCACATTCATTCCTCCCTCAAAGGGCTCGAATTTCAGGATGTTACAGTTAGGGCAGGAGCATTCAATGCACTGAGGAGCTCGAGGTGGCTCCAAGGCTTGGCCCCCCTCCTCCTCTGCTTCATCTACCTTCCTTCTTCCCTAGCATAGTGGCTCACGCATAGAAGACATTGACTTGCGGAGGATGACCTACGACAGTAGAGCAAAGTAGATCGACGATAGAGGAGACGTCTTGCAAGCGCCATCAATGCCACCAAGCAAAGCAACGCGAGATTCGGCGCGAACCCCGAGCCAAAAGGATGACTTGGCGGACTCCTTCAATGCTGAGGAGGCCTCAATGGAGAGGATGGGATGGGACATTGGTTTGGCCAAGAGGGAGGCCGGTCGACATCCCAAGAATCGACGATCAAACTCTCCATCAATCGGACCCTCACCACCTATAAACAGAGAAGACAGATCTGCAAGGAAGGGAAGGAGAGTTTTTATGGAGAGAAAAGAGGGAGAGGATGTAGAGAGAAATTGAGAGCAGAGAGAGAAAGCTAAGAAAAAACCAAGCGTAGGTGAGGGAGAGTCGCTGACCATTAGTACACCTCCTTGTTGAAGTTGCGATAGGTACCGTTAGGGGTTGGTTTCCTGTAGATCCTAGCTTGACAAGGAGCGAGGTGGATGGATGTGGCCCAATCTATTGAGCTCGTCCGTCGTACAACGTCGCCAAGTTAGGTAGGGAACATTGTTGGGGTCCACTATTTAGTCTTTCCTTCAACCCTATTTTTCACGCGTTAGACCAGAGCTCGTAGCCACTCAGCTTACGGGAACTCCTGCCCTTTCTCCCCCACCTCGGTTAATTGTTGTTATCTCACCATTTGTCAGACGAGAGCTCTAGTTCTGGTTTAGGTCCTAGTGGAGCCAAAACCTCCATGCTTCGTTAACATTTGTGGAGATGCCTGAACGAGATCTAGGGGCCCGAGATCCATGAGACCGAGCCATGCGTTGTTGGACTCACCACCATCCCTACTATTGCTTGTCGCTTCGTTGTCAGTGTGCTCGTCTTGCAACGACCGGCATTGGCTACCACGACCAAGCAGGATGGCCAAGACGCACTCAACCATTCTAGTGGTGCCGTGGAGGAGATAGCTGTGATTTGGGTCGCAAACTGGGTCACATGTGAGTCTAAATTCTAGGTAGGGTTTTAGACTGGTGAGACATGGTAAATGTGGGCCAGATGGCTTTAGGGCCTGTTTTATTTCTTTGGGTTGGCCGAAAAATTTGAGGAAGGTTGGGCCGACTAAGTTTAAAGTTTGCTTTGTTTTGAGTGGGCCTACTTTTTCTCCTTTTTGGGAAAGAAACTAGGCTTGCACATCAGGCCTAGCCCAGTTGAGGGTCCACCGACTTGGGTCATCTGGCCCAAGCCGATCCTAACCCAAACCGGACTCGGAGATCTGACCCAAGTCCGACCAGTTATAATATATTACGATATAATATTATTATTTTAATATCAAATTTTTTTTAATAAAAAACAAAAAAATTAATTTCCAAAAAATTAGAAAAACCCAAAAGTATTTTATATTATACAAAAAAGTCAAAAAAATACTTTTCTCCACGAATGTATGGAAAATCCTTGAAAAGTCCAAGAAAAAAAAGGAATCTTATGATTTAAACAAGATTAGGTACCGAAAGGACATTAGTGATTAACCAACGTAATCAAGTCCCCGATCCTAGTTTCTCTGGTTGCACAAGAGTAAAATATTTCTCTCAATATTTTACTTGGGTTTCTAATCGATCCACCCAAAACTGATTAGTGATGACTCATTTCTAAATGAAATTAACTTGCAAATTAAAAACTTGAACTATAAGTTGCAAAGTTGTGGGCTTGGGAGAGCTCAGGCTAAGTTCAAAGCATTAGTTGAGCCATTAGCCTCTGGCACACGAGAGGGAGGTCGCGACACCAAACATTATACATGCCATGCAAATATCAATTATTCTTTTGAAGAACAACCTTATTTATATTTGGCTATTTGGATCTAACTTATTGCGTTTCGTTTAGTTTCAATTTGCTATTGTTCTAAGAGTCGATTTTGTCGATCCCCACAATTACATGCATATAAATATATACGTGTATGTGGCCTTAGGTGAGAGTTTAGTTTTGCTAAAATTGACGGATAATAATCTTCTCACGATCCCTACCCTTGCATAAGCAAGTCAAATACTTGCCATTATGTTATTTCAACTCATGCAGAAGGTAAGGATCTAAAAAAGAAAAAGAAAACCAAGGGGTACAATGCAAAGGACAATCATCACGGATCTATACAAAGCTAATATTTGAAAGAGGAAAACATTTACACTTAAAATTAAGGAAAATGAATTCCTGATTTTAAACATAAGAGCCGACCATGTTTAATTTTATTAGCTATGATGGTATTGACAGTAAGACATAAGAGCCGACCATGTTTAATTTGTTAGGGAAATTAGATTGCCGAAGAAGATAGAGAAATACTAGTAAATCCTTAATACTTTGATGCGTGATAACGCTTACTATCCTTAAGGTATTATTTGCCCCCATTATTGTTGCTACTAGGTTTAGAACAAATATACCTCTGGGATATATACCAAAGCCACAAAGAAACAAGTTCAACAATTACTCGACTCTCTCTTGGAATTTCACCTTGAATGTGTTAAATTACATGTATGAAAAGAGAAGAACAGAGTTATGAAGTAATAGCATTTCTAAACAATTGCAATTATTAGAATAATATGTGAATTTGTTTGTACTTATAGAAACCAATAGACACATCTCTTGGAAATAAGTATCTTATCTCCAACCATCATCACTTTTCATGCCAAGAATAACTTCCCCTTATAACTACCTATAACTTCCTTTTAGGACGAAAAGTCATCTATTTTCATAATCAAGAATCATGTTTTCTTTTGATCAAGAATTACGTCCTCTTAACCAATAGTCACACCCTCTCTTAATCAAAAGTTATGTCCTCTCTTAACCAAGAGTCACATCCTTTCTTAATCAAGAGACACCTCTTTTATGATAACAAATTATTTCAACAATCCCTTAGTTTGTTATCTACACTAATTTACATAAATTCATACGTACATGAAGGTATCTATTAAGATTTGAACCTTCAATTAGTGTAAATAATTCCATTAACGAAATCAGTGATAGATAAATTTTGAACCTCTAACACAACCTTAATCCATCATAGGGATTGATTCGCCATTTGTCAAGATTGCAAGCACTTGACGCAGTCGATGTCTCCATCTCCATAACAAAAATACCTTAAGATTGTTAGGGAAATTCGATTGCTGAAAAAGATTAAAAAAAAAAGTACTAGTAGATCTTTGATGCTTTGATGCATGATGACGATCACCATCTTTAAGGTATTATTTGCCCTCATTATTATTGCTACCGAGTTTAGAACAAAATACCTCTAGGATATATACCAAAGCCGCAAAACAACAAGTTCAAAAATTACTCGATTCTTTCTTGAAATTTTTCCTTGAATGTGTTAAAGTTGCATGTATGAAAAGAGAAGAAGAAAATTCTAAAGTAGCAGCATTTCTGAACAGTTGCGATTATTATAATAATATGTGTACTCATAGACAACTAATAGACACATCTCTTAGGAATAGATATCTTATTCCCGACCCTCACTACTTTTCATGTCAAAAATAACTTCCTTTCATAACTATTGAAACTTTTCTTTTAGAATGAAGAGTCACCTCTTTTCATAACCAAGAGTCATGTATTTTTTTAATTAAGAGTCATGTTCTCTTAACCAAAAGTCACATCCTCTCTTAATCAAGAGAGACCTCTTTTATAATAACAAACTATTTTAACATAATTTACACACCGAGTAGACAAAATCTAAAGCTTCATTGCCCTTTTAACTTATAACATGAAGATGTTGGGAGAAATTCATAGCTAAGATTGGCAGGAGATCTTTTCATTTCCCTCTTTATGTTGTTCTATTCAATTTGCTGGTTCTTCAGTATTCTTTCTAAGTTTAGCATATTGTAGGTTGGAGATGGTGATTCTTCATATGAGAAAATATTTGAAAGGCTACGGAAGATTGTCGATGATATATGCTGATGTAGTTTCATCCTCAATGTTGTGCTGGTTGAATATTGCAGAATTATTGAATCTTCATAGGATCTTTTCATCTCTGAAATCTTTCATACCAAATCATTTCTAAGTATTTCTGTATAATTATATGAAATTGGCCATTGTGTTATGTTAGAATGTTATTGATGTGGAGTACTTGAAACCCCCTCTCACGTGGAAGCCAAGATAAGGAATGACATGTGGACAAAACTTTATTTTGATATCATGTTAGAAGATATAACCCAAAAGTCTAAATATATAAGTGAATGGAGACCACATATATAAAGAACATATTAATCTCATAGACATACTTTAAACACCTTTGACCTTCTAATATGATGAAAGTACAAGTTGCATCGTCTGTGTAGTTTTTGCATTCAACCTTCATTGAATACTTCGTTTTGCTCTTCTTCTTCTTATTCTTTGAAGAAGGATTGGTCTTGGACTTTAAGCGTGCATTTGGTAACATTTTTGTTTGTGAGGATAATTTTTATTCAAAAATAGTTTTTTTCATTTATATTCCCTGAATGAGTTTCTGAGCAAAAGAACTTATTTGATATGCCCAATATTTCTATTCTTGGAATAGAAAAAAAAATAGAATTAACACTAAAATCTAGTAAAGCTATTCAAAATCTAAGTTCTAAATTTTTTTTCTAAATTTCTGAATTTTTATTTTTTTATTTTGAAAATGTGGACTTGGATCAGGTTAAAAGACTGGACCTTGTATCGATTGTGTAAAGATGAGCATTAAATTACATTGGGCTTATTTTTTAAACATGATATTATTTCTCTTTTTGTTCTAGAAAACAAAGAAGTAGGTTTCTTCTACTTCTTGTTTATGTTCTCAATCAATTCCATGGTCATTGATTTGTTTCGGAAAATAGAAAAATTAGTTGAAGTTACTAAACTAATTTCTATTATTTTTCTGCTCCAGGGAAAAAAATAAAAAAATAAAGAAATAGACACGTTACCAAACATACCCTAATCCCCTTGTTGGATCACCTTCTATGGGTCATTTTAGGATGCCTTAGGAATATGTAAAATTTGTTTACAACTCATATAAACTCCCTAAATGGTGCCATTATCCCAAATTTATCCTCCTATACAATTCTGCCCAATTTCATAGTTAAATGTCTTGCGTGATAACTGATGAGGCCAACAGTATTTGCATCTCATGCTTATGTTGCATTTTAAATTATTAAGTATATCTTAAAATTAATCAACAAACTTAAATCTAAATTGATGTTGGCAAAAAAAAGAAAGTAAAGATGTGTTTAAACAAATAAGAAAACCATTAGCCAAAAAATAAGAAAATAAGAAAACTAACAAAGCAAAGAAAAAAAAAAAAGACTGAAGAAGGAAATTATCATCCTCAGGTGATCGCCCCCGTTGAAGAGACGTCCACATGTTACGGCCATTGAAGAGACTTCCGCGTGCACGTTGTTGCTATGGAAATAGTTTGTTATATACTGACAAAAAAAAAACAGAAATAGTTTTTTATGTATAAATAATTAAGAGAAGAAATTAAGGGAAATCCAACGTCCACTTTAAATAGGATAACTAAGGTTAAACCTGTAAATACACACAGTCGGACTCAAATGTCGGCTCATGTGGTCGGATGATTCATTCTTTTTCCTTATTTTTCGGAGACAACTTGACAGTTGAAATCAAGTGTTGTGTTATAGTAAACTGTTTTTAACAGCTTCGGAGTAGTCAACTACTCGTGAAATTTGATCATCCAATTAATTAGAACAAAAATAAAAACGATATAAAAATGGCAAAGATATTTTTTAAGGGAAAAATGAATTTCTTTAGCACAAAATAAGAGTACAAAATCGTGTTCCGACAGCTTTTTAGCATATACTAATACAAATAACATTAGGATAATTGTATCACCGCTTGATCTTGCTCACTACACTCATACCCTAGATCATAGAAAGAACTTAAAAAACTTCCCCATGTTATGCTACAAATTAAGCAGATTATTATCAACAAAAATTACAAATCAAGAGGATTATTTACTGAAAAACTAGACAGTAATGGAGCTAACTGCAAAAAGCGGATGTGAAAGTATAACCAATTTCGTCTTCCTTCTTCAAATTCTCCCCATTTCCCTTGATTTTACAGCCCCATGTTGATATTTCTAGAATGACAAACATTGTCAAGAAGTCATTGTCCAGAACAAGGCCTGGCCCATCCTGACATGATTTAGTGTGCTTGAAGTCGTCCATGCGGCTTTCACTAATGCAAGATCCGAAATCAGGATAACTCTATTTTTGGCATTTTTATCCTATCAAATGACATGTAGATGGAGATTTAATTAATTGATGGATGATTTGTTTTGCTAATTTATCTCCTCATAATTAATTTTTAGATGGGGTTTTAAGCAGTTGGTGTCATTTTCTTGTATACTTATTCAAATAAAATTTGGTATTGCTTCAAAGTGTTATTAAAAAGGAAATCTTATCATTTTTTCTTCTCGCCATATTTTCATCAAAATGTTGAATTTAACAGCTCTCAATTCGTCAAGTGATCACCTAACATTAATTCCATTTGGAAAATCACATTATTATTTAATGAGAGAAGTGCTTGGAGTTGAATTTATTGTTGATGATCAATTTCTAAGCATATATGAATTTGCTTGACGGTTTTTGTTTTCTTTTAAGATTTGAAGAGTTTTATTGCAATAATCATAAATGTCTTGTTAAAAATTGCGGAAGTGCCCTGGAGATACCAGTCAAGACCGCATAAACTAGAACAAGCACGTTCAAAACATTTTGTTATTAAAAAAATAATATGCCAAATACTTTATTAAAGAGTAGAATGATTTGAACCCACACGCTAATTAACTACAATACACTATTAATTTCTTTGGCCAAAATGTTGCTTTAGAAGTTAGAAAAACTACGAAAGACCAAAGTTATGCCGGGAACAATAAAAGTTAAAAAGAGTAGTAAAAATATTTGTTCACGAAATGTTGAAAAAAAAATTCCAACTTGATATTCTTATTCAAGTTCCAATAAAGGTAAAGGATCAACAAGGAAAACCGGTCCATCTCTTCAGTCTTGGAGGCCCATTTAGTGCAGTTAACTTGAGATTGTTTCAATACGGGCCGGGCCAAGATTTTGCTTGAGAAGTTGCCCTACATTGCTTCGCGTTTGTTAGATTTTTTCTTGGCATTTTCACATAGGTTGAGTCATCCTTTTAATTTTGTTCTTGAACGTTGTTAATACAAAATAAATAACAAGAATCAGTATGTTACTTCCGGGAGTAATCATATGGGCGCATAATAAGATGTGAAATGAAGTATAAAGATAATGGTGATGCCTAGAAGAGGGTCGCACGCTAGAAGCTCTTTCCCATTCTTTATGAAGCAGAAATTTGTTCGTGAGGGGAGGGGAGCTTGGTGCTATGATTTTGGAATTTGATCGTATCTGGTAAATTGTATATGTGATTAACATGTCTTATGATATGATAAATTTGATATGGAAAAAAGATACCGCTGATCTATATGATTCTGAATAATTAATGATTTAGTAACAAGGTTTCGCATTTTCTATCGTCTCATAATGTGATTAGGTGACTTGTGTCGAGACTATAGTAATCATTTCCTCTTGCAAATTCTTGCCCATGGAAAGTGATTGGCATTATCATTTCTACTTTACTGAATTTTTGCGTTTTAAAATGGATGACTTGGGGTCGCCAGGACTTAAATGAAGGATGACTAGAAGGATGGTAAGTGCTATAGACAATGAACTTTAGCCTAAGCCGATGAAGGATATAAAGGCAATCCCAGTACGAACTTGAATACCCAATATTCCCTATGGAAATTACTTGGCATTTTACTTCCCAAATGAAATGGGACTCAATTCTTCAAAAGGAGAAAAAAGAGTTGAAAGAATAAATCTATTTTATTAATGTTAATATCACATTCAATTTTGAATTAATACTATTTGAACACATTTATCTCAAAATATATTGCAACCCATAAAAACCAGAAAAATAAGACCACTGTTCCAATTTTACAGTAATTCTATCTAATTTCATTGTTAAATGTCCTACATGGCAATTGATAAGGGAAACAGTGTTTACCGGGCACACTTATGTGGTGATTTTCATGCATGATGACTATATTGCCATTTTTCAAATGGAGGCCCATGTGAAATGGGGAGACCCAAATCTACTTAACTAGTTACCACTTTTGCAAAATCAAATTTCATTTTTAAATTAGAACTTCATATAAGTGATTGGTAGAGCTATGAAAACTGCCAGGCTGGCATTCTCAGGAAATCTTACCCTCTCGTGACTGAAGTTTCCTATTAATCTCCAATTGGCCAATACCAATCGCTATGATGAGCCCAACCTGGGACAATTGACATCCACCCTGACAAAAGCATATAACCCAAAATGTTAAAGAGGCATGACTCGCATGTCTCTCTCCACAACCTCAAATCGAGTGTGCTTGCACTATATCAATGAGATAAGAATCAGACTGCACAACTTTTGTCTCTCTTGTGACTGGCGATTGTGAAATTACCTTGAAAGGACGATCACAATTAGATATGAACTTCTCCTCTCTTTTTTCATACTTTTATAAGACAACTTGCTTTCGATTGGATGGCATCAAGATCCTGCTGGATCCGGACAAGACTCGATTTGGGGTGAACTGCATCCATGTGAGATCGCTTACATTCAATGATATGGGAAATCGAGCTCGTATTGCGCATCCAATTCATAAATATGGCCATCTGGCTATTAATAGGCTAATACTTGATAAATATTTCTTAATTTTGGGAAAAATTCGACGGTACAAGTGATGTGTGAAGTGCCATGCCCGTACAGGCTATGGCCATGTTATTCCTCATAAGGGCAAAAAAAAAAAAGAAAGAAAAATTATCTTCCTTTTCCCGGGAAGAAATGATGTCCACATATTTTTGGCATGTATTAAAACTTGAGCTCAAGCTGCTTTATTGAATTTTCTTTTCGTCCTTTCAAAAATTCGAAGGATATTGTACAACAGCGTCAAATTCTAGAAAAGGTAATGTGTAATTATTCAAATTTTGAAGGCTATTTAATAAGTTGTGATGTCCAAATTGAAGGGCTCTCAAGCAATTATCACTACAGATGATCAAGGGACCCGACATGCCCACATATCTTCTTTCTTCAAGCTTCGAGACTAGCTCTACTATTTAAGCTCATTGAAAAGTCTGTTCCTATGTGACGTCCAAAGCATGTATCCTCCTCGTGAATTTAATGAAGTGTCTCAATATCATTAGTTTACTTCTTATCACGCAAGTACTTAATTTAGAATTTCTATAGATAATTTCTTAAAGCTATGCTCGATCCCTAAAGCAGGAATCCTAGATCCGCCACTAAATGCACATATATTACGATCTCAATTTGGACCTTTAGGAAAGAAAAATAATACCTATTGAGCAATCTTTTAGGTTATTCAACTTTATCTGTCCTTAAGCATCTATTATTACTAGATATATACTTTTTTTTTCTTAAATCTGCTTGAATTTTTATTTAATTTTGTTATGAATTGAAACTGACATTGGATTCCCAAAGATTAATTATATTCTAGAAATTTGATAGATGATATAGTCAACATTCTAGAAACTTGAAATTTGTGAATCACGCATATATTGAACGTTGATTGCGATATGTGAATGCTTTGGGAAAAAGTTAAGGCATGATAAAAGAAAAATAACACTATTTTTTTCGAAAGAAAATTGCATTCATTGCTCAAAGGGTACATGAGAAGTACCAAAAAAAAAAAGTAAATAGATTTTCATGCCAAAGCAAATTGAAGTAGAGCAAAGATCAAAATACTACAAAACAAAGCCAAATCTAAAAAATTAGGAAAATCAACAGAACACCGGCAATGTTAAGTACACACACATTCCATAAAAATGGATCCATCGAGCAAAATAATTACTAGATCTGGATCATCGTTGATGATTAGCCTATGTCGAAAATTCCTTCTCCAATAATTACGGCATTGTCAGTTAGTGGTGTGCGCTAAGTTTGACTTTCTTTACCCCATCGCCATACAAAGATAGCCAAAATAGGTTAAATAAACAAAGATCGAACCTTTGGAAGAGTAAATCTTCATAGCTCAATGAAACACTAGAGCTTGTATGATCATCATTAAAATTGAAGGAGAAGGACATGTACATGGACAGAGCACAAAGATACAAATCCCCGAAAACATTGTTAAACTCCCATATGTAAATTGGGAGAAAAACTCACAAGTCTAGAACTGAATTAGGATAGTTCAAACTTTCAAATCTAGAACTAGATCAAGAAAAGAGATCTCCTAAATCTAGATCGGGAGGAAAAAAGAAAAAGAAAAGTACAAAAAAACTCAAATAAATTCAATAACATATGGAGGGAAGTGTGAGACTAGCTCAAACCCTCCCTATGACTGAGGGTTGAGAGAGAGAGAGAGTAGCTCAAACCCTCCCTATGACTGAAGGTTGAGAAAACGATAAAGATAGAAGAGAGAGACTTTTCGACTTTTTCATGTATAAAAAAATAACACTTATCGAGCAATCCTTTAGGTGAACCGACTTTGTCTTTCCTAAAGCATCTTTTATCACTGCATGTATCATGCTTTTCCTTAATTTACTAAATCTACTTAAGTTGTTATCTTATTCTAATGAGTATTGATATTGACATCAAATTTCCGAAACTTAATTACATCCTAGATTTACGAAAGATATCTTATAGTTCTATAGACTTGAAACTTGTGCTTCACTCACATTGTGCCCGTCGACAACTTCAATTGAACGCTCTTGAACAAAATAAGGCCAGAAGAAAGTAACGCCTGCTAAGCAGTTCTTTATGTTATCCAACTTTGTCTATCCAACTTTGTCTATCCTAAGGAATCTACTGTGGCAGAATGTATCATTTTTGTCTTAGTTTACTATATTTGCATGAATTGTTATATGATTCTTAAACGAATTGAAATCGACATCGGATTCCGAAAACTTTATCCTGGAAATTTTACCATAGTTATAATCGATGTTCTGAGACCAGGAACTTGTGAATCATGCACATTGTGCATGTCGATGGTTACATGTGAATGCTCTTTGAACAAAGTTAGGAGCTTGAGGATTTTCTTCGTTGGAGAAAGCAAACAAACGACTATTGCCTATGATTTTTAGGGTCCACTACGCACTTAAATGTAGAAAATGGTAAAAAGAGGTCTTATGGGACGTCATTCATAATACGTCACCAATTATTCGTCATTCTAGAGATAGTTTTCGTAGGATGCAATTACCTGATTAATAGCTTAGACAATTTATTATTATTTGAGAAAGAGGTATACTTTTCCTCCCTATGTTTTCACGTTTTTTCTTTTTCTTTTTCCTTCTTTATTGGCCGGTTGCTAGCCTTGGTGATGGCAGCTCGGTAAAATTAGGGTTGAGTCTTTAGTGAGCTTTGGGCCAAATCAGTGAGCTTGAGCTTGACCGACCTTTAGCGAGCTTGTCCCTTGCCTACTGTCAATCACCGAAGCTGGTGACTAGCTGAAGAATGAAAAAAAAGAAAACAAAAAATAATTAAAATTTCAATTTAAAAAATATAAAAATAAAAATTATTAGAAGTATATGGAGAAATATCAAATCAGATTTTCCATACCAAACGACGAAAAATATTTTTTAATTCATTTTTAGGTTTTAGCCAAACACTCAAAAATATTATCATTTTCTTGGAAAATGAATTAGTGGAGAACATTTATAGAAATATCACATTTTCCACAAAACATATGGAGCGTCAATTTTAAGAACAACTATAAAAGTTTCCACTAAATTTGTATTACATGAGAGTAATTAGTAATATAATGTTTTAAAAAGATCATAAGAAACAAGTTTTCCTAAATCGGGTTAAATATGAAAGTGTTTTAGCAATATGAATCGGATATGTCTCAAGTCGAGTATGGGTCGAGAAATTTACATTACAAATAAATTGGTCATAAATGGGATAATGGGTCAATTCTATTTGAACCATTCATAACTGAACCCACCCATTTAATAGGTCTACTCAAGTCCTCAACTAACCAAAATGAAATGTTAAATCCTCAATTCACCATAGCCAAAATGTTAAGCCATGTTTCTACACTTATCTCAAGATAGATATGCTTGATATCAAAGGTTCATCGTCCTCATATCAATTTAATACCATAGCCAAAATGTTAAGCCATGTTTCTACACTTATCTCAAGATAGATATGCTTGATATCAAAGGTTCATCATCCTCATATCAATTTAATATATGTCTTTCTTTAGTTTATATTAAATTTCTAGAAGAGCAAAAGGAAGGTTCGCATCGATTTATTTGATTTGGTACATAAGGTCATGAGCCTCTACGTCATGCAATATAAAAATATTCGATTATGTTTGCATGTGACATAAAGTCGGGACAATTTGTGTAAACCAAACATTATACATGTCGTGCATAGAGCAACTATTCTTTTGAAGAACCAGCTTATTTAGATTAGGCTATTTGGACCTAATTTATTGCGTTTCATTTAGTTTCAGTTTTACTATTATTTAAGAGCCGATTTTATCAATCCCCGCAATACTTGCATATTAATATATTCATGTATGTTGTCTTAGGTGACAGTTTAGTTTCGCTCCAATTGACAAATAATAATCTTCTCACTATGTTTGCTACACAAGACCCTACCTTGTGTGAGCAAGTCAAATACTCGCCACTATGTTATTTCAACTCATGCAAGGGGTATGGATCTGAAAATAAAAATAAAAATGAAAAGAAGAAAAAAAAAACGAAAGCTGTACAGGGTAAAGGACAATTATCACAAGTCTTTGCAAAGCTAATATTTAAAATAGGAAAACACCTATGCTTAAAATTAGAAAAATGGATTCTTACAAAGAAAGTCATTTTAATAATAAGCGTCTCACTAAAAACGCTAGCTTCTTCAAGTTTCGCTCTTCTACGCTGACGCTCGATATCTCTGTTGAAGGTTCAACTCTTCTTGTTCGAGGCTCAGGCTCTCTCTTATTAATGTTTCTTACCACAAACGCCCCACATCTTCTTTGAAGGTTAACCTCTCAGACAATCAAACGACTTTGTAACAGGTTCTCTCTCTCTCTCTCTCTCTCTCTCTCTCTCTCTCTCTACCCCGATTGGATTTAAAATAGTTTTCAAAAATTCAATCAATCCTTTATGTCGTGAATCTGTCGTTGATACGATTTGGTACCTCGATTATCTTTGGTGTTACATTCGTTTGATTTTTATTTTCGGTCATCTTTTTTAGGCCAGATTTGAAAATCAATTTCAAATTTTCACAGATCTTAGATACTCGACTTATCAAAGTCAATTGGAGATTCTAACATAGGCAATCTATCAAGAGCTTGAAATATTTGCTAGATTTATCGTTGATGTGCTCAAAACTTTAGAGAACTTTCTTGTACTTGTTTGTGTAGAATTTTTTATTATTTTCATAGATTCTAAATTTGATGTTTTGGTTCACCTAGGAGACAAACAGTATCATTGTCTGCGTTAGACGATATCATTATTTTTGTGATTGTTTCCCAGAATTATGCGATTTGTATTGTTAAATAGAGAAGCATGAAGACGTTCATTAAAATGTCAAAAAAAGAAGAAGCACAAAGATGTTTGTTAAAATGTCAAGTTAGGCTGTGCTTGACTTACTTCACTTTTGATGACATTTTTTTTTTATTTCATCTGAAAGCTTACAACTTGGTTAATCTTTGAGGTGAAACCTTTGACTTGAGCATTTCTAAGATTAAGAGATGAACATTTTAATTATTTGCTTGTAGATGGAAAACAGTGATGTTCATGGAGCACAAAAGGGTGTAGTTGCCTCAACAATGGCATTTGATATGTTAGTTATGAAGGATGAGTGTCCTAAAAGTGATATACCTAAAGTGCCTCCAGTGTAAAGAGATTTTCAGAGGAAGTTTTTCATAAAATACACTTTTTATTCCAAAAATAGCAATTGTCTTAATGAAGTATGTTTGAGATCACAAGTTTTCTTTAAATTGTATTATTATTTTTGTGTCAAATAAATTTTTACACCATATGTAAATGTCTCAATCAAAAGGCAAGTGCCAATTTTTGCCATATCTCAAGGCATAATGTGAGGTTGAGATTGATAGGGTCAAGGTTCATGAAGTCAAGTGACACTATTTGAGTTTCGTTGAGATTGACTTTAATGATGAGGAACGTGTTCTTTTTCCTACTATTCCCTTTGCCTTATAGTTGGAATACTACTATTATTGATGTTAGTAGCTCCTATAAATAAAGAATTTTGACGTTTGATGAGATTAGTGATTTGATTCGGAGTGAAAACATCTGTATGAGAAAATTTGGTAAATTTGTGCCTATTGGTTCAGTAGGTGAAGATAGAGGAAGAATAGTACTCTTGTTAGCAAAAGTAGTATGAACCTAAACAAATGAAGTTAGACTAGGACTAGTGATATTGTTTTTAAAATTGTGGCAAGAAGGGGCATCTTAGATGGGATTACTTAAAGCTACATAAAGAGAAGGGTAAGGGAATTAGAGTTGAGTCTACTGATAATATTACTGTGATAGCTTATAGTAACTCGAATAGTGCTGATTATATCTTATCAATCACTAAGGATGAATTATGATAGTTCATTTCATGCTTCAACTAGCCCACATGTGTCGGTCATGCTAGAATCAAAATGCAAAATGTTTTCAGGAGGATGTTGACCAATGTGAGGCATAGTCTAGAGTTGAAGAAGAATATGATTCCTTGAGAAACTTTAATTTAGCTAGGTGTTGCCATACTTCAAAGCATAGATTCCCAAAACATGATCAAGGTATCCTACTAATAATAAGAAGTATTAAGCATATTGGCTTGTTTGAGCTTTAAGGGGAGACAATTATGGACTTTTTAGCAAAGATGTCATATGCATTTGTTTGAGAATCTGAACAGTGGCATATGCATTTCGAGCAAATTGGTGAGAGAATCTCGAAGGTTCAAAGTGAAAGGAACATGGAATGTCACTATATAACTAAGGAATTGAATGTATGCAGATGCTATGATTTAGGCAAATGATAAAAAAATGCAATTTTGTATGACTTCCGAAGAAACCACAAAGATTGTAAGGTCAATTCACTTGGATGTAGTGACTTAGGTAAATGGTAGAAAATGCAATTTCGTACAACTACTCGATGAGGATCTCAATGTTTCTCTTTAGACAAAAGTTTGGTGTAGTTCTAAAAGTTGAACAGCTAAAAGTTTTGATTAAAATGGAGACTAAAATGGAGACTGTAAGACAATTTAGCATGTGTGAACTCACAGTAACATAGAGTTCCGTTTGAAGCTATTAAATGAATTTTATAGCAAAAATGGCATGGTAAGACAATGTATTAATGTTAGTAAACCACAATAAGTTGCAAAGTTATTCAAAAGAAAGTTACTAGAGACAACCTAAAAAATGCTTTCTAGTGCTAGTCTGGTTAGCAAATTCCCAACATATGGACTTAGTAAGATGAGCAACCTGATGAAAGCAATTGAATTGCCAAAGAAGTATGGTTAGGCAACGTTGCCGTTTATATTAATTTTAAAATATTTGGCTGGTTGAATTATACTCGAGTGAATGGCAGTAAGCTCAATAAAAAGACAAGAAAGTGCATGTTACTAAGTTAGGTAGGAGGTAGGGAGTTATCAGTTATTAGTGCCTGGATTCAAAGCTACTTGTTATCAGCAAATAAGTTAAATTTGACAAGTTCCCCATAGTTTTGTGTTGGAAGTGTAATGGTAATTCTTATAGAGATTTGAACGGTGTTCAAGTTAAGATGGAGTTGCAACCCAAAAATCCTAAAGTAGCAAGTGCAAGTGTGACAACAATAAAGTTTGTGTTTATATAAAGTTGAAGCCCATATGTCAACAATTGATGCATCTACTAAGTTGATAAGATGCAAGTTTGATTTCCTAACATGTATGGATGCAATGATTGTCTTGTTTTATTTGAGATACGGGAGGTTGGATATGAAAATCTTTGTGATAATAGCTAAAGGTACATTTAGAGTTGCTGTTCTCATAAGATCCTTAGTCATGAAGAAATTCAAGTGTGCTTTAAACTTGGAAGATCTATGTGGCAATTGAGGAGCCTATGAGGGGCTACGGAGAATAGTAGTGAAGTTAGGGTTATAGAGAAAATATTGTAATTTGGCTCAAACATCAAGCCAATATGTCAAGTTGGTTGAGTGAAGAGAACCGGATCAAAGTAGAAATTCCAAATCTGAATAGGACTTATGGCTTGATGTTTGAACAAATAAAAAATTATAGAAACACTTTTCATGTAGAGTTGAAATCCCAATTTGAGTCGACTAAAAGGAGCATCTTATTTTAAATATATGTATATTTATTGATTTCTTTTGTCCATTGATGAGTGGAGGGAGCTTTTTGCCGTAACAATCAATTGTGGGGGCATGCTTGTGTATTACATCTAGTGACAAAGAAAAAGAAAAAGAAAAAAACAAGAGTGCTTTGAAATCATAACATAATCTTATGATCTATGTATTCATTTCGTGAGATCGAAAAATCATTTCATTGTGAAAGCTAAATACTATGCAAATTATTATGTGTAGAAAGAGATTAGGAAATACTAAGAGTGTTTGAATGACTCAAATGTAATTATAATCTCTATTATATCGCGTGATTTTATAATGAAATCCTAGACCGCTCTTCCCATAGAGTAAATCATGCTAATCAAATTAAGTAAATCAGATATCTGATCGAGTCAAATTGCTTCTTTTTCGTAAAAAACATCAATTATAGGTGACCATTGTGATGGTGATCTATCGGTCTCTCCACCTGCCATTAGCAGGGGTCCACCATGTGGTGATCATAATCTCTCTTTCTCCGGCCTCTGACAACCATCCGACGTCAAAGAGGGGCCATCATGTGGTGATCATACTTGGAGAAAAAGACACCGGCAATTATCATAATTTTTTTTCAAGTGTCGTATACCTTTTTAATTGATCAATTAAGTATTATATATTCATTACAAGTGTCGTGTCATGTTGGAATTTCAACATTTAAGTGAATGCTTTTTAAAAATTATGATAACAAAATAATCGATTGAAAATTATGACATTTAAGTAAATATTTTTTAAAAATTATGACACTCAATTGATTGAAAAAAAGTTATGGTGATTAAATGATTACCGTACTAAAGTTAGGGTATGTTTAATATTTTAATCATTCCTACTTTTGAAACGATTAAGCCGTTTAGGCTTTGCCCTTTCAAGTAAAACTTGTCTACAGGTTTTTTCTAAACTCACCTATCCAATCTCACCAAAAACATCACAGAATATTAGACATTACATACATAGCCTTATTCAAAATTAAATTTTTCTTATCAGAATATACGAGACTACGTACCTTCTCTTATTTATTACATACTTATTCTTTGTTCGCACACTGTTTAACTTGATTAACTACTTGAAATTGACGGCCAAGGATGGTCCACGTTAGTCGCATGGATAAAGTAGAACTTGCCAACTGCGGATTAGACCCTTTACAGAGAGTAGCATCTGAATAATCATATTTTAACTTTAACTTTTTCCTGCTTTGTGGCTTCGGTAAGGTGAAAGCACTGCCGAACAAGGAATGGAATCAAACATATTATATGCACTCAAATTTCTCAGTAACATATGCTGCTCTGATCTTGCTGTTCAGTAATTGAGCGTATCTTTCTCTCCCGTGGACATTGGTAGATTTTCACCGAATCATGTAAATCTCCGTGTTCTTGATTATTCTTGTTTTCTTTCTTATTTAGTTAGAGTATTCTTCCGCACAACAATTCAAGGTGTTGTATGATGGAAAGCAAGCCCAGTTCATCCAGACCTGATCGCAAAACGAGAGAGAGAAATAGGAGAAATCAAATGAAGGCCCTCTTCTCCGAGCTTCACTCCCTTGTTCCTCCCCAGAGTCCTACGGTCTCTTTCTCTCTCTCCCCCACTAACTTATATTCGTGGTTATTACGTACAAAACACCATTATTGATTTCAAGGTTCTGTTTCCCAGATGGCATATTTAGCCATTTTTAAAAATAAATCATGCCTAGTTTCCGATTCTGTCGAAAATGAATAAAGAACAAAACTAAACTCCCCTAAACACAAGAGACCTATCTAGGATTTTCTCCGTTTCTCCTTTGGTCAAACTTCTAGTTAAACGGCAAGGATTTGGTGATGTCCCCTCATTCGAGCTTGACGGAAAATGTCCAGCAGGGTATGGAATGTGAAGTGGTAGTCAGAGTTGAGCACAATTTCAAATAAATTAAGTACGAGATTCGGGTTCTGTGTTGACAGAAGTTTTTAAGACAAGGTTCCGTATGAGGTTCATCATATTGGTTTTTCTTAGGTTTTGAAAACTAGGGCGAGCTTAGATCGTATCTTCTTAAGTTCGAAGTTTCTAAATTTCCATTCCAAGTACATTATCAGTGTGCTTTGACCAAGTTTGAGTTAACAATTGTCCTTGCTTACTTATGTTTTGGTTTTAGGAATCAACATTGTCGCTGCCTGATCAATTAGGCGAAGCAGCCAATTACATAAAGAGCTTACAAGTGAAGGTGGAAAAATGAGGGATCAGAAAGAAAAGTTGTCGAAAATAGAAAAGATCAACACGATCATGAACAATGGACCGATCATTGGATTCAAGTCACCAGATATCAAAATTCGGAACACCGGGTCAATTCTGGAGGTTGTTCTTGTTACTGGATTGGATGACCAGTTCATATTCAATGAGATTGTTCAAGTGATTCATGAAGAAGGAGCCGATATTGCCAATGCCAGTTTCTCTTGTGTTGGCGATGCAATGCTTCACACCATTCATGCCAAGGTAAGAATTTGTATATATTTTGAGCCCAAAATGTTTAGAAATTATACGTTTAGAACAAAAAGTTCACTGCAAAACCTAGATTTTCTGAACTCATTCATAGAGATGATATATAAGATTAGTTTATGGAGCGAGGTGATGAAATTCTGTTAAGCATTCGATCATGATCCACTTGTTTAATATGAAAAGGATGCCCAACTCAATCAAGTAGTATAATCACATTGATCATGAAATCTCTCGTTATCTTGTGGATTATATAAGATGGTAGTTGAAACCTTGATAGTTGACCGAAAGATGAACTTGTTTGCAGTTAATGGTGTGGGAATCGAACACGTGCTGCCGGTACAAGTACAACAAATTCGCTTGTTTATAATACCCACAGGCAATTTGTAAACTGATTCCAGTAGACGGGTTTTAATATGCCTAGCAATAATATGACTCATTTAGAGGTTTCTAGAGCAGGCTTGAGAAGCACGAGTTGATCATAGTAGGTTACTCAGGTCCGTGCAAAGTAAGTTTATTAGCTGTGATGGTATCGACGGTAAGACATAAAGCCAACCATGTTTAATTTACCCACCGAGTAAACAAAATCTAGAGCTTCATTGCCTTTTAACTTATAACATGAAGAGGATGAGAGAAATTCATGGCCAAGATTGGCAGGAGATGTTTTCATTTCCCTCTTTATGTTGGTTCTGTTCAGTTGGCTGGTTCTTCAGTATTCTTTCTAAGTTTAGTGTATTGTAGATTGGAGATGGCGATTCTTCAGACGAGAGAATATCTGAGAGGCTACGGAAGATTGTTAATGATATGCTGATGGAGTTCCAACGTTAATCTAGTGCTGGTCGAATATTGCAGAAGTATTGAATCTTCAGAGGTTGGTCACTCTTTTCTTATGAATATGTAAGTATATATTTATTTCCGTGGAGTTGCAAAATGATTTTTGAGAAGCTCTAAACAAGCTAGCTCTTGCTTTTTCGTAGCTTTTCATTTGTTGCCTGACATGGTACTATGTTATTACGATCGTCTTGTACTCTCAAACTCTCTCTAAACAATTTTCTCACTGACTATATGTGTGAACATGAACACACATTTCATTTCTGCAATCTTGCATACAAAATCATTTCTAAGTATTTCTGTATAATTAAATGAAATTGGCCCTTTTGTTATGTTTGAATGTTAGTGATGTGGAATACTTTAAACCTCCTATCATGTGAAAACCACGATTATAAACATTATGTGGGCAAAACTTTACTCTAGTATCATGTTAAAAGATACAACCTAAAAGTTTGACCTTATAGGTGAAAGGAGACCACCTATGTATGAAGAGCATACTAATCCCGTAAATAAGTAATGTGGGATACTATCAACACCTTTGACCTTCTAATATTGTTAAGGTATGAGTTGCATTGTCTATGTAGTTTTTGCATTCAAGTTTCTTTGAATACTTCCTTCTGCTCTCTTTTTTCCCCTTTGGAGAAGGATTGATCTCGAGCTTTAATCCTCTTGTCGGATCACCTTTTATGGGTCATTTTAGGATACCTTGGGTGTACGTAAAATTTGTTTATGATGTTACGGCGATTCAGCGCAAACAAGTGCACAATAATAGTAAAAATGAGATGCCATGTTACCCTGATGTATCTTTGAAATTTCCCACCTTCTACTAGGTGGAGTTTCCCTAGGATCTTGGTGTTCCAGTCATATCTAAAAGTATGAAATTAGAAATCTTATGATGTAGAACGGGCATTGCTTATTGCGCAAACAAACGACGGAATACAAATAAACTAAAAAAAGGAAATAAATCGGACACGATTTACATCTCGGTCCGTGTGACCTATTCCATGGGAAGGGAAGAGCATTTAATAGTCTATCATTGATGGAGCGATACCAAAAAGATTAGGCATTTAAACACTATAAGTGTGTTTCCCAACCTTCTAATTACCTCAATAATCGCAAAGTGCTTAGCTCTCAAAATTCTTCGTGAAAAAATCTAAGTCAATCTCGCAGGGAGATACACAAGAACCACGCCAAAAGACAACTCAACCGAATTGAGAATTTTAGATAGACGACTTCGGGCCGCCATGACTTAGACAAAGCTTGACTGCTGGAGCTATAAAGTAGGCCAACGCAGAATATAGCGGCATTCCTAGTATGAACTTGACTTACCAACATTCTCAGTGGAAATTATCCAAATGCTACAAAGGGAGAAAAATAAAAAATAAAAAAGAGCATATCCATATTATGAGAATCAATCATAGAAAATCTGGTACGACTTGAACATCGTAACTCCATATTTTTTGTCAGCTCATAAAAGCTCCCAAAATTGTGCCATTGTCCCAATTTTATCCTCCATCACAATTCCGTCCAATTTTGCGATTAAAGGTCTTGTGTGATAGCTGACTAGGCCAACAGTATTTGCGTCTCATGCATGTGTGGCATTTGATATTATTAAATATTTCTTAAAATAATCAACAGATTCAAATCTAAAATGACGTTGGTAAAAAAAGGTAAATATGGGTTTAAACAAATAAGGAAACTAACAAAGTAAAGAAAGTTTATTTGAATGATCATCCTCAGGTCATCGCCCCGATTGGAGAGACATCCATATGCCATGGCCATTGAAGAGACGTCCGCGTGTGCCGTTGTCGTTATTGAAATTGTTTGTTATATATAGATAATTAAGAGAAGAGATGAAACTGGACATAAAAATAAATAATTGTTGGATATTGAAAAAAGTAACTAATGACATTGTTGATGAATCAAATATTATTATAGTGGTGAAAACATTTTCCTCTATAATTTCTACTTACGATCCTAAACTTTGGAGAATTGTGGATCACTATAGTGTGCACAAAGTTAGATAAGTTTAAGTCTACTTAACTTTAGCGCCCCCCAGACAATCGCCGGGGCCCAACTACAACACTCCTCGCTTCCATCCTCACTTGTTCTTCACACATCTATGTGGCTCACTCTCATCTCTTCGTCCCTCTCCCTTTCCAAATAAATTGGGAGCGTGGATGCCGTGGTCGGAAAATCCTTGCCGACGGAGCATTACCATTTTTCAGTGGAGGCTCATGTGAAATTGGGGAAATCCGAATCCATCCAAGTCGTCTTCAACTGTTGTGAAGTCAAATTACGTGCTGCACGATCACATGATAGGCCAGCCAGGAGAAAATAGACATCAAACCTGACGAAAGCATGTCACCCAAGATGTGAAGAGACATGGCTCATCCGTCTCTCTCCACAAAAGAGTGATGGCAGTATATCAATGAGGCAAGAACTATGCCGCACTACTTTTGACTCTCTTGGTGCTGGCGATAATGGAAGTACCTCGAAAGGAAATAACATAAGATAAGAACTTCTCCTCTTTTTTAATCGTACTTTTATAATGAAAGTCACTTTCAAATTGGTGGTATCAATGACCCAATGGCTTTACAAGACATCATTTGGGGTGAATTGTCCTAATACACCATTGATTACATTTGACCATATAGGCAATCGAACTCGTATTGCGCGTTTGATCTGTGAATATGTCAACAATAGGCTAATCGTCATTGAGAATTTATTAATAATGGAAAATTTTGAAAGTACACTTTTGCATTTGGTAATGTGTGAAGTGTGATGTCCAAACAAGCTAAAGACCTGTAAGTAGTAAATTTTGCATTGAATTTTGCTTTTTAAGTGGACAACGACTTGAGGCCACCAAGACTTAAATGAAGGGTGACTAGTTGTATGGAAAGTGAGAAAGAGAATAAACTTTAGCCTAAGCCAATGAAGGATATAAATGCAATCAAGTCCTAGTATGAACTTGACTTACCGGTATCCTTAGTGGGAATTATCCAAATGCTGCTTGGCATTTCACTTGCCAAATGAAATGGGAATCAAGTCTTCAAAAGAAGAAAAAGACAAAAGAAGAAGAATCTATGTGTATTATTAAAATCAATATCACAGAAAATCTTGAACCAGTACTATTTGAATATATTTATCCCAAATTATTTTCAACCTGTAAAAACCTCTAAAGTGATATCACTATCCCAAATTTATCATCCATTAGGATTCCATTTAGGTTTGCCATTAGATGCCCTATTTTATAGCTGACGAGGCCGACAGTATTTGCATTGTATGCTTACGTGGCATTTATTATGCATGATGTCCATATCGCTATATTTCAGTGGAGGCCCATCTAAAATTGGGTAGACGGGGAAATTAACCGACACGTTTCCACTGTTGTGACGTCAAAATTGCGATTTGTCAATTAGAACTTCATGTAGTGATTGGTAGGCCTATGAAAACTTGCTAGGCTCTCAGTCTATAAAATATTTTGCCCTTCGGTGATTACGCACACATTGCATAATCCAATCCATCCACTTACGTAAATAATCTTTTCTCGTGTGGTTAATCCTACCAATCTTTAAAAAAGGCAAGTCCAATCACTATGGAGGAGCCCAGCCAGGGGACAACTGACATCAACCCTGAGAAAAAGCATATTACCAAAAATTTGGAGGGACACGACTCATATGTCTCGGTCCACAGCCTAAGTTGAGTGTGATTGCAATATATCAATCAGATAAGAACTACACTGCACAACTTTTGACTCTCTTGGTACCAGCGATGATGAAATTACCTTGAAAAGACCATAACGATTACATGGGAACCTCTCTTTTTTCTTACTTTTGTGAGAAAAGTCTCTTTCAATTGATTAGTATCGATAACCTAATGGGTCCAAACAAGACACAATTCGAAATGAACTGTCATAATACAAGATTGTTTAAATTTAATAATATGAGGAATTGAACTTGTGTCGCATATCTAATTCATCAACATGTCTCTTTGCTCGATCATCAGGCTAATCGTCAATAAGAGTTAAGTAAATACAAAAGAATAAATTTAGAGAGTATACTTTTGAATTTTGCAACATGCGAAGCGTTATGTTGAAACGGGCTATGGCCATGCTAGTCATCTTTTTACCTCCCTTTATAAATCCCCAGCTTTGGCATTATTTTATATGAGTGATAAATTATTAATAAGTTCCAATTAAAAAGCATTTAGATAAAATCGATCACGAAATAGTTTTATGATTATTTAATCTCATTTGTCGTCTAAACAAATTAATCATGTAAATGTGGAATTTCTTATGATGAATTATGGATAATCTAGTCGAATAATCTCCCTCTGTGTTAAGCATGTCGCAGTTTGAGTTTGCTCAGCTTTAATGGAATCAGCTTAAATGACAATGAATTGATTTCTCATATAAATTGCACATATGGGTGTTAAAAAAATACCAATGTTATCACGGAGAGGAAAACATTAAGTATTATTGTCTGGTGCTTATGTCTATTGAAATAAAAGAATCCAAATTTCCTAGAATATTATATCTTTGTGTAACGGTATCACAAAATGCTAAACCCTAGGTTGGAATTTCCACTCTTTTCCCTCTAAGCCGCCGCCTCACTACATCGTCGTCCTTGAGGGAGAGAGACGCCTCTCTCTCCCTCCCTCTCTCCCTCCCCCTTTTGAGTCTTTCTTTTCTCTCCCGATCTTTTCTTTTGGTCGAAAGCGACTCTGCCAATCTGTTCTTGGAGTTTGCGCGTGTGAATAAATTTCGACAACTAATCTTAGGTGAATGTGGAGCCCAATTCGGCCATCTGTCTAGTCAACAGCCATTGTGGAGAATGTTCATAACGTGGCTCCACAACCTCTCCAAAATTATGCTGTTCTTCTCTCCCAATTTAGATTTAAGCCAACGTTTGGGAGTTTTACTCTCTCTAACTAGATCTAAATATAGATCTAAGAATACCTTATAGGTATTTGATTGGTGTTCTTTCAACATTTTGATGTTGGTATCTTTGTATGGTGATGGTGATGTGAACGTTAAATGTACACACACCCCATGCCATTGCAAATGGAGTTGGGAGTTGAAGATCTCAACATCGCTGAGTTTGGTGATTGGTCGCCAATCATTTACGGTTTCAAATCTATTCTTGAGGGATGAAAGTGTGCTTCTAGCTGCAAACTATGCTTTGTTATTTGCTTTCTAGCTTTTGATTTGTTCTATAGTTATTTGGGATTTGTTAAGACTTGAAAGTCTTCTATGTATCTTTCATGTATTATTCTGATACATGAATGACATCTTCCTTTTTGACCGAAAAATAAAAAAACAATATTATGACAAGTCATCCAAGAGAAAAGGCATCCAAAGGTTATGCTTTACCAATTTTCCAATTGAGTGCCTAAAGTCGAGAAAAAGTGGATAGGCCCCACGATTTTTGTGCTCTCTTACGTTAATCGATCCTTATCGCTTTTGTAGCCCACATTTTAATCTTCGTATGTCGCTTGTTTGTGATTTTTATATGCTAATACAGTTTTAATATGCTTGTATGATTTGAGTTTATTTATTATCACAGGATACTTAATTCGAAATTTCTAAGGATAATTTCTTAAAGCTAAACCTGGCCCCTTGTGGGAATCCTGAGTCTACCACTGAAAACACAAATAGTACGATTCAAATTCAAAACTTAAGCTAAGAAAATAACACCCATTGAAAAATCTTCAGATTATCCAATTTTGTTTGTCTTAAAGCATCTACCATAACTAAGTATGTTGTTTTTTTTTTTTTCTTTGGCCTTAGTTCACTCAAACTGCTTGAACTTTTGTCTGATTCCAAACGATTTACACTAGATTCCCAAAACTCAATTATATCCTAAAAATTTTACAAAAGATATAGTCGACATTCTAGAGACTTGTGATTCACACACATTCTGCATGCTGACAATTACATTTGAATGCTCTTGGACAAAGTAAGGTGTGAATAATGAAGAACACCTATCTAGCAATTTTTCAGGTTATCCAACTTTGGCAGTCCTAAAGCATCTATTATGACCAGAATATCATTATGATTCTAAAATGAATTGAAATTGATGTTAGATTCCCGAAACTTAATTATATCTTAGAAATTTTACAAAGGAGATAGTGGGTGTTCTAGAGAGATGAAGCTTGTGAATCACGCAGATTGTACAAGACGATGTTCCATGTGAACGCTCTTGCACGGGGGAAGGCACTAGAACCTCTTCTTTTTTTGTCGGAAGAAGCAAACAAAGGATTAGTGATCAATTTTCAATCCTTTTAGGGTCCACTAATGCACTTTGTCGTAGAAAGTGGTAAAAGATCTCATGGGACGTCATCCATAATACGTCACCAATCAGTCGTCATCTAGCGACTGTTTGCTTAGGATGAAATTGCCTAATTACTAGGCACGTTTTTCCTAATCAATTATATGTATTTTTCATTCGTTTCATGAAGTCGGCTTACTTTCAAAAATTTCTCATCAAGTCTCTGCCCACGTGGATATGTGTGAAAAAATTTAGCTAATGGAGATAACTTTAAAATATGATGCGCATAAAATTTAACTAATGTGGAATCTCAAGTGGATGACATCCAATGGCCAAATTGTACAATGATAACATCTGATGGCCAAATCGATTGGATTTAATGTCGAAAGGACTTAGTGAAAAATGTTATGAAAGAAAAAAGACTTAATTAGACAAATTAAAAGTATAGGGGCTTGATTAGAAAAGGTGGAAAATAAAGGAACAAAAATTAAACTCTCCCTTTATTATTTTCCGGTTGTCAAAGAACTTCAAATGGTAATACATAAGTAGTGTCACCACCAAAATGATGAGTCTTCAAAGTTCTTCGTTTAAAAGAAAGATATAATCGAATACCTATCAACATTCAACACTGATTGAGAGTGCATATAGTTCCTCTTTGAAAATTACTTATGAGAAGCTCGTAAGGATTCATTAATTACTTGACCCCTCTATTCTAAACTTTTCTTTGCCGCTAGCTGTTAATGCTTGTTGTTCAATGTTGATATAATATAATGTGGGGGTACCGGATAAGTGCAAAAAGCAGGATTTTTGTTTTCACCGTTGGGCAATTGAAGACTTAAAAGTTTTATCTTTATCAAATAAGGATTTATGATTTTGAAAAAGTGTTAATCATGTCTCGAGCTCGTCGGTAGCATAATTCAACATTTGAAATCTGAAGTCGCTCTCCCGTGGAATATTTGATCATTCACCATGTGTCATTCCAACACCTAAATTCAAACAATGATTAACTTGGGACTTAATTGTGGCTTTTTTTGATATCTTAAGTTCAACTTATCGAGATAATATCTTTAATTCTCGATTTACCATGGTCAAAATATTAAGTTCTATTTCTGCCCTTATCCAGGGATATATATGGTCGATATCAAAGGCTCAATCTTTTCATTTCAATTCAATATATATATTTTAAATGTCTTAGAAGAACAAAAGCAAGGTTTACAAGGGTAAAGATATTGACCCAATTAACTTAAATTTTACCATAAAGAGAATTATAGGGGCCCCTCTTGCAGGATGATCAAGCTCAAAAGCCGGTTATGTGGACTAAATTGTGATTGGTGCTTAGTTGTGATGATATCATACTTTGCTTTTGTCAATGACGAATCGTGTGTTCTTAGATTTGGGACTTTTGTTAGGTTCATTGTCAATGTAAAAGGTTAGTTACTCGTTCACTATTGAATGGTTGATATCTACAAGAATTTGATTACAAATTAACTCTAAAAACATTTGTCATTCATCTAATAATGAATTCTTTCTACATCAAACAATAAGCTAAATGTCGTTGAGAATTTATTAATTATGGAAAAAATTTGAAAATACACTTTTGCATTTGGTGATGTGCGAAGTGTGACGTCCAAACTATATAAGACGGTGTAATTATTAAATTTTGTGTTGAAGTTTGCTTTTTGAGTAGACAACGACTTGGGGCCGCCAAGACTTAAACGAAATGTGACTAATGGAATCGAAAGTGAGAAAGAGAAAGAGCTTTAAACGCAATCAAGTCTTAGTTTGACCGTGAGTTATCGACATTCTCAGTGGAAATTGTCCAAATGCTACTTGGCATTTCCCTTGTCAAATGAAATGGGACTCAACTCTCCAAAAGGAGAAAAAGGAAAAATGGTATCTTTTTTTCTAAAAAAAAAAAAAAAAAATATGATGGCATGTGATCAGAGAGAAAAGGCATCCAAAGGTTATGCGTTACCAATTTTCCAATCGAGTGCCTAAAGTCAAGAAAAGTTGGACAGGCCCCACGATTTTTGTGCTCTCTTACGTAAATCGATCTTTATCGTTTTTGTAGCCCACATTTTTTTTTTTTGGTAAGGTAAGATTATATAAAACAACCAGAGAAACTGTACAAGCAGTGGGGGAGACACGGGACCGATAACCACTCATCTGGACAACAAGTCCTAGAGTAGCGGGGTACCGCAGTCTCAATAAGAAATATACAAAAGGCTAGAAGCCAAAAGATCTAAGGGAACCAAAACCATCCTATACTAGGTTATGGGCGGTTCCACTCCAAAAATCTGCGGGTCTATCCCCCACTACGTTGCATCATCCTCAAGCTAGGGATTGTCTTGATTTGAAGGTTAAGGCTTTATCCTTGACCACCTTATGGAGGTACTGCTTCATGGATGGAAAACAGAGGGAATGGCCACTGAAAAGGATGTCATTCCTGGTTTTCCAAATAATATAACAGAGAGAACCAAAGAAGAAAAGTGCTATCTCCTGGTAGAATCCTTTCCCAGACAAAAAATTGGTAGCCCAAAGTAGATTTTCCGACCAAGAGGAGTTGCTCCAAGGGAGATTACACTTGGCGGCCCAATAGTTGGATAGAGAGTTGGGAATGCAGCAAGCAAAAAAGAGGTGGTTTACTGTGTAGCCCACATTTTAATCTTCATATATTGGTTGTTTGTGATTTGTATGCTAATACAAGTCTTGTATGCTTTGTATGATTTGAGTTTATTTCTTATCACAGGAGCTCGGAATTTCTAAGAATAATTTCTTAAAGCTGAGCTTGTCTCCCAGCGGGAATTTGAGGTTTGCCATTGAATGCACAAGTATTATGATTTGAATTCAGACCTTAAGTGAAGAAAATAACACCTATTGAGAAATCCTTCTGGTTATCCAACTTTGTCAATCTTAAAGCATCTACCATCACTAAATATATCGTTTTTTTTTTTTTTTACCTTAGTTCACTCAAACTGCTTGAACTTTTGTCTGATTCCAAATGAAATGAAATTGACAATGAATTCCCAAAACTCAATTATATCGTAAAAATTTTGCAAAAGATATAGTCAATGTTCTAGAGACTTGTGAATCACGCACATTATGCATGTCAACAATCACATGTGAATGCTCTTGGACAAAGTAAGGCCTGAAGAAAAGAACTCCTGTCACACAATTTTTCAGGTTATCCAACTTTCTCAGTCCTAAAGCATCTATTATCATTGTGTATATCATTACTTTTTCTTAATTGACTAAATTTGATTGAACTTTAATTTGATTCTGAAGTGAATTGAAATTGGCATCGGATTCCCAAAACATAAATATATCTTAAAAATCGTATGAAGGAGATCGTGGACATTCTAGAGACATGAAGCTTGTGAATCACGCACATTGTACAAGTCGATGTTATGTGTGAACGCTCTTGCACGGAGGAATGGACTTAAGGCTCTCTTCTTCTTTTTTCTCCTTTTTTAGGAAGAAGCAAACAAAGGACTGGTGATCAATTTTCAGGGTCCACTAATACACTTTGTCGTAGAAATTGGCAAAGGGAGATCTTATGGGACATCATCCATAATACGTCACCAATTATTCGTCATCTAGAGACTGTTTGCTTAGGATGCAATTACCTGATTAATTGGCTCATCGATAGCTCAAATAATTCATAATTCATCTAGAGACTGTTTGCTTAGGATGCCATTGTTGCTGGATAATCAAGCTCATAAGCTGGTTATGCGAACTAAATTGTGATTAGTGCTTAGTTGTGATAATATCATATTTTGCTTTTCTTAACTACAAATTGTGTGTTCTTAGATTTAGGATTTTTATCAGATCTATTGTCAATGTAAAAAGTTAGTTACTTGTTCACTAATGAATGGTTGATATCCACAAGAATTCGATTACAAATTAACTTTAAAAACATATGCCATTCATCTAATGATGAATTCCTTCTACATCTACAACTGGGCTAATAATAATCTCAATTTTTGACCATTTCTAATTGTAACACTATTATTGACAAATCTGCCAAATAATTTATTTGTGACATGGAAGCATGAGTTTCCGGATCCTTTGGTTTGACATAAGTTTCCACATGTTTACGTTTGATTGTAGATCAACGATTTTTTTTGTGGTAATTGGCTTAAAATTCTACATTGAAATCTTGCTTAAAGATTTAGGATTATAGTGGCATGATTTAAAATTTTATAAATAAATTAAAATACGTATAATAGATTTAAGACTAATTTGGTAATAATCTCGGTGATTAGTAGACCTATGAAAACTTGCTAGGCTCTTAGTCCTTAGAAAATCCTATCCTCCAGTGATTATGCACACATCATGTAACTCTCCACGCAAAAAAGATATGTAGTTATTTCTAATGATCAAGGTTTCCTGTTGCTAATCTCCAACAAGCCAGTTCCAATCGGCATGCTCGGCCCAGCTAGGGGAAAATTGACATCGACCGTGAGAAAAGCAAATTACCCATGATGTGAAGAGACATAATTCATATAGCCTCAAATTGGGTGACTATAGTGCACCACTTTTGACCGTCTTGTTATTGGCGATGATAATTACCTTGAAAAGACAATAACGATGAAATAAGAACTCTTTTGTCTTACTTTAACGAAGAGAAGTCCCTTTCAATTGGTTTCGACAAGCCCTTTCCCTTGTGGGGTGTGCATCGTCCTTTCCCTTTTCTGGGTCCTCAAGCCAGACTAATTATAGTCTGGCCGATATCCTATTTGATTCGAATAAGATATGATGCGAGATGAATTGTCTGCATATGCAATGATTTACATTTTATGACTTGAGTGCCATAATTCACCACAAGTGCTATAAATTTTAACTTCTTGTCACGACACTCAATTGTTCCAATGAAAATGTGCGACTTCAAAATAAACATTTTTATAAGTTATCGTATTCATGTTATAAAATGAAAAATTATAATATCAAAGTGAGCGTCATTAAAAATAATATTTTGTGGTATCTTTATCCCAAATTGCTATATACTAGTTTGATATAATCAAAGTAGAATGTGCGCATTTGAGTGCCTAAAGTTATGAAATAATAAAAAGGCCCCTATCATATCTTTTTTTTTTTTTTTGGTAAGGTAAGTGTATATATAATCAACCAAGAACTAGTACATCAGGGGGGACGTGGTACCAACTGCCACTCAGCTGGACAATAAGTCGCTAGAGTGAAAGGGTACCGCGTAAACAAAATATACAAAACAACAAAGCTAGAGCTAGCCAGAACTGGTAGGAAAATTCCTAACCTAAACCATATAAGGCTCCAAAGCAAAAATACGAGGGTCTAACCCCCAACTGCGTTGCATCCTTCTATTCCTGGGACAATCATCCACTTTCGAAAAGGTGAGGGCTTTATCTTTCACTGCTTTGAAGAGTTTTAGCTTTAACGCAGGAGCAGAAAGGGTAAGCCCTTGAAATAGAATCTCATTCCTTGTCTTCCATATGAGATGACATAGGGAGCCAAAAGAGAAACGGCCTATCTCCTGGTAGAATCCCTTGCCGACAAGAATTTTATGACCCGAGAAGATTGTCTATCCGGGAGGAATTGCGCCAAGGCAAGTTGCATTTAGCAGCCCGAGAATCTTTGCTAGGGACTTGGAGACGCAGAGTCAAAAAAGAGGTGATTTACTGAGTCAGGCCTAGTCTTACAAAGAGGGCACGTGGCATTCTGAATTCTACCATGAGACATTAGGGATGCCTGGGTAGGAAGGCGATTCTTTGTTGTGAGCCATAAAAGGAATTGCTATCTGGAAGCAAAGGCCTTATCCCACACAAAGGAGGACCAATATACCAAATTGTGTTTCCGCCGAATAGCATTCCAAGCCGATGCCATTGAGTATTTGCCAGAGGGGTCCTCAGTCCAGGTGAGAGTATCTTGTCCAAGGGAAATCTGAGGGATCGGAATATGCCATAAGGCCAGCTCTTGGAGGAGCTGGGTCCCATCCGGGGTGTAGAGATCCTTCACTCTTGCTTGTCTAGGAAGGTCTGATTGGGATATATAATCGTTTGAGAATAATAAGTTGAGCGGACCGGAGTCTAGCCAGGGATCAAACCAAAGTAAAGTAGTCTCTCCATCTCCTATTTTCCACCTGAAATGGGGTTGAAATTCATTCCTCAGTGTAAGAATCTTCCTCCAAGCCCGGAGCACGGGGATGGAATCGGTGAAGTCCGAAGTTCTTCCTTTTAAGGTATGTGGTATGAATCCATTTGCACCATAATGATTCTTTATCAATGAAGAGGAGCCGATGTGTTTTGCCATGGCGGCGTTGTTACTATCCCCGATTCTCCTCACTCCAAGGCCTCCCTCCGAGATTGGGAGACAGATATCCACCCAAGACACCTTTGCACCACCCGGACCCATAGAGGGGCCCTGTTAGGAAAATCCCTTATGATATTTTGAAGATGACAAAATAAATCAAAGGCTACTAACATATGCTTTTGAGTCTGGATGAAGCAGATGCGGGAACTTCGATCCTGATTTTTTTGAGTCCGTCCGTACCGGACGCAAATTTGAGTCGACCGTACCCGACGGAAATTTGAGTCCCACCGTACCCGATCGAGATTTTAAGTCCGACCGTACTGCATCGAAAATCTAGGCGGACTCGAATGGAACTACGGGATCGGATCACCAACGGTCATATGATTTTCACTTACCATATTTATATTGATCAACAAGATCAATCATCGACAACTTCCAAAGAAGGATGAAACACTTATGGAAGCCCGGATTCGATTGTATGGGCGAGCGAATCCAAGGGGATCCAATCTACCTCCAACGGTCAAAAAGACTTGCCTTATAAAGTCTGTCCGGAAAGGGAAGACGGAACTCTCACGGAAAGAGCCAACGGTCGTGTGTGGCTTAGAGAGTATATAAGGATAGGATGAGACCTAGTAGACTAGAGTGGATAAATATATTCCAAGGTTGATTCAATTCTTCACTAGTTGTCTGAAAAAGAGCGTAATTGAGTGATCCTAGTGAATTACCAAAAAGAGTGACTTTGTGAGACATATCATCACCAAGTGCTAACACTCAAGAGTGTGTAATCACCTTTGATCATATAGTGAAATCCAGCCTATTGGCTGATCGCCCGGGAGAGTGGACGTAGGCTTGTCTAAAGCCGAACCACTATAATCTGTGTTTGCAATCTTCTTCACTCTCTCTATTTAAATTCTGTTTGTAGATTGCAAAAGATTGTTATTGCTTGCGCGTGAAATTCCTCTACACCCATTCACCCCCCTCTAGGTGTTTATACTAGTTCCTAACAATTGGTATCAGAGCCTCGTGCTCGAGATCTTGAAGTGTTTGTTACTTCTGAGTTAAAGATCCTCTATGGCTAGTATTATTGCACCAGGTCTGATCGAGGGACAGAGCAACACCAGACCACCTTACTTTGATGGAAAAGAGTACAACATATGGAAGAACAAAATGAAAGCTTTTCTCAGATCAAAGAATCCACAAGAATGGGATGTAGTCGAGAAAGGAGTTAATCCCGGCGCGAAAGCCGAAAAAACCACATCAAAAGATGATGGAAAAGCAACAGAGGCATCAACTACCTTTTCAAAAGAAGAATTGACGAAAAGAGAAACTTTAGACGCAAAGGCTATTTACTCTCTATATTGTGCTTTATCACCTAATGAATATAATCGTATATCTTCTTGTGATACAAAGAAAGGAAGTATGGGATAGACTACATGTGACATATGAAGGAACTGATCGTGTCAAGGAGACCAGTAAATATTTTACTTGGTCAATATGAGTCCTTCAAGATGAAGCAGGGAGAGTCAATAGGAGATATGTTCAGTCGTTTTACAGAAATTGTAAATGGTTTGGCATATCAAGGACAGCCTGTTCCTGGACCAATGAAGGTCAACAAACTTCTGAGAGGATTATCAAAAGAATGGAACAATGTGAAGACGTCTATCAGAGAAACTCTGCGGATTTCACCACTAACAGTCGATGAGCTCGTAGGCACTCTGCAGTCCTATGAGGCGAACAAATGAACGAAGAAGTGGAATCCAGAGGTAAAAGTCCATTGCTCTTAAGTCTAATACTGATTCTGACGATACAGATTCTGAGGAAGAGCTGGACGATGAAGAACTTGAATTGCTAATTAGAAAGGTAAAGAAGTTGAACAAGAAAGGCAGAAGGTTCGTCAACAAGAAACAAAACAGACAGTCTGGACAACGAAGAACAGAGGATGAGGAGGAATATGTCAAAGATGTTGTCTGTTTCAAATGCAAAAAGAAGGGTCACATAAAACAAATTTGTCCCAAGCTCCGAGAAAAACAAAGGGAAATATGAAAAATATAAGAAGGCCCCGAATGCGAAACATGGAGTGACACCGAGGTTGAAAATAGTGAAGATGAATATGACAACATCTGTCTAATGGCACATTCGACTCGGACTGGAATGTTTCGGACTCGACTCGGACTGAACAGTTTCGGACTCGACTGAAAATCGGAAATCGCACAGTTGAATCGGACTCGGATTCGATAGAGAAATTGAGGTTAGTCATTCAGATATTCCTATTGAAGTTTCAGATTATATAAATGAGCTTTGTTCAAATCTGAAATTCACTCTGAAAAGAATCTCTGGACTGAAAAGGGAAAATTTCAAGTTGAGTCAACAGAATTCTTCTCTGAAAGGAAAGTTTGATGATTTGAAAAATGAATTTTTGGAAACCAAGGAAAATCGAGATCTTTTATTAAATGAGAATGAATCTATTAAAAAGGAACTTTTGAAAGCAAAGGAAAATCGAGATTCCTTGCAAAAGGAGAATGATTTTTTCAAAAAGGAATTTTTAGATATTACCACAAAGTTTTCTAAAGGATCAAAAACCATGCAGCATATACTTTCCATTCAAATTCCTTATTATGATAAGTCTGGACTTGGTTTTTATAAAGAAAATGATTCCCCGATTGATTTTCCTAAAGTCAAGGAAAGAATAAGACAAAAACCTTCTCGACAAGCTTACAAAAATCATTTCAAAAATAATTTTGTAAGACCTGTTGGTAGAGATAATCTCAAATGTTCTAATTGTGGAGAAAGAGAACATTTTGAAAACAAATGTCCTAAAGTCTGGAGACCTGTTCAGAAGAAATGGATAGACAAAGCATATACCACTAATCTCAATGGACCCAAGAAAGTCTGGGTACCAAAGAAAACTTGAGTATATGTTTTGATTGCAGGCAAATAAGAAAGAGAATTTGGTAAGAAATATATATTTTTAAATTCTCAATTTGTTTTGCGTGCATGTTTTAAATATTTTCATTATACTTGATATTCGATATATATTTTTATTTTGTCTCGATTCATAATGATTATATTCTATAATTGATTATATTGAAAGAAGAATAGCGTGCTATATTTTTGGTAGTTTCGTGAGTTGGAATTTGATACGTGTGATTGATTTGATATCTTGCTTATGGATAATCATGATTATTTGATCAGATTTTATGCTCTCTTATTTTGTTATATTTTGCAAAGAGAAATTCTATTTTACGAGATTTTATACAAGATTGGAAAGTATCATTGAGTTTTTATGAAAATTTCCTATTTGTGCTCTAACGTGAAAGAAGGATCCAAATTCATGGATACCAAAAGAAAAGAAGATTACTGTAGGAAATTTTACAAAAGAAGAATGATTGCAAAAATCTATGCAAATCATCGAGCAATCGAAGAATATCTCAAGCGATGATTGATGAGATCTGTTTCTAAATCAATGGTATATATAAATATATACCTTGGGTAAGGAAATAAAATATTCCATCTTTATCATCATGCCTTCCAAATTTATACACAAATGTTTATGGTTCAAGATGATTTTGATGACTCACGTGTGATTTATATTGCAAAAATCTTGTCGATATTGCACATTTTTATTACTTGATTTGGTACGTGATAAAAATATCTACTTTCATTTTGCATATTGCATCAATAATATCTTTTGAAATTTATTCTTAGGGAAATCCCTTTAATCTTGAAAGATATTGTTGTATTTTGGGATTCACTTGCTATAATCTTAGAAGATATTTTATATTAGGCAAGTTTGATCCGCAAATTGAAGGAATGTATGTGCGTGATATTTTCTATAATTTGCAAAGATTATTATCTATTTTACAAGGATTTGCAGGTGGCAAAATATATTTCCATATGAGGTCGGGAAAGCTTAATCCGAAATTATGGAGAATTTTTTTAAGGCTCAAAATTCTATTCATTGCACAAAATTTTCATAAATTATTGAGCAGGCCACTAATGTGTCATATGAAAGGTTGAATAGCTTTGAATTGAAATTTTTATATTGTCATATATGTTATTCAATTTATTTCGTAAGAAATGGCATTATATATTATGTGAAATATTATAACAATGCATTTGTGCAGAAAGTTTGTTAAGTTTGTGCAGATTTAATTTGAGGCGAGCTTGATTGGAGAAAATAAACTTCTACCTCAAATTTCAAAAGCAAATGAATGCTGTGAATGTTGCTACTACAAAGGAAATAAAGAGACAACAAGCTGCGATAAGTATTATCGAAAATTCTGTCATGAGGACAGGGGGAGAAAGTGAATATAAAAAGAAATGGAGAATCGTGATCATTTCGAAAAGGCAACAAATTGAGGGGGAGCATTGATTATTATGGCAAATTTTTTAAATTGATCTTGACCCTGATTACTATGGAAAGAAAAGGTAAATTGTGTTCTACATAATTTGGTAAGTATATCATCCATTTCTTTCCTTGGCAGATTTTTGTTGATATATATGAGCTATATTTAATATTCTTTATGTTCATATCAACATGATATCTCCATGTGAATTTATTCTCCACGTGACACCCTTTTTAATTATTATCGCCTTTTGATTATGACAAAAAGGGGGAGAAAATATGTATATGCATATGTGCTAATTGACTTATATTATTTAGTGCATAATATTGAGCTGCAATTATTTCAATAAATTCTTTTGCTCAATTTTGGAGATTGCATTATGTGCTTATGATGCTTTGATTTATCAATATATTTAAAAGCATAATTGCATATTCAGAGATTGTTTTGTCATCATCAAAAAGGGGAGATTGTTAGGAAAATCCCTTATGATATTTTGAAGATGACAAAATAAATCAAAGGCTACTAACATATGCTTTTGAGTCTGGATGAAGCGGATGCGGGAACTTCGATCGACAGATTTTGAGTCTGTCCGTGCCGGGGACGCAAATTTGAGTCTGACCGTACCAGACGGAAATTTGAGTCTGACCGTACCAGACTGAGATTTTAAGTCTGACCGTACCAGACTGAAAATCTAGGCAGACTCAGAATGGAACTACAGGATCAAATCACCAACGGTCATATGATTTTCACTTACCATATTTATATTGATCAACAAGATCAATCATCAGACAACTTCCAAAGAAGGATGAAACACTTATGGAAGCCCGGATTCTGATTGTATGGGCGAGCAGAATCCAAGGGGATCCAATCTACCTCCAACGGTCAAAAAGACTTGCCTTATAAAGTCTGTCCAGGAAAGGGAAGACGGAACTCTCACGGAAAGAGCCAACGGTCGTGTGTGGCTTAGAGAGTATATAAGGATAGGATGAGACCTAGTAGACTAGAGTGGATAAATATATTCCAAGGTTGATTCAATTCTTCACTAGTTGTCTGAAAAGAGCGTAATTGAGTGATCCTAGTGAATTACCAAAAAGAGTGACTTTGTGAGACATATCATCACCAAGTGCTAACACTCAAGAGTGTGTAATCACCTTTGATCATATAGTGAAATCCAGCCTATTGGCTGATCGCCCGGGAGAGTGGACGTAGGCTTGTCTAAAGCCGAACCACTATAATCTGTGTTTGCAATCTTCTTCACTCTCTCTATTTAAATTCTGTTTGTAGATTGCAAAAGATTGTTATTGCTTGCGCGTGAAATTCCTCTACACCCATTCACCCCCCTCTAGGTGTTTATACTAGTTCCTAACAGGCCCTTCCATAGAAATTGTCTACAAATTTGCTCAATCTTGTCCACCACCGAAGTAGGGAGCCAGAATATGGATGCCCAGTAAGCTTGAATGGCATGCAATACTGCCTTAATAAGCTGAAGGCGTCCTGCAAATGAGAGGAACCGGTGTGTCCAAGATTGGACTCGGGAAGTGAGATGGCAAACCATTGCATTACAATCTGCCTTATTCAAACGGGATGTTATGATAGGCACCCCTAGGTAACGTACTGGGAATGAACCCAAAGAAAAGCCAAGGGCTTGTAGAATATGATCCTTGATAGTATCAGTGCCTCCCGAAATAAAAACCTCACTCTTGTTGGTATTCGGAATTAGGCCACTCCAATTAGAGAATAGGGTGAGCCTGAGTTTGATGCGAGATATAGAGGGGAGGCACGCTTTGCTGAATATGAACACGTCATCTGCAAAGAAAGATGGGAGAGGCGCGAGGCCTTACACCGCCAATGGAACCGGAAATCCGGGTGCCGAGCATGTGACTCAATGATCCCAGAGAATACCTCCATTGCCAAGGTGAAGAGGTATGGGGACATAGGGTCACCTTGTCTTATGCCACGGCCACTGGAGAAAAAACCATGGAGTTCATCATTTATCGAAATTGAAAACTTGGGGGTACGAACACATACCATAATTAGCCTAGTGAGATAGTTGGGAAATCCAAATGCCAGCAGAGTTTGCTCAAGAAAATCCCAATCAAGAGTGTCATAGGCTTTCCTGAAGTCAACCTTGATAGCACATTTTGGAACATATGGCTTATTGAGAAAACCACAAAAGAGTTCTTGGGCAAGAAGGATATTGTCACTGATTCTACGGCCCTTAACAAAAGCAGTTTGGGCCGGATTAATCACAAAAGGCAGGGTGGCCGCAAGTCTTGACGAAAGAACCTTGGTTATGCACTTATAAATCGTATTACAACATGCAATTCGTCGGAAATCTGATACCGAAGTTGCATTGGGGACTTTGGGCACCAGTGCAATGATGGTATTATTAATCTCCTTGAGCATATGTCCAGATTCTAGGAAATCCAGGACTGCTTTAGTGACTGAGGGGCCTACATTGTCCCAGTTCTTTTTAAAAAAATCTGCGTTGTATCCATCCGGGCCAGGGGCTTTGTTTCCAGCAATGGAGAACATGGCATCTCGCACTTCAGAAGCAAGGAAAGGTTAGGAGAGAACATTAACCTGATCTTCCTGAAGAGGGGACCGGATAACATCAGAGAGTACCTGTGCAGATGGCCTTATAGGCATATTGACCGGGGCAAGTAGGTCTTGGAAATATGAAACAAAGACCCGTTGTACTTCCTTCAAATCTGTAATCATATGGCCAGAGTTGTCCTTGACTGAGATAATACGATTACGAAGGTGTCGGTGATTTACCGAGTGATGGAAAAATTTGGTGTTGCGATCGCCCTCCTTGAGCCATCGGATCCTGGACTTTTGTTTATAAAAAGACTCTTCAAGGGATCGAAGGTCCGAGTAGACCTTGAGTTGAGAGTTTTCTGTTACCGCCAAGGAGCTACTTTCAGGGTCTTGTTGAAGTGCTTCTTGAGTAGTCTCCAAAGCCCTCTTGGCTGCGATCACCCGCATAGAAATATCTGAGTAATTATCTCTATTTAAGGATTTTAGCCGAGTTTTAAGTACCTTGAGTCTAGTACAGAGTTTGAACATAGGAGTTCCTGTTACTTGTGTCTCCCATGCCACCCCTATCATATCTTCGTCTTTCTAAATGGACACAATTAAATAGGTCATTATTGTTTGTAGCCAACATTCTAATCTTTCTATGTTGCTTGTTTGTGATATATATATGCTAATTCAAGTTGACTATGCATATGTATAATTTTATTTTACTTCTTATCCTACGATTACATAATCCAAAATTTCTAAGGATCACTACTTAAAGCGAAGCTCATCCCTTAAGCGGCAATCCTGGATCGGCTGTTGAATGTGCAAATATTACAATTGCAATTTTGATCTTTATCGAAAAATAATTCCTGTTGAGCAATCCTTTAGCTTATCCAAATTTTATCTTTCCTAAAGCATCTATTATCACGAAATACATCGTTTTTTTCCCTTAATTTACTAAATATGATTGAATTTCTTTCTAGTTTTGAAATGAATCGAAATTGGCATTGGATTCCAACAACTCAACCATATCCTATATATTTTACAAAAGATACAATGGAAATTCTAGAAACTCACGGCTTGTGGATCACGCCCGTCGTGCAGGTCCATGATTACATGTGAATGCTCTTGGACAAAGTGGGACGCTTCTGGCTTTCTTTGTAGGAGGAAGCAAACAAAGGACTAACAATGACTTTGCAGGCACTTTCACGCAGAAAATGGTACAAGCAGACGTCATCTATAATACGTCACCAATTATTCGTCATCCGGAGACAGTTTGCTAAGGATGCACTGACCTCTGACTATTAGACTTAGCTTCAATAATTTATTATTATTTGAATAAAGGTGGTTCGATGCCTCGAATTTTAGGCCTACCCTAATTTCAAATGAGACCATACTTCACTTTCTTAATAGGATGAAAATAGAAATTACTTTTGTTAAAATATGTCACGAATTTAAATTCATTAAATAATTTTATCCAATTGGAATTATGTGCTCGGTGCATAAAAGTTCAACGGCATCTTAAAGATTATGGATATTATTTTCATGGTGAAGAGGCATTCAAGAATGGAAAGTAATATTAACTTGGACTTTCTATCAGATAAAGTTTTGTTTTGAAGCCCACGGAAATTATCCTCAGTTCAAGTCCGCCATGAAGAATAGGAGATAGAGGAAATTAGAGATTCTGTTTTAAATGTTTATCTTCCGGTTCAATTACGTGTGTGGCCGGGGAAATTGGAAAGTCGAATGTGGACTTTGACTTGGACCATCTTATGGGCGCATACATATATATGTGCGTGCGGTCAGACGTGGGGCAGAGGACTTCGTTGTGTGCTTGGGCAGCGAGTTACCTTCGTGGGCTGTTGCTCGTGAAATTACATTCAAGAAGATTTATTATGAGTTTAAGATTTATTTAATTATTCCACAAGATTGAAAGATTACTTTACAAAAAATTATGAGGTTAAATATTCCGTGAATAATTAAGGTGTACAAAAGGCTTTGGAAACACTAAAAGCATTTAAGTGATTCGAATATGATTGTAACCTCCATTATTTACTTGATCTATAACCTTTGTAATTCATTGATGTTCTCCTTATAGATGTAGGTCACTATAATCAATTTACATAAATTTTGTGTCTGATTTATTTTCTTTATTTTCTTTATTTTATTATTCAATGCTTACTTTCATAACGTTTTCCTATGCGTCTAAGTAAATGATGGAGAATAGCCCCAGCCAGTCTATCACTAACTCAGATCATTTCATTCAGCGTGGCTAAAATTGTTTTCGGGGGACAAATGCCTCAGGTGTGGGTTCGGCTTCTAAAGGGCTAATGGATGGGAAACATTTGAGCTTTGTGACCCGACACCATAATAAGTCATGCCATAAAATATTGAAAGTATGTATATTGAATCAATCGGTTGGACAATTCTTATCTTTACATCCCCCTGACCCAGACTCCCGAGTATGGGAACTCACTGCCTTGAGGAATTATGACCGAAAAAGAAACTAAGCCTCCAAGTCTAGAAATGACACTTATTGCCCTAGAGGAGGGGGTTTAATGTACGGTGGGCCACAAAAGTTTCTTTATCCTTCTTGACTACCCTGACAGGCTGCCAAAGCCGATAAAGTGGGAACATTAGCCTTGACATTAGGACTTGGAATCATGTCTGATCATCCTTCATCCATGATGCCGAAGGTGCCTAAATATGGCGGAGGGACAGGTTTGGTATCCAAGAACTCTTATCTTTAAGAGGGACTTGAAATTGTCTAGGGGCGCTAGAATGAAATTAGTCATGTTATTTAATCCTCCTATTTGTGGCTCCATCTAGAAAAATAGATCAAGTGTTTCAGGTAAACTATATCAATTGAAGCCCCGATCAAATGAAGAAGAAATCGCAATAAAGCATTCATTCCATTATTTTTTAAACTTGTTACATGAACTTTGCTTTCTAGATGTAGTCTCATATATATAATTTAGTCTTGTATATAAAGCATGAGAAGACGGTTCCGGCGACTTTGAAAAAACTTTGTCCCTATACTTTTATGTTCTTCTAAGTCCCTTTACTTTGAATTTGTCCAATCAAATCCTTCTATTTTCATAAATTTTCTAATCAAATCCTCTCGGCTCTAAATCCAACCTAATCATGCCGATATACCCATTAGACGGCACTAAGTACGATGCAAATTTAATATGTAGATCCCCATACGGACATGTGCAAAAAATTTAGTTATAGAGACAACTTTGAAATATGTAGATCCCCCTATGGACATGTGCACAAAATTTAGCTAATGTGGATGAAATTTTTTCCTACGTCATACTATGACATCATCCAATCCCCATGGCTTAAGTTATGCCAATTGGTTGAATAATGTAGATCCCATATCCTGTTTATTTATTTTATTTTGTTATGTTTATTGTTGTTTTGGATTGCTTGTTTTTTGCTTTGGACGTGACTATCGAAATGGTGACTTATTGTCCTGTCCATCTGCTGTCAACAGGGGTCCACCGTGTGGTGATCATACTTTTGAAAGATTTAGCTATTGGGGCTTTGCTCTTTTTCTTAAAACTTATCTTGTACCTTTTCTTTTAGCTCAGACCTGTCCATTCTCGCCAAAACCACCACAGAATACTATATATTATATGCATTGTCTTATTCAGATTAAATTTTGCAATCACTACATATGAGATTACGCATCTTATCTTTAACCCGTCTGGTTAAATAATTGCGAGGCCAAGCAACTGTCTCTGTTTGCACCCTGTTTGACTCAGTCAATGATTTGTTTTTGATGGTCAAAGAACGTCCACGTTGGTCCCAGGGAAAAGGAGAAATTTGCCAACTTAGAATTAGAACCTTTTACAGAGAGTAGCATCTGAATAATTTTATTTTTAACTTTACCTTTTCTTCGCTTTGTGGCTTCAGTACGGCGAAAGCACTTCCAACGAGGGATGGATTCAAACATGTTATATGCACTCAAATTTCTCAGTAACATACGCTGCTCTGATCTTGGTGTTCAGGAGTTCAAGGACGAGGGTTTGATGGAGAGCAAGCCCAGCTCTTCCAGACCCGACCGCAAAACGACAGAGAGAAACAGGAGAAATCAAATGAAGGCCCTCTTCTCCAAGCTCCACTCCCTCGTTCCTCCACAGAGTCCTAGGGTCTCTCTCTCTCTCTCTCTCTCTCTCTCTACTATACTTTTTCCATGGTTATTAGTTATATTATGTACAAAACACCATGTATTTACTTTTCGCTCTTGAGAATCGGATTACCTTATGTTCTAATTTTCTTCAAGGTACTTGTTCTTATGTTGATCGGTGCTAATTATTTGGAACCTCTGATTCTTCGGCTCCTTATCTCTTAGCTAGAAGTATGGAAAAGTCATCATTTCTTCATTTCAAGACTTTCAGTTTCCCAGATGCTAGTTTTACCCATTTTTAATCCAATCATGCCCTTTTTTTTCCTTTTTTTTTTGTCGAAAATGAATAAAGAAGAAAATCAAATTTCCCTAAGCACAAGGAAACTATCTAGGGTTTCTTCTGTTACTACTTCAACACAAGAATTTGGGATGCCTCCTCATTCGAGCTTTAGAAAAGGTCTAGCGAGGTATAGATTCTGAAGGGCTAGCTAGTGTGCACCGCAATTTTAAGAAAATTAAGTGCGAGATTGGGGTTCTGTATCAAGAAATTTTTAAGAGAGGGTTCAGTATGAGGTTCATCATTGGAATGTGATTGATTATGTTGACAAGGATGCGTTTAAATAGTATCTTCTCAATTTCAAAGTCCATAAATGTTTGTTTCAATTATATTTTTGTCAATGCATCTTGATCAGTTTTTAAGTTAACAATTATCCTTGCTTGCTTATGTTTTGGTTGTAGGAATCAACGTTGTCACAGCCCGATCAATTAGGCCAAGCGGCCAATTACATAAAGAACTTACAACTGAAGGTGGAGAAAATGAGGGAGCAGAAAGAGAGGTTGTTAGATATAGAAAAGATCAGCACGAGTATGAAGAATGGACAGACGATTGGATTCAAGTTGCCAGAGATCAGAATTCAAAAAACGGGGCCAATCTTGGAGGTTGTTCTTGTTACTGGATTGGATGGCCAGTTCATGTTCAATGAGACCGTTCGAGTGGTTCATGAAGAAGGAGCTGACATCATCAACGCTACTTTCTCTCATGTTGGTGATGCAATGCTTCACACCATTCATGCCAAGGTAAGAATTTGTTTATATTCTGAGTCCAAATTGATTAGGTAATGTAAAATTAGAGCAATAAAATTTACTAGAAAACCTAGAATGTTGCCACTCATAACAAGAGATGATATGTAAAATTAGTTTATAGAGCGAGGTGAGGCTTTAGATTATGATCCACTTATGTTTATATGAGGAGGATCCCCAACTCACTCTAGTAAAATCACATTGATCATGAATTATCTCATTAATCTTATGCATCATTTGAGACAGGAGTCAAAATCTAGGTAGGTTAATCCAAATATGAACTTGTTTTCACTTGATGTTGTGGTGATCAAATCTGTGCTGCCTGTACAAGTACAACTAATTTGCTTGTTTAAGTACTTGCATGCAATTTGGAAGCTGATTCGGAAAACAGGTTTTAATGTGCCTGGCATCAATATGACTAGTTTAGAATTTCTTGAATGGGCTTGACAAGCACAAACTAATTATAGTAGATTACCCTTGTCAGTGCAAAGTAATCTTATCAGCTATGACGATATTGACAGTAAGACATAAGAGCCAACCATGTTAATTCACGCGCCAATTATATACAATGACTTTTAACTTTTGATGTATAGAGGTTGACGGAAATTCCACGCTAAGATTTGCAGTAAAATCTTCTCATTTCCTTCCTTACGTTGTTGTTTCAGCCTTTTCAATTGACTGGTTTTCCAGTAATCTTTCTAATTTGAGTACTCTGTAGGTTGAAGATAGTGATTCTTCAGACGAGAGAGTGTCTCAAAGGCTACAGAAGATTGTCAGTGATGCTTATGGTGCTTCACCCTGACATAGTACAATGATATTACACTCTCTCTGAGCAACTTCCTCACTTACTGACTGTATGAGTGACCATTAACACACTCGTTAGTACCTAGAACTACTCAAAATCTTTCAATTGTTTATGTAGTACATGTTCTGAATGCAAGCTGCAGCCTTCTTTGAATACTTCCTTCTGCTCTTTCTGTTCTTCTATGGACAGGGATCGATCTTGGACTTGAATCCTCTTGTTTCACTTGACATCTTAGGTGCACGCATGACGTTATGACATGTCATCGTAATTATCCTATGAAATCACTGTAAGAAGCCATGAAATTATTTTACGATGTTAAGGCGATTCACTGAAATCAATTGCAAAAGTAGCAAAAAATGAGATGGAATGGCACCCTTGTGTATCTTAGAAATTTCCCACCTTCTACCCTTATTTGGAGTTTCCCTGGGATCTTGGTCTTCCGGTCATATCTAAAAATATGAAATGAGAAACCTCACAATTTAGAACAAGTATAGTGCAAACAAGCGATCAAACACAAGTAAACTGGAAAATAGAAAATAAATCAGACCCATTTATATAGTTTAATCCATCTAACCTACCCCACAGGAAGAGTAGTACAAGATGTGCTGCTGATGGACCAACACAAAGAAGATCAATCACTTAAACACTCCCAATGTTTCCAACCTTCCAATTACACTATTAATAAAACAGTGTTTAGCTCTCACAATTTTTCAAGAAAGAATCAGTTCAATTTCTTCATGGAATTTTGAAACGACTCAGGGCCACCAAAACTTAAATGAAGCGTGACTAACGGGATGGAAAGTGAGAAAGGGAAAGCAGGGAAAGCGAAATACAAAGTAAGCCAATCAAGAATATAAAATCAATCCTAATAAGAACTTGGCATTTCAAAATGCCAAATGGAATGGGACTCGACTTTTCAAAAAGGAGAAATGGAAAAGAAAGAGCATATCAATATCAGGATTAATAAGACAAAAAATCTAGTACTAATTGGACATATTTACTTCAGATTCTTTTATTGACTCATAAAATCCCTCATACTGGTACCACTAATCCAATTTTACCATTTTTTACAATTTAGTCCAATTTCGTTGTTAAATGTCTTACATGGCGGCTGACGAGGTTGGCGGTATTTGCGTCTCACGCCTTTGTTGCATTTTTTATTAGTAAAAATTTGAAAATATATTCACAAATGGAAAACTAAAATGACATGAGTTTTAACTAGGGATGATCAGTTCCTAGACTGGTCTAGTTCCAAAGTGGAACCGGGAACCGAATCATTTGATCCTAAGATGAAAAATTGGACCGGACCGTCGGTTTCGGTCCGGTTTGGTCTAGTCTGACAGAATTAGTCACTTTTTTTCCACTATAAAGTGGTTGTATTTCGGATCGATTAATCCAATTCAGTTCTCGAACGATCCCAACAAAACCGATCGCATATGTTCTCATGGCTGCACCATCATCATGAACTCTTTGTTTAGAGCTCGCATGGCCTCGAGCTCTGTCCTGGAGGGCTGGTTTAGTTGCTGCAAACACTCTGTGCAGAGCTCACGCTCGCACGCTGCAGAAATCGAGCTGGAGATCTGGCTTTAGCGGCCGATGGCCATTTCCATGGCAACGAGCACGAAGGTTTCACTAGCCAAGGCGCCAAAACGACAATGGCAAAGTGGTGGAAGGTCTGGTGGTTTATGGTGAGGAAGAAGAGGCGTTGGGGCAGATAGGTCATTTTCTGGGAAGGCTTCATGCGGTAACATCAACGTTAAATCTGTCATGCATGGGTTCTGCCCCATGAGACGACATCTAAGACATGATACCTAAAATGACGGTCTGGTGGTTTATGGTGAGGAAGAAGAGGCGTTGGGGCAGATAGGTCATTTTCTGGGAAGGCTTCATGCGGTAACATCAACGTTAAATCTGTCATGCATGGGTTCTGCCCCATGAGACGACATCTAAGACATGATACCTAAAATGACGGAATTGTACTGGAAGGTAAAAACGAGACGATAATACCACCATTGGGGTGTTTCAGTGGGCCGAAAAATAGGTTGGGACTAAATAGCACAGACTTAGAATTTTTTATGGAATTAATCTATATTGCTAAGTCTATATTATTATAACTACTCAACGTAGTTTACCATCACGGTTTCATGTATAACTACGATTATGGTTATGCCTAAAAGGATTGTGTGTGGTACTTTAAAGTGGGTGGCTATGGGTAAAATTGAAGGGTTTTTTGCAAAACTTTTCCCTCTATTGCTCCTGCTTGCCGCTCTTAGCATTGGAGAAATGTGTATCGCAAATATGGGCAAAAAGTTAGGCCCAAGTCTACCTAACTTTAGATAGGTCCATCAAGAATGTGTTGTCATATGGTGATGCGCTTAGTAATGGGATGAACCCCCTCTTTCTCCACTTAGCTTAGTCCATTGCCATTATTGTCATAGTCACATCACCATATGTTGAGATGCACATGTGATTTATGTTAATCACGTTGTATAATTAGTGTAGTATGGAGTAGTTAATATATCATAATTAACTTATAATTAATTGTTTCAAACTTTTGAATGAATATATGTCCAAATAGATATATTGACACTTCCAACACCATCCTTGCCTCTGCTACTATTGCTCTCTATCTCTCAAAAAAAAAAAAATTTGGACTATGGATGATGCCATAGTCGAGAATCCTTGTCGATGTGGATATCTAGGGACCGACAATGCCTCAAGTCTCAAAGGGATGGAGGTAATGTAAGCTGTGAGAGAGATAGAGAGAGAGAACCTTATTAAGAAACCAATCGAAAACGACGAAAGTGCCATGGTGGCTAGAGAGGTTGGGGGAAAATAGGGTTTTGACATGGTTGGTGAGAAATCTCGTATAGAAATTTTATGCATGATAGCCATATCGCCATTTTTCATGGGAGGCCCATGTAAAATTAGGGAAAAACTCAAATTTGACCAGACTTGCTTCCATACTTACTAAAAACTATTTTCTTTAGGGAAATTCCTTCCTTCAAAGTCTAGAGCATGGTGCAGTGCCATGCCAAAAATGCTATATTAGTCGGCGCAACTTCAAGCAAGGAATTTTTCACTCTTTATTGTTACTTAGGTGATCCGAAAGAAATTAAAAGTTACATTTTTTTCTAAGCTAAGCTAAGCTACAAAGAAGTTGGAACAAAGACCGAATGGATTCCATCCCCGGTTTTTCTCATTGCTTTCGGGAAATCAAAGAAAACTCTCTCCACCACAGAAAATTAATTAATTCTTCCATTTCAAAGAGGTTTCATGACACACGGTAGCAATCATTTTGGGGAATAATTAAAGTTCCCCACTATTCCTCAGTAAGCCAATTCAAATCACTGATGATGTGCCCGGCCTGGGGAAAATTGACACCAACCGGGAGAAAAGCGTATTGCCCGAAAAAAGAAGAAACGTGACTCATGTGTCTGTCTTCAGAACCTCAAATTGAGTGTGCTTTCCCCGCGTCAGACGGAAACAATACTGCACAACTTTTGACTCTCATTGGACTTCTGGCGATGATGACAATGAGATAAGAAGTTCTCCTTTCTTCTTACTTTTATTGAGAAAAGACACTTTCGACAAAATCACCTCCAAAAGACGAGAGCTCTCTTTTTCGGGATGGACATAATTAAATTGATCCTTGTCATGTTTTTAGCCGAAACTGTAATATTGATCCTTGCCATGTTTTTAGCCGATACTGTAATCTTCAGATGTTGCTTGTTGGTGATTTATACGTGGATCCACGTTTAGTTTGTTTCTATATAATCTAAGCTTACTTCCACCGCTTAATTTATAAATATTAGTAATTTGAATTTAGACCTTTAGCAAAGAAAATAACATATGTTGAGCAATCCTATAGGCTATCCCATCCTTGTCTCTCCTAAACCATTTATTATCACCGGATATATCGTTTTTTTTTCTTAATTTACTATGTTTGCTTGAGATTTTTATCTAATTGGGAAGAGAATTGAAATGGACATGAATTCCCAAAACCAAATTATATATTTGAAACTTATAAAAGATATAGTCAACGATCTAGAGACTTGAAACTTATGAATCAGGCTCACTGTGCACGTTGATGATTATGTGTGACTTGGACTAAGTAAGGTGCTTGACGCTTTTTTTTTGTAGAGGTGGAAGCAAATAAAGGACTAGCGATCACTTTGTATGCTTATTATTCCATGCTAGTGTTTTATGTTGCTTTCTAGGGTCCACTCGTGTCCTTTAACGCAGATAATGGTAGCAGCAGACGTCATCCATAACACGTCACAAATTATTCGTCATCAGGAGACAGTTTGCTCAGAAAGCAATTACCTGATTAATAGGCTCCTCAATAGCTTAAATAATTTTTTATTGTATGAAGGAAGGGATCCGATACGAGCCTAGCCTAATTTCGAAAAAGATTTGAGCATCTAAATGGAGACTATGCTTCCATTTTCTTATGAGGTTAAGAGTAGTCATCATTTTGATGTCATTCTCCTATACGTCTAAAGCAAATGATGGGGACTAGCACTTGTTAGCCCATCACCTCTAATTCGGGTTGCTCTTTTGAGCATGGCTAAGATGGACTTCCCAGGCGGCAAATGTCTCGGATGTGGGCTTAGCTTCTGAAGGGTTGTTGGACGTGCAACATTTGACCTTCTTGACGTGACACCACATTAATTTGGCCGTGTCATAAAACGTTGAAAGGAGGCATACCAGACCAATTGGTTAGAAAATTCTTGCCTTTACAAAACACCCCTCCCAAAAACCCGTACTTCCCCTGCAAAGGAAGCCACTGCCCTAGAAGAATAATGACCGGCAACTCAAGCCTTGGAATCTAAAGAGCTGCCGCTACCACCCAATAAGAGGGGGCTTGACAAATGGTGGGCCACAAAGGTTCCTTCATCCTTTTTGACTCCCTCCACAAGCTACAAGACGAATAAAGCGGACAAAGTGACAACACTAGCCTTCACAATAGGACTTGAGATCATGCCGGGTCATCCCTCATCCATGATGCCCAAGGTGCCAACATATGGTGTAGGGAAGGCCCTAGTTTGGTATCCAAGGACCATCCTTAAGACTACTTGGAAATCATCTAGGGGCGCCATAGTGAAGCTAGTCATGTCTTTCCATGCTTCTCTTTGTGGCTTCATCTGGAAAACTTGAGCTTCTATGGGTGCTTGAAACTAAATAAATAAACTGAAACTCCAACTGGCTGAAAAGAAATCACAAAAAGCATTTAATCAAAAAATTTTATATATAGCTACATAAGCTCCAGTATTCGGATCTATTCTCGTATATATTTTTGTTGAGAAAGGGTCTGTCATTCATTAGCATAAGAAGGTGGTTCATGCAACTTTGAAAAGATTTCTCCCAATATTTTCACAATTTTTCCTAATTATATACTTTTAATTTGTATAATCAAATCCTTCAACTTTTACAAATTTCCTAGTTAAGTCCATCTAACTCCAACTAAATTCAACTAGCATAACTTTCGGATGCTGTCAAAGTACAATGTAAATAAAATATATGAAACCCCAAGTGGACGTGTGTGGAAAATTTTAGCTAATGAAAACAACTTTGGAGTACGATGTGCATAAAACCTAACCAATGTAGATGAACTTTTATCGATCTCATACTATGACATCATCCGATGGCCCTGTCAATTAGATTTGGTAGGAAAAAGATTTGCTTGAAAAATATGTGCAAATAGAAGGATTTGATTTGACAAGTTAAAAATATGGTACTTTAATTAGAAATAGTGTGAAAGCACATGAGCAAAACATAAAATTTTTCTTTTATTATTTTTCCATTGTCAAAGAACTTTACATGGTAACACATGAGCAATATTAACACTGGGATGATGAGTCTTCATACTTATAAATGCGAGATGCCTAGCATTTTCTGGCCCTAATGTAGCAAAAACATAGGGGAAGTTTTAAATGATGTCATTGAAATCGAAAGGGAAGATAGTGTCTAACATGATCCGCACATGCATGAAATATTGGTCCTTTAAAAATTTTCGCAGCTAGAAGAATTTGCAGATAGACGTATGGTAGTTTAGCCTTTTCCCTTTGGCCTATGTTCACTTCCCAAGCTACTCCACCACTATGGACGTCTTGAGGGAAATTTTTCTCATATTGCTTTGATGCATTTGGGATTTTACTCCCAAAATATTTTAAAAAAAAAAAGGAGGAAGCTCTCTTGCATCTAAGCCAACACTTCATTGATAAAGTGCTAAACTTTCAATTGCATATCTTATGCTCTACTGAATTTTTCTCTAGGCTTATTATTCGTACTCAATAGCAAACGATACAATTTTTGTGTTTTCTTGCCAAAGTTTAAACTAATATTCAAATCGACAAATAAAAAGTTATAAAAAAATGTATCATTGTTTAAATGCTGTGAAAGTTTCACGATTTTCAAATTTAAAAGAAATGCAAATTATATGAGCCGAAAGATTTATATTAATCATAAAGTAAAAGGTCAATCGAGGCGATTATATACAAATAGAGAGAGAGAGAGAGGTACACGTGACATTTTAAAATGCCATCGTGCGCTTCCGCACTAACTTAGGGTTTCGGGAGGAAAAGAGAGGATCAAGAAATCTTCACCATGACCCTGCATAAAGTAAAAAACAATCCACTTCCTATTCACGGCAGTTCATGTGCTCTTTCTGTCATTATGATCCTGCTGCTGTCTCCCACGCAAATAAAAAAAACCTTTAACTAGGTTTTGCGTTTGTCGTGTACCTCAAGCCATTTGGGCTTTTGCCCTTTTCTCAAATTTCACTAACTTTTTTATTATTTTTAACTCATCTATCCCTTCTCACAAAAAATATCGCAGAATAGTATATCTTGCGTACAGGCTAATTTCTGTTAAAAACCCTCAATTTTAGACCTAATCTAAATTCTGCTCTATGTGTTTTATTTTACTTTAAAACCTTAAACTTTCATTCTAATCTTAGACTTGCCTACATGTCCAAAAGTGGCCATTAATTTTCCAAAATTATCCACATTAAGGGCATTCGGATGTTCATTTATTAGAATCCACGTCTTCATCATCACCTTCATCTTGTATGAAACAACACTAGTCTCCTGATGAAATAGTTTTAAAAAAATAGTGGTGATTTTTAGACACATAGGTAAATTTATGATTAGAGTGAAAGTTAAGGATTTTTTTTAGACAAAAATAAATTTAAATCAGATTGAAATTAGGCCTAAAGTTAGATCAATTTTTAAGGGAGTTAGACATATTACATGCATAATCTTATTCCGATTAAATTTTCCAATTGCAACATATGAGATCACGTATCTTATTTTTATCCCATCTAGTCAAATAATTGCGAGGCCAAGCAAAACGTATACTCTGTTTTTGTTCACGCACTGTTTAACTTAATTACTGATTTGGAATTGATGGTCAAAGAAGGTCCTCGTTGGTCCCATAGAAAAGGTGAAATTTGCATCGGAATAATCATATTTTTAACTTTACCTTTTTCCCACTTTGTGGTTTCAGTACAGCGAAAGCACTGCCGACGAGGACGGAATCAGACATGTTATAAGCACTCGAATTTCTCAGTGACATCTGCTGCTCTGATCTTGGTATTCAGTCAGTAATTCTAGGTCAGGGGTTTGATGGAGAGAAAGCCCGGTTCGTCCAGAGCTGACCGCAAAACGACAGAGAGAAACAGGAGAAGTCGAATGAAGGCACTCCTCTCCAAGCTCCACTCGCTTGTTCCTCCACAGAGTCCTAGGGTCTCTCTCTCTCTCTCTCCTCTGTATTCTTTTCATGGTTCTCATTTATCAAGCTATAGTTGGGTCCTATAGCCAAATTTTACTTTTCTTTCTTATACTGATTTGGTGCTAATTATTCGGAACTTCATATCTTTTCTCACATCTTTTGCTCCTTATTTTAGCTGGAAGCATGGAAAAGATCATTCCTTCATTTCAAGGTTTTCAGTTTCCCAGATGGTATTTTTAGTCATTTACACAGCCCTTTTTGCCCTTTTCAGTCGAAAATGAATAAGAAGAAACTAAATTCCCTAAACACAAGGAACTCATCTAGGGTTTTGTCTGTCTCTCCTTTGGTCAACTACTACTTGAACACAAAAATTTGGTGTTGTCCCTCATTTGATCTTTCCAGAAAATGTCTAGCGAGTTGTAGATTACAAAGTGGTAGACAAAATTAATCATGATTTCAAGAAAATTAATTATGAGATTCGGGTTCTATGTTGATGGAAATTTTTAAGAGAGGGCCAGTATAACATTGACCATTGGAATGCAATCACTTTTGTCGATGAGAGCAAGTTTAGATGGAATCTTCTCAAGAGGCGAGTTTAGATGGTATCTTCTCGAGTTCAAAGTCTCTGAATTTTGTCTCAACTATATTTGTCAATGTAATCTTATCAAATTTAAGTTAACAATTGTCCTTGCTTGCTTATGTTTTGGTTGTAGGAATCAACATTGACACTGCCCGATCAATTAGGCAAAGCGGCCAATTACATAAAGAACTTACAAGTGAAGGTGCAGAAAATGAGGGAGCAGAAAGAGAGGTTATTAGAAATAGAAAAGATCAACACAACCATGGACAACAGACTGATGATTGGATTCAAGTCGCCGGAGATTGGAATATGGAAAAGCGGGTCAATCTTAGAGGTTGTTCTTGTTACTGGATTGGATGGACAGTTCATGTTCAATGAGACTGTTCGAGTGATTCATGAAGAAGGAGCAGATATCGTCAATGCCAATTTCTCCTATGTTGGTGATGCAATGCTTCACACCGTTCATGCCAAGGTAAGAATTTGTTTATATTTCAAGCCCAAAATAGTTAGAACTTATGTGGCTAGAAATAAAAACTTTGTTAGAAAACATAGAATTGTGGAACTCATACGCTAGATGATTTTTCAATTTAGAAAGGTATGAAGTTCGGTTAGGCGTTTGATTATGATCCCCTTGTTTTCTTATGACGAGGAAGCCCCACTCGCTCAAGTAGTAAAATCACGTTGATCATGAAACATCTCACTAATCTTATGAACTATAGGACGAGATTCAAAGCCTACATAGGTGAACCAAAACTGAACTTGTTTGCACTTAATGCTGTGGGAATCGAATATGTGCTGCCTGTATGAGTACAACTAATTTGCTTGTTTAGATACTCGCATTTCAATTAGCAAACCAATTGCATAAAAGGGGTTTAGGATTTCCAGAGCAGGCTTGAGAAGCACGGATTAAATTACAGTGGGTAACTCTTGTCAGTGCAAATTCATTTTATCAGCTGTGGCAGTATGGACAGTAAGACATTAGAGTCAACCAAGTAAATTCAGGCACCAAGTATATACTGACAAAAGTCAATGCTTCAATGACTTTTAACTTTTAATGTGAAGAGGTTGATGGAAACTCCATGCCAATGCTTACAGGAAACATTTTCGTGTCCTTCCTTATGCTCTTTTTTAAGCCTTTTCAATTGATTGGTTTTTTCAGTTATGTTTCCGAGTTTGAGTATGTTGCAGGTTGAAGATGGCAATTCGTCAGATGAGAGAATATCTCAAAGGCTTCAGGAGACTGTCAATGATATGCTAATGGAGCTTCGTCCTTGATCTACTGCTTTGGATTTTGCAGAATTATTTGAATCTTTAAAGTATTGTAGAAATGCGGTTTTTCACTTAGTTGATACATAGAAAATTGTTTCTTTCATGGGCTGCTTTGTCACCAAATCATGTATTTCTATATGATCAAGAGACCTTAATAGCAATATAAAGTACAAATTGCATGAAGAAAGGATGTGAAATTGGCCTTCTGTTGGATCTTTTGATAAGGTGTAAGTGCAAGCTGCACTGTTTCTGCAGTTTCTGTGCTGAATGCAAGCAGCAACCTTCTTTCAGTACTTCCTTCCGCTATTTCTTTTCCCTTTGGAAAAGAAGATAGTATGGTACACATGTGTATCTTAGAAATTTTCCACCTTGTGCTGGAATTTGGAGTTTCCCTAGGATCTTAGTGTTTTGAGTCATATCTATAAATATGGAATGAGAACCTCGTGATGGAGAACGAGTGCTGCTCTTACTGCACAAACAATCCATTGCATACAAATGAACCAAAAACATCAGACACTGAATTTACGTTAGTTCGGTCTATGTGACCTACTCAATAGGGAAAGCAGCACAAGATTCCACTATAGATGGAGCAATGCAAAGGAGACTGCAACTCAAATGTGGTGTTTAGCCCTTACAATTTCTCATGAAAAAATCACCTAGATCTTGTAGAGAAATACATAAGAATCTTACCAAAAGATTTCTCAATTTGAACGCTCCTCTCCCAATGGATGAAATTCGTAATCTGATCAAGGACCTCATCCAATTGAATGAGAGCCAACTTCTGCACAATGACAGTACCTCCATGGAGCACTCACACATCCCCTGACTTTATGTATAGTGGACCTGTAAAGTAACAAACCAGAGGAAAAAGAGAGAAATGCCAACGAGAGAGAAGAAACGCCCAGCAGACAATATTAAAACATCAACCAAGCCTGTTTAGCTTTTATATAAATAAATAAATATATAGATAGATATATATATATCCTAAATCTTAGTTAATATTAAATAACTAATATAAGCTAGAAAACTGAATTAACAAGGTGGTTGAGAGACTCCTATCTGGCATCAATCTTCCCCGTCAAAAAAACACTCTACTCCAACGAGTATGCTTGACGGACCTTCCATCGAATTAGATAATACACCAGCTTCATCTCCGAGGAACTCAACAAATCTCCACCGACAAAAATGTCATAATGGTCTGGATCAGACTTTGAATTCTTACCAACGAATACTGCAGCAATATTTGTAAAATTTGTCAAATAATATAAATTAATGTCTTATACTCACTCAGCAGTTTTCGACAGTCCGATTTCCAATAAAAGTTGAGCATATTATATATGAAATTTAATGGACCCCTCAAACTGTGAAATTTTAAAGCCAAGAGATTAGATAAACATCTTGGAAGCACTAAAAGGCACACCAATCATTTTAGAAGAAAATTAAACCCCACATCATTTCTCCTCCTCTAAAGATTCAAAAGACTTGAATATATTGAGAAGCGCTCAATAGGATCTTCAATAAAGGGAAGTGTCAACAAATTTATAAGGAAAAGTATAGCGAGAGTGCCAAAACTTGATACGGAATGACACTTAAGTGCCAAAACTTATAAACGGTACACTTAAGTGTCATTTAAAAAAAAAAAAAGGATCACTTAAGTGCCAAGTCGCCGAAACCCTGCCGGAAATCCTACATGGCAATTTTTTATTAATTTTTTTGCCTACATGGCTCGCCGGAAATTGAAACGACGAAAAATCAACGCAAAATGACGTCGTTTTTGCGCTAATGTGGATTTTAAAAATTATTAATTAAATAATTTAAAAAATAAATTATCATAAAATTGATTAATTTAAAAAAAAAAAAAAGGGGGAGGGGAAATCGGCCAACGGCCCTTGGCCCGGCGGGCGAGGGTCGCCGACCCTCGCCGATCTGGGGAGGGTCGATCTAGATTTGGGCAGGGCTGCGGGCCCTCGTCGCAGGCCGGCTGGGGCCCGGCGACCCTGGTCGACCCTCGCCCACCGTCGCCGGCCCTTCCCAACGACGGTGGCAGCGGCGAGGGCTGCACAGCCCTCGCCGATCCCCTTTTTTTTTTTTTAATTAAATCGATTTTAATTTTTTAAAATATGACGTGAACAATTTTTTTTTATTAAAATTGCCACATGGAATTTTTATTTTGAAAAAATGCTCCGTTAACAAATGAAGTCGCCAGAAAAGGACACGTGGCAATTTGACCGGATTTTCTCGTCGTTGGCACTTAAGTGATCCATTTTGCTCTGATTTTGGCATTTAAGTGTACCGTTTGTAACTTTTGGCATTTAAGTATCCATCTGTGCCAACTTTTGGCACTCTTGAGGTCCATATCTCCAAATTTATATAAGGAAAAATTCCAAAAAAAGGCCCCAAGTGCCCTCAATTTCTCAAATAAGGGCCTAAAGTGTCATTACTTTTTTAAATAAAGGCCTGAAGTAAATCTTATTTCAAATAAGGGCCTCAAGTGATTATATTTGTTTCAAATAAGGGCTTCATTTTCCGACAATCAATGGCATTTTCATCATTTACTATTTTTTCTTTTTCTTTTTCTGGTCATCTTCTTTCCATCATCGGTGGCCGGGCCAGCCACTGGTGAAGCACACACAGGGCTTGGCTAGGGTTGGACGAGGGTTGCCCTTGCCGATGGTTGGTGAAGGATGGCCTCACATGGGAGAGGTGACCCTTGCCCCTGGGGAGGCCACCCCTCGCAATTGTCCACGAGGTCGGCCTCGCCTGCAATCGACAAGGGTTGACCTCACTAGATCTAGCGAGATTGGCCTCGCCCACGACTAACGAGGATCGACCTCGCCTGATTTGGCGAGGCCGCCCACGACCGACAAGGCCAACCTCGTGGATGACCGCGAGGACAGCCTCCCTCAAGGCAAAAGACGGCCTCGCCTGTCCCTTGCCGGCCACGAGGCGGCCTCCTCAGGGCAAGAGATAGCCTTGTCCATCCCTCGCCTGTGGCCAGCAAGGGTGGCCCTTGCCAGATCAGGTGAGGGCAACCCTCGCCCAGCCCTCTGTGGGCATCACCGATGGCCAATTGGCCACCGGCGATGATGAAGAAGATGAAGCAGAAGAAAAATGGAAAGAAAAAAAAAAGAAAAGTGGCAAATGACAAAAAATGCCCTTGATTGATCGGAAAAATTTAGCTGGTTAGTAACCAGCAAGGTCAGGCCCTCATTTGAAATAATCATGGCCACTTCAGCCTCTTATTTGAAACAATGTCAACTTCGAGCCCTTATTTGAAAAACTGAGGATACTTGGGGCCCTTTTTTGGAACTTTCCTTTATTTAAGTTTAGAAAATCTTTTACTTCTATATTTAAGTTTTCTCAAATCCTTTTTGTAATCTTAAATCCTCTTTGAAGCCTTTTTAATTAGATTTAATTTCAAATATGGATTTTTTTCATACTCTTAAATCTTATAAATAAGATTGGATAATGTGACTCCAATCAAGAGCTTGAAAATTGAGATCTTGAAGTTCACTTGCCTAGCACCAATCAAGAGCTCCAATCAGATTGAAATAATTTATATTTTATCAATATTTTCATTTGACAATCAAAATTATTGTAATTGTCTATTTAAATACAACAAACATAATAGTCGGAAAAATTATCCGAAAACTCCTAAAATTATTGTACTTTTGCTAATTCAATTCTAAATCTTTTAATCTTGTTATTTGAATTATAAACATTTTCACGTTTTGCCAATTGAGTACATTACTAATTTTGGTTAGAAATCATTGTGCATTTCGGTCGTCCTACATAACAAGACTGGCACCAGCATTACCAATTTTCAATAATATTTTAACATTTTTTCAAATTATTTATTTTCTTTTCTTTTCTTTTCTTTGTGTTTTTTTCCTACAACTCTAGCCAACAAGAATCACTGAGCCCCCACTTGACCTTACCTAGATCTAGGAAAGGCCATGGCCGCCACAAGTAAGGTAGCCTCACCTAAATCTAAGCACAGTGGCCTCGCTCGTGGTCATGATGGTTTAGGCAAGGGTTATAAAGCCCTCCTTGGCCACAAACCCCTAGCCTACCACAGCCCTCGCCCAATGGCTGGCAAGGTTGTAAACAAAAGAGAGAGAAAAGAAAAAGAAGGAAAATAAAAATAAAAAAATAATTTTAAAAAATATATAATTGTCAAAGTCAACGTCAACCATGCCATATAAGATAATAGGCATCCACCTCGGTGATTTCCAATCAAAATTAGCGAATGGGCTTAATTGATGAAATGTAAAAAGATTTAGAACTCAATTGGTAATATTAAAAAAAGTTATGATTGAATGACAAAAATGCAATAGGTTATAGACTTTTTGGACAATTTTTCTTCATGATAGCCATGATAATTTTGGAATCAAAATTACAAGAATAAAATTCTCGATAACCTTGAAAATCGAATAATTGTATTTTTAGTTTCTATCATTGGAAGTATTGTTAGTAATAAGGATAGAATAGTATTTCATGTCTTAGTAGGGTTAAGCATGTGTGTGTATTTGTAATCATATTCTAATTGAATAATGGAATATGATTATCTCTTTCACATGGTGTCAAAATTAGTAAAAAGACCTAGTCTAAAGGCCACTATTTCGACAACCCTGATTTCTACTATTCCGACATCATCCAAATCTATCACCTTTATTCCGATGTCAACCACCTGGATCCCTTAGTGGCGCCCTACCCACCCACATCGCTCCCAACTGCGTCGTCCAGTAGTGCTACTCCTAGCCAAGTCGCTCCTGGTTGCATCATTCCTAAACGCATCATCTAGCTAAATTGCTCCTAGCCACATTGCACTCAACCCTTCATCACTCATCTACAGCTCTAACAAGCTCAAAAACATGTCACCCTAGCTACATCTTGCTAGAATTAGGGTGAATGATTAGAATGTTTTGATCTAGTTATTTCTCAAAGATTTTTCAATCACAAGTCTATTATGCAAACTTGACCATTGTATATTCTCTGACTTTACTTTCACTTTGTGACTTTGAAGTCTTGATTTTTGCCAAGCATTACAGCCATGTTGAATGATATAAGAGGAGAATGTTTTGTGATGTTTCTGAATTGAAGACCGATTCTAGTTATTTCTTGATGGAAGTCAATTTTGGGATACTTTGGTATTGATTATTACAATTTGCTATTTGTTGCATTTTGAAGGAGAAAGGTGGAATCATATGTGCAAAATTTCAAATGGAGAGAAATTCTTATTCTCATTCATATATTCTACTTCTTTGTTGTATTATATTTACAGGCTAATACATAAAGAAATCCTGACGAACAATATAGAATATAAAGCCTAAATCAAAAACATCTATAATCCCATGATTTGTGGGTTAACAACTAAAATCCCATTATTTGTGAGTTTTCCTACAAATATATAGACATTTAATCTAGCTATTTACAGCATAATACTCTCCCTCAAACTATTAAATAGATATCCTTTATTGCTAACTTGGTAACTAGTTCGTGAAAACTTCCACTATAAACCCTTTAGTCATGACATCCATGACTTGTTGTCTTGAAGGGATATAAGACAAATAAATCAGCCATTCTTTAAGTTTCTCTTTACTAAAATGCCTATCAATCTCAATATGCTTCATCATGCCATGCTACACAGGATTATGAACAATATCAATTGCAAACTTATTGTCACAATATAGTTTCATTGGACTCTGCCACTCAACTTTCAAGTCATCAAGAATGATTTTGAGCCACAATAATCATATATTCCTTGAGTTGTTGCCCTAAACTCAGATTTTGTAGTAGATCTTACCACAACATTATATTTTTTACTTCTCCAAATTACCTCAAAGGAAGGTATAATAACTAGTTATAAACCTCCTATCAACCAAATCCATTATAATCTACATCTACAACTACATATATATAAACGTCAATCTTCATCTCTAGACTCGATGAGTAATCTATTAATGTGACTCCTTTAGATTATGTATGCATTGAATAATTAAGCTTATTACATAAGAGATATCTAGTTGGGTATAAGCAAAGTAGACTAATTTTCTCATCAATTACTAATACATTTCTCGAACCACTACTATCTCCATTTTTGCTTCCACTAGTCCGTGGTTCAAATCAATCCATGTAGCTACTGCTTTGCAACCAAGCTTCTCGGTTTCTTCCAAAGATCCATCACATAATTTCATTGTGAAATAAAGACCTTTGCATTGAATATGAAACCTCAATTCCTTGAAAATACTATAGCTTTCCTAACTCCTTTATCTCATATTCCTTAATCAAGCATTGTTTTACCCATTATTTCTCCCTATCAATGCCCATGACTATTATGCCATCAACATTCCCCAACAATGTTATAACTCTCCTTGTTTATAAATGTTTTATGAACATTATATGATCTTTCTGACTTTGTTATACACAAATGCTTTCATGACTCTAGCAAATCGTTTAAACCAAACTCTAGGTGATTGTTTGAGTCTATATAGTGCTTTCTTAAGTATATAAACCTTTTTTGTTATATCATTTCCTACAAAATCAAGTGGGATACTCATGTAGATTATCTCTTCCAAATCTCCCTGTAAAAATGCATTCTTTAAAACATCTTGTTAAAGTTTCCAATAAAAATGAGTAGTCAAAGACAGTAAAATTTCTACACTATTCGTTTTAGCCATTAGTACAAATTTCTCTTAACAATTTACTCTATTTATTTGAGTGTAACCCTTCACAATCAATCTTGCTTTGCACCTCTTCACATAGCCATCTGCCTTGTATTTTATAGTGAATGCTTATTTGTAACTAATTATATTTTTCCTCATTGGCTTATTAGTGATTCCATTTATTATCTTTTTTTTAGTGCTTTCATTTTCATGGCATTTCTCCATTCATCTTTTGATAGTGTTCAGACAAAGTGTTAAGAATAACAATAGTATTTAAGCTCACAATAAAGTTTTAATATGGTGATGATAATCTATTAATGCACACATAATTTGATAGTAGATAAACTAGTTTTTTGGTGCACTCTCTAATCCATTTTTCTAAAAGAAATAGATAAATCAAGATCAATCTTATGTGTATCACTAAATTGTTTATTCAAAGCAAATTTATGACTAATTATACTCTCATTAACAATACTTAGAGTGGTATTTCAACTTACTCTTGTGTTAGAACGACAATCCTCCTTGAATACACTTGAGAAAATTGTATAGAATCATAAATATAAGTTTGTACTAGTGGGAATAAAAATAGAGGTAGATTGGTGTTTAGGAGATTGTGAGGAACAAGAAATATGATTCAAGGTAAGTTTATGAGTTATTATGGATGAGTTTGGATGGACAGTGACATTGGACAATAAATCTAGGTTATTAATAACACCAAGACCCCTATTTCCATGAGTGAAAACTCTCCTTAAATATAAGTTGTGAAAAATAGGGTTTATTTTCAACAAAAGTGATATTTGTACAGATATAGAATTTTGTGGAAGATGATGATAACATTTACAACCTTTTGTGCTTATAAGTAACCAAGAAAGAAACATTTGATTATGCGAGGATTAACTTTCCTTGTTGATGATAATGAATATGAACAAATGATGTACAATCAAAAACTCAAGATGTATGACCTTTAGATATATGAAGTGATGATAGAATTAAGAAAGAACTTTCATAAGGGTGTTGTGGCCTAATGTATATGAGGGTAGTCTATTGATCATATATGTAGAGAACAGCTTTTCCCAATATATTTTAAGAATTTGCTCATAAAACAACAAGACATGAGTTATGTTAAGGAGATGATCACTTTTTTTTTCAACAACTCAATTATGTTGTGGTGTATTTATATAAGATTACTCATGGATAATGTCTTCCTTTTCATAATAAATTATCAATACTTGATTGAAGTAATATATAGTATTATCAAATTGAAAGACCTTGATCTCACCCTAAATTAAGTTTGCATTATGGAATGAAAGGAATGAATAATGTTACTTATATCATATTTATATTTGAGTAAGAAAGTTCACATAACCCTAAAAAAATTACTAATTAAAGTGACAAACCAACGAACTCTAGAAATGTTTGGAATCATGAAAGGTCCCCAAATATCACTGTGGATTAAGTAAAAAATATTAGAACCACGATGATTGATAATAAAAAATGGTACACAATCACACTTGGCCAATTCACAAACATCACAATAGAAATCTTTATATTCAAATCTTTTAACAAAAATAGAATATAATACTCAACACTTGAAAGGACAAATAACCAAAACAAAAATTATGAAAATAAATAGCTTCTTTATTTGAAATAATAAGAAATAATGAAAAGATAAATTATTCATGATTTTCTTGCAGTGAAAGATGTCTTGATGTAGTAAAACCCATTTTGTTCATTTACAAGTTCAATCCTCCTCTTTGAGCCCATATTCTAAAAACACAATAAAACAGATAAAAAAATAACTTAGAAATAAATGCCTTTTTTGACTTTTTTTTTATAAAAATAAAATTGATAGACAATTTATGGACATGAAAGACATCTTTAAGGACAATATTAAGTGTGATAAGAACATATTTAACCCCTGCAAAAATAGTAAGAGATCTATTTGTCACGATAATTTTCTCATTGTTAGGACAAAGTGTATAAGTGTTGAAAATGGGATGTGATGTGAGTCATATAACTAGTACCCCTTAAATCAATATTCTAAGAATTACTTGAGAATACCACTAAGCATACATTAAAATGTTTATTAAAAAATCTTAACAAGTCTATTAAGTTTTCAAATTCCTTATTATTGATGGTTGCTTTCTCCTCAACTATTTTGTAACCCAATTACTCAATTAGGTGGATTCAAGGCTTCAGCTACATTGCCTGGTTTACCCACTCTCGACCAAAAGTAGTTTGTTCATTTAATTTTCAGTATTATTCATTTGTATGTCTTGAATTTCTTGGAGTTTGTACACCACAAACTATCCAAGTTATCTAAATTTTTGTAGGTTACCATTTTTATCCATTTTTATGATTGTCAAGGCTAATCATTAGATTGTTTGTGGTTTGAACATGATGAATCGATGGCTGGATTAAGGAAATTATTTCCTCTAATGATGATACTTCCTTCTTACCAAGTATTTGAATTTTGACTTGATTAAATTTGGAATTAAACTCGGTTAATAAATCGTATACTCAATCATTTTCAATAAAATTCTTTATAATTGTTATATCTTCTAAACATCGCATCTGAAATACTAAATAATGATCAAGTTCTTTCCATAAGTTTTGCAAAAAATAAGCATACTCAATAACAACCTTACCCCTATTATTTCATTATGCTAGTTTTCAACTCAATCTCATACACCTAGACTATATTATGGGCATTTGAGTATGTCCATTGTATGGAATCATGTATCTTTTTATTATTGGTAGAAACATACAATATCATTTATGGCTGACTCTATAGAATTCCATGATCATGACATGAATCATAGAATCAACCTTATCATACGCATTAAAATCAAGATCTCCTAACTTAAATATTATTTCAAGTAGATAGATAAATTTTCCTTTATCCTTTAAATATTTCTTGACAAATTGTGATTATTGAAAAAGATTATATACATATATATATGTAGTCATCCTCTAAACATTAAATAATTATTAAATTTTCTATTCTCATTATTATTTCATAACATTCTCTTAAGTTACGATATACAAATAATCCCAACTTGTTACATTAAAAATTTACTCTATTTTCTCATAAAAATTTAGTAAAAGTATTTGCAAGTTTATCATTTCTCTGTGTATGTTGAAGAGTGATCTCTCATTTATAAACTTTTTCTCGTATAAAATGACGATCAACTTCAATGTACTTAGTTCACTAATGAAAGATAGAATTGTTTGCAATATGAATAATGATTGATTATCATAATATAAAAATGATAATGGTTTCAATGTTGACATGTTAATTTTTGACAATAACATCCTCAATCAAAGCAATTCACCTGTCACATATGACATTGCTCTATATTCTACAAGAGCACTTGATCAAGAAATCACATATTGTTTTTATTTTCCCAAGCAACTAAATTAGTTCTATGAAATACACAATAACCCGACATAAATCTCCTATTAGTAGGACATCCAACCCAATTTGCATTAGAGAAATATAAGGTATTTAGATAGCCATAATTCTTGAAAAGTAGTTCTTTACTTGACACTCCCTTTAAGTACTTGATAATCTAAAACATAGTATCTTAGTGAATATATTAGAGAAAACTCATGAATTGACTTGATACATTTATAGCAAAAGATATATCATGTATCATAACAGTAAGTTAGTTCAACTTATCAACTATTCTCTAATATTTTGCTAAATACATAATTTTCATACTCTTCATCAAGTTTCACATTAGGTTCCATAGGAATATCAACCGATTTTGTTCCAATTAGTCCAAGTGAATCAAGAACGTCAAGTACATATTTTCACCAGGTTAAATCAATACCTATATGTGAGTAGGCAACCTCGATACCTATGAAATATCACAAACATCCCATATCCTTAGTACTCAATTATGTATGCAGAAATTATTTAAATTGTTGAATACCATCTAAATCACTATCAATAATGATAATATCATCCATATATATCATTAGAAGAATACAACCAACCAAGAACAGAGAATTAAAGACCGAATGATCTACTTGACACTGGTTTAATCCAAATTTGATAACAGCATCACTGAACATACCAAACCAAACATAAAGGGATTGCTTGAGTTTATATAAAGCCTTATGTAAATGACATATCAAATTCTCTCATTGAGCAATAAATTCAAGTGGTTGCTCCAAATACACCTATTTAGCCAAATTACCATGTAAGAACGCATTTTTCATATCCAATTGAAGAAGAAACCATCTAAAATACGTCGCTAGTGAAATGAAGACAAATACAAATAAATGAAATTTTGGCTACACATGAGAAAGCATCATCAAATTGACACAATATGTTTGAGCATATCCCTTAGTAACCAACCGTGCTTTCAATCGATTAAGTGCCATTGAAGTGAATTTTGATAATGAAAACCCACAGCAACTAAGAGATTGCTTCCTTATAGGTAAGTAATAAGCTATCAAGTGCGGTTCTCGATGAGTTCCTTCATTTCATTAAGAAGATTACAACAATATATAATATATATATATGAGTAACTCTCTAAACATAAAATAACTATTGTTATTTCCCAACAGTGACCACTTGAGATGGTTCTTCTCATTCAATTTATAGGTTGGTCTGATATTTTTAAGATTATTTATTGTATCTGTTGAGGCAACCTCCTCAAATTGGTTCATGATAGGGGAGGTAGAATTTGTGACTTTGGATGTGGTTTCGGATGTGGTCATTTTGGAGAGTGAAGGTTAGGAATAAAACAATAGCAATAATGTAACTAAGAAGGCTGTGTACAGAGGAAATTTTTTTGGAGAATAATAGACATCAATGAAGTCTATAAATACATCGATCTTGTTCGGAGCGGTATGCCACCAATCTTTTAAGTGCTCCCGATCAGCGGCGGTAAATTCTAGGAGAATATCATAGGTCTTTGGGTTCGAAATGTGCCTGGTTGTGAGCCAAGCATGAAATTCTTGGAGTCGATCGGCCACTTATGATATGGGATGTCGTCAAAGTAAAGTAAACTTTGGAGGACGATGCGATGAAAGTCAGGTTGCATCGGGTTGCTCACGGGTGATGTATTTGGTTCGAAAATATATCTTCGTCTTTTGATAATGAAAACCCCACAGCAACTAAGAGATTGCTTCCTTATAGGTAAGTAATAAGCTATCAAGTGCGGTTCTCGATGAGTTCCTTCATTTCATTAAGAAGATTACAACAATATATAATATATATATATGAGTAACTTTCTAAACATAAAATAACTATTTGATTATTTAACCTTCGTTGTTATTTCCCAACAATCTCCATCAAGATGACCACTTGAGATGGTTCTTCTCATTCAATTTATAGGTTGGTCTGATATTTTTAAGATTATTTATTGTATCTGTTGAGGCAACCTCCTCAAATTGGTTCAACTAAGAAGGCTGTGTACAGAGGAAATTTTTTTGGAGAATAATAGACATCAATGAAGAGAAGAGTAAGGAAGTATGAGAAATAGGAAAGGAGACATTTTTCATAGGATAAGAATTTCTCTTCTAGAAATGATACCTATAGTTAAGAACAAACTAAAATGATTTAAAGAAATCCATGGCTCTGATACCATAAAGAGAACTATGATCTAAGCTCAAACTAACTCGATTTAAAGGATTATTTCTCAACTTCTTTCTCTGGCCTCCACCCGGCTTCTGAAATCTTCATTTCCAAGATAGACTATCTTTATGAGGTATCATATCCAATAGCAGATCTCGAGACTCAACTCACTGATGAACCCATATACTGCGTTTGCCACCATCATTTTCACCTCTCTCCGGTGGGCACTCTTTGTACAATCACCTCAAATAGGGGAGGTATAATTTGTGACTTTGGATGTGGTTTCGGATGTGGTCATTTTGGAGAGTGAAGGTTAGGAACAAAACAAGAGCAATAATGTAACTAAGAAGGCTATGTATAGAAGAATTTTTTTTTGGAGAATAATAGACATCAATGAAGTCTATAAACTATAGCAATGACGGCTACAATCTGAAATCCAGAAATTCAGCCTACAATCCTTTGTGGGATTTAACCAAAACCAAAAACCTCATAATTAAGAAAACCCTACCTTGACAATCAATCAATTTTGCTATGTATTTACAACCAAATAATTTAGCTATTAGATCAATAGTATGTTTTGGGGTTGTGTATTGTTTCCATAATTTTACAAAGTCTCAGTGAATTATTGTGATTAATGGTGATTAGATTGAGCCCGATTATTTTTTAGAAATTACTATGTACTTGATTGGATTACTAGATTTACGTGTTAGTTGTTGTGAGCTTCGTTTTCTTGGGCTCAATCATATTCTTTGTTTACTTATAGCAAATACTAGATCGGCTTTTAAATCTTCTTTTGGTCACTTTCAATTAAATTTTGTCAAGTTGGATGAAATTAATTATCTATCTTAGTTTCAAGTAGTCAAGGTCCATCTTATTGCTACCAAGCAATTTGACTATCTTACGACTATGGTACCATCCAACATAATAAAACTATTGATTAGATTGTAAGAGATGCAATGATCAAAACTCTTTTATGGAATAGCATGAACTCCTAAGGTTAGTACTTACTTTATTCAGTGTGCCTCTACTAAGGTAGTAATGTGCATCAATGTTCTTTAGACTAAACAATGTGACACAAGTATGTGACTCATGAGAAGCATTATTTGATATTTAATGTGAAGATCAATTTTTATTTGATCATTATACTTAATTCATTACTCTTTGCTAGTGATTGGATACTCATCTTCCTACCTAAGATGATCCAGCTATATTGGCCAAATGTGAAGAGGATCAGAGGGTGGTACTATATCTCAAATAATTGGGGCCTAAGTATTCATCTCTTCATCAACATATTATATCTCAGAGCTCTTTTCCTATAGTGGATGAACTCTTCTCTCAAGCTCTTCATTTTACAAGAGCTAAGAAGATTTCTTCCACACCAACTTTAGAGATGAGTGCTATGATTTCCCATGGTCCTAGTGGACGAAGATATTGTAGTCATAATTACTGAGGACATGGATGCAGTATTGTTCATAATGGAGGCCATAGTGGAGTTGGTACTTGTGGTGTCCTTAGTTCTAAAAATGATCGTGGCTCACGCTATTGCAATCATTGTCAAAAAGCCAAATATATAGAAGCTCATTGCTAGACTCTTCACCTAAGCTTGGACCAAACCTCATTGCCTGTTCAAAAGTTGGGAATTCCCTTGATCCTCCCTCATCGGTTTCACCAAATTCGACTATTGTGTAGAATACAAGCAATTTAGTTACATTAATACATGTGAGTATGATACATTGATTCGCTCTCAACACATGACAAGATCTTTAGCTCTTATTACCATCTTGGTACAAACCTCCTAAGGTAGTTCATCTTTTTGGTTTTATGCAATGCCTAACTCTTGAATTATAGACTTTGGAGCTACCAATCACATGACTAGTAATTCTAACTATTGTCTTCACTTTGTTTTACTTCTCCTTAATTGTCAAACTTAGTCACATTAGCATATGGCTCATAATCTTAGCTTGCTAGTAATTCTAGCCTATTGTCTTCATTTCATTTTACGAGAGTTGCTCATTTGAGCCCCTCTCTTTCTTTGTCATATGTCCTTCACCTATCACAATCTCCTAATAGTTTAATTTTTGTTAGCTCATTAACTAAAGAATTGAATTGTCTTGTCCTCTTCTCATTGTGTTTTTTGAGATCTGAGAACTGGACAGATGATTGGTGAGGGACATGAATGAAATGGTCTTTACTATATTGACAAGAAAGAATTAGCAGCCACACCTGTGAAGTGTACATGCATCAATATTTACTGGAAGCATTGTCATGTTGGTCATCCACCGCCAAACATTTTTCGACATTTATTTCTTGAGTCTGAGTATGTGAGTTCCTTTCAGTGCAAAGCTTGTGTGAGTCGGTAGGCATCAATCGACCTTCCTCCATAGTAGCAAGGCAACAATAACTGTTTTTGGGAGGGGAGAAGAACACTAGGAGTGCCATAACTTTTATACGGCGCTCACTTTAATGCCAAACTTTTTTTTCGCTCATTTGAGTGCTACAAGTTTAAAAAAAGCCTTCACTTGAGTGCCACTTTTGATTTAGCCACCGAAAAAGCTAACGTAGCTGACGAAAAAGTTGACGTAGCTGCCAGTGGACAATATTTTAATATATTTATTGATTTTTTATAATTTTTTTGACTTTTTTTTTTTATTTTTTTTCTTTAGGGTCGACGAGGGTCATTAATGACCCTTGTCGGCCACAGAACCCTTGGCCTAGGCCACAAAGGCCCGAGGCAAGGCCGTTGGAGCTCGACCGGCCATTGGCGAAGGCCATTGTGGCCTCGCCCGTGGCTAGCAAAGGTCTCGTTGGCTAGATATGGGTGAGGGCAGGCAAGATCCTCACCAGCCATGGGCGAGGCGTAACAGCCTTTGCCAGCGGCCGGCCAAGCTCCAATGGCCTTGCCCCGGGCCTTCATGGCCTAGGGTGAGGGTTTCGTGGCCGGCAAGGGTCACTAGTGACCTCTCCGACCCTATAGAAAAAAAAGAAGAAAAAATGGCAAAAAGAAGAGAGACGGGATGAGGAGAAATGATGTCATTTTGGACCAATGCAAGAAGAGAAGCCATGTCGAAATTGAAAAATGCACGTTGGAAATTGAAAATTATCAAAAAAAAAATGGAAAATCATAAAAAAAAAATCCATGTATGACTTTTGGCCAGAAGTGGCACTTAACTGAACGATTTTATTCCGATTTGACATTCAAGTGAGCGCCGTACGAAAGTTATTGCACTCCTAATGTTCTTCCCCCGTTTTTTGGTGTCATAAACAAGTTAGCAACTTTTATACAACAATTTTTTTGACCCAAAAAAAATGGTGTTATAAACAAGCTAGCAACTTTTATACAACAATTTTGACCAAAAAAAAAACACTCATATTACAATTGCTGCGAAAATCACTAAATCAATCCGTAACTTATTATATGGATGTCACTTCAATTTTACATATTTCAATATTACCTATGTAGTTCTAAACCCTTTTTATGAAATTCCATTCTATTTAAACTTGTGGCCTAGCATGCACAAGCTATGATTGAGGTCATGGACTTTTGATGACCATCAACAAAGGCCTATATATAGCCATTGAACTCGAGCAAGCTTGAATCACCCCAGTTGGAGGTTGCATAGGAACTTCAGAGGGAGGGAGGGAAGGAGAGAGAGAGAGGGTTCGGCCAATCTCCGGTAGAAGAAAAGGTTCCATCATACTTGATAGAGAGGGAAGGGGACATGGGGTGGGTAGGTGTTGGCGAGGCTTTGTTTAGTGGTGTTAACGGTTCATTTCAATTTTCCATGACACCCGAAAGAAACAAAATAAATGAAAATGGGGCTGTGCCTGACCTGACCTGAACCACATATGACACTAGTCATTGGGTCAGGTTGGATCTCGAGTTTTAAGTTTTTATATTTTTTTTTTTGGGGTTCCTCCTACACAGGTAGTGGGAACTGTGTAAGATGATAGAGGTGAACACCATTACCTAAAGAAGATGATCATGCTAAGAGAGCCTATACCTCAAACACTCGCTCAAAGCACAAGCATGTGAACAAAGCAAACTAGAACCAAGCGAGATCTGAGCGACAAAGATAAAGAGAAGGTGAGAAGGAGAGAGCAGAGCAAACAGAGACGTAATTGTTCTTGAAGAAATCAAAAGCAAATGATGAAAGGCTTATTGGAATCCCAAGATCTTGAAGGCGAAGATGAATGCATTCACAGAATTATAGAAATAGAGCAACCCTTTTGGCAAGAAGGGACGGAGGTAGAGTTGAAGGCATAAAAGGAATTGTCGATGAAGACAGGTATGGAACCGAAGAGAAAATTGATGAGTTTGGAGTTTATGATTTCCAGCTAGATCATGAACCATAGCTCTCGTGAGCCCTTACACGGTGGCAATGGCAATCTATACTCCTCTCATTTACGATAGCAACAACGTAGTGGAGTCAATGAAGGCGGTCTTAGATCGCTACTAATGCAGCTCTTGTGAAAGGATGTTTTGAAGGAGGACTACTAGGAGAGAGATCTAGGAGCAAAGAGCATGGGATTCTTGCTTTTCCCAAATATATTGGGCTTCGGTTTGGATACACAACCTGGACCAAACCAAAATATCATAAGACCCAAATTTTTTCTCATTACCAAATTGGTAAAAGACCCGAAAATTTCTATTCGGTTTGGCCCTTTTTGACACCCTTAGCTCTGCCTGCAATGATGACAGCAAGGCCGTGCAGATAGTGTTGCTTCAAGACCTACTAGATGGAATTTTTCCAAACTCATCATTACTGGAAGAAGAAAACCAAAAAAACAACAACCATCTCATTCAAATAGGTCACAAAAAATAGGCTCACTCAAGATCAAGTGAGGCTCCTTAAACAGAGCTTTGTATCCCACAAGAAGCTTGCCTGGACCACGAGCTCCAGCTCACAGGTGAGCTGTGTGTCTTGCCATGGCAAGTCGCCCTTTAGTACTAGAAGTGGCACATCTAGTGGCGAGCGTAGACCCTCAAGCTCAATCACAACGCCTGCTAGGTCAAGCTCAACAATGCGTTGGCTAAGTAGCGAAAGCTTGGGCAAGAGATTGTGTTCCCGAGAAAGAATAAGAAAAAGGGGATCAGAGAAAGAAAGATGAACAGTAACATAGAAAGAAAAGAAAAAAGACAAGAAAAATTACAAAAAATGAAAAAAATTACATAAAACGACATTGTACCTAAAATTGTCCATGTCAGATATTGGCTATGCTACGTAGGACAATCGACAATAATTGGATCGCAATTTCAACATTTTCGAACGAAAATTGATCGGAATAATACATTAAAATTTTACGAAAAGGTTTAAGATTTTGTTCGCACAATTGAAAGCTTAGAACTTAATTGGCATCTATTCCATAGTTTTAGGGCTGATTTAGTAATTTTTCCCATATTGCTTAACATAATTATCACTGGAAAGCACCATCTGGTGATATGTTCCAACTGGCACCCTTTCAAATGAACTGCCCCACTTAAGTAGATATAATCATAAATAAATTTGTTTTTGAGTCTCAAGAAAAGGCTATCAATAGGATAAAAAGTTAGAGAACAATGTCAATATTTCTTACTTTATAGCCCTACCTCTTACCAAAGGCTGACGAGTTAAGGAAAGCGTGAACTATTGAAACAAAATATGTGTGTTTGAGAGAAGTGCAAGAAATTGAACTTGTGATCATAAATACTTATACCCTATGAAAATTGAGAACGCACCAATTAATTAAACCGCATAAAATTTACGACCATTTATATTTGATATATATTAGACTCGTCAAACATGTGGCTTTTGTAGAAAATGGTCTAATTCAAATTGACCAATTTAACCTATTGCCTCAGCTTGGCCCACATACAATACAAGTTTAGAGACCCATATCTAATTGACTCGGCCTGGCCTAGACCTAACTCATACTTGATCCATCCCACACTCACTCTCGGCAATTTTTCTCCTTGTTTGTTTTCTTTGAAGATGGGGCAACTCCATGGACCAATTAGCTGAATCAATGAAGGAGCTAGGGTGCTTGAGTTGAGTCGATTCGTGGCATAGAACTTCACATGAAGCATGGAGCAACATAAAGACATGGGTGAGTGTTGTGCTAATGGACAATATCACTTATGTGGAAGGTTTCAGGGTCAGGTGATGGAATGGGCCATGAAGGTGTCTATGAGGTTAAGAGTGGTGGGACTTGCCCAAGTAATAAGCAATGCTCTCGCTCTCATAAACTAGTTCTCTTCACCTTGATGTTAATAGGCTAGTTTGGTCTGGTTTCCAAGTCGAATATGACCCAATGCTTATCCATAAATTGCGTAATCATGTTGCCCTATCACCATCATCTAGGTGTCGGTGACAATTTAGTCTATTTAAAAAATAAATATAAAAAGAAAATTAAAAAAATCGAATTTTTTTTCCTAAAAAATCTCAGAGTTTAACAAATAGTAAAATGGCAAAATATAAATAAATAATAAGAAGAACAACATTGCACACGTGGAAAATTCCAAATCTGTTACGATGCTTGCTTTGACTAGAAGCCTCAAAGCTACAACAATCTGCAAAGATAGTTGCTTTGGCTCTCTATAATTGAGTGTCTAAAATTTTTTAAACTATAATAAAAGCCCTGTGATTTATATTTGATACCCCAACGCGTATGTATGTTTTGGTTCCTACGTGTTATTGAAGAAATTAGCATGGCTGGTTGTCCTTCTCATTGCATTGTAAAGCAGGAAAGCAAGATGCCCTGGACATTACTCTTTGCTTGTGCATTTGGTTTGGTTTTGGGAAATGTTTTTGGAAAATACAAAAGCCTTTAGGCTAAATAAATTTTTGAAATGCATATAATATTTGATAAATTTTATTTTAAAAGCACAATGGAAAATAATTTCCACTTAAATATCGTTTGGTAAAAATTACACTTTGCATTTGAAATTTTGGTAAATTTCTTTTTTTTGGAAAATCTTACACTATTTGTCTATGACTAAGTTCCACCAACGGTCGACCAGCCTTGCATAGGGTAGCGCAACCCAGGCGACAATCACATGGAGTCTAACGACTTAGGCAATGCTTGGGTCAAGGGAGATAGTGGCTATCAAATCAATTGCCCGTGGCTAAGGCCTTCACTGACAACATTACGATTTTCAAGGACAAATCTAGAATTATGATAGTTAAGCGAGGATAAAGTTGAAAAGAAAAAAAAAATCTATTTGCATTCTAGAAATGCAACATTTCAAAACACCTCTTGATCTATATTGGACTAAGGCCTTTAAATGCACTTCCCCAAAGTTCTTCGAAAAAAAATTTCCAAATGCCATTTGTAATTACCCATGGGACTTTAAACCTCCAAAGAGCTTTACAAATACTCAACTAAACGCACCATAAATGGATTGAAAGTAGGTTCTTTTCATACCAACTAATATAGGTCATTAATTGATTTTTATTTATTCAGTCCATCGTTACCTATTTAAATCCTAGGCAACCCATATATCACTCAAGTCATTTAATACAAGTTGAGATATGAACTCGTGATCGATTTTGCCACCTTTAGAAGAGAAGGGTATTTCATACTTCCTTTCATCATTCGTCTTGCATAATGACCAAGAAAATATGATTTAGGCTCCGTTTATTTCGCAGAAATTGAATAATTTAGAATGCATTTAAAAAAAAATCACTTATATCACTTGAAATCATTAATCAATGAATTTTTTTTATTATCGATAATAATTTATATCTAATGAAAATATTTTTATTTATTTATTTTTATAAGAGATATAAATGATATTTTTAGATAAAAAGATTTTCAAATTATTTATTTTTTTGAGATACAAATGCACCTGTGATGAAAGAAGAGTCGCGTAAAAGTGCTTGCTAAAGAAAGACAACATGGACTACAATTTGCACCAGGCGCTCGAATTTAAGTATCTCTCCCATCCCAAGGAAAGTAAAATAACCAAAGATTAATCACACGACAGCCACTCAGAAAATGGGGCAACGCCAGCCTGTCCAATCATGAATCGAGGCTTTTGTCCTTGGATCGCTAGCGGAGTCCCGTCGGTGACTCTTCTAGCAATTCCATGTCTCTCTTCTTCTTCTTTTTCCTTTATATTTTTGTGTTTTGATGCATTCTAGAGTCAAAGTTGGAGGACTAGAGATTTTAATATCGACTCTGTATAGTAACATTTCAAAGAAGAAAAAAATTATGATTCCTAGCCCACTCACTCCTTTTAAAAAGAAACTCACATCTTCATTGATTAGAATAGTTGATCGATTCTCATATTATGACTAATCCATCCATGATTATGAATCATGGATTTGTGTAAAAGAAAAACAAAAAGAGTGCACATACGAATTAGTGCAATCGGTATCTACCCGTGTTTGTACTCCTGATATATAATAACTACATGTTATTTGGTATTGAAGTTATATAGAGGAATAGATTGCGCTATCTCCACTAACCTTTAGTGGCCAAGTCAAAAGGGCAACAATAAAAAATGCTAAAACTTAAATTAAAATTACACATTACATGAGAAGATCAAGGATTCATTAAACTAGTACTACATGCATCGGTAGCTGATTTATTTTTTTATTCATGTAATCAAAAGCATTATCTTGAAGAAACAAAAGAACATCAATTGAGAATCATTGAAGAGGAAGAGAATCAATTTAATATCAAGATTTTCTGGAGTCCTTGGATCTCGTGAATGGATGCTTTTACCAATGAAGGGGGATATCAATGAGGTCAAAAGCTCGAAATTGGAGTGCAAACCGAGACACGAAGAGAAATTTGGGATCACTGCTGAAAGAAGATATCAAGTTTTATTTTATTTTTTCCATTTACAAGAAATAAATGCTTGACTTTATCGTCAGATTCTTTTAATACTGACTTCACATGGTTATGGCTTTGGACTCACCCTAGCATGTGGATGACATTGATTATGCCTAATGTAAAAAAAATTCATTAAAATGAGGGGTACCTGAGGTTTCATGGAAATTTTGATTCACTGCAGTTTTTTTATTCAATCAAGTTTCCAAATTTTAAGAATCTGCTCATTGCTATTTTATGAAAAACTAGTTATATTATAAGTGGCATAACAATTAGATAGTATCTTGAGTCAACTTTTGCGCATTAGATTAAGTCCAACTCCTCAATCCTGTCAAAAGTAAGCTATCTACGCTGAATTAGGGGATCCATCGGAAATAAAAATTTCTCGTGATTTTAACCCCAAGTGGTTGTGGCAACTAGGAATCGAACTTAGGACCTAACATTGAAATATAAAATGCCAATCGTTCTAACTGAAAATTCAACAATGAAGAAAAATCCAGTTCTAGGGTTCATGGAGTCTAGGGCACACATGAAGCAAGGCCACTTGCTCCACCGCTATCATGGGTTCAATTTTCTTAGTCCAAGTAACGCTTTGCTAGTCATATAATAATATACACTCTGTAAGAAAAATCTATCATGTTATTAGCCGCCACGAGGATGAAACATGTGCCTATCGTTTGACCATCGCTATAGACCCCAAGTCCTATGGGATTTCGTACCATGGTTTGCGGGATAAGCTTCGCCAGCTAAAGCTAAAATCCAGTGTTTCTCACTCAGCTGTAAATTCATCGTAATTCAGCGTTAGAGAATATCCTTTGGCAGCATTTCGCAGACCTCCTTTCGCAAAACCCTAGACGGAGCACCCAACTCGAGTCGATAACATGTGCTGCGCGACCCCTTACAGATCGGAAACTCGAAGTTTATGAACGGGAGACGAAATAAAAGGAAGTCCAAAGGAAGACGGCTCTCGGCCGCGGAAACCCTAGATCGAATGATGCGACTGGTGCAAGCAAGAACAAGGGGCTGAGCGCCAGAAAAAACCATGTCGTTTCTCCTAAGTTAAAGCAAACGTATGTTGTGCACCAGACCCGCAGATCCGGAACCTCATAATCTGGAGTAACCCTTTTGTTATGTGTTTTCTATTTTAATAAAGAGTAGTAGTGTCCACGTTAATGCAGAGTCTGAAACACTGCATCGTATAGCCCGGAAGGATGCCAGATTAGATACTCAAGAAATCTCAAAACGTATCAGGCATGTAGCTTAGATAGGCTAGGGAATAAATACAATGTTCTACTTCCGTTGTTTTTGGCTTGTCAAAACAGACCCATAGCTTTTTTCAATAGAGTTAATAGAATGAAAACTCCAAACTAGTATACATATGACAAATTTACCCTAAGTTTTTTTTACCACCAAAACTACAAATTGATATATTTGTAACAAACTTACCTTTCATTAATTTTCATCAAATTTTACCATCAAATTGCTAAGCTAGATGACATGTGACCATTGACAAGTATACTCGTTTAGAGTTTTATTCTTCTTTTGTCATAGGTATACCACTTTTGGTTTTTCCAGATATTAATCCAATTTAATGGAAATTAACGGAGGGTAAATTTGTTACAAATGTACTAGTTTGGGATTTTTTATGGTTAAAAAAGTATTTTGTGAATAAATTTATCACATGTATACTAATTTATTTAGGATTTTTGATTGTCAAAACAATTAGGTTGAGGTAAATTTGTTACAAGTATGCCTATTTCGGATTTATCATGGCATTAAGCATTTTTTATAAGTGACGAACTAAGAAGTCCTAGAGAATTGGCGAGACTGACTCATAGGCTTGAAGGACCAATGTGAAGTTGAAGTGGAGAATGCACCCTTCGATTATCGCACTTATCCCTTAATTTTATCATCACTATCATGTTATTTGTACAGCTAAATTAAGCCACTCATCTTACATTTTGATTTTTCTGGGGTCCCATTTCGTTATCGAGTCACAATTTGTTCATGTGATGACTATAAATAAGACTATTCACGATACATGATTATCATATTAAAGTGCCCCCTTTCAACATACTAATATACCCCCAGAATCAGCCCATTCTAAAATACATTGGAGCAAACCCTTACTCAATTAGTATAAATGCCTTTTCTGTCACTAGCTTCTCTTCTTTTATGTTCAATATTTCTCTATATTCATCCATACCAAGCATTCATCTTTGAGAAATTCCAACTCTTACTCCTTTCAGCACCATACTTCTAGATGATGGAATTTGTCTCGTCTACTTAAATCGATCACAATTTGCTTAGCATTATTAATTATATCATTTATTTGAAATGTAATATTTGATTGAGGTGAATAGAAAAGTCATGCTTCAAGAGCACTTAAAAATTTCCAGATAAGTAATTACAGTAATATACCTACATACCAGACATAGTTCAAATGAGCTAATCAATCAACCAGATCATGTAATATGTCAATTGAGCACGTGTCACTAACATCGCAATATGTGGAACGGTCACAAAAGGGCACGCATAAGTTTGACCTTAATAAATTCCACCTTGCCCTAGCTGGCTAACATTATAATAATTTGGTCTTAGCAGGGGGGCAAAAACCACTTAGAATCACTACATAAACCCTCTATAAATTCTTCCTCGAGAAGACCCAAATCACCCACTTCTCTTCACACACATCCTCTCTCCAAAAAACCCTCAAGAAACCCAGAGCAGCAGAAGCCATGGCTTCAGCTCCAAGCAAGGCTTTTCTGCTTGTTCAGCTCTTGCTCCTCCTCAGCTGCTTCCAAGAAGCCTCCTGTTTCTTCCCCCACCCGCCAGTTCACCCTCCGACCCAGCACCACCACCACTACCACCACCATGCTCCCGGCCACCCTCCAGTCTACCCACCTTTTCACGCGCCGTCTCCCCGCCACAGTCACCCCCTGATCCCCGCACCCGCTCTTCCTCCCTTCCATCCTCCAGCTCACCCCCCGATTAAACCGCCGTTCCACCACCCTCCTTCTCCGAGGAGCTTCATAGCCGTTCAAGGTGTTGTTTATTGCAAGTCCTGCAAAGACACCTTCTACGGCGGCTTTAAACCCATTTTTGGTGAGTTAAGTATACTTTTTAGAAAGAAAAAAATTCTCTCTGCCCCTATATTCATGACATGATTAAAAAGGTTGACAAAGTACAGCATATATATACACAGTCTACTTCTTATCTTACCTCGCAGTCGAATATGGTTGTTTATAAGAAGTTGGTCAAAAGCACACAAGATAGTGAAGTCGTTCTAGCAATTTTCTTTCCTGGAGAGTCGAAGCCAACGACCTCTATGCTGTACTTCATAGAGTTCAAGGCCCAGTGTACCTCCATGTTGTACTTATTTTCCTTAGTTCAATAACTTCAACTTCTTCAACTCCCATTAAACGGTTGCGCATTATTGTTTTGGAGAAAAGTTTGCTCGCTAGCAGCCTTAATCACCATTTTGATTTTTTTTTTTTTTGGTGTAAATATGTGAATATCATGTTTTTTGATAGTATTTATATATCATAATAAATCTGAAATGGCCATTGGAGATGAGGAGGGTAAAAATTATTTTCGAAACAAGCCATCTCTTTTTGTTAGCTTCCCACCAGTTTTCTTCTCGAGCATAATGCGAGTAGTCTCTGTTTTTGATTAGTTATAAAGTCAGAAGGTTAAAAATTATCTTGAAACGGCTAATCTTCTTCATTAGCTTCTACAAGTTTTTCCTTTCCCCTTAAAACTACATATCCTAACCGGCCAGTATGTTCATGGTTCAGGTGCCGAAGTGAAGCTCTGGTGCAAGAACACCAAGTACTCATTGTCGGAGACCACTAAGACCGACAAGAACGGCTACTTCTTCCTCCAAGCACCGAAGAAGGTCACAAGCTACGCCTCCCACAAGTGCAAGGTCTTCTTGGTCTCATCTCCAAACCCCTCATGCAGTCAGCCATCCAATCTCAACGGCGGATTGACCGGCGCCACCTTGAAGTGGGAGAAGCCATCCTCTTTCAAGCTCCCGTTCACCCTCTTCTCGGTTGGACCTCTCGCATTCGAGCCCAAATGCAGAGCCCGAGGACCCCTGTGAACTTCCCACCGTGTGTCTCCCTAGCTTCTATTGTCGTTGAGTGCTATCGTGGTTCCAGTTTCCATGAAAGAAAACGCTGTACTTGTGCTTAATGTATTTGTTAGTCGGTTTATTTGAGTGATAATAAATGATATAAAAGAGGGGGCGGACACCTCTTACTACAGATGTTATCTTTTACATACGAAAAAGTAACCTCTAACGCGACAAATCATAAGGTCACCTAAAAACGACAAATGAAGCTTTTGCCAACTTAGAGTCAACCAAAGACGACAAAATTGTTAAGTTTTTTGCTTTTGGGTCAACCAAAAACAACAAGTTCTTAAGTCTGTTGGCTTAGGTCATTCCTTAAGGCGACAGAATTAGAGTTTCGTTCTCTTAAGTTGAACTCAAGCGATAAATCATGATTTCACCCTTCTTTGTCTCTCCTTTTCCCGTTTTCACTCCCGTGCCTGGTGGTAGATCTATTGTCCTTTGCACCGTCATGCCAAGAATTGGCGATTGTAGGAGTGAGCATATTAGACCGCCCAAACCTAGACTGGAGTGGATCGGACCAAACCAAACCGGCCAATTTGGTCCAGTTTCGGAGGCATTGGTCCAATTCCCGGTTCCATAAAAATGGAAACTGTGATTTTCGGTCTGGTTTGTTGAAGATACATTTGAAGATCCTGATTATGCCACCAATTCTAATTAGGATCTGACTGATTCAAATAGTATGTTATTGATTTAGTAATATGAAATTTATAATTCTGTGTATTATTTCCTGTTATTCTTCTGTTCTTTTGCATTATAAAGTGAAGAATGTAAACTATATAGAAATCAATATACAATCCAGAAATTCACTTCGTCATTCTTTTCTTCCTCGGTTTCTATAATGGTATCGAAGCCATCTTTCTGGGCCTAGCATCTGCAAAACTTCATAATTGCCTTTCGGTTTTCTTCCGGTAGATTGTTGCAAGTCCTTCATCCTGCAAACAAAACTAGCAAAGCGATTAAGGAATTCGGAAATTTTTTGATACCATGGCGACAAAAGAACTACCTCAAGACCAAACCCCATTGTCATCGGATTCAGTTGCTCTGCCCGAAGAGGAACAATCCCCTATTCCAGGCCAATTACACAGACTTAGTCAGTGGCCTCCCACGTTTTAGCCAATGTACTGGTACGCGGTCCAAGGCCAATGGGCCACTGGGTTGGGACAGTCATGGGCCCATCTCCCATCCTCTGGGCCGGGACAGCATCCATCAGGGTAAGAACCTTCGGGCTTTGGAGCCCAACCCAATGGAGGCCAGCCCATTCATCCACAAGAGAACAATCGGACTAGAAATTCAAGTCAGCCGAATCCGGGTCACAGATCCGGATTTTTTCCAAGTCAAGGAACAAATCCCTACTCGACACTTCCGCCTGGATTCATGATGTCTGCCTTCCCTATTGGTGACAGCGATCGGCCCGAGCTCGGTGAACCCCTCTATACCTTACCAACCAACGACTTGGAACTTCGCCTCATCAATCTCCAGCTCACAAGATGGGAAAACTACATGACTTGGCCTCCGGATCTTCGGCAAGCCTTATAAAAAAGGACAAGAACAACTTCCTTGATGGAGCCGTCCCTTTTCCAACAGATGAATGCCATCGATGCCTTTGGAGGAAATGTAACCAGCTAGTATGTACCTAGATCGGTAATTGCCTTGCTCTAAACATCGCGGCCAGGCTCCCTTCGATTGAGGACTCGAAAATTTTCTAGGATAACATTCGAGAGATGTATGGATGCCTAGATCGAGCCAAGCTTTTCTTGATCACCCAAGCCTTGACCGAATTGAAGCAAGGGAACTTTTTGTTTACCGCTTACTTCAATCACCTTTCCACCCTATGGAACAAACTTGAGGCGGCCGAAGAATGCTTATAGGGACCCGAGAGTGCTCTGAGATAGTAGAAGGAGATGAGAGATAGAAAAAAGGCTACTAGATTCTTACTAATCCTTAATGAATCATACTCAGCGTTTTGGTCTTAGATCCTTGCAATGGAGCCTCCGCCTCCACTCAGCCGCATATACCAATTAGCCATTTAAGAAGAGAGCCAACGGCTCACCACAGCTGAACAAACTCGAGGAGAAGAAGGAATGAACCTCGTCGTCTTTGGAGGTGGTGGCTTCGGCGAGAAGGGCAGCGGATCTATTAAGGCTGCTCTAAACTCCAAACCCGCTTCTATGGCTACAACAAGAAAGCAAACGGAAGGGAATCCTAGGGTTCTTCAAATAGATGGGATGAGGGTAGAGGATCGGATGGTTGGGATAAAGGGACAGATCCAATGGTCCTTATCAACGCGTGGTGATGGATGGTCCGTATTCACTAATCACCTCGGCCGGATTGGACAGCCCTTATTGAACCACGTCAGCCCCCACTTATAGAGGATCCTACGGCTCACAGGGTGCCACATCATCAAGGAAAATCAATGGGCAAAATGGTAAATTCAAAAATAAGTATTGTGAATATTGCAAACGTCGACATTATACCATTGATACATGTTGGAAATTACATAAAAAGCTTACTGATAAATTTAAAAAAGAAAAAGAATCCTTAGTTTATCAGGTTTCCATGCAAAGAATTGATGGGACACAACAAATAATTTCGTAGAAGCAGTACCAACATGTTGTGCAAATCATGCATCAACTAAAGATCAACAACAAGAATTCTGCATTCTCAAGTTTTGTTCATAGGGAGAATTCATTTTCAATTGATGCATGGATAATCGATATAGGGGCAAGTGACTACATAATATGCAACAAGCATTTATTTACTCATGTGGATAAATGATCACAGTTTCCTATATTAATACGTCTTTCAAATGGAAATGTCATTCATGTTAACAAAGTCAGAACTATTGAACTTGGTCCAACTTTAGTTCTCAAAAATGTCTTTTATATCTCTGATTTTGAATACAACCTTCTCTCTGTCTTCAAAGTCTGCAAAGACAATTCATGTCATGCCATATTCAATCCCGACAATTGTTTCTTTCAGGACATTTCGATTGGGAAGTTGATGGACTTGGGTACTATTACATAAGAGCTATATTTCTAGATTGATTTCCCAGGAGATTTAGAATTATTAAATAAAGGCATTTCTTGTAATACTATCAGTAGAAATAAAATTCTCTTTTTTCATAAGAGATTGGGCCATAGTATATGTTTTCCTCATCCTAAATGTCTAATATGTCCTTTAGCTAAGCAATCTCAAGCATCATTTCCCACAAGTACTTCTCGAACAAAGTTTTTTTCTTATGTTATATAGATATTTGGGGTCCTTACCATACTCCTCATCGTGATGGGTCCTGCTTTTTCCCTACAATTGTTGACAACTATACACAAGCCACTTGAGTTTATCTTATGTAATCAAAAAGCCAAGCATTTACTCATAAATTGAATTCTGTTTCCTTAATCAAGAATCAATTTGATAAATCTATACATCGAATTCGTACAAATATTGGACATGAATTTTTCACTTCTAATTGCATCAAATTTCTATCCTCTCATGGAATACTTCATGAAAGTTTTTGCACTTACACTCCACAATAAAATGGAATTGTCAAGCGTAAGCATAGACATCTCTTGGAAGTAGCTCGTGCACTAAAATACTAGGCCTTCATGCCTGAAGATCATTGGGGAGATTGTGTGGTCACAACCGCTTATTTGATTAATCACATGCCAACTAGAATTTTTAATGGAAGAACTCCTTTTGAAATGCTCTATAACAAATATCCTGAAAATGATCATCTTCGAGTATTTGGTTGTTTATATTATGTGACAAATATGGGTCCTTTCGATGAGATGGGTCCTCATGCCAATCAATGTGTCTTCATGGGATATCATACACTCCATAAAGGATACAGAGTTATGGAAATTTTTACAATGAAGTTCTTTATAAGTAGAGATTTCATTTTTCATGAAGTTTTTTCCCATTCAAGGATATGATATCCACATCAACTTCTTCGTCATTAGAGAATAGTCATCCCTTTCTATCTAAAGATGACTTATCAATGGCTCCACAATATTTGTTGGTTACTCCGAAACAACCGATACTTGTTCATTAGGATCCACCCATTTCTCCAACATTATCTGAAGTTGGATCTCCATCGTTATACTCTACAACATCTAAGGCCATTCGTACAGCTGCACCTTCATCGAAGCATGTGATAGATAAACCTTCACTAGCACCAAAACAAATAGTAGCCCACAGCCTCAACATTATGGACGACAAATTCGCCCACCCATGTGGACTAAGGATTATGTTTGTTTTGCCAAGAGTTATTCAGGTACAAAATATCATGTTTCCTCATATGTTGCATTTAATAAACTGTCCCTTGAACACATACGTTGTATCAGTTGTTTATCGAAAGAACATGAACCATCTTCTTTTAAAGAAGCATCACATGATCCCCGATGGCAACATGCAATGGAATCAGAACTCAATACCCTAGTAGAAAATCGTACATGGGATATTGTTCCACTACTCACACATCGGAAGCCGATCGGCTATAAATGGGTATGCAAAATAAAGTTTAAAGCGGATGGTTCTATTGAATGCTAAAAGCTGGGTTAGTAGCTCAAGGATTCACCCAAAAAGAAGGTTTTGATTATCATGAGACATTCTCTCCAGTCGCCAAGGAAGTCAATGTTCGATCCTTCCTATCTATTGTCGCTATTCGAATTTGGTCATCACATCAAATGGATGTCCAAAATGACTTTCTTCATGGAGACCTAGATGAAGAAATTTATATAGAGCTTCCATTGGGATTATGCAAATAGGGGGAGTCGCTAGTATATCGTATACGCAAATCCCTATATGGATTAAAGTAGGCATCTAGACAGTGGTATGGCAAATTTAATGGTATACTTGTCATGGGTAATAATGATTCTTGTGTTGCAAAATTCAAAGAGTATATGCATTCTACTTTTCATATCAAGGATCTGGATTAGCCCCCCTCCCCCAATATTTTCTCGATATAGAAATTGCTTGGTCAAATAAAGGCATCAGCCTTAGTCAGAGGAAGTTCATCCTTGAAATCATTTCAGAAGCTGGATGATCAAGTTGCAAGCTAGTTGTCATACTAATCAAACATAATGTCAAGCTGACCACTCATGAGTATGATAAGGATTCCTCTTGATCTATTGAGGATCCATTACTAAAAGATCCATTGGGATATCAACGACTAGTTGGGAAATTGATATACCTTACTATGACAAGACCCGAATATGCTATGTAGTGCAGATACTTAGTCAATTCATGCACAATCCAAAAATGTCTCATATGAATGCAGCCTTAAAATTGTGAAATATCTAAAGGGATGTCCTGGATTTGGAATATTCTTGTCTCATGACTGCAACATGAAGATGACAACTTTTTGTGATACAGATTATGCAACTTGTTCAATGACTAGAAGATTTGTCACTAGTTTCTATGTTAAATTGGGAAGATCACTAATCCCATGAAAGACAAAGAAACAGTCAACAGCATCATTGTCATCAACCAAATCGAAATATTGAGCCATGGTAAAAACTACCTACGAAATTGTTTGGATATGAGGATTACTCTCAAACCTTGGATTACAGGTCATTGGACCAACTAAGTTATTTTTCTGACAATGATGTTGCACTCATATTGGTAGCAAATCTAGTATTTCATGAGAGAACAAAGCATATAGAAATTGATTGTTACTTTACTCAAGATAAAATCATAGAAGGAATCATTGTAATGAAGGGAATTGGAACTATGAATCAACCTATGGATATCTTCGTTAAGCCATTGTGTCAGAGACAACATGCATACTTATTAAGCAAGCTAAGTGTCCTCGTTATATATAGACCACCAGCTTGAGGGGAAGTGTTGAAGATACATTTGAAGATCCTTGATTATGCCACCAATTTTAATTAGGATCCAACTAATTCAAACAATATGTGATTGATTTAGTAGTAGGAAATTTATTATTCTATGTGTATTATTTCCTTTTATTCTTTTGTTTCCTTTACATTATAAAGTGACCAATGTAAACTGCATAAAAATCAATATATAATATAGAAATTCACTTCATCATTCTTTTCTTCTTCGGTTTAAGTCACAATTCCCTATTCTGAGGCAAACCGAATCGAATTAGACCAACTTTTTTTAATTTCTTAAAAATAACAATAAATCATCAAATAGACTATATTTCTTAAATACACATATATAAACTTAAACACAAGTAGAGTTTGACTTCTCAATATATGAAAACATATCCGATTGGTTTTATTGTGACCGCTCCAAAATCGAACCGGATTGATTGGTCTAAATCATGGCCACTCTTTAGTGAAAAAAAAAGTGGCCAGTTTCATCAGACCGGACCAAGCCTAATCGGAACTGACGGTCCGGTCAAATTTCCGGTCCTAGGACCAAGCAGTCCGATCCCCAGTTCCCAAAATTGGGAACTATTCCTCATGGTCCAGTTCCCGATTCCATTTTGAAATCGAACCAAACTAGGAATTGATCACCCTTAGGCAATTGGGCCCATGGCCTCGTAGCCTCTACCGCATTACACTTTGTTTCACGGGTATAAAATTCTTTCAAAGTGGTGGGTCATTTCTTGCTGATAGAAAACAAGAAAGGAGACATCTTGAGTCTCACTATGGCAGCCAATAAAGCTGCATCAAAAGGGGAATTTTGGATTTCGATGGCCGCCTCATTAAATTGATGAAGATTATCTTTAGTTACACTCCCGGTTGTGCTTAATTGCCGGGAGTGAATTCTCTGTTATTTGGAAGCATTGGCTGCAGCAGAAATTGGTTTGCTGATCGATGAAAGAAGTTGACGGATCGCGGTTTCAATATACTAAATCCTATTTTGGCTACCTAGTGGGTTGCTAGGAAAGGCCAACATATGATCACGTAGTAAATATTGGGTACACTAATTATGTCACGTCGTCTATAGACTAATCCATTCAAAATGCAACACGTGGCGTATCAGGCCCACTTTGCATCTTCCTCTCTCCTCTATTTGTTACTTCCCCCTTCTCTCTCATCTTCTCCATCCCTCATCTTCTCTACTTGCCACTTGCTTTTCTTCCTTCCTTTTGTGTCCGCTATGGCTAGAGCTTGAGCCCAAAGCCATGGCTGCTTTGGCCATGAAGCTCAACCTTGAATTCGAAGTTTGAGGCGGCCTTAGCTACTTGAGTTTCGAGCTCAACCTAAAGCTCATGGTAATGGCAACTTGAGCTTCAAGCTCATGGCCATGGTGACATGAGCTTTGAACTCCTGTCCATAGCTGCTAGATTGAGACACTCGAGGACATGGACGCTCAATATGGAGTCTCTAACTTCCATGGCCACATAGTTCGAGCTTGAACTCAAGCTAGCAACAACCATGGTGGATTGAGCATGAGGTCACAACCATGATTGTCATATCTCGACCTTACAATCATGGCCACTTGAGCTTTGACATATTATTGCCATGGTGTCACTTGAGCTCAAGCTCATGGAAGCCATATTTACTAGAGCTTCGGGTGTGTGACTATGGGGAGAGAGAGAGAGAGAGAAAAAATAAAAGTAGGATGAGAGAGGAGAAAGGAAGATTTAGGTAAGGTGGGCCAAACACAGCACGTGTTGCCCAATGAATGGATTTGGCATTTTGCTAAGTTGGCGTGACTAATGTACTCAATATTTTCTCATAATCATGTATAGTGCTGCATGCAGCGCCATAACAGTCCAAAACGACTCAACATGATTCAAAGGGTATTTTGAACCGCCATTAGGCCCATCAAACAAGTGGATTGGGTCGGGTTGGGTTGGGTTAAGTTAGGTTTGAGTTAGGTTGAAACTTATCCAATCTAAATAGACCAATTTAACCTGTTTTGACCAATTTTTATAAAATACAAATTTAGTGAATCATACCCAACCCAACTTATATTATTAAAAACTTCCATATCTAACCTAATTTATGAAAGCTCACACCCAAACTGAGAGGAAAGTGCAGAGTGAGTGAATGCGAGATCAAGTGAGGGCTAAAAAGAATGAAAAAAGAGTTATAAATGTAGATTAAGTCTAAATAAGTTGTAAACCTATTTATGACCCATTTAATACTCATATTATTTTTAAACTAATTTACAACTCATTTACTTAATATAACTAATCCATTTAATACTTATATGAGTTAAAAAATAGGTTAATGAGGATGAAACATGTGCCTAACGTTTGATAGTCACTATAAACCCAAAGGTCTATGGGATTTCGTAGAATGGTTTACGGGACAAGCTTAAAATTATAATCCATTCTTCCTCACTTAGCCGTAAATTCATCGTAATTTGGCATCTGGGAGTATTCTTTGGCAGCATTTCGCGGAGCTCTTCTTTTACAAAACCCTAGATGGAGCACCTAAATCGAGTCAATGACATGTACTGTGCGACCCCGGACAGATCGGATACTCGAAGTTCATGAATGAGAGATGAAATGGAAGGAAGTCCAGATGAAGACTAGATCAAACGATGCAACTGGTGCAAGCAAGAACGAGCGGAGTGAGCGCCAGAAAACACCATGTCGTTTTTGCTGAGTTACCCGCGTAGCCGGAACCTCATATTCAGAAGTAACCCTTTTGTTATGTGTATTCTATTTAATGAAGAGTAGTAGCGTCCACGTTAATGCAGAGTCCGAAACACTGCATTTTATAAGACCGGAAGGATGCCAGATTAGAAACTCAAGAAATCTCGCAACATATTGTGCACGTAAATTTGCTAGGTTAGGCAACAAATACAATGTTCTACTTCCGTTGTTTCTGGCTTTTCAAAACCGATCCATAGCTTTTTTTTTAATAATTGACGAACTAAGAAGAAGTCCCAGAGAATCGGCGAGACTAACTCACAGGCTTGAACGGGAGAGGTGAAGATGAAAAGGAGAATGGACCCTCTGATTATCGCACTTATCCCGTAATTTTATTATCACTATCCTATAATTTGTACAGCTAAATTCAGTCGCTTATCTTCCATTTTCGTTGTTGAGTCACAATTTATTTGTGTGGTAGCTATGAATAAGACTATTCACAATAAATGATTATCATATAAAGTGCCCTCTTTCGGCATTCAAAAATATCTCCGGAATCAGCTCATTCTAAATTACATTGGAGGAAACCCCTATCGAACAAGTATAATTGTCTTGTCTTATCACTGGCTTTTCTCTTCATTTATGTTCAAATATTTCTGTGTATTCATCTGCATCATGCATTTACTCTTAGAGAAATACCAACTCCTGCTCCTTTTAAAACTACACTTCTAGGAGAGGAAATTTGTCTTGTCTACTCAAATCAACCTCAATTTGCTAAGCTTTATAAATTGTATCGTTTATTTAAGTTGTATTGATCAGTTAAGATGAATAGAAAGGTCATGCTTCAAGAGAACCTAAAAGTCTTCAAATAAGCAATGACTGTAATTTACTTACCTGTCATACATAGTTTAAAAAAGCTAATCAGTCCGCTGGATCATGTAATATGTGTATTGAGAATGTGTCTTGAAGATCGCAATATGTGGAAAGGGCACAAAGGGGTACAAGTTTAACCTTAATTAAATTTACCTTGCGCTAGCTGGCTAACATTATGATAATTTGGTCTTATCAGGGGGAAAGAACCACTCGGAATCGCTCCGTAAACCCTCTATAAATTCTTACTCGAGAGGACCCAAATCAGCCACTTCTCTTCATATTCATCCTCTCTCCAAAGAAACCCTCAAGAAACACAGAAAAGCAGAAGCCATGGATTCAGTTCCAAGCAAGGCTTTTCTGCTTGTTCCGCTCTTCCTCCTCCTCAGCTGCTTCCAAGAAGCCTCCTGTTTCTTCCCTGACCCTCCGGCTCACCCCCAATTAAACCGCCGGTCCACAACAATCCTTCTTTGAGGACCTACATCGTCGTTCAAGGTGTCGTTTATTGCAAGTCCTGCAAAGACACCCTCACCGGCGCCAAACCTATTTTTGGTGAGTTCTCTCCCTAAGTATACCTATTAGAAAAACAAAAAATCTCTCTGCCCCTACATCCATGAAATGATTACAAAGGTTGTTAAAGTACTGCATATATACATTCATTGTCCGTCTTATCATACCTCACAGCCGAAAATGGTTGTTCATAAGAAGTTGATCGAAACCACACGAGATGGTGAAGTTGTTCAAATGTTTAAACACGAACTCACCGCATTATTTATTTGACATGTTGTAGACCATCCAAGAGTGGCTTCATTACTATTTATAGCATTGTTCTTTCCAGGAGAATCAAAGCCAATGACCACTATGCTGTCTTCGTAAAGTTAAAAGCCGAGTATTCCTGTGTTGTACTTCATTTCCCAAGTTCAATTACTTTAACTTCTTCGACTTCGACTGTATTTATATATCAAAATAGATCTAAAATAGCCATTGTACATAAGGAGAGTGAAAAAATTTTCGAAACGGCCAGCTCCTTTCGTTAGCTTCCCACCAATTCTTCTCGAGCATAAAACGAGTAATCTCTGTTTTTGATTAAATATAAAGTCAGAAGGTTAAAAACCATCTTGATACAACTAACCTTCTTCATTAGCTTCCACAAGTTTCTCCTTTCCCCTTAGAACTACATAAACTTACCGGCCGGTGTGTTCATGCTTCAGGTGCCGTAGTGAAGCTCCTGTGCCAGAACACCAAGGACTCAGTGTCAGTGACTGCGACGACCGACAAGAACGGCTACTTCTTCCTCCAACCTCCGCTGACGGTCATTAGCTTCGCCTTTCAAAAGTGCAAGGTGTTCTTGGTCTCATCTCCAATCCCCTCATGCAGTCAGCCATCTAACCTCAATGGCGGATTGACCGGTGTCTCCTTGAAGTGGGACAACCCTTCCTCGATCAAGCTTCCGTTCATCCTCTACTCAGTCGGACCATTCGCATTCGAGCCCAAGTGCACATTCCCAGGTTCCAAGTGAACTCCCCATCGTGTGTCCCTGCCCTCTATTGATGTCGAGTGTTGTCGTGGTTCCAGTTTCCATGAGAGAAAAGTTTGTACTTGTGCTTAATGTATCTGTTAGTCGGTTTATTTGATTGACAATAAATGATATAAAAGAGGGGGCGGACGCCTCTTTCTACAGAGATTATCTTTTACATAAGAAAAAGTAACCTCTAAGGCGACAAAATATAGTTTTTGTCAGCTTAGGGTCAACCAAAGACGAAAAATTGTTTAAGTTTTTTGCTTTAGCGTCAACCAAAAACCGCAAGTTCTTAAGTTCATTGCCTGAGGTCATTCCTTAAGGGGACGGAATTAGAGTTTCGTTCCCTTAACTTGAACTCATGCGGTAAATCGTGATTTCGGCCCTTCTTTAGCTCTCCTTTTCCTGTTTTCACTCCCTCAGCCGGTGGTGGATCTATTGTTGTTCGCACCGTCGTGCCAGGAGTTGGCGATTGTGCCCCTGTAGCCTCTTCCGCATTACTCTTAGTTTCACGGGTATAAAATTCTTCCAAAGTGGTGGGTCGCTTCTTTCTGACAGAAAACAATAAAGGAGACATGTGGAGTCCCACTATGGGAGCCAATAAAGCCGCATCAAAGAGGGATTTCGGATTTTGATGAGCGCCTCATTAAATCGACGAAGATTATCTTTAGTTACGCTCCCGGTTGTTGCTTAATTGCTAGGAGTGAATTCTCTGTTCTTTGGAAGCATTGGCTGCAGCAGAAATTGGTTTACCAATCGATGAAAGAAGATGGCAGATCGCGGTTTCAATATGCTGAACCATGTTTTAGTTGCCTAGGAGGTCGCCGGGCAAGCCCAACATATGATCACGCAGTACACTATTTGTGCTGCATCATCGCTCCCCTCATCTTCTCTATTTGACACTTTATTTTCTTCTTTCCTTCACATCTGCCATGGCTAGAGCTCGAGACTGAGCCCAAAGCTCATAGCTGCTTTGGCCATGGAGCTTGACTTCGAACTCGGAGCTTGGGGTGGCCTTAGCTGTTCAAGTTTCGAGCTTGACCTCAAGCTCATGGCAATGGCCACTTGTGCTTTGAGCCCATGGTCATGGCGGCTTGAGCTTTGGACTATCGTCCATGACCGCTAGATTGAGACACTCGAGATCGTGGATGCTTAGTATGGAGTCTCTAACTTCCATGGCCATGGAGTTCGAGCTTGAACTCGAGCTAGCAGCAACTAGGGGTGTGCATGGTCCGGGTGGGCGGTTCCCACCCTAGAACCGGGAACCGCCCACTAAGGACCGGTTCCAAAAAATTGGATCCGAGAACCACCCGTTAGTTCCATGGATCCACCTGAGAACCGGACCGCCGGTCCGGTCCGGTTCCCGGGTGGATCCATGGAACCGGTCTCACAAGCGAGTGAAGAAAAGAAGCTCCACTAGACACATATCGAAAAGATGGTCTACTTAGAGATTTCACAAATGTTCTTATGTTTTTTTCTTTACCTCTCTTGATAGGTTGCCTCAAATAGAACAATAAGAATTATAAACACAAAACTTCAAAATTTTAATTTTTTTCAACCAAAAAAATTACCTTTTATAATAAAAATTAATATATATTATTATTATAATACCAGTCCGATCCGGATGGGCGGATAGGCGGATTCGCCCATGGAACCAAGAACTGGACCGATCCCTTTAGGAACCACCGGTTCCGAGCCGGTCCGGTCCGGGTTCGGGCAGGTCCCAATTCTTTTGCACGCCCCTAGTAGCAACCATGGCTGCTTGAGCATGAGGTTGCGACCATGATTGCCATATCTCAACCTTACAATCACAGTCGCTTGAGCTTTGACAGCTTGCCGCCACAGTGTCACTTGAGCTTAAGCTTGCGGAAGCCATGGGCATTGGAGTTTCAGGCATATAGCTATGGATGTTCCATGGGAAAAAGTAACAGAGAAGATGAGGAGAAGAGCAAGTGATATAGAGAGAGAGGAAAAATCAATGGACAAATAAGAGAGGAGAGAGGAAGATTTATGTAAGATGGACCTGACACAACACATGTCGCCCAATAAATGGACCAGTATTTTACGACATACGGACCCTTAGAATATCAAAACTTGGCACAAGGAACACTTAAGTGCCAAAAGTTACAAAATGTACACTTAAGTACCAAAATCGGAGCAAAAGAGATAAGTTAAGTGCCAACGATGAAAAAATCCGGCAAAACTGCCATGTGTCCATTTTCCAACGATTTTATTTGCTAATGGAGCATTTTTTTTCAAAGTAAAAAATCCACGTGGCAATTTTAAGAAAAAAAATTTGTCCAAGTCAGACTAGAAAAAAAAATTAAAAATTGATTTTATTTATAATAAAAAGGGAAGGGGAGGGGAGTGTTTGGCAGCCCTCACGCCGCTGCCGTCACCACCCCACCATCGCCGGAAGGGCCGGCGACGGTGGGGCGGCGACAAGGGCTACATAGGCCTCGCCGAATCTTCCCCTTCCTCCTTTTTTTTCTTAAATAATCAATTTTATAATAATATATTTTTTAATTATTTAATATTATTTAATTAATATGTTATTAAAATGCCACATAAGCACAAACGACGTCATTTTGGCTGAGTTTTCGCCGACTCAGTTTTTGGCGAGCCACGTAAGCAATTTATATTATTAAAATAAGCCACATCGGATTTCCGGCAGCCTTCGCCAAAGTTGGCACTTAAATTATCCAATTTTCAAAAAAAGTGGCACTTAAATGTCCCCTCGTGCCAAGTTTTGGCACTTGGGCTATACTTATAACATATTTTATTGAGTTGGCCCAACTAGTATACCCAATATTTTCTCATAATCACGTCCAGTGCTGCGCACAACATCAGAATAGTCCAAAGTGACTCAACTGATTTAAGAGGCCTTTTGAACGTCATTAGACCTATCAAATAGGTGAGTTGGGTTAAGTTTGAGTCAGGTCAAAACTTATCCAATCTGAATAGACCAATTTAACTCGTTTCCATAAAATGCAAATTTAGTGAATCATACCCAACCCTACTCATTTTATTAAAACACTCCCATATCTAACCTAATCTATGAAAACTCATACCCAAAATGAGGGGAACATGTGGAGTGAGCAAGGGCGTGATTGAATGAGGGCTAGAAAGGATGAAAAGAGTTATAAACCTGTTTATAATCCATTTAACACTCACATTATGTTTAAACCAATTTACAACTCAATTACTTAATATAATTAACCCATTTAACATTTTTAAGAAATAGGTCAATAAGGATGAAACATGTGCCCAACGTTTGACCGTCGCTATAAATCCCACGTTCTATGGGATTTCGTAGCATGGTTTGCGGGATAAGCTTTGCCGGCTGAAATTAATATCTATTCTTTCTCACTTAGCTGTAAGTTCATCGTAATTTGGCATCTGGGAATATTCTTTGGCGGCACTTCGCAGAGCTCTTCTTTTACAAAACCCTAGATGGAGCACCTAACTCGAGTTGATAACATGTGCTGTGCGACCCCAAACAGATCAGAAACTCGAAGTAGATGAAACGGGAGGAAGTCCAGATGAACACTGCTCTCAGCTGAAGAAACCCTAGATCGAACGATGCGACTGCTGCAAGCAAGAACAACGGGACTGAGCCCCAGAAAACACCATGTCGTTTCTCCTAAGTTAAAGCAAACGTATGTTGTGCACCAAACCGGCAGATCCGGAACCTCATAATCTGAAGTAACTCTTTTGTTGTGTCTTCTATTTTAATGAAGGGCAGTAGTGTCCATGTTAATGCTGAGTCCGAAACACTACATTGTATAAGACCGGGAGGATGCCAACTTAGGGCACAAATGATAACATTTATGTTCCATAAATCATTTCGGAATAGAAATAGATTTTTCTATTTCTACTTTCTGGATGAGTTTCGAGGCAAAAACGTGTTTGATAACGACAAAAATTTCTATTCTGGAATAGAAATTCGTTTGATAATAAAAAAAAAAAGTTTACTTTTCTAAGTGGCAGCGATAATGGGAGGAGTAGCGACTGGTGGGTGGCAACCGTTGTCCGCCGGTCGCCGTACGCTGCCGGGGGCCGGTGGTGGGCAAGGGGGGTGGTGGTGGTGGTAAGCGACGGATGGAAAAAAACTTCTTCGGGTGAGAAGTAAAAAAAGAGAAAATAATTTCTGATTTCTATTCCGAAATAGAAAAGTAAAAAAATTTTGTTTCGATTTACGTTCCAAACCTATTTCGAATAGAAATTTGTTCCAAAAATAGAAATGAAATTTTTTTACCGAACGTTTCTATTTCAAAATAGAAAAGTAAAAAAATTTTGTTTCTGATTTCTGTTCCAAACCTATTTCTGGAATAGAAATTTGTTCCAAAAATAGAAATTAAATTTTTTTTTTTACCAAACGAATTTATATTTCGAAATAGTCCCTGAATAGAAATCTATTCCAAACAAATGTAATTAATGGTTACCATGCATAGCCTTAAAAACTCAAAAAATCTCACAACGTATTGTGCATGTAAATTTGTGAGGTTAGGCAACAAACACAATGTTCTACTTCCGTTGTTTTTGGCTTGTCAAAACTGATCCATAGCTTTTTTAAATAATTGAGGAACCAAGAAGTCCTGGAGAATCGAAGAGACTGATTCACAGGCTTGAACGACAGATGTGAAGATGAAAGGGAGAGTGCACCCTTTGATCATCGCACTTATCCCATAATTTTATTGTCACTATCCCGTTATTTGTACAGCTAAAATTAAGTCGCTCATCTTACATATTCAATTTTCCAGGGTCCATTTTCGTTATCAAGCCACCATTTGTTCGTGTGGTGACTTTGAATAAGACTATTCACAATACATGGTTACCATATAAAGTGCCATCTTTAGACACAGTAAATTATTTCTGGAATCAGCCCATTCTAAATTGCATTGGAGCCAACTCCTATTCAACAAGTATAATTGTCTCGTCTTATCACTAGGTTTTCTCTTCATTTATGTTCAAATATTTCTGTGTAGTCAACCATATCATGCATTTACTCTTAGAGAAATGCCAACTCCCACTCCTTTTAACACTACACTTTTAAAAGAGAAAATTTATCTCGTCTACCCAAGTCAACCTCAATCGCGTTATAAATTATATCGTTTATTTGAATTGTATTTATCAGGTAGGTAAATGAAAAGGTCATACTTCAAGAATACCTAACAGTCTTAAGAGAAGTAATGACTAATATACTTACCTATCATGCATAGTTTAAACGAGCCAATCAATCAACTAGATCATGTAATATGTCAATTGAGAATGTGTCCTTAAGACCGCAATATGTGGAACGGTTACAAAGGGGCACACATAACTTTGACCTTAATTAATTCCACCTTACTCTAGCTGGCTAAAATTATAATAATTTGGTCTTATCAGGGGAAAGAACCACTCGGAATCACTCCATAAATCCTCTATAAATTCTTCCTCGAGAAGACCCAAATCACCCACTTCTCTCCACACTTACCCTCTCTCCAAAAAACCTTCAGGAAACACCGAAAAGCAGAAGCCATGGCTTCAGTTCCAAGCAAGGCTTTTCTGCTTGTTCAGCTCTTGCTCCTACTCAGCTGCTTCCAAGAAGCCTCCTGTTTCTTCCCACACCCGCCGCCCCCGCCGCCGATCCCCAACAATCCTCCTTCCCACATAGTCGTTCAAGGTGTCGTTTATTGCAAGTCCTGCATAGACACCCTCACCGGCGCTAAACCTATTTCAGGTGAGTTCTCTCCCTAAGTATACCTATTAGAAAAACAAAAAAATCTCTCTGCCCCTCCATCCATATAATTACAAAGGTTGTTGAAGTACTGCATATATATATATATTCATTCTACTTCTTATCATAGCTCGCAGCCGAAAATGTTTGTTTATACAAAGTTGATCGAAACCACTCGAGATGGTGAAGTCGTTCAACAGTCTAAACACGAACTCACCGCATTATTTATTTGACAAAATATGGTGGACCATGTAAGATTGGCTTCATTACTATTTCTAGCATTGTTCTTTCCAGGAGAATCAAAGCCAATGACCACCATGCTGTACCGCGTATAGTTAAAGGCCGAGTACTCCTCTAAGTTGTACTTCATTTCCCGAGTTCAATTACTTTAACTTCTTCAACTTCAACAGTGTTTATATATCATAACAGATCTGAAATGGCCATTGTAGATGAGGAGAGTGAAAATTATTTCGAAATGGCCATCTCTTTTTGTTAGCTTCCCACCAGTTTTCTTCTCGAGCATAATACGAGCAATCTCTGTTTTTGATTAGTTACTAAGTCAGAAGGTTGAAAATCATCTTGAAACGGCTAATCTTCTTCATTAGCTTCTACAAGTTTCTCCTTTCCCCTTAGAGCTACATATACTAACCGGCTGGTATGTTCATCGTCCAGGTGCCGTAGTGAAGGTCCTGTGCACGAACAACAAGGACTCAGTGTCTGCAAATGCAACGACCGACATGAACGGCTACTTCTTCCTCCAAGCTCCGCTGACGATCGCGAGCTTCGTCTTTCACAAGTGCAACGCCTCCTTGGTCTCATCCCCAATCCCCTGGTGCAGTCAGCCATCTGATCTCAACGGTGGATTGACCGGTGTCACCGTGCAGTGGGCGAAGCCTTCCGCGATCAAGCTCCCGTTCATCCTGTACTCGGTCGGACCTTTCGCATTCGAGCCCAAGTGCAGAGCCCCAGGAACCAAGTGAACTCCCCATCGTGTGTCTCCCTAGCTTCTATTGTTGTCGAGTGTTGTCGTGGTTCCAGTTTCCATGAGAGATAAGGTTGTACTCGTGCCATAATGTATTTGTTAGTCCGTTTATTTGAGTGACAATAAATGATATAAAAGAGCGGGTGCTCACCTCTTCCCAGAGAGGTCATCTTTTACATACAAAAACGACAAAATATAGTTTTTGTCAAGCTTATGGTCAGCCAAAGACGACAAATTGTTGAGTTTTTCCTTTAGGGTCAACCAAAGGCAACAAGTTCTTAAGTTTATTGCCTTAGGTCATTCCTTAAGGCGGCAAAATTAGAGTTTCGTCCCCTTAAGTCGAACTCAAACGACAAATCGTGATTTCGGCCCTACTTTGACTCTCCTTTTCCTTTTTCACTCCCTTGCCGGCCGATGGATCTACTGTCATTTGCACCGTCGCGCCGGGAGTCGATGGGCGCATGCCCATGGCTCCATAGCCTCTTCCGCATTATACTTAGTTTCACGGGTATAAAATTTTTCAAAAGTGGTTGGTCGCTTCTTGCTAACGGAAAACAAGAAGGCAAACATATGAAGGCTCAGTATGGCAATCAGTAAAAGTGCGAATGATAACCATTCTATTTCAAAAATTCAATCTCTAGTCGAAAATATATTTTTTTATTTATATTTACTAGACGAGTTTTCGAGAAAAATACGCATTGAATAGTTACACAAATTTTTTATTCCTAAAATAAAATTTTGTTTGATAATAACATAAAATTTCTCTATTCCAAGGATGGCTGTGGACAGTGACGATGACCAAATTCAAAAGTAAGCCTAGGGTCCATCAAAAAGACACAATTCAATTCGTTTGGTGGACGACATTAAAGATAATAAACCACAATGCCAGAAATATATATATCGAGACGTACATATACCATTTTGGTAAACATTCACGAGTTTGGTTAACTTTCAAAAGTCGCAATGTCAAAATATAATATTTGGTATTCCATGAAAGCCATCGGTCAAAGGACAACTCTTGTATACCATTGGAGCTTGGAATTATTACGATCACTTAGGTCAAATTAAACAAATTGCTAAGTCCTTTTCTTTTCCTTAATCTAGCCCAGTGGGGTCCATTGAAGAAACAAATTCCTTGGACCACTAGACTAGTAGACAATGAACGCATTGACCCAAATTTTTCGGCCACTTCCACGGTATCCACATGTATCAGACAACTACCTGCGTCGTAATTAAGAGTAAAAACATTATAATATGTTTGTGAAAGTATTTTATGCTGTTACCACGGCTCGTCATAGTCAAATGTAAAAAGATAAGCCTAGACAATAGATTTATGTATGTTAGAAACATCTTTTAATGATCCGATCCGATGAGAGCGGGGAGTGATTGCTAGGACTAGAGAACCTGAATAAGGAGTGGCTCCTGATAGGCTTCTAGGATAGCAAAGGGGGTAAAAATGAAGTGAATTATACACCGAACAAGGGAAGAGCAATTTTAAGATATATATAAATTAAGATTAACGCATAGAGGCACCTTTTAACATAACACCAAGCTTTGCTTTGGAATTTTAAAGTTAAGCAAGCATAGGCTAAAATACTATCAGAATGAGTAAACCCTTAGGAAAGTGTCAGCATGTATACCAAGGACAAACCGTGAGGCTGTCACAATTTGATTTCCAAGTGAGACTCTCACCAATACGTGTGTGGTTCAAGGACGAACCAAGTGTAAGCTGGTAGGCTTCTAATGACCCAACCCAACAAGGGCAAGGAAGTAGTAGCTATAGGGCCTAGACAAGAAGTAGCTCCTAGCATGCTTTTAAGATGGCAAAGGGGATAGGAATGAACCAAACTATACACAAAATAGGAGAAGAGTGATTCTAATATATATATGAAAATTGAAATTGACTCACAGAGTGCTTTTGACATCACGACAAGCTTTGTTTTGAAACTCTAAAGTTAAGTAAGCCTAAACTAGAGTACTACAAGGATGAATGACCTCCCGTGAAAGTGCCAGCATGTATGCCGAAATATAAAATCATGAGGCTCAGTATAAAACATGTCAAAATAAACAATACCTCGAATGAGTTAATCTAGAAATGTCACAATACGATATTAGAGCGAGACCCTTTCCAATAGGTGTGTGGTGCAGGAATGAACCAAGAGGAAAATATTGGGCTTGTAATGACTTGGTCCGATGACAGTCGGGAGTGATCACCGGGGCTAGAGAGCCTAGACAAGAAGTGGCTCTTGGTAGGCTTTTAGGATAATGAAGGGAATAAGAATAAACCAAACTATACATCGAATAGAGAAAAGCGATTTTCTAGGTAGCACCAACACAAACACACGACACCACATGCCGACACATCATTTCTCAAAAAATATAGAATTCTAATACGTTGAAACATATTGTATATTATATTAATATTTTAAATTTTTTTCCTATTTTTCTTCTCAAAACTAAAAGAAACCTCAGTAAAGTAAAGTAGCAGCATACAAACGAGAAAATATTAGGTAGAATTAAAGCAAAATCCTAATCCACTCAACGAATGACATGTGTCACGTTTGGGCCCACCATCAAAAACCTCAGCAACTTGTCTCTAGCTTCAGTTAATATTTTTACTTTTTCTTTTCTTTTCCTTTTTTTTGTCCTTTTTTCTTCTTCTTCTCCCTCTTTTCACTCCTCCATCGGAGACACACGCCTCTACTCAGACCACCGTCACCCACGAATCGCTTTCCACCACCACCTCACTATCTCAGTCCTCCATCATCGACCTCCGTCGTTGAGCTCGAGCTCAACCGGCGAACTTGAGCCTCAGATTTCATATCTAAGCTCAAGTGAGCTCTAAAATGGAGTCCTAGATTTACGGGCTAGAGCTCAACTTGACCTCAAATCTATTGATTCGAGGTTGACTAGGGTCGGCGTAGGTCGATGCAGGCAATGGACGAGACGAAGGCGGAGGCAACCACAAGAGCTTCAAGAGCTTCAGCGTTAGGTTGATTGGGCGAAAGTCGTCCACTTTGGTCTGTTGCTCCAGCAACCGGTTTCATGAGCTCGGAGACCTTCGTGTCGAGCTCTGGAACTCCACGAGGTCACACGGCGGTGATGTGGTCCGCAGCTCCCTCTACCCTCCAGCGCTTTCTTCAATGATTCTCTCTCCCGTTGCCCGTGCGTGTCGGAATTGCATGGCGGATTTCCGGCCTCGCATGTCGGAGAAAGTTAACCGCGTGTTGGATTTTCCTACACATATTGACTGAGTGTCGAAGCATGTCCGAGCGTGTCAAACACATGTCGGAGTGTTTAACACGACATGGAGACCTCTCGAATGTGTCCATGCTTCATAAGAGATTTTGAAATAAATATATATATGTAAAAATTAAAATTAACTCATGAAGGTATCTTTTGATGTAAACGCAAACTTTGCCTTGAAACTTCAAAATTAGGTAAACCCAAGTTAGAGCACTATCAAGATAGGTGACCTCCTGAGAAAGTACCTGTCTACACATCAAAGAACAAGATCATGAGACAAGATGAGCCAATACATATAATATCTCAAGTGAGTTAATAAAAAAATGTCACATGTCTAACTTTTAAGTCCTTGCATTGGGCCAATACTCAATGCAATCAGGCAAGGGGTGTCTCTATACTTCTCTCTCTTGATAAGGTATCTTTACGGTGTTCGCCATCTTGAATCCATTTATTTAGTCAAAAACCCATAAGGGATGTGGCAATTTCACGATGGTGCTCAAAAAGAGTCGTTGCACTAATTGCTTGAACAAGAAAATTGACATTTAGCTGTGAAAACTTTGCTAGAAAGAAAATCAAAGCGAAATAGTACTCTTTTGCCACAAATCAAAATCGTGGCAAAAGGGTTGGAAAATAGCAACGAAATTGATTTGCGCGGCTGAAGATCTAATCTATTGCCACTATAGTGGCTGTGCCGAGAAGCAAGCTCCATTCGCATTCAATCAGCTCTTCACATTGAAGCCCTAGCTCTCTCCAAGTGGTGAAATGGGTGTCCCCTCGTGATTAGCAAGAGTGATAGTGGAGTATAACCGTTTAACTCTTGTGATTTCATTTCAAGGAGCAGATCAATAACCCTAGGATGTTCACATGCTTGTCAAGGAAAGTCACCAATTCCTTATCGGTATTCAAGGCCTCCGGTTGGTCCATTGCTTGCAAACCTAAAATAAAGTCGCGGATTGGGTTATCAAAGCTCAAATCCAAAATACCCTCCCTCTAATAAGGTTCTAAACCATCCCAAAGCCTCCGAGATTTATTATATTGTGAAACTCACTTTGTATATTTATCGACTTTTGACATGAATAATGAATGAAGCTCTTTTTTGAAAAAAATCATGGCCCAAGATGTATAAACTTACATTAAGCGTGCAAAAGAAATGTTAGATTGACCAAAATATCGTGCGAAAACCCTTCTATCAAATGAAGTGATAAATTTTACATCATTATCTTCTTCGAAAATACAACAACCTTCATTGCTGAAGCTCTAAACTCAGGAGGAAGCCTCACTTGCACCATATTCGACCCAGCTGAGGACTCGGACTTATATCGATCTCTGTCGAATTTGGTTCCCAGTTTGCCAGCTTTCTCCTCGATTCTTCCTTCCTTCTTCCTTACAAGAGGACTTTTCACTATTACGACATCTTCCTCTTGGCTGCTCTTATGCTCTTGCTCTTTCTCCGAGGACTCCTCTTTTTCCTTTACCCATACCAAACTCTTTGGCCTGATATGGCTCTTACCCTTCAATTGACCTGAAGCGCTAGCAAGTTTTTGGAATTCCTGCTGCCTTTTCTTTCTTTATATCCTCCTTTGAGTTCTCCACCTGGACTTCCATCCAGAACTTTAAGCCTATTGTTGATTACCCAATATTTCTCTTCCCACAAACCATTGCTCTCTCGGAGGATCATGTGGCACTTTCTTCGTCCGTGCAAGCTTTTGATGATGACTCAGTAAAGGTGGGAAACTCATCCTCATATTCGAACTCTGATCCCCATCCAGAGGGAATCGCCTTAGATGTCTCCCATATCGGTTCAGGATGCCCTTCCTCAGAAAGGCGTTTAAACGAGACTTTGTTCGCCCACTTCTTTCTCGAGACCCTAGGCCTCTAGGGAATTTGCTCCTAGAAATTATGCTTATTAAAGTACCTCTCCCTGGTTCTCAGACCCTTACGACATCTAGCTAGCCATTGGTATAAGGAGGATAGTTGCAAGTAAGCTTAACGTGTCGAGCATCTCCTCTGTACTAGCAAGCATGGTTCATCATTCTAGCCCTTGCCGGGACCCTTTCCAGCTTCTGCTGATGTTTCGACACCAAAGGATAATCATCACCATGAGAGAAATATTGATGAATGATCTCCCTTCAACACCTCTGACAAAGAACTATTTGATTAGGCCGTCCTTTTATAGCTACCGACACCGTTTCGGTCATTTGCGGGAAAGGATCTATATCGATTTCCATCCTCTTGTCCCCTTCTTCCGCAAACTTGATTTTGTCCTGACGTATTATTTCTTGCACTACCTTCCTGAAGACATTACAATAATTGGTACTGTGACTCCAAGAACGTTGCCACTTGCAATACTTCTTATTGCCTATTTCTTCCTTATTCAGGATGGTATGACCCTTTGTTAACTTTATCACGCCGTTGCATACCAAGCGATCAAAAATTTCATCTAACTTAGTGACGTCGAACAAGTACCTCTGCATGTCCTTTGCCCTTATCATAATTGATTCTTTTACTCTAGCAGGCTTCAGGGCTTGGCAAACATATGGCTTATCGAGAGCCATCTTTGCTACCACAATCTCAACAGTGTCATCTTAAGCTTTTTCATCTTCTAAATCTTCTTCAGGATCATATATCACCACATTCTGCTTGCAATCCCTATTAGGCTATTTGTTCTTCTCCTTCCAAAGATTTTCATATTTAGCTGCCACAACAGTTAATGAAAGTGTCGTGAACTTCTAATCGACCAAATGTTCCTTCAAGGCAAATTTCAAACCATTCTTGGCCATTTCAGCGACCTCCTTTTCCAGAAGGCATCGGTTCCTCATTTTCTTAAACCGATACACTGTCTTAGTATTGAACTGCTTAATAGTGGCTAAATCTAACAACGTCACTTCAAGAATTGGACGATAAAACTAAGAATGGAACTCATGCTCCATCTCTTCCTAATTCTGGATCGAATTTGCGAGAAGGCCTATCTACCATGTAAAAGCCATTTTTTACAATAAAAAAGGGAACAAATGCAACTTCATCCTACCATCATTATTAACATCCCCGCATTGTGCGTGAATTTACTTATATGCTCCACTGTTGATTGGTCATCTTCGCCAATGCAGACAAGAAATTCAGGGATCTTACAACATCTTGGATATGGGATGTTATCAACCTAATCTGGGTATGGCTTGCGATAAACAGGCCTCAGCACGCCCCCTTCTAATCCCACCCACTACATCACCAGACAAATCGCATGTTCGATCATTCACTGATCTCTCAAGAGATCTTGCGCCTGATTTCCCTAATCGAATGGCGCCTTTGGTGGTGATGGGGTTCAAGCCCCAACATCTCTAAGTCCTCCTTAGGGCCTATAGGGCTGGTACCCTGGAATTGGCAGAGGAATGGATTCAATGTTTATCAAATTGGTAGCCAACAACACGTTGTTGTCCCCTTGTCGATTGATATCGAGAACAAGTTGCTACACAACACTCCCTGTGCATCAATTCCTGAACCAAATGATTCGCCAAGCATTCTTCCAAGATTCGTCCCATTTTTGTTCTCCAAGGCAACTTCAAGAAAATTGGCGATTCCAGTAAAAACTACTGTCTCCTTGATTCACCTCATTCGTATCGCTTGCGTTTTCAGGCCTTTGCAGTATCTTAACCCGCTACATCAACCTTGAACCACCAATGGCAATGGGTTGAGACTAAATGTGCATCAATGACAATCCCGAACTGCTTTGGCCTCCTAGCACCACAAACGCCTGATTGACTACTCCAAACTTTGAAGCAATTTCAACCATGACAAATGATTAGCCAAATGATTGATTAAATTATTTTGTTATTCTTCAAACATCCTTCTCATGGTGGCCATGACGGCAAAATCGGGGCCAACCCTCTTCTCTGCTCCTCGGTAAGATTCCGAGGAGTATCTTTAGAACTCACACCCATGTCAACACCATCAACCAGGTCTACGTTTTGGTTAGAGTCTTCGAAATGGGCAAGTCTCTTCCCCACGCATTGCGAGGACTAATTGTCCTCGCCGACAACAGTGCGATTCTCCTAATTCTTTGTTTTTGCCATCAACACCTCCTAAAAATGGAACACAATGATCTCATCAGGCATGCCAAAAAAAAATGTTTTCCCAAAAAGGCATTCATTCCTCGACAAATATCTTTCACCAAAGAGGCAAGGTTTCGATTTTATTGTTTGAAATGGGTTACGTGACGTTTCAAAAAAAAAAGTGACTCATTTCTACATTACGGGCAATTGAAATTCAGGAAATTAGGAAAAAGTAAATGTATGATTCAATGTAAAAGTGTGACAACAAAATAGCAATAACAAGACAAACGATCAAATGTTGTTTCGATTGTTGATTTTTTCAAAAGGTCCTTTACACATTTGCCTCTTCAGCTATTTATAATGAGTTCCCACAAATAACTGCTCTTCGGCAATTATCATTTCAATTTCGAATTATGGTGGAAGCTTCGGTACCATATTGATAACGACACTGCCTTATCTGCACTTTCGGTGGCACTGATCCTTCGAAAATGCTCCCATTCTTATCTTGCTCTTCCCGAGCAGTTTCTAATGTTGCACCCTTCAATATCTTCACCAACTTATCTTCTTCTCACCCATTGCCTAAATATTTTCATGAACTGGGCCCAACCAATTTCACTTATCTCTATAGCCCAACAGGTCAATTTTAGTGTCAATAGTATAGGAAAAGCCAAAATAGATAAAAGCATCACGTGAGCTAATCTAGAAATGTTACAATATAATATTAGAGTGAGACCATTTCCAGTAGGTGTGTGGTTCGAGGACAAACTAAGCGGAAGCTGGTAGGCTTGTAATGAACTTATTTGATGACATTCAAGAGTGGTCGTTGGGGCTGAGGGCCTAGACAAGGAGCAGCTCTTGGCAAGCTTTTAAGATAGTGAAGGAGGTAAGAATAAATTGAATTATGCATTGAATAGAGAGAAAGTTATATAGATGTATGTATGTAAAATTAGATTTAACTCACAAATGTGCCTTTTGACATAATGGCGAACTGTGTTTTGGAACTCCAAAGCAAGGTAAATCCAGACTAGAGTACTATCAAGATAAGTGACCTTTTGGGAAAGTGACAGCATGTACATTAGAGGGCAAAACCATGAGATGAGACAAGCTAAAACAAATAATATCTTGAGTGAGTTAATCTAAGGATTTCACGTGTCTAAATTTTAAGTCTTTACATCGAGTCAATGCTCAAAGCAATCGGGCAAGGGGCGTCTCTATGCTCCTCTCTCTTGATAAGGTATCTCCATGTTGTTCCCCATCTTGAATCCTTATATTTAGTCACGAACCCATAAAGGGTGTGGGAATTTCACGATCGTGCTTAAAAAGAGTCGTTGCACTAATCACTTCTATAAGAAAATTGACAATTAGCTATGAAAAATTCGCCAATGCCACAAAAATCAAAATCGTGGGCAAAAGGATTGGAAAATAGCAATGGAATTGACTTGCGTTGCTGAAGATCTAGCCTATTGCCACTAATAATGGATGTGCCAAGACTCCACCTGGAGGCCCGTCGACGGTCAAGCGAACTCCGTTCGGGTTCGATCAGCTCTTCACGTCGCAACCCTAGCGCCGCTTCAAGCAATGAAGGGGCGTCCTCCCGTGGGTTAGCAAAAGCGATGGTGGAATCTGAATAATTAACTTTAGTAAGTCAACTTCAAGGAGCAGATTAGTTACCCTAGGAAGTCCATGTGCTTATCAAGAAACGCCACCAGCTCCTTATCAATATTCAAGGCCTTCAGCTGGCCCATCACTCGTAGACCCAAAATAAGGTTGCATATCAGGTCGTCGGAACCCAAATCCAAAATATCCTCCCTTCTAATTGAATCTCTACATCATCTCCAACCTTTTGAGGTTTATTATACTCTCAAACCTACTAAGTGTATCTGTCAACCTTTGATTTTGATTATGAATGATGAATGTAGCTCTTTTTTTACCAAAAAAAAATTAAATTTCGGGGCACAGGATGTATAAAATTTCATTAAGCGTGCAAAAGAAATGCCAGATTTACCAAAAATATCTTCATAAAACCCTTCAATCAAACGAAGTAATAAATTTCACATTGTTAGTATCTTTGAAAATACAACAAAAAGAATTCTACGTGGCTCCGTAAAATTTCTTTTGCAAGATTTCTCAGTATATATATAGCTTGCTCGGAATATAAATTTGAGAACTATAAATTAAACACAAGTCCGAAAGCCCGCGTGTTCTATTTTTAGAAACTAATCCACGTAACGAAAACCGATTGACTTCTTGTACTAACTTCGTTTGGCGCATGATGTTGCATGGTACGAAAAGCTCTTATTATTGCAGGGGAGATCGGATGTCGGATACGGAGGTTAAAGTGGTTTCCGGGCCATGCATATTTAGACATTAGCCGTTCGAAGAAAACAGTCGACAAGTAAGATTTTCCCCCCTCTTCGCCCTCTCTCGATTCAGAAAAACATGGAGAAAAGGAAGGCCAACCCTAAATCGCGTAAGCTCCCAAGATAAAACACCCATGGTTCTTCTCCCTCCGAGCTCACCTTCTCCCTCTTGAACATTCAAGAAACCAGACCAACCCTCACACCTCATTCTCTCTCTCTCTCTCTCTTCCCTCCTCTGAAAAGGAGAAGGAAAAGAGATCCTCCGATCGATCTTCCCTTCACTGATCTGATATCTCTGTATCTGCATTTGTGATCTTGTTACGTTTCTTCTTGTTCGTCCAAACCGAGAAGATGGAGTTTAGGCTCGGGCTGGTCTGCCTCCTCCTGGCCATGGCCATTGCCGCCACCGCCAAGTCTGTCCCCTTCGACTTTGACCACATCAGCTTCGGCCTTGGGTGCCGCTCCGGGCTGGGGGAGTGCGACGGGTTCGACCTCGAGCCTGAGATGGACTCCGAGATCAACCGGCGGCTGCTGGCGGCGGGCCGGCGGTACATCAGCTACGCTGCAATGAAGAGGAACTCGGTCCCGTGCAGCCGGCGTGGCCGCTCGTACTACAACTGCAACAGGATGAAGAAGGCCAACCCTTACAAGCGCGGATGCAGCGCCATCACGCGTTGCAGGAGGATCACTGGCTGAGAGAAGAAAAAACATGCGAAGCGAAAAGCAGGAGGGCATATACATATCGAGTGCTTTGATCAAATTAATATTTGGTTAAATGAATTTGGAAAAAATCATGTCGGATTTTGCTGGCTTTTTTCTCTCCACGTTCCTTCCGAGTTACAAACGACGGGTCGTCTCTCTATTTTATTATTTTTATGAATTTTAATATTTCGGGGTTATAGATAAACCCTAATTTATTATATTTGAGGTGGGGGGTTGGCGGATGTGTTTGTTTATGTTCCTTTGGACATTCTTGCCCAATTGATCTTATGTTGTCTCATTGCTGTGTAAGTACTTATGTGGAGGAAATAATATGGGCCAGAGAAGCCTAGAAATATTGGGTGTAAGTTGCTGGAAGTGTAGAATCTTAGATGATTTGGTTAGGTCCAATTTCAATTTTCTTCCTTTCTTTCTCTGCTATTTGTCTTGGAATTTCTCTTGTAGTTTTTTCTTTGGAGTATTAAAATCGTTGCATAGTTCCCAACTTTCATGCACGCACGTCTCCTCTTCCATGCAAATCTACGTACATGTACATTCAATTTGGTGTTTTTTATGCAAATTCGGTGCATCACAGTAGTTAGATCATGTGGGTCTCACGTGAGATCTATGAAAAAATTAAGGAACGCGATGTGCTTGAGCTCGCATGAATTCAGTGCACTTTAAACAAAGACATCCGTTATTGCGTTTTGCATTTCTGGTGGGATTGTTCATCGAGATGATACGAGCATTAGGGCATGGTATGAGGGCTGCTAAGGAGGAAGCATGGATGAACCCTTCGGACGGATCTTCTGAACATCTGGAAATTATGTCAACATGAGATGAGTACATGAAGTTCTTGAAGAGCATTCGAGCAGATCTTGGTACGTAACTTTTCGATATCCATGGCGGAATGAACACGGCAGCTTTAAAACTCATTGACTTGGAAATTTCCTTTGCTTTTCTCTTTCCCTCCTCTCCCTATTCTCTCCCTTCCTTCCTGCACAAAGAAGCTCGCTCACCAGCTGCCCCTTAGCCACTTCATCGCCCGACCTTGTTGCCATTGCAGCATACAGTCCTGCAGCGGTGGTGAGAATCAAGATAAGAGTTAATGCAACTAATAATGTAACTATAAATGTAACTGGCACTGGAATTGTCACTACTACTTAAAATGGAACTCTCAATACAGATTTGAGAACCAATATAAGAGTTAATGCAAATCCCAAGTGACATATTAGATGCACGCAATATTTTCTAAAGGGTGCAGGGAGAAATCAGGCAAATTAACCCGGTTAAACTTGTAAATATAAAATCACTTGCGTGAGAATATTTTTTAGGGTTTGCATTTTTTCCTGAGGCTAAGATAAAGGATACTCTAGGAGACGAAGATCTTCTTCTTCTTCTCCAAGAGCAAAGGTTACTTCACCTTCGCTACTGTATTAAATTTGAATGCTCGACCATTGAGTATTATATTAAATGTGATTGAATGTTTTGAACTTGCTCACTATGTTGAAGCAATTTTTCAGCTAGTTGTCATTTCATATTTTACTATTTTACTCATTGCTTTCAGTTATGAAATAGAGTGTTCATAACGTTGAAGCAATTTCACAGCGAGTTGTCATTTTACCTTTTACTGTTTTGCCCTTTGCTCTTCAATGTGAAATGGATTGTTTACTACATTACAGCGATTTCACAGCAATTTGTCATTTCACCTTTTATTATTTTGCTTTTCTATGCTCTTAAATGTGGAATAGAGTACATTGAATCGATTTCACGTAGAGTTGTTATTTCATCTCTCTTTGCTCTTCAATATGGAATAGTGAAGCGATTTCATAGCAAGATATCATTTCACCTTTTACTCTTATGCTATGAATAGAGTATTCATTATGTTGAAGCAATTTCAAAGCGAGTCATCATTTCACCTTTCACTATTTCACTCTATAAACATTTCAATCCGATGGACGCTACAAGCACACGACATGGTTTAGAAAGTAGGTGATGCTCAGTCATCATATTGATTTTAATCAACTCGGCATGTCATCCTCGACCTGACTCATACGTGACCTCACCATCGCACCCTGCCAGCCACAGGCGATGGCGTCGTGGCCCTTGCCAAGATCCAAGTAAGGGCTTGTAGCTGCTCGGACACGGCACTTTAATTGTGAAGCAGTCAGTTCTAAGAGGCCTCTGGATGAAAAGGATATGAGAGTGACCATGGATGATTTTTTAAAAGCCCTCCCAGATATCGTTACTGCAATTGGAGCTTCTTCCACTGATTACTTGGAAAGGCGCAGGTAGATTGGTTTTTTGTTCTGGAGTTTCTAGTTCAAGATAAATAGTTTTGATCAAATATGAAAAAAATAATATGTGAATTTAAGTGTTAATATTCATATACTGTAGTAGTTTTGATCAAATAAGAAAAAATAATATGTGAATTTAATTCTAACGGTGGGCCCAAATTTGAAAAGGATTATGAAAAATATAATATGTGAATTCAAGTGTTAATATACAATCGAGCAGGTAGATGTGACAACTTCGGTAGAATGTAACTGCGCATACTATGGTTCTTCTATGCAGATTTCATTGTTTCTTAAGTCTAATTAATGAGTCCAAATTTATCTTCATGACCAACAAAATTATTAGATAAATTATACCTAGAATTGTTTTGATATCACAAATTAGTCAGCCACTAAGGTTTGTCCTAATGGCCACAATTCCCACATAAAAAGGGGCAGGTAAAGGATTTGAATCCTCACTTTTTTATGGGTTGGGGGAAATTCCCACCTTCTTAAGAGGTTGGGATAAGGACATTTAATTTTAAATGCGAATTTCGACTTCCCATCTTATAAAAAGGTAAAACAAAAGTATGAAAGTGGGACAAAGAATAGAAGTAAAGTCGGACTGACAAAAAAAAAGTTACGCTTAATCTCGCAAGAAAATTGAGAGCTTCCCAAGCTCGGCGGAGTGATTGTAATGCATGTATCTATACGGTCAAGAATAAAAATTGACAGAACATAATGAACCCAACCCATAAAAATTATTAAATTTGGCGAGAAAATTATCAAAAAAGTCTTAAACCTATTGACATTTTGCCAATTCAGTCCTAGACTTTTTTTTGGCCAATTTAGTAATAAACATTTTGTATTTGTACCAATTAAGTCCGGTCAATTATGGTCGTTTGGCACTGATGTGGATGCCCCTGATGTTAATGTGGATAATTTTTTAATAATATTTTTCAAAAAAAATTATTAATTTTTTATTATTTTCCTTTCTTTTTCTTTTTCCTTTTCCTTTTCTTGTTCTTCCTTTCACCCTTCGTTGTTTCCCACTATAGCCAGCAAGCTATGGTTGATGATGGTCACTGGTGTTCATTGGCCACTAGGCAAGGGCCACGAAGCCATCACTAGCTAGCAGCGAGGGTTGTGGCCATTGCCCAACCTTGCTTAGATCTGGGGGAGGCCACCTCGCCAGTTGCGAGCAAGAGCAACCTAGCCTACAATTGCCAACCCCATAATTACCTTTGTCCATGGCTAGCAAGGCTTGGAAGGCTAGCCTCACCCTCCACGAATCCAAGGTGCTCATGTACTTCAGTAGCACAAAAGAAAAATGGAAGCAAATAGGCAAGGAATTCAACCTTTGATTGTGCCCAAGCATAGAAATCCAGTGAAGTAACGCAAGCCGGCCACGGGCGAATTTTGGTAGCCATAGCCTTGCCAATCACAGTCAAAGGTAGGGGTGTCAAATAGGTGGGTCATGTCAGGTTTGGGTCAAGTCGAAAATGGTCCGACTCACATTGATTTATTTAACCCGTTTTAACTCATTTTCATGCAATGTAAATTTGATGACCCATACCCGACCCGACCCATACTCGACCCATACCCAACCCATATTACCAACACATATTATTATTTAACTCAATTTAAGAAAATCCACTCTCACTTATTTAGTCCACTTTAAACTTTTCACATATAAATTATTTGAATAAAAATTTCACATCAAATTTATAAAGTAAATTAAATAATAAAAAATTAGTAAATCAAAAAAATGTGGATACCTCTAAATTGAAAAGTTTTTGGAAAATAATTTTTAAAAAAAATTATTTAATTTATTATTGTTTTTTTATTTTTCTTTTCTTTTCTTTTCTTTTCTTTTATTTTTTCTTTTTCTTTTTATTTTCCTTTTCTTTTCCTTTTCTTCCTTTTTTCCCATTTTCCTCCCAACGGCGTCGCCCAAGATGCAAGTCAGCAAACCTAAACTCGACCAAGGCCAACGAACTCAAGACTCAACCGATCTAGGCTTCGCCAAGGTCTCTGGCAGTGGTCAAGCTTAGGCTCGCCTGGATCTGGCGAGCCACGAGCTCTGTTGCGACCAGTGAGTTTAGAGCTCGCCTACCTAGATTCGGGCAAGCCGCAGCTTGGCCAAGGCCGCCAACCTCGCGGCTCGCTTGTCCAAATCTAGGCCGAGCTCCGGCCAATGAGCTTAGGGCTCGCTAGCCCAAGTTCTGTCTTGGCTCGCCTACCCAGATCCAAGCTGAGCTCCAGTCGACGACGACAGACGTTGATGGCGAGATCAACAATGGAGGTCAAAATGCATAGAGGAGATGATGAAATGAGAGAGATGATGGGTCTACCTAATAACTTACTCAATCCATATTTGACTCATATTTAACTTGCACTTGACCCATATTTGACTCATTTAACTAAAAGTGAGTTATAATATGGATTTATGACCCATTTTGACACCTCTAGTCAAAGGTATCACGAGGCCAGATGAGGGTTGTGACCTTGCCTTTGTTGGTGAGGGCTTTGCAAGCCTTGCCTAGTGGTCGGCAAGCTCCAGCGACCTTTGTCGACCATAGCTTGTTGGCCATCGTGGAAAACAAAGAAGGATGGAGGGAAGAAAAGGAAAAAGAACAAATAAATAATAAATAAATTGTCCATGTTAGCATCGATCGGCATTCACGTCAATGTTGGTCAGCCAAAATTGACTGATGAACTTAATTGGTATAAATGGAAAATATTTATGATTAGATTGAAAAAAAAAGATTCAAAATTAAATTGACATGATTACGATAGGTTTATAATTTTATCTAAATTTGATGATAATTGTCCAAATAAGATCTCTCAAACAAAACGAAAAATCTATGATTTGCAAAGAGATATTTGGGGGAAGAATACTAAGAATGCCATAACTTTCGTATAGCATTTACTTTGGTGCCAAAACTTCTTTTTCGCTCACTTGAGTGCTAAATCGGAGTGAAATCGTTCAGTTAAGTACCACTTCCTGCCAAAATGCATATGTGGATTTTTTTAATGATTTTCCATTTTTTTTAATAATTTTCGACGCCAAAGGGGTTTCTGGCAGTGACCCTCACCAGCCAACATGGATTCTTCGTGCAAAATGACATCATTTCTCCTCATCTTGTCTCTCTTATTTTTTCCTTTTTTTTTTTTTTTTTTTTCTTTAGGGCCGGTGAGGGTCACCGACTTGAGCCATGAAGGCCCAGGGCGAGGCCGTCGAGCTCGGCCAGCCGTGGGCAAGGCCACAACAGCCTTCTCCAGCGGCCGGCCAAGCTTCGACGGCCTCACCCTGGGCCTTCGTGGCCTAGGGCAAGGGTCACCGATGACCCTCGCCGGTCCTAAAGAAAAAAAAAAAGCAAAAAAAAATCGAAAAAATTTCAAAAAATTAATAAATATATTAAAATATTATTCACCAATAGCCACGTTAGCTTTTCCGGCGACTAAATCAAAAGTGACACTTAAGTGAACGTTTTTTTAAACTTGTGGCACTCAAGTAAGTGAAAAAAATGTTTTTGTATTAAAGTGAGCACTGTACGAAAGTTATAACACCCCTAGTACTCTTCTGCTGAGATATTCTATTCTACGTAGGGGCACATATGGTTTTTGTCTATCAATACAAACCGAATTTTCCATATGTAATGGCACGAGGGTGAAATTTAGATCCCATCGCTGACAGATAATGCAATAACTCCTTATTTAAAGCTTCCATAAAGAGGTTTGACTTTTTTTCCCGTCGTGTAATTTAAGGCATATCCGGCAAACTTTATTTTTTTAATTTATAAATTGTACACATTATCTTTAGCATCTACTCTAGCGTCCCCATTACAAATTATTTACCCTTATTAAAAGGAGGAATTCCTTAAAACTGTCATGGAGGTCAACATCTTTCTAGAAATGATATAAATAGAAATTAAATAAATTATAAGAACAAATCATTTTTGTCCAAGGGTCGTGTCCCGCTGAAGCGCGGTGGAGGGCCAACTTCCTCGCCCCCGGTCCCATGCCGAACGGGGACAAAAGGGGCAGGGGGGGATGGGAACGTGATCCTCGTCCACTTTGCTCCTTGCCCATTGCCTGTCGGTAAACACGAGAAATTTTTGACAGGACACGACACGACATTGATATGATGATTTGAGTCGAGCACAATACCAAATTAAGCAGATTTTACTTAATTCAATCATTTTCAAATGAATTTCACATAGACCCGCGATGTGGGATTAGTAATCTCATTGTGTTCATGTCGAACTCGTCGGGTGGGAGCGATTTCATGCTGGTAGATTGATTTCTCATCATAGTTGCATCATGCAATCATATCAACTCTAATTGTTTTACATGGGTTCTATCGTGTCATCTCATCAATTTTCGAGTCATGTTCATATTATCGACTGATCATATCGCGTTCGAATTGACATGTTCTCTAATAAACCCATGTGTTGCCACGACATGAACATGAACACGACTCACAAACGAAAACTGCCCACCTCCAATGAATAGTTTTTTTTTTGGTAAGGTAGCTCCAATGAATAGTTCCTCCATCCACAACTCGATATTTACTCATGTTACACGAATTGACGCCATGTCGTGTTGACCCTTTAATTTCCAAGTCGTGTTTGTGTCACACAGATCAACACGATTGAGTGAATTATAAGTTTTCATGTCACATAATGTCTGAATTTGAGAACTGCCCAGGAGCTATGATTGGGTTTAGGTTGCTACTTGGTCCCGATCAAGATCACAAATGTCAAGATTGAATACGGAACGAAAACGAATATATTTCTTTATGTATTGGTTACGAGATAAGATGTGACCTTGACGTTTTCACGTTTATGATATTGCTCATGCGCGCACATAACATCGAACAACGACCTTTTGCTTTGACGTGCAATTATTGCTCAGCATTTCTTTAATCCTGCCGTCTTAGCACCAAAACCCTAAAACTCTTTCTTGGCATAGATGATTGGCCGTGAATTTTTATTTTTTTTTTTTTTTTCATTTTTCAGTGTTTTTTAACGAAAGGAAGCTGATGAATCTTAATCATACGGCACATTGTTAGGGTTCGTTAGATTATTTTTTTTATTATGAAATTTGCGTTTAAATTCACATATTTAACATAGATGTAAATTCATCTTTGACCTATATATGGGCTAAAGTAAATGGAAACGCGAAAATAACACGTTGATCAAATTTCGGGTTAATGCCTTTGAAAATCTCAAATTAGTACATAGGCCACATTTATCTCTAGTTAATTTTCTTCCAATAGAAAATTCTAGACCGACACTCATTGATATATTTACTTGAAACTAATTTTCGTCTTAAAAAATTACCCATACCGATTCCTCTAACTTAAATCTATCATCCGCCAACACTCTATCAGATATCCCATTAAAATGCACACGTGTCAACACGCATTTCAAACGATCGCAAGACATCAAACATGAAAGGTGACCGATCCGATGAGAAAAATCCACTCTTGTTGACACTCATGAATTTGACTGATGATGGATTTTGATTGAGGGTGCTTGTTTGAGATATTTTGCGACAAGAAAATCTAATTCCAAGATTTTGCATGAGAAAAAAAGTAGTTTTGGACAAATGTGTCATGAGAGTTATCAATTTGAAAAAAATTATAATGCGAAAAGTAATTTTGAGCAAATATATTATGAGTACCCGTTTGATATTCTTAAGGGTAAAAGCCATCAAAAATCATAAAGTTTGCTCATTATGATACATTTATTCTAAACTTTTTTATAATATTAAAAATCATAAACTTATACCTATATAATATATTTATCTAAAACTTGTACAATGTGACACAAAAACTCAAACTTATATTCATATGACACATTTATTCCAAAAATATTATATTACAAGAAAAAAATTTAAGATATTTTACAAAGTTTAGAATAAATTAATCATATAGGTATAAATTTAAAGTTTTTAACATCACCAAAAATAGTTTAAAATATTTATATCATAGTAGATTGACTGAGTTTGAGGTTTTGATGGGCTTTTGTCCTATTTTTAATGATGTTCTATCTAAAAGTTTGCGCCTTGGAAGTTTGATCCCATGGGGACCCAGGAGCTTATCCCTAATCACGCGAAATCGCACACGACTCCCATTAAAGATTTCGCCATTCTTTTTCTTATCTTATTTCATTTTCCCCACTTCATTTTATTATTCCTTTCAATTTCACCCCCCCAACTAGCATTCCTTCCTTTTTCAACGATTCTCGGATGCGAAGGCAAATTATAATAAATTAATATTATAATATTTTCCAGTCAAAGGCATTAAATATTCCCAATATCAACCCGTCGTTGTCAGATGCTCAACCGATGCACTAAATTACGTATGGTTTTTATTTGTTTATTTTGTTTCAATTAATCCATTGTTAAATTATGTGACTTGAGTTCACACATGGATATAGATCATGGTACTTTTTTTTTTTAATTTGGGATCTTGCCTTTTGTCTTAAAGCAAATCATTTCGAAGCCGACAAAAATTAATTCCGCGAAATGATAAGATTATTGAAATCCTTCGCGCAATTATGCGATTATAGGGGCATCAATGGTTTGGATTTTCAAGAAACCCAAACCAAATCATTTAAGTGTGTATTAATTTCGAACCAAATCATGTCCTAAAAATAAATATAATCTGAATCAAAATTCGGTTTAGTTTGATTTAGTGAAAAACAAGAGAAATTGTGCAAATTATAATATTTAGAAGAGGGGCAATTTTAAATTCATTTGGTTAAAGGAACCAAATCGGAATTAAAAAAAATGGCTATATTTTCATTATCCAAACAAAAAATGCACGAAAATTCAATTTAGATCAGTTCTGGTTTCGATTTAGTTCCGATACCTCCACCGATTAGAGACTTATCCGTTTTGATTGAAATGATCATCTATTCAATTCTTTCAATATGGTGTTTGAATTATTTCTAAATGTTTTTTGTATGGTCTTATTCTATATTCATATTACAAGTCATTGTACATGCTATGTGCTATGCCACATGTCTCCACTCCAGTCTTAAGAAAATGGGGAATTTAACTCATTAATTCCTCGTTCCCACTTGGAAATGTTAGTTGCTTGGGCAAATCTGGTGGTGGTTGCTCCGTTTAATATAATTCTTTTGTTCGATCAAACGATGGAAAGAATTGCCATAAGGCCCTAAATCATTGCGAAACATACAATTCAATCCATGAACATTTAATTTATTCGAATCCAGTCCACCAATAATTCCTAATAAAGCCAAATCAGTCATTTCACGCAATTCCCAAGTTTCTCCATACACGACTACATACCATCCGGATAATACGATTGCCACATCACCCCCTACGTCAATGATCTGACGAGAAATCATTAATGGACCGCCCCTACGCGGACCATATCCTTGCGTATCACATGCAATAATTTCCAAACTGGGTCCTCCTCCCCTCATACACGCCAAAAAGTCAAATGTCTTTCTGCGAACGTGTCCTTCTCTGCAAAAGACCCACTCGTCCCGCCCGCATTAAATGGGGTCGGTTTCGCAATTAGCCACATCTCCGACTCCTGACGGGTAAGAAGATCGCAACCACCCCCCACCATCCGTAATGCAATGGACTTGGCCCTGCGAATCGAGCCCACCAAGGGGGAGGGAGCCCTGCGCCCCTGCTCCGCCGCCCCACCGTATGGCCCTGCGCCCGCTGGGATCGGACGGCCGCGGTTGGCCGCCGTCTTGACTTACAGACGTGATCTTAGCGAGAGCGGCAGTGGAGTAGTGCTCGCGTTCGAAAAGAACAAAGATGTGGTCTTGGCGTGGTGTGCAAGTGATTCTCTCTCTCTGGCAGAGTAATTTGGTCAGAGAACCGGATGATGATTGATGATGAGTCACTTTAATTTATTCCCAACCCACTTTTGCAAAATTTATTTATTTATTTTTTCATATGATGTGAGTTCTTGAATTGAGAAGGAAAGTTCTTGAATTGAAATCAAGAAATGAGCAAAGAAAGACCGAGAAGACAAAAGTGAAGGTGGGCAAGATTGTCTTTGGGGTTAAACACTCTCTCTCTGTCTCCCCTCTCTCTCTCTCTCTCTCTCTCTCTCTCTTCTCAGATTCATCATCAGCCACCTTTTGGTTTGTCTGTTTTCGCTGAAGAAGCAGCTAAGGTGGTCGAGTTCTTTAATCTTTTTTTGTTTCTCTCTGCAGTTAGTAGATTCTTTCAGCATCTCTCTCTCTCTCTCTCTCGTGCTCACGAGTGTTGAGCTCTTGCTGATTTGCTGGTTTGGCTCTGCTTCCTCAACCTGAATTTGGGTGGTTAGTTACCTAATTTCAAAGGGAGCTTTGTAGTTGATTTTGTTTGTTGATCCATGGCTATCTAGGAACGCTTTCTTGGAAAGTTCATGTTTGACCTTTTCTTGTTTTGAGATCTTTAAGGAGCACGAGGACTCTCTTTGGTGGGTGGCTGTCTTTTGCAATTGAGGTTCTGCACTTCAATTCTTGTGGTTCTTGGAGACTATTGTTGTTTTCTGTGATGCTCTCACATCTGCTTGCTTCAATGTCCTTGGGAAAGAAAATTCTTGTCATGTGTTGAACCTGAAATTCAAGCGTAGCCAACCAGTTGAGCCTGATTGCTTTTGAAAGCTTTTGTTTGTATGATCATTTGAAAGAGAATTCTCTGGCAGTACATTTTTTTTTTCTATTGGGTTGTCGGAAGAGTTGTGAATTCCCTCGCCTTTGTTTGCCAAGTGCTTGGGCATAAGACCTAGACGGTAAATCTTTGTATTTTCTCGGTGAATCCTTGGATTTACTAACTTTTCTTAGTGTCCTGAGATCGAGTGGTGAAGAGCTGGGGGTCAATGTTGACGGCTTGAATTCCCCAATTTGCTTGTGCATTTGGGTGTTCAAGTTTTTTGTCTCTCTGGTCTTGATGGCGACATGTCACTGACCTGAATCATTCAATTGTCATGTAGGTCATCAGAATACTGCTAACATCCTGGAGAAGAGAAAGTTCCTTTGAAGAAATCTTTTGACTCTAACTATGGATGCTAGGCCAAGTGTCCATCAGAAAGATCAAAAACAGATAGAAAATTCGCTTGCTGAGGTAATTCTTGAGAAACCATGCACTTGTTATGCTCTGTTGATTGCATTTTTTGTGGTTAGTTACGGTAATTTGATGCTTCCAGGTATCTAACACTGAAAAGCTGTTATGGGCATCGATCAATTTGAAGGGTCTTTTGCATTATGATGTCAAACACTTGTATCACCAAGTCTGTTCAGTTTACGAAAAGAGCATCTTGAAAGACTCCGAGCAGGCAGATCTGCAAGATATCGAGTATTCTTTGTGGAAGCTCCACTATAAGCATATCGATGAATTTCGTAAACAAATAAAGAAAGTTTCTAGTTGTACAAATTCCGAGGTGCCACAGAATGTTACCAATGCACAAAGAAGCACTGATGATTACACTGAAGGAATCAAGTTATTCTTGTCAGAAGCAACTAATTTCTACAAAAGTCTCATTGTCAAGGTACAAAGATGTCATGGAATTCCTGAAGATGCCTTGTTCCAGAGAAACAGCGGCATCATAAATAATGTTGATCAGAAGAGGATAAAGAAATGCCAATTTTTATGCCATCGCTTCCTAATTTGTCTCGGGGATCTAGCAAGATACAGAGAGCTTTACGAAAGACCCGACGATCAAAACCGTAACTGGTCTATTGCAGCAGCTCATTACTTGGAAGCATCGACAATTTGGCCAGATAGTGGAAACCCACATAATCAGGTATACGGTCTTACTTCCATCTATGTCTTGTATTTATCCTTGGATTCAATTTGAATTGAAAATATTCAGACATAAATTGTATCATAACCAATTAGTATTGTTTATAGTTGGCATTACTGTCGACGTATGTTGGTGACGAGTTCCTTGCTTTGTACCACTGTATAAGAAGTATGGCTGTTAAAGAACCTTTCCCGGATGCATGGAACAACCTTATATTACTGTTGGAGAAGGTAAAATGTTTTTCTGTTTGCTCATACACCTTTTGCCATGATAATCCTCATTCTTCAGTGTTCCTCACAGTTCTAAATTGCTTGTTATAACTGTGCAGAGCAGGTCATCTCTTTTGCATTCCCATTCTGCCGAGGTCCAATTCGATTTTTCGATACTTTCTGAAAGAAGAAAAGTTCTGACTAAGTTGCAATCTGGCGATGATGTGATGAACTGCAATTTATCTACAGAGGAACGTGGTTGCTTGGGAAGAAATTTATGGCATCTTTTTGTCATAATGATAAGTTCCTTCTATGTAAGATCCAGGTACTAGTTCTACTGAAGTGTATTTTTACCGTGTGTGATGCTTCAGCTGCTTTTGTCCAGACAAAGATAAGTTTTATGATATCTTTGTCTTGTATTACATCAGACTCAGAATGCTTATGTACACTCACTGTTCCTTTACTCTGTGGTTTGAGCAGTTTGGATGACTTTTTGAGAGCCTTCTCTTCTATAAAAGGACAATTGGAAGCATTGTTAGATCTGGACGACATTAATCTAGAAGACTCATTGAAGTCATATCAGTTTATGGATCCAACAAGAACAGGCCCATTTCGAGCTGTCCAAGCCATTTGTGTTTTCATCTTTGTCATCCAAAACCCTCCCAAGAGCCCGGTAATGACAAACTTGGAAGACAAGAAGGAAAGGCCACTGCTCCTCTTGAGAGACCATGCTGTGATGGCTCTATTCACATACGTGAATCGGCTCATTGATAGAGTTATGAAGGCCAGTCCATGGGATTCCTGCCCTCTTTTACCAGCTATTCTTGTGTTTGTGGAATGGTTGGCAAATCTACCTGAAGAAGAGGCTCTTTATGGTGCCGATGAAAAGAGCGAAGCGGTTCTGTCTTCTTTCCATAAGAGCTTTATTCGCCTAGTAAACCTCATGCACTCTCATGTGGGCGAAGTTAAGTCTCAAGATTGTGCTCTTTGGGAAGATTATGAGTTGAGAGGCTTTGCACCTGCTGCAAGCACACATGTTCTGCTAGATTTCTCATCTCATTGGGAAAATAGCACCAACTATCGAAGTGGAAAAGTGTGCCGAGCCCACCGAATTATTATTGCTGCTATTAGGATTGCCGAGAGCTCTGGTCATCACCACAGGTGGATCCAGTATAATAAGCCAAGAAGACAATTCTATGAGCTGGTGTCAAATGAGTCTTCAGAAATGAAATGCTTGGAAAAAGATAAATCCACGACGGGTGCTAATCCAGAACTGAAAATTTCTCCAGCACAGACGAGTGAAGTCACTGAGGAACGAGGAAAAGGAGTCCTCAGAGAAAGTCCGAGAAGATCTGCTAACTTGGAGGAGGAGGAAGTCATTCTGTTCAAGCCTCTGACAAGACACAACTCGGCTCCACTTCATCATTACATCACCAAAAAAAGAGACTCCCATGAAGAACTAATGGACCAATCGGCACCGCCTGATGAATGCTTGCGTCGTGCCACATCTTTGCTCATAGCCCAGCACCCTGTACATAGTGAGCCTTTTAATTTCCAACCCAACAACAATAGTTTCCAGCATAATGAGCCATTCAAGCAGCAGCATCCACCGCAGCCAATTTTTGGTGATATGGCAAACTTCTTTCCTGCAACCTCAATCTCTACCAGTGCTGGGCCTCCCTCACTAAATGCATGGGTCCTCAACAGAGGAGGCTTGAACATGGAAGAAGATAAAGGGATCAGTTTGGGTAAACGTCACCTACCTCCTATAGAGGAAATAGCTTCTGAATCGCTGGCCAATCTCTCCATTAACAAAACCAGTGAGCCTCAGAACCCAATTGTCAGTTCTTGCCATGAATCTGTAATAACCCATTACCCTTCTCCTCTTCATTCCACTCCCGTGCCTTCAGCGCCTCTTTTACCAGATGATGCCGTTTGGTTTAGTGGAGTGAATACATCTACTTTCTCTGATCACAACACAAACGTGACATATGGGGTAACTGAGAATTTTCTTGACGCATCACCTGGGAAGAGCTATTCAAATTATGCTGTTCCTCTTGCCCCTAATGCTTCTAGTCTTGGTGTCCCTGGTTTTAACTATGTATACCCAATACAATGCGGAATGAGTTCTTCAGAATGGCTCCGCCAGTTCAGAGAAATCAACAATCTCCACCAGGGCAATAACGGTCAAATGTTGAGTCCTAGTTTCCATGGCTCTGGAAACATCGGAAATGTTTATCAGCTTGGTGTCCCTCAAATCGATCCAATCAACTCCTGGGTAACTCCCTCGTTCTCTAACCAAACAGTATACTCCAACCACCAGGCTGCGACTCCTGGATTTCCTGCCTTTTACGGAGTGGAAGAGCCAAAGGACAGAGTCTTTCATACGTATTATCGAGCTAGTCCCTATGGTTGCGGTGCTGTGACAGCAGAACCAAGAGATGATCAGGAGATGCTTCTGCAGTACCTTAAAGAGAGAGAATGGCGGCTCCAGCAGGATCCCAACCTGCAAGGTCCCACGTTCTAGGAGATGAAGCAGATATCGTCTCGCCTTCTCGAGTGGCTTGCCATGGCAATTACTTAGCTCAAGTGTGTGCTTTTGTGTGATTAATCATGCCAAAGACTCACCAGTCACAACCCATTTTCCTGGTATGCAACTGTATGTAAAACTCATTGTACAGCGGATCTGATACAGGTAGACAAGGAAGAGTCAGCTAGGAAGAAAGAAAGGTCATACTCTCTGGTTAGCGAGATTTAAAAGATCTGATATTTGCTTGTGTCCCTTTTAGACAATGTAATTGTTGAGAGAATGCCTAGAGAACCTTTTTAGTCTTCTGACAAAACAACACTTCTAGTTGATAATGAAATGATAACCAAAGGCATGTTCAGAGGCTGTTTATGTTTCTTGCCCAAGAGGGCATGTTCATCGAAATGTTTTATTGCTGCAGTCAAGATTTGTGCTTCTTGTTGGCCTAGTATTTGCACTGATATGCATGTTCTGTTACCTCATTTCTTTCACCGTTGTGATCTTATCAAAGCTGCATAGACTTGTTCGGAAGTAGGCCTGGTATCGAATTCTGTGTCTTGCCATGAGCAGGAAATCAGATGAATGCTGCTGTGCAGGTGATCTTGACCAAAGCAGTTTCCACGTAATCAGTGGGAAAGGCTATATTTCATTATTGGTTATGTCACGAGTAAGTCATTCATGATCGACTAGTTTAGTCTTCGGATAGTCCGGTACGCCTTAGAACGAATAGGATGTGTACTTTGTCCGGAGCAGACAAACCGCAATACCCAGAAAGGAAAGGCATACAGAAACTCATCAAGCGCTCAATTTGGCATCTTGTCATAGACTTTCACTTGGGTCTTCTCTTCTGGACATGATGTTGAGGCTGGTAGGTAGATGTGTCAATATGGGTCATAAACTCATATTATGATCCACTTTTAGTTAAATGGGTCAAATATGGGTTAAGTGAAAGTTAAATATGGGTCAAGTGAAAGTTAAATATGAGTCAAATATGGTTATTAGGTAGACCCATCATCTCTTTCCTTCCATCCCCATTCTCTATGAGTTCTCGACCTCCGTTCCGATCCGAAGAAGTTCACTCAACAATAATTAAAAAATCGATTTTTTTAAAAAATTATTTTCCTCAAACTATTTCAATTTAGATGTATCCACATTTTTTTATTTACTAATTTTTTATTATTTAATTTAATTTATAAATTTGATGTGAAATTTTTATTCAAATAATTTATATGTGAAAAGTTTAAAGTGAACTAAATAAATAGGAGTAAATTTTCTTAAATTAAGTTAAATATTAATATGTATTGGTAATATGGTCGGGTATGGGTCGGGTTGGGTATAAGTCATCAAATTTACATTGCATAAAAATGGGTCAAAACAGGTTAAATGGGTCAATGTGGGTCGGACCATTTTTGACCCAACCAAAACACGACCCGATCCACCCATTTGACACCCCTACTGGTAGGAAGGTAAACAACGGGCTTCTTTGGCTTTGCAACAACAAAAAAGAACAAATAAAATAAAAAAATCTGGAACAGACAAATTTCAGATCCTAATGTTGTGCATTCATATGAGCGGTCTCTAAGATCGAAATAATCTAATTCAAAATACCATTAACTTCGCTTCGCTCCGAGCCACTACAATGCAGTTCAAATTGTATGCTTCAAAATAGGGTCGGCCAATCCTTTCCTCATTAACTAATCTTATGTCGAGGTCATGTCCGTTCACGGTGGATAGAAATCCGTCCAAGGCACGGGAATCTGCCGAACGTTCGAGCCAAAAATATGATAAGTTTTGTTAGACAGAGCTGAAAATAAGAATTTATTTTCAACTTGGGCCATTTTGGTAGTTATGAAGTTTTTTCTGGTCCCTTCTGAAATTTGGCTAACTGCTTTTGATCAAAACCTTTGAAGCCCGAAGTACTGGGGATCAAGAAAAGCCCGTGGAGGATTTTTCTTCAGATCGACGAAAACAAAATTCAAGACAGTCGACCCTCCGATCGATCGGAGATGGAGGGCAAGCCGCCGGCGAAGGAGGACGTGTCGCCGGCGACGGCAGTCTTGCTCGGCGCTCTCGCGCCGGGAGTCAACGTACGGTTTCGAATTCCTCAAGCGCAGGAGAGGTTCATTGACTTCGGTGCTCAAGCAAAGTGATGTCTTTTCTTTGTTTCTTGTGCCTTTCGATTTCAGGGTCCGACATGGAACGCGCTGAAGATGGCGTTCGTGATGCTGGGTGGGTCGCTCGCCATCATGATGGGCTTGGCATTCTCTTCCAGCGATTCTTGGTTGACCCTCCATGTGTCGTTCCTCGTGATGATCACGCTCGCTCTGTTCTTGCTTCTTAGCTGGTAATCTTCGGCTGCTTGCGCTCTTGGAGCTGTTACTTTTTATGTCTTTTTGATTGAGGCTCAACTGTTTAGATATAGATTGTTGCTTTTATGCACGAGGGAAGCGAGAGATGAGATGGAGCCTCCCTCTGGATAATTGGAGTTAAAGAAGGACAAATCAGTATACCCATTGCCCTGAAACTTATTAGTGACAGGATTGTGCTAGGTATAAGATGTGCCAAAGTGCAATTTGACAAGGTGGCATGGTAATGAATTTGGACTTTGGGCTTCCTCTTGTGAGTACACCCTTTATGAGATACTAGGTTTCAGTTCGGCTTCCCAACGTGTTTGTTTGCTTGTGTTTTGGTAATGTAAGACTTAGTGGTTGAAATCCACGTGCAAGATTCTGTTGGGTTTGGTTTTGCTATTGATTGATTGATGCTGCTATTTGAAAAATATGGTTTCCATTGACTAGAGGAAATCTTGCCTTGGTCTTTGGTTCTTGTCTGGAGAAAGTAGATGAAAACTGTAAAGTTTCTTTAGTTGGCAATTTCAGGGAATGGAGATGGCATTGTTAGGTCTAGACCCCCTTTTAGAGGAAGAGTAATTGACAATGGCCTCAACTTCAGTGCCTCATTGACTTTCAAACGCACTTTGCATTTGCAGATATGCATTGATTTATCTCTTGTTAATCTGTAGCAGACGTAGGTCTGCTAGTTTGCTATGGACATCCGCTCTCGATTAATAATTGTTGAGGGGAGATGAATCTGCCTGATTTAGCATCTTTTTGAGAATATACAAGTTAAAAGGTTTGATACTTAAATCAACCATGGTAAATCAAGTTTCTGGACTAGCTTTAAGCCTTGTAAATGTAGATGGCATTCCATTTTTTCTTGTCTAATATTGGCTAAATTTCTGGGAACTTCACCTGATAAAAACAGGAAACCTCTTAATGATCTTTTGGAGCTATGCAATGTAATTGGTGTCTTGGTGTCTGAGAGAAGGAGATCCCAAAATACCGTTGGTGGATATAGGGAGAGTGGGAGGGTAAAGAAGAACCAACTATTGGTTTGTTTGATTGGGTGGCCTCCTGGTCTTGCTAATACATAGGAAATTAAATGCTGGTGTGTTCTTTGAAATGACAACTTTGAAGATTTGATAATGTACATTCATGGTTGCATTTTCCCTTTAGACAAGTTCATGGCAATTGAAGTGGAGCTTATCGATATTTTTTGGATATGATTAATCATATTTGTCTTTTTAGTCCATTTGTTGCTTTTGCATCACTGAGTCAACCTTCATCTAAATTAAGGGAAATTTTGTCTTCTACATATGATTGATTGAAGTAATTGGTGCAGTGATAGGTGCTGTCTCCAGTCTTCTTGCTGCATCACTAATATAGTATATTTGGTTATACTTGAAGCCATTGGTATGGTTGAAGTTGTAGGAGCAAACAGAATTGCTTGTTTCTGGTTAAGCATTTTCAAAAGGAACATGTATAGCTGCCGAAGGTTCTTGGATCTATATTGGTCATTTTTTTAGTGTAATTCTTTCCGTTTGTTGCCTCATTAGCTGATATTCTGCTTTCTCCCATTTACTTTATACCATACCTGCATCTTTAATTTGTCTTTCTTCAAAAAATAAGCTTCCACTGAACATGCAGCAATTTTTACGGTCCTAGAGCACCTAAATCTGGAAACACCAAACACCTGCTCACTAACAAAAATTATTGGAGACACTGAAAAAGAATTAAACTAGAAACAGATGCTCTGATGAGAATTTAGATCCTTCATTACTATGTTTAATCTCATGACGTGCTTCGTTATTGCTTGGTATGTAAATAACTTTGCTGAAAACTACAGCTACATCTGGGCTGGAAACAATATGTGCAATATAGTTCTCCAACTTTTTTGTATTGCCCTGTGCAGTTCGATTTATTTCTGCTCTGTGCCTCATAGAATTCTTGCCTCCAGTTCTGGAAAAATGCAAGATTTGAGTGTGCCTAATGTATTCTTACTCCATAAGAACAAGGAAAATAGGATTTTATGTGGAAATTCCCAGGTATTTGATGGCCTGGGGCTGTGGGTCCCTTTTCCTTCTATCCTGTCTCTTCTTTTCTTCATGGTTCTTAAAAAATTAGGAATGGACACTGAAGTTGGATAGTTACTTCCAACCTTTCATTTAGATGTCAGTTTGCTTTAGCTCTTCCAAGATGCGCACTAACTGAACACTCTTTCAGATCAAGCTCTTCCAAGATGTGATGAAAGGCACTAACTGAACACTCTTTTGGACCGCTGCTGCTATTTCCTCAGCTTCAACGGTAGTGGGAGCAACTGTTGAATGTTTCAAAAACCACTTTTGCAAAACAGCATCCACTTTTTGAAACTGCACTTTGTGGCCATTTCAATCACTTGTCTTTGTACCTAGGTCATTTGCAGTGACGCAGTTCAGTCTGATCCATCTCCTCTATTATGTCCATTTGCCATCTTAATCTCATTGAACTAATGCTTCACCAATGTTCCTTCCAATCCTTGTTGCACTCCATCTCTCAAAATCCAAGTCTCTTCTTAACCAATGTGCCTGCTCTGCTACTATCATTTCATGCATTGCAGGTTGTCATCAGAAACAAACCAAATGTTTGAATTGACTGACATCTCTGCAAAGTTTGAACATGCTTCAGGAATTGGAATTTTTATATATGGCTAGGGTGTTCTAACTAAGCCACCATGGACAATTCGGACTTGTTCTTGGTGTCCCATTGTGACATAAAGCTAAAATGCAGCTTATCATAAACCTCACAAGCCCACCAAACTGTTCACTGGGGAAAAGACATTTTCTTTGCCAGAGATAATATGTTTTGCCCCATTTTCATTATCATCCAATAAATGCTTATCCTCTCCCTTTCCTTTGTTTCTTTGAATTTTCTTCTGGAGTACTCGTCCAAGCAACTGGCATGAATGAATCCGGTGTTTGTTCTTTAGACTCAAACTTTATCATTGGCTGGGATATAAGCTTTGCTGGTTTTATCTTTGAAGTGTTGTTCTCAGGACACGGTATTTTTTTCTGCAGGTTTCTGGCACAAACCGGATTGGTTTCAGTTGACAGTCAAATGCAGGATCTTAATTTAGTACCAAATGATCAGACCAAGAAAGAAAAAATTCGTTGATATGGTCCCCTGGTCTCATCAAGTGTAAATGCCAAGCCTGACAATTTTTGAGGTTACTCATGCATGACTTTAGAGAAGTGAGATGGGCAAATTGTTCAAAGAACTGCAACGCCAATGATAGGACACACTCCAGCTTGTCTCTGCTCATGAGAATCACAAGCAATCTTTGTTTCGGTCAGTAATTTTTCGGTATCTCATGGTCTTTACCTAGGATTAAAATACTTAACACATTTATTTATAATTTTTCGATTGTTTCACATGTGCAAACATGTACTTTCGGAAAACTGAATACAGATGCACTCTTTCACCTCGATATGAATTCTCTTTGTTTTTCATGGTCCGCCTTCCATTTATCTAAATTAGATCATGTGTGGGTCTTTTTACTGTGGTCCAAGGCCAAGGGTGATCTACCCTTTCCGCAGGGGCAAAATCTGTGGATGGCTTATCATCATCTCAAGCCATTAAGAGCTAAGTTTCCACCTGAATGTTTCTGTCAGTCTTTTTATCTGTACTTCTTGAGTGTTTTCAGGCTTTAAAAGTGATGATATCACAAACTCCTGTGAGATGGTATTATAATGGAGCCGTGATATCAACATTGCTAGGCATTACTATTCATATTATGCCAATCAATCCTCCAATTTTCATCCTCAAAATTTGAAAGAGCTTGAACAACTGAAGTTCACGATTAAGTACTTGATAAGAAAGCAAAGTTACTAAACGAAATTGAATGAGAAGTGAAACTGAATTGTGGCTGCAGATTTCAATCATGATTAGAAGAGAATCAAAATCCAGACCTGACCTGAAGAACTGTAAAAACTAAATTCGACGAAAGAAAATTCTTGGTACCATTTGGTACCTGATATCCTTGTAATTGAAGAATTTATGTAGTCCATCACTTGGTTTATCATTTCTATGTTGCACCGCTGTTGCCTATCCAACACTGATCCAAGAGGGAATAAGTGTGTGAATCCATATTAGTAAGACTTTCAAGATCTCTGTAGAAGCCATCAAAGTCGATCTGCTGGTCATCTCCTGTTGAAGCATATGGTTGTTTAGAGGTCCCCTCGCCAGCGGCATATAAGTAATCTCTGCATACTACAGAAGAGTCTTTAGAGAAATCAGCTGCCAAGGCTTGGGAATCTCCTTCGCCGTGTTTGAATTGTCCCGTTAGCGGTGCTGGAGCTGCTTCTTCTTCTTCTCCTCCTTTGGCAGCTCTAGGTTCATTTGAGATTGGTGTAATTGAGTTGTCGAGGTCAAGGTCTTCAATGGCTTGGTGTCGTTTTTTACAGGGATGTTCTTCTGTTCTGGCCACCTTTTCAATGGAGAAGTACTGTGTCACGCATGCACCAAAACGTTCTGAGGTTAGTGTCCATAAAATGATTCTGGTGGCAATGAGAAATTAAAAAGATCTTATCAAGCCGTCTTTTGAATGACGTGATAAATAAAATCAATTAACTCATGTGAAAATGGTCAAGAAGAGGTGCTTTTGTATTAATCGACCGGCATGACCCCTTGCTTCTTGATGTCTCCACACCCTTTTTCTTAAAACATGCCGTAACTTTATAAAATTTTAATCTTCTTTTTGGACATCCTCTTAATCAAAATTGAAGTCTAATTTGGTCAATGAACTATAAAAGAAGATTCGTTCAAATGTACAGGCTTAGGTACAACAAACAATCAAGGGCATTGCAAGAGGAAATCCTCATCCTAAGAGGATAAGAAGATTGAAATCTCTTAAAACAAGACGCTTTATGTTTCTTTTCATATCGACATAGATTAGCGCTCTCTATAAAGCATTGATCCTCATCTCTATTTTAACTCATGTCATCAGATCGAATCATTTTTGTTTTATATTACAAGATGTTAGGTTTTGATTCATTCCTGATAAAACAAAATCATAGTCTACGGAGGTCATATCAATATATCAAATTCCAAGTTAATTTTATTCATACATCACCATTGTCACATTCAAATTTTTTTTATCGGTAACCTTTTATCCTAAGAGCTGTTAGTATTTCAGTGTTTTTGACTTATCAATATTACAAGACAAATTATTAAATAAAAAAACCTTAATTACAGATTTCCACCACTCCGAATTTTGGAATTTTCTTTTTTTTTCCCCCTTTTCTATGGAAGATTTCCTGCAAATTTCATCCTACGTGCGTCATTGCATTATGACCTCCACTTTTATGTTGAACGCTGTTCACCCCCTTTAAAATCAGTGGAAAAGTCCAAGAATTTAATTTCGTCGCCTAGCTAAACAAACTCGCCTTCTTTTCTGGAATTTTAAATTTGAATAATCCTGCTTCTCAACGCGATTAATGAAGCATATTAATTAAAACCCAACAAGGAAATAAATAATTAATTAACGAACTCACGATCTTCTTGCATTCATCTTCGTAGAATGTAATGGAATCTCCAATGTCCAGTCCATTTTGCTTCACTAATTCTCCTGCTTAGGAATTAGATGCTGAACATAGTCAAGGTGAAAGTACAAAGCCATAAATATTGGACTAAGGGTTTTCACTTTCATATTGTAGTGAGAAGCATTTCAAGATGACAAGGATGCAGACATATTCTACACATCCTCTTATTATTGGAAAATTACAAGCTACATAAATCAAACGAATGCGATTGCTTGAATTTAGAACATCTGGAAAAATAGAAGAAGATGAAAATTGAAAGAGGATGGAAAATATACCTGCATTTTCGAATAAATACATTCTGCTATTGTTATTTGACCAATACCTATGTTTTTTCAAGGAGTTTGAACTATTAGTCCAAGAAGAGAAAATAGATTCATAGATAATTAGAGTAATTATTTGGAACTGCAATGGATTAAGAAGAAATAAAGTGCAACAAAGATCAATAAGAGCTTGCTAGCTAACTTGTATCTCAAGGTCCACTCATGGGGAGAGGACACGTCTCTTATCACTAATTGAATTCCTTCTTTGTCGGGAATGATTGGGAGATTTTCTTCTGCCTCCCTCTAATTTAAAATCAACAAGAGGGTAAAAACCCAATTTACAATAAAAGTTAAATAAATCTGTGAGTCATATGAGTGTTTTAAGTCTCACCTTTGGAAGTACGATCCTCCCTAGAGACCCCACGTCACTGTTCTTCAACTCCTTTTTGAGAAGCATTCTCAATCTCTATTCCAGCCAACGCACAATTCAATTCCAAAACAATAGCGATTACAAAAAGAGCCACAAAAAATTCCAATAACATTAAGAAATTGAGATATTAGTTTAAATTTCCCCACCTTACCATCTGGCATGAAAAAACTATGTTGGTCCTCCCTACCATTATTTTCCAAAGTTTGATCATCCATTGGATGTTTGCTTGAAATTACCCCATTGCTCGATGGGCTTGCGTTCGTAGTCGACGGAGCCGAAGAGCCCCTCCTGTGCAAATCGAGGCTCCTTTGGCGAGCCATCTTTCTCCTGTTTCTAGCAGCCTTCGTCGCCCGAGCGTCGAGAACCTTCTGTTCGCGCCCCGCCAAATCAAACGCGGTTGGTCCAAACGATGGCGATTCAAATCGAACCGGTTGAGGACCGTTGTGATTTTGCCAGAAACAGAAAGGCTGGGGCAAATAATGAGGTGGGTAAGGGTATGGGTATGGGTATGGAAATGGCAGCCCTTGAGATGAAGGTGTAGATTGTGTTGGGGCATGAATTATCTGAGTTGGGGGTCGTTCAAATGGAGAGAGAAGTTTTTGAGGATGACCCATGATTGGTTGCCTGCTCACATTGGAAACGCTTGTGGGCTTGGAGGAGTCCAATGGTGCAAGGAACCTCTGCATTTTTCCTTTGAAAACGAGACTTCTCAAAACAATAAATGGTGAAGAAGAATTTTGTTATCTTTTTTCTACTCTCTGGCAACTAGGAGTTTGTGAAAGTGAAGAGGCTCTTTATAAGGCAGTGTCCCAAGCTAGGGTTAAGGCCAATTTAGTAATAGGTCACTTGAGTAGGAAAGAAACAAAAACTGGTATTAACTCAAATGGATTAATTCCTAAGTTGTCAATTGAATTATTGGAAGCAATTAAGTCCATACCGGATGCTCATGAGAAAAATAGATAAGAATTCCACGTACTATTTGCATTATGTCTCTGTAAAACCATTTCAAAATTCAATCTATCATATAAGTTTGTACCTGGGTCTTATTATCGGTCGGCACGTGTCAAGTTGTAATTATTATAGTGAGATAACATGCCTTTGAAGGCATTAAAATGTGCATTCTAAATGAATCCTCAGATGCCTATACATGAACACGCAGGACATGTGATACTCTTTTGCTGAGGTAATATCCTCCAGCAGAAATTTTGTTTCTCTTTGAAGGATTATTTAATGAAGGACCAACGTCCACGTTTTGTACTTCAGCTTTTGTACTCGTTATTTGATAAGTAAACCCGCTACGATCTTCCTCTACCTTCGAGTTTTAAAGATAGCGGAATGAGAAAGAGGTCAAGACTAACAAATTCAGGGGAAACGGTGGTTTTAAGGGGAAGATGCCATTGAGAGAGAGAGAGGAAAAATATTGCGTGCAGTCGTTATATAAATAATATGCTGTAAAAATCAATATCACCAATGAAATTATTAGAGAATTCATGCTTGGAGGGATAATTGTCCAAAAACAGTCATTTTGGCCTCAATTAGTCAGAAATCATTGGTGTGGCAGTTGGCCATCCCATGTAACATTATCAATGCTTATGTGGATAATTTTTATAATTTTTTTAATTTCCTTTCTTTTCTTTTGTTTTCTATCTTGTCTTTTCTTTCTTCATTATTCATCTTTCCAAAAGGGTTGATAAGATTGCTGAGTGATGGCCAGGAATCATTGCCAACCACGGGCGGGAGTCACAAAGCCCTCATCGATCATGGGAGAGGACCTGCAATCAAGGACATGCTAGCCCTCACCTCTCGCCAATCATTGTTGATGCCCCAACAAACCTTGCAAACCCTTCGAAGAAGATAGTGCAAAAAAAAGGTAAAATAATTAAAAAATTGTCCATGTTAATACCAATTGTGAAAATGACCAACAATCACATTGGCAATTCTTGGCAAATTTTGATCAAAAGGACAATGGATGTGTTTGATTTAGTTTTTAAAAACAATAACAATGATTTTTAGATGCACTTTAAAGCCATCATTTCAACATAATGCAAATGATAAATTCAAGTAAATCTTGCAAACATGCACAAAATTCACAAAGACAATATCTTAATATTATGTATTTATGAAAGGTTTAAGTACATCGAAACTCCTAAAACTTGTCACAGAAGTATAATTGAATATTGAAACTTTCAAAAAGTGCAATTAAATTTTAAAACATGTAGAAATGATACAATCAAGTCCTTTCATTAACTCCTTTCAACTTGACTACTAGAAAATGCTAATATGAATTTTTATTATTTTTTAAATCCTACGTGATGCTAACATAGTTAAAATGACATCATCTTAGTCCAAATATGGCTTTTCTAATACAAATTTTATTAAAGCACATTAAAAAAATAAGCTAACATTAGAAAGACAAACACACAAAAATGGTTAAACGGCTGAGGACTCTCTCTCTCTCTCTCTCTCTCTAGCTTATTTTTTATTTTAATTCAAAGAGAAAATAATTATAAAAAAAAAAAAACCACATTAACATTTTTCATTAATTAAGTTGGGCAAGGTTAATCGAAAAATTTTACAGCACTAATTTGACAAGGTTTAAAACTTGATTGCACTTTTTGAAAATTTGAATGCTCAATTACATTTTCGTGATAAATTTTAAACATTTGTACTTATTCCTTTATAAAAAGAGGTAGCTAGAGGTTTTTTCCTCCCTTTATATAAAGAGGTAACTGGATTTTTTTCGTGAACAAAATAAACAAAGGTTATTACCACTAAAAATACCAAATACACTTGTGTCATATTTAATCAAATCCCAAACCGGTATTTTTCTTGGACAGAATACTTAGCATGTTTACTGCGTATTTACCAACTCTTGTTTCGAGCCTATATATTGGATTTTCACTTACTTAATGCTCCAAAAGATTTCGGCGGCGATGTTCGCATCGCATTCCCAAAATGGACAACCTAATCATATGTTCTTCCACACTCTTCTCCAACAAAATTTGTATTGAAACTTGTCTTGTATTAGAAGACCATGCTCACATGCACGAGCACGCGCACATCTCTCTCTCTCTCTCTCTCTCTCTCTCTCTCTCTCTCTCTCTCTCTCTCTCTCTCTCTCTCTCTCAACTAAACATACCAGGGAGGGCAGGTTCTAATTTATGATAACTAAAACTGGATTGGAACTGAATTGACTGATATGAACTGGGTCTATCTAGGTTGAGGCATCGATATCCGATTTGAAACCCATATCCAATATATCTAACTTCTTTTTAAACAGGAAAAAAAAAAAAAAGAGAGCTCAAAACATGTTCAAAATTGGTTCGTAGGTAGAATCGACATTTCATGCTATAAAATCGAACACTGAATCAGTCAAGGCCAATTCTCCAATCCGTTACGTGGTGTTAGAATATTTAAATAATAAACCACACATTTATCAAATAGTTTAAACTTTTAAAACAGTTGGTAACAGTCACACCAAATCTCTTATATGGTATTAAAGATTGAGGTCCTAAGTTTGAATCTTTCCAAGCTCCATTTGCCTCCCAATTAAATTTTCACAATTGCTAAGGCAAAAAAATTAGACTAAGCTTGAGGGGAAGCATTAGAATATTTAAATAGCAAGTCATATATTTATTTAGCAACTTAAACTTTTAGAATAGTTAGTAGTAATTATACCAAATGTCTTAAACATAAGAACCTATGCAAACGCTCCTGAACCGGCCTACGACCAATTGGATAAGGCTAGGTCAGGTCAGTTCTCAGTTAAATTGATTCGGATGCTCACCTCAAAATCATAAAATTTTGGTCTGTCTTTTTATTTGAATTTGAAGTAACTTACTTTTTATACTTGAAGCGGCTTAAAATTTTCATTTGTTAGGAATAGGTGATTTGCTATGCAGCTTCCCTTTTTTCCTATGAAATTCCGATTCTTACCCAGAAGAAAAATGGCATGGTTCGATTGAAAACCTAATCGAATTTGTTTTTCTTCAAGTCCGTTAAGATCTTCGTTCGGCTTGATTTCACTTATCTTTGAATCGAGTTAAGATTTCTTTCAAAACTCTACACGTAGGAAGTACACCAACAGGACAAATTATGGGCTTAAACCTTGGATGGGAGCTCAGAAGCAACAAAAAATCCACAGGATATTTTCATGGGCCAGAACTCCACAGTCCTCATCTACAACATAATTTTCTACCATCGTCTTCGCATTTGTCAATCAAGCCACACACATCAGAAACTCAATAAATTGGGGGAAAAAATAATAAATTTTCAACTTTAGCCTTTCGGTAATTTTTCATTTTCGTGCCTATATATACCACGTACATTTTTGAGAGGGATAAGTGCAAATCAAGTTGTAACATTTTGGATAAAGTTAATATCACAAAAGTCTCGAAATTGGTATACTTAAGACAAGTTTATTCCCATAAATTTGTGACAAATTTACCTCCGTTAGTTGTTAAATTGGATTAATATCACGAAAAATCATAATTTGAAACACTTGTAACAAATGGAGGGTAAAAACCTAAACTATAACAATTGTCAATTATCACGTGTTATCTAATTTAGCAATTTAACAATAAATTTAACGGAAACTAATTAAAGCTAAATTTGTCATGTGTAATTATGTTTTTGGTGATCAAAAAATTAGTTTGGGGTAAATTAAATACAAGTGTACTGGTTTGAGATTTTTATGATATTAACTCTTTTAGATATTGACCAATTGAGTTGTTAACGTATTATTCTAGTTAATTAAGTACTCATTGTTTTGAAAAGAGAAAATGGTTGAATGATAATATTTAATGTATTATGAGAACAACAGTCTATTTTGTATCATAAAAAATCAAATAACAAATAATTATAAATTATTGTAGGATCCATTCCTTCAAAAATTTATTGTACAATAAGCTTCATTCTCACATAAACCTAAAGACCGTTATACTAGTAAAACTTCTTTGAAGAATCTTCAATTAGACTATTTAATTATGTGAGTATGATTTAATCATAAAAGTAAAAATGAGCATGAGCCCTGCTGATTACCCCGAAGCTTGAATTTAAACCCCATCGTCGGTATGAGCAGGTAAATAATGAGAAGGAATTGGTATGACTCAACGAAAGTGATTTTTTTTGGAAAATAAAAACATGGTCCTTTCATAAATGGATGGATATATGTGGCATGAAAACAAGCAGACCGATTTTTATTTTTTATTTTTGTTAGGGAACAAGTAGATAAAGTTAATTATCTGTTCTTCTTTTTTGTTTTCCCATTTGCTTTAGCGTTCTTTTAGTTTTTGGTTGTTATGGTAAAAATCTGTCACATTTCATTGCAAAAGGAAAACCTATTTTGGTTTCTATGGGTTACAATATGCAGTAATTTGTATATAATTTACCATTTCAATTATTTAAAATTCATTCCAAATATGTTTACTTCATTTCAATAAACCATTATTTCGATTAACTAAACAAGGACATCTCACCCTTCATGTTTTGACATTAGCGATCACGTTCCCGTGCATAGCTATGGAAACCACAAAGAGTAATGAAATTGTGGACACTGACTTCAAAGTGACATAACCTAAATATGACGATATAAAATATGAATTACAAAAAGAAAATTTGAATATGACATAATATGACACATCTAATTTTTCATATCGATATAAATGACGCGTTTTCACATAATTAGATTATCCGGCGAAGGAAAGATATTTGAGACCGACACGCATAAGTGCGGATCGCAAACGTGAATATCGAAGCAGCCGATGAAGAATTAGAAATCTAAAAGCGTTAAGAGAATCTTCTCTCTGTGTCCTCTCCCATGTGAACTGAAACCATTATTTACTTGTCGCATCTTGGAAAACTCGAAAGTGCCGTTCATACACTGTGGGACCTTTAGAATGTTGTGCACCAAGAAATTAAAATATTTCAAGGATCTTTCTATAGGCCATTCGCCAGGAGGAAAAAAATTAAAACAGCGAGAGAACATGTGCAAATCTAATCTTTTTGGGGCGGAGAGAAGGGACATAAACTCGTGGTTGGCTTCGATCCAAACTTGTGTGTGGACCCTTGACGATTCTACTTAACTTAAAAAAGGAATTTAATAGGGTCCTCGTCGAAAAAGTTATGTGACCCGAACCTAATGCCTATATTGCATTCGGACGAAAAAAGAGTAATTGAAAAAAAATCGAATAAGACAGGACTTGATGGTTCACAATTGCCTAAAGATAGATTCTATAAGAGCTTTGTGGAATTTACGTGAAATTCCTCAATCTTATTCTTAAGCAAGCTCCCGAGGAGGTTTAGTAGAATCATGATGTCTATTTCATTTATTATTTCTCCTTTTCTATTTGCTTCGAGAAGTGTTTTTCCTTTTCGTAGAGACCGGGGGATTATATCTAGATTATGGAAGAATGGTTGGTTGATGAATAATTAATTTTTGGTCATCATTTTTCTTAGTCACGACAAATGCTACAATCACTATTGGATGATTGGTGTGTGAAAGAATCCGGTTGTGAAACTAGCTTTGAAAGTACATGTTGCTAATCTAGTAATGAACGTGTAATCTTTTAGTCACAAATCCTTAGATAATTCTCCCCATAAATAACAAAAGGGCATCCATAAAATCACTGATCCTTGCTGAAAATAGGATTAATTTCTTTTTATGACATGGAGCTCCATCTTAAGTTTGATAAATTCATGAATCATGAAACAATTCACTAATCTATAATAAGCCTTAGCTGGATTAAAATTGAATTTGGCAATGAAATTCCGAGTTTTTTATAGAGCTTATCATCGAAATTTCAGATGAAGAGAGAAAGAAAACATGAAATACAAATTTCGTTACCTTATCCATGAATAAAACATTATCCAAATGTTGATTGGCTCATATATTAAACTTGAAAGTTCAAGTATATTGCTTACACTATGACATGATGGCTTAATTTAATTATTTTGTTCACAGTAAATTTCGAGAAAATCCGATCCATGGGGCAATCCCATTAAACTGATACTCCACTTGAGAGGTGTACCTCATCAACCACCATTTATTAATAAAACAAGGTGGAAATGGTTTATGGTCAACATCTTATAATATATTCCATTTCATTTCCCAAAAAGCCACTAATCAAGCCGCATTGCCTCATCCACGAGACCATGCTATTATAGGCTTACAGCTATTAAGAATTCTATATATATAGAACGCTATGGTCCCCTTTTCTTTTTCAGATTTTCTAAAGTATTTACTTATTTCCCAGACGATTTTGCACAAAGCTAACGGATGAATTTAGCATAGAGTGGAGATCATTTCATATCAAATTGATGTTGCCAAAATAGGTTTTTCACAGTATAATCATTTCAGCGAAAATATTTCATTCTCTGGAAGGTGCACCGACTTCCACTGAAATTATATTTAGGCCTGGACCAATAATTTATGGTTGCTGCCTAAGTCTGTCCATTTGCCCTTCGAGTTTGAATCACTTAGACGACATTTGCCCATTGATAAGGTCTAGATGCATGAAGGGCTTGCCATTTACATAAGACCGTGTGTTCCATAGTACGAAACAATTTGACTTTCGCGCATTAACTCCCTAAAATAAAGAATGGATCGAATCTCTCATTAGATCTAGGGGTGACAATTTTATTTACATTTTAAATATATCTTTCTTTAGAACGGGACATAATCAATAAATTAAATCTTTAAGAGCATAGAATTTTTTCTCTCGTGTTTCTCTTGCTAGTTTCCTCTCACTTGTCGTTCTCTTTGTATGATGACCCCGCCATTTTTGCAAGTCGGGATTCCTAGCCATGAATGTCACCTCTATCAAATTGCTCACAGAGAGATCGTTCCCCCACTATAACCCTAGATCTAGATCCGTGGTCCCGAGAACCGGCTGACCTTCGTGAGAGAGAGAGAGAGTGGGGGGGCGGCAATAATACTCGACACTAAACAGTTAGGGAGACTAAAAAAGAAAGAGACAGATAAAGAGAGAAATTAATGCTAGACTTAAGAAACCGATTGCCCTCATAAATTCTCTAAATTGAGGAACAATAGGATTGATCTTTGAAGATTTATGTGCTTCTAGTCAAATATCACCTCTCACAACTTTTCTTTTCTCTTACTCCATATAATTCTTGAGGTGTTGCAAACCCCATCATGCAGCTCTCATCTTGATCAGAGTAAAGTCAATAAATCAATAAATGTACCTTGGACATAGATAAAGCCATTGACCCACCATTCTTAGAAACTTCAACCAAGTTTTCAAAAAAAGAGCACTCAAAAAGTATTATATTAAAAAATGAAGCGCTAAACACGACAATATGACCCCTCTCTCTCTCCACACGCGCAAAATCCGGATTATGAAGGGTCATTATAGTGGGAAATATCTGAAAACTTATATCTCGATTGTAGGATTATCACTTGAATGATAGGTAGAAAGGCAATATTCACATCTTCACAAACACTTGAAATTGCTTGCTGAAAGAAATGTATGGTTGGTAACTGATGGTATCTCGACATGGACAAAAATGGAGCTTGAGCCTTCTTCTTCGTCTACACCTTCGAAAGGACCAATAGGGAAAGACTATGGGATCAAAATATCATACAGAAAGATGGCAAGTAACGAAGCGCAAAAGCACGTGGCGGAGATCAGCAAAATAGTAACTAGATGCCCGAGACCCAAGACAAGGCACGACCGGTGTCCCGATTGGTTTTAGGTGCCGCTCGAGCGAATCCAACGTTCAAATCACCCCAAAGAATCAAATTTCTTTTCCTAGCAGAACTGTATAAATGGACACAACCATCTTTCTCCAATGTTAATTCACTGAAATTTGTCAGATATTCACTCATTCCGGACATTCAAAAAACCTAAAGTGATTCCGAATCCGAAGGGTCGTGAAGTGCAAGATCCTTGTCTGCACATTGTTTGGGATTGAGAAGAAGAAATGTGTGGTCAACCCTTAATGGCCGACTTGGTTTTGGATGTGATGCTCCCTCCCTCTCTCTCTCTCTGTCTGAAAACTCCCACATAACGTGCGCGATGGGTTTCAATCAACGCTTTGCCAAATTGGAATCTCTCTGTCTGCTCTCTTCCTTAGTGCGTGGTGGGCCGCGGGGGGCTGAGCAAGTACTGGTGGGAAGTACTGTCTTTGTTTCCTTTTGCTTTGCTAGTTGCCCTCAGCCGTCCACGTTATTCACCCGCCCCTTTCTTCGCCCTCCATCATCCTCAATCGCCCAGATTTGGTGCCCACTCCGCACGTCTCCCTCTAAAAATCAAGATTCTTACATTACGTTTACACAAAGTTTCTGTAAATAAATAAAAAATAAAAACTTGAACGAGCCCCTTTGCAAAAGGGTTCATCGATAGAAACATAGAAAGAGAATTCTCATGCGTGCCTTCAATCGTGATCAGTTTGAATAAGTGAAAAAAGGCGAGTAAATTGCAATTGCTTGTAGAACTTTTGCACTTACATGGTCATATATGCTCGCAAAATTTTGTTGGTTATGAAATTATTATCAATTATTTTAAAAATTTAAGTTATTAAATGAACGAATAATTCGATAATTGAATATTTTGACATCGTGACCAAGCTTAAACACTCATTAATTCCTAGGTACTTCCAAACTTTTGCAATTTATTGCTCTCAAGATGTCATTTTCTTTTTTTTTCTTTTATGACATATACAAAGCAAGAACACAAATTGAAAGTAATCCAGTTCAGCAAAATAAAGAGTGCCGTTTATTTAGGATAAGGAATTATTGGTGGGGTTGACCCACACGCCATTGCATGGAAATGATAAGATTCGTATGTGCCATGTAGACTCTTATGAGGGTGGCATTTTGGGTTGCTTGGTCAAATTATTGTCTACTTGCCTTGGCTGGCTCTACTGCCTTTTCTCGTCTTCTCTTGTCTTAAACACATGGGACTTTCCAAAAATAACATGCGGTCATAAAATGTCATCGCGCCTTTATATGTCAGCTCCCTTTCATGATGCTCACTTACAACTTGATTAATCAACCCAATTGAATGCGATTCCAGAAAGGTATTGCAATGCAAAAACAACTGCACGAGCGAAAATAATAGTAGGTATACCAAGATTTGATTTACAAAATATATCAGTACTTTTATTTTACGGAAATTAAACTTTGCTGGAAAATAGTTTCAAATGAACTTATTTTTGAGGAAAATGGTTACCTTGTTTTCTATTTTGACAGTATTTGCAAATAATATGGAATTCATTTTCCGAAATTTGTCATAGAAAAATTATGAAACATGCATTTAGAAAAAAAAAAAGTCTCGAGTACAACCTAGGTCGAAGGTTTTGGTACTAAGGTCCATTAAAAGATTTTTAAAATAGGACTATAAAAAGAATTTTAATGGAGAAAGTTGTTTTCCTAAATTTAAACATAAGTACTCTATTAACTATGAAAAGATTTTTCGTATACTCATTTTACCATAATATAAGGAAAATGTTTCTCGACAGTAAAATTTGTCACAAATAAACAAATCCTAAGAGATGCAACAAGATCTTGTTATGCAGATATCATTACACTTATATAAATACCCATTTAAAGTTTCTCAACTCGTTTAAAATGCCCATTTAGAAACTGATCTCGTCATACATACCTAGCATTTGTCAGAATTCTTAACATTACTTGGAGTACACATTTTGAGGACTTCCAAGTCTAAACTTTAGGATCACGGCCAAAATAAAAAACTCGAATAGAATCAGAAGGATCCAAAACATTGAAATTTTTCCTGTGATTTTGGATGCTCAAATTTCAAGCGAATGAATACGTAATTGCACAATTTAGATAATGGCCGATCAAAAATAAACGAACTAAGAATTTTCTTAACAATCTTATAATAACCAATCCGAGAATATTCCTCTGATTTGAATGCCACTTCCGTATGTCGGGTGGCGACACAGACACTGCCGTGAAGCAATGGAAAAGAGAAACTTAAAATTAGTTCACTATCAATTTCGATTATCTGAATGACCAAAACCGACCTAGTTTGATATTTCTTTTTTTTTTTTTTTATTAATCCAAGCTTGCAAAACCCTACAAACACGTCAAGCGACTGACATAAGATAATAAAAAAGAATGAAAATAATCTGACAAGCATAAGGTGAAAGCTTCAGCTAAGATTAGATTAGATTGGATTAATTAATAGTCGGTTATTTAAGCAAAGTTAAAGTTGAAACAGCAGCAAATGAAAAGAGAGGAGAATAATGATGGGGTATAGGGAGACGTGAAGAGAGAAGAGAAGATCCCTTGGGGGACTACAAAATCCATTAGTTCCCCTAACCATGCCTTCCCTCCTTTACCACCCTTTTTCCTTCTCATCTGAGCTGCCCAGCACATGGCGCTCTCTCTCTCTCTCTCTCTCGCATGTATGAGCAATTTCATTTGGTGCACGATACATATTCGACACACTCTCTCTCTCTTCACATGTCTGAACAATTTCATGAGACACATAGTACATGTTCGACTTTCTGCATTAATAAGGGTCAATTTCAATTTGGGTCCTAGGCCCTCAAGGTTCCCGATTTGTGTCCCACTTAATTTATGAAGCGAATGGAGGGCGTTTTATGAACTCGACTCATTCATTATTGAGCTATGAAGATTTTGTCAATTATTAAGTTATGTGGTTTTTGAATTTTCCACTTTCATGGATAAATTCATCTAAAGTATTAAGCCTAGAGAGTTATTGATTATATACTAGTTGGAAATTATACTTAAGAAACCTCCGAATATGTCACAAAATAAAACGGAATCAATCTGGCAAAGTACACTTACATTTACCCTAATTTAATGATACTAAAAAGTTATAAAAATGAAGTTGATTTGCACAATACCTGATTCGCTATATCAAAAAATTAAAGAACAAAAAACAAAAAGAAGAGGGGAAATTCTCCTAGTCCCCATGTTCATAGATCTAACGTGGGGTCACTCTTTGCAAAATTGATGAATAAAGGTAAAGAACCTCCCCATCTAGGATATAATAAGGGAAATTAGCCAACAAGGCGTGCCCTAATATACTATATCCTACATACATATACATATACATATACATGTGTGTGTTTATATTTATATATTATGAATATAATATGAGGGTGTACAACTTCCCACATGATGCTCTCTTGTCCCTTCTCTTTGGAGTCTTCTCTGGACGTACATTTAGCCATAAAAGAAATCCTGACGATGACCATACAGAGACATAGCACAACAAGCATGTTTCGCCATCAACCACTCCAAAAAGCTCTTCGGCCTCCGTATGCCAATTGTCCAACTTGGTTTTAGGTATTTCAGAAAGCTGAAAGATCATGAGCTGCATCTTTTATCGACTTTACTTATTCTGGTATATGCGTAGAATTGGTGTCTCTACATATTTTCATTCGTAACCGAGGTGTGCATCAATAGTTGAAATTGATTGAGACATCCATGAAGTACAATACATAAATAGAAGATTCATGTCTATCAAATGAGATCTGCAACTCTTCTCATTTCATATATGCTCATAAAGTGTTTACCATATATATTAATATCCTCATCTTCCAACAAAATACAATCATGAGTGTCGGAAACCCACTAAATGATTTATGAAAATGGGCAAGCATGGGATACACATAACATGAGATTAGTTAGTGCATTGGTTATTGTGAGATTTAGTGAAACAACTGTTAATGATTTTAAAAGTCCAAGGAGTTAAACGAAGGTGTAAATTAATATTTAAATGTTCTATCACTTCCCTTACACTTAATTTAGTCTCTGTGCTTAATATTAAATACAGACATATTTAATTGAAGAAGCAAATGGAATATGGAAATATTCAAATTCAAGACATTTTGCTCTGATATTATATAAGATTTTTTGGGATCATGCTAATTATTTTAAGACATTAAATTGTTAGTAAACTATTAGATAAATGCATGATTTGATATTTAAATATTATATCATTTATTACACAACAAATCACATCCCCTAACCAAGTTGAAACAAATGTTCTCCATTTTGTATCGCATATGACAAATGATGAGACATATGAATAAATGTTCTCTATTCAATATCACTCTCCCTCACACTTAGTCTAATCTTTTTGCCTAATCTTAAACATGAACATATTTAATCGAAAAGGCACATGGGGCTTAGAAATATTTGAATTCGAGACCTCCCACTCTAATACCATATACGATTTTGTGAGATTATTGCTAATTATTTTAAAGGCTTCAACTATTAGATGAATTTGTGATTTGATACTTAAATATTCTAGCAGTTAACCAAATGATAAATTTCATCTCCTAACCAAGTTAAAACAAAGGGTTCTCTGTTCAGAATCACATACAACAAATGATGAGACGTATGAATACATATAACACAATTTCAAATCATGACTAACACGGGCTGAGATCTTACGCATGGGATATAAATTGAGACACGGTTCGAGCCAACAAAGTCCCTCCACGCAACTCGACCACTGGATTCAACCTTAGCTGATCTTGGATAATAAGAACACTACAAATAACAGAATTTAAATCTTACGGCGGTTTGGACGATTCTCTCTGTCTGTCTGTCTCTCTTTCTTTCTCTCTCTCTCTCTTATTGTAATGTCTTCATCAAATACATAGTTTAATGAGCATACATTATAATATCAAAAGGGAGCATATAATATAAAGAAATAAAAGGAGGAGGAGGAGGAGGAGGAGGGAAGTGGGATTTGCTGTCTTAGCTGCATCGAGTGCTGCGCTCTCTCCCTCTCTCCCTCACTAGCCTCTCCCGCTCTAGGGATTCCCTCTATTCTCCCCCACATCTATCCATCACCAGAGAATTTTACGTAGCGATCCTCGGTGTCTCGTTCTGTCAAAGACTCTCTCTCTCTCTCTCTCTCTCTCTCTCTCTCTCTCTCTCTCGAAGTTGCTGAGGTTCATCTGGAATGCCGCTCTTACCTCTCTGTCCTCTTCTTGGATTTCGAATGTCCCTCCTATATTCCCTTCCTCATTATAATAACCCAATCTGTTCTGTTCTCCATCTTCCGGATGGAGATTGTTAGGAACATATTATCTGTACTCAATACAAAATAATTCTTTTCTTTAAACAAAGGAACTTGTGGAAAAGTACATCCAATGAGAACATGTATTATTTTTGACCAAGTGTCCCGATATAACTAAAGAAATTCCGTGTCCTGTATAATCAATATTTTAAAAATTAAATCATTTCGTTGTGAGTATGCCTAACTTATATTTTGGGGAATACTCATTAATATAGTACCTCGTGATAGATCGATCTTTTTTATGATATGCATGATTAATGTTTTCCCAATACAATTATCTTTCGTTTCCAATTTTTCTTGGGCCCTTTAATATTCCTTTTGAAAGATATTTGATTATAAAGCGGATGAATATATCATTTACGTAACTTTTTCTCTTACACGCCCTGTGCCTCTCACGATTGATTGCTCATATTAACAGTAACAAATACGATACGTGTAGAAAAAGGCTACAATGTGTATTTAATATTCATCCCATATTGAAAATTACAAAGGAATTTATGCTTTATTTATTTAATGAATATTTTCTTTTTTAAAATCATTGCTTGTGATATCTAAAATAATTAGTCAAAGAAAAATATTTCCATCAATAACGATAATTTATGTCTAAATACTTTTGTGAATGATAATAAAAAAAATTATTTTTTAAGCAATATAAGCGATCATTTTAAAAATAATTTTTTTATGTATTTTATTTTTCATGTAACAAACGAAACCTATACGTACTAAAATAGTACTAAAATTTTACTAATGTAACAAGTGGTGTGAGACATTCATTAAAAAAATACTAACAAAAATTCTCGTGCAAACCCAAAATTCTGCCCCACCTAATAAATTCCATTTCTTGACCCGATCCATCACGTGAAATAACAAACATTAGTCAATTAAATATCTCTCTCTCTCTCTCTCTCATATTCTTGAAGCACAGTATAAATCCAACCCCATCAAGAAAAGACTCACGTCGCCACCTGCTATTTGTCCGCACCCTCGTTGTTTCAAACGATTCCTTCCTTTTCGAGAGAGAGAGAGAGAAAAGACTGGTGGGAGAGAGCAGGAAATGCTGAGAAACTGTGAGAAGACCATGCTTGTCATCCCTTCAACTGCTAACGAATGGACACAGGTAACCCCCGTTTCACTCTCAAATCTAATTTCCTTTTCTTTCTTCCTATTCCTTCTTTCTTTTCATTTTTCTTTTTCTCTTTTCTTCTTGGGGTCTTGGCCAAGACACAACGCCTCTCACCAAGTTCACGCTCAATTATTAGACAAACGAAAAGCATGGCCCTCCACTGTTTTGTTCCTTAGCTCTTGTCACCGAATCTCTCTTCCTGTCTTGTCGTTTTTCAACCCCCCCCCCCCGCCCCAAGGACGCTCCCTTTCTTTGTAACTTCTTGAACTCTTTGTTTTTGTTTTGCCTCTCGTTTCCCTTCATTCGGCGTGTGTGTGTGTGTGTGTCTGTTGCCAGGATCAGATGATAGACGAGAAGTGCTTGAACAACAGTATGGCTTCAACAGGTAGTCCTCTCATGGAAAAAAACACACCACCCCAACAGCAGCAGCAGCAGCATCAACCTCTGAGATGTCCTAGATGTGATTCCTCCAACACCAAGTTCTGCTACTACAACAACTACAGCTTGTCCCAGCCCAGGCACTTCTGCAAGTCCTGCAAGCGGTACTGGACCCGCGGCGGAACCCTAAGGAATGTCCCCGTCGGTGGTGGCTGCCGCAAGAACAAGCGCGTCAAGCGCCCTGCCTCGGCCTCGGCCACCGACATGGCTCCTTCTTCTTCTGCTAGTGCTACATCGGATCACCATCCCCCTCCTCATAAGACCCACATGGAGAATCTGTCCTCAAGTGGCAGCAACCCCATGAATTTGGGCCCTTTGTTTTATGGTAACCCAGCTGATCAAATGAGCAATAATCTTGCATTTCCTGGGCTCACTTCTTCTTCTTCTTCTCTGTATGATCTACGTCCTCAGTTGAGTGCTCTTGGGCTAGGGTTTTCGTCATCTGCGATCATCCCTGCAAATTCTTGTGCAGACACCAGCAGTTTGCAAGAAGGGTTTAATGCTAATAATGCCTCAGGCCTCAATGTTCAAGATTTGGCTCAAATCACGAACCCACTTCTCCTTTCAAGCTATAGTTCAATGTTTGGCACTTCTTCATCACCATCATCTTCCTCTTCTTGTTTCACCACCACTACCACCATGGCTTCTCTGCTTGCATCTAGCATTCACCATCAGCAGCAGAAATTCGCCAATGCCTCAGGCTTGAGAGAATCTAAAGCACCAGTCCATAATAATTTCAAGCCACCGTCTCCATTGGAAGAGCTTCAAGGGCTTCGCAGCAACAGCGAAGTCAAGATTGAAGGAGGCCAAAGCAGGAATATTGGGTGGAGTGGGAGTCTTCCGTGCCAGAATCCAGTGGATCAAATCGGGCTATTCGCCGATCCGGGCTCGATTTGTTGGAGCTCATTAAATGTGGGCAATTCTTGGCATGATCCCACTAGTATTGGTCTTCATCAGTCCCTTCTTTGATCTAGCCCAAAGAAAAAAGAAGATAAAAAATATTCATTCTTCAGCTACAAATCTCCCTCTCTTTTCTTAGTGATCTTGGGCTCCTTTCAGCTTATGAAACTACCCTAACTAGGTGTGTGAGTTCCTTTTGGTTTCTTTTTCCTTTTCTTGGTTCATGGTTTGGAGGGGTTTTTTCTAGAAAATGGATAATGGAGAAAAAAAAAATGTGAAGACTGTGAAGTGATTTATGATGAGAGAAACTTGGATCGGAGCGATCATGTCAGCTGCAAGAGGAAAAAATAAGAGAAAGAAGAAGAGATTTCCAGCCTGTTCGGTTTTAGCAGTCGCAGGTTGAGAGAGATAAAATTCATCCTTATTGCGCTGAGAGGAACCTCGGATCCTCTTCATGTCTCATCATCGTCACTGTGGAGCTGCTGGGAATTTCTTGAAGAAAGGACAGTGGCTTTTGCATCTTTTTATCTTAGTGCTGTAAGTTGGGTCTTTGGTGTTTCCTTTTTCTTTTCTTTTTCTTTTTGATGTTTCTCTACGTGTATATACATTCGCATGACTTAGTTTGCACTTTATTCCTAGCCTTTAAGAAAACTTGAATTGGAGGTATACATTGTCTTCAATGGGATCATTGAGCTAATCTATTTATTTTGCTTTTGGGGGAATTTTTCCTTTTGAAGTGAGAAAAGTTGGGTATAGTAGTGGCATATAAAAGAGGGAGATTGTTTCTTTTTTGCAATGTGAACTGTTCCCTTTATGCGATGGATCTAGCCGTTACATATATATTTTTCGCCGCACAATGTTCTTATTATGTATGCTTATTCTCAGTAGGTTTTCTGAGAATTTGCTACTGGAGAAATTGGGGATTTTTAGTGGTTTTTAATGACATTTTGGTGTTGAGAAAGAGTGACATAATGCACCATGCAGTACGAAAATAGATTTTTATTATATGGTGCATGGAGGATGGTGAGCCCTGCGTTTTGAATGGAAGAGGGATGATCTTGTGAGTAGTGCCATTTCAAAGTTGGGTTTCAGAGACGAAATCTGTGATGCGATTGGCTGTTCTTTTGGTTTTCGGAATTTACTAGGGATTTGGATACTAGTGTTCTGTCATGACTTCCCAGTCCAAATATTCTCTGGCACATCCTCACATTCCTCTCTCTCTCTCTCTCTCTCTCTCTCTCTCTCTCTCTCTCTCTCAGTAATGGCTGGGTTAGGTATAGGTAGTATAGACGGTTGTCATTCAATAGCTAACAATAATCTATACGTCAATTTAGTGTGTATATAGCATTATTCATTGGAAATTATAAGGTCCCTTTGATATGAAATTCTTAGTATATTTTAGGTTTAATCACGAGCTAATTAATTTCATATTTTGTGTGAGTATTGCTACATTCTTTAGCTCTCAAAAAATATGCTCTTGAAATATCCAGCATTTACTTGATACATAAGCATGGCCACATTAAAGAGAGACTAAGTTGCATTAGACAGAAGAATAATGTTGGATATACTAGGACAGTTCCCCATTAGGGAGAGAAGCGTGTTTGGCCTACAAGAACTAGTTTATAAAGTTTGTTTTTACTAAGTATGAAACATGATACACTTTTTTGGATATCCATTGATAATTCGATACGTCACGTAATAAATCAATTTAGTATATTCAATATTATTGGGGACAGGATTGCATAAGGTCAAAAAGATTGGGAAAGTTAGTGGCAATTGGGGGGAAGTTTTCAGACAGCAGGCAGACTGGGATTTTTGAGAGTTCAATTAGCATTTTTCCATGTGATGGTTATGACGATGTTGCTATAAAGTCTTGCTGGTTTTGACTGGTTGAGACTAAACAGTGCATGGATAATTTCCCTTTGAACATATCAAAGAAGGATGTAAAAGTGATAAAAGTTCATGCCATGAACATTACCGCCTTCTCTCTCTCTCACACACAACTTTACCCACTGCCCTCGGCTACTATCGCCGCCAACTAAAGCCGCTCTTGCACAGGCCGGCCACCACTGTCGACACACTTGTCTCTCCTCTTGTTAGTCCTAGGGCATCCCTATGCATGTGCGAAATCGCTCTCTCTACTCCATTTTTCTTTCTCTCTCTCGCCTCACTCCATCTCTGTGCTTGGTTTCGTCCATCATTGGAGCACCTCGAGACCTCGGGTCAGCTCAATTCGAGGTGGTCAACTTCCACCCAAGTTTTCTAAAACCCTAAAATTCATTCAGGGCTTCAATTACCTCGAGTTGAGGCAATCTATGGCGGACTCTAGTGATAAGTAGAAGATGATAGGAAAAACCATGTCATCAATGGATTTCAACGTGTGAATTTTAGTCATGAAATAGTGAGAGTACTTAATACGTCTATTGAAGTCGGACGACTTAGCCTTTTACAAGAAAATTTCCTTGCTCTATTATTAGTGATAAAAGGGATGAAATTGCATGGTGCAAGATATGGGATAAGTGTATCTCGTCATTTGTCTGAAAATACAAGAAAGAATCTAGACATGACATTATTGTAAGCATGCCCTAATTACCTGCAGCACCTCCTCCGCCGTTCCACACCATGTCATCGTCAGGTCGCCGTGGTAGTTGCCTGCCTGAAAGACCCCGGCGACGCCCCTAATCCCCCTACAGTGCCTCGCCTTCCCGCCCTGCGATCGCACCTTCTTTATTTTTTTTCAGACTAAGATCAAGCTAAATAAATTACAATGAAGGCACTTCGAAATCCATTCCGTAAGTCTTATGTGCCCTAGAATCTTTCCTTCCCTAGGTCCGGGTGAGCTACGAGTAATCAAATCCTTAGACCATTCTAGGTGCCCCCACCAATCATTCTAAGGTCGATCGGGAGGGGGCATCAACTAATTTCTTTTGCGCAATATCATAGAATTCCTAATTGGATACACATATATACACGTTCTTTTAGGCTGTGTTTGGTCAATTGGATAAAAGTCAAAATATAATATGTTTTATTATATCCCGTGTTTGATAGTGTTATAGAATAGGACAAGGTCAGATATAGACCGGATATAACCTGGATAAAAAAAAATCCTTTGGGGGATAGGTCTGGATAGGTTTCTATTGCCTATTCTTCCAGAAATCCTATGTTCCACTCGTTGTCGTCTTCATCCCCATACCCTACGCACCTTCACCAAAAAAATTTTCTCGGCTTCTTTTCCTTCGCCGCCTCCCTCGGCAACCACATCCTCGACATAGGTTGTGGCATCGGCCGCCCCATGCGAACCACCACCACCCACTCCCGATGACTCATTCGACGGCACCTACTCCGTCACTCTACTATAGGTTTTAACTTCTTCCCTTTGAGTTCGCCTGGATTCACTTCCATTTTCCCTCCACGTAGCAAACCGTACAAATTTTGGTTCAGTAGGCTTGTCCGTATCGATCTCCCTTTAAAGGTAAAGTTACAAGGGAAATTTCGTGCAGCCTTCGAAATCTAAAGTGCTAGACAACCTCAGTGCTTCGCAAATTGAGCGAGCATGGCGCGAATTGAGGCGGCTCGAGACGATCTTGGATGAAATTTTGAATCTTTTTGAGGGCGGTAGGGCTTACAAAGGGAAAAAGGTAGGGTCTTGGAGGAGGTGGGGATGTTGAGGAGAGCGTATGTGGTGGCGATGTCGATGATTTGGACAATGGTGATGAATGTGACGGCAATGTTGATGATGGCGACGTTGAAAATATTCAACTTTAAATCAGTAGTTCACCAAACAGTGAATATAATATAAAGAAATCTCGAGATTTCTTATCATATTCTATATAGTCTTATCCTATTTGGAAATTTAAATAACGCAACCTTGAGGTTTTGGAAATCAAAAACTTCATTGCGTGTTCGTAGGTGAATCGCCTTGCCACAACGCAAATAAGTGTTGTGCATTTCATGTGTTGTTTTTTTTTTTTGGAAACATTCAACGCATGGATGTAGTGCGACACACCTTGTGTGACTTAACAAACACGCAATTCAATAAACGTGCTAGTCAAACGGCATTCGAATTCGAATTCAAATTCAAATCATTACTTAGCCTTCAATTATTTCGCGAAAAATAAACATTTTGGAAATTATTTTTTAATAACAATCACCTGTACCTTTTGCCAAAACAAATAAACAGAAAATATTTCAACATCCATAAAAATGTTATGCACTTCATGTTGATTAATTATTTCAACAAATACAAACAATCATCATTAGAAAAATATTTATTAAATCATTCATATTTCGCGAAACAAATACACACTTAAAATCAATCCAAATACAATCTGTCATCCTCAAACTGCGAACAAGGATTTAATTAGCAAGTAAATTGAAAATAGGCGAGCATTTCCTATTATAGCATGAAGTTCCAACAACTCAATCCATATCAATCAATCAACGTGTCATCTCAATCGGCGTGCTAATCCATAGTCACAGGCGAACTTCATAAAACAACGTGCAATTTACTGTCGGCATGTGATTCGATGTGAACACATAATTTCCAATGAGGTGACTAGATTATCACTAATAGTCCATCCATCTACTTCTGCTTGAAATTCTAAATTGTCTTTTTTTTTCTTTCAAAATGGTAGCTAAAAATTGCCAAAGTATTTTTTTTTTAAATGCTAACATGAAGTGCATACGTGGAATTTACTTTCATTTTTTAAAAGTCTCTTTCTCATACAGTTTTTTTTTTTTTTTTTTGCTATAATACATAGAATTCTTCCTCTTCATTTATCAAAGACATCTTTGACTGCAAAACCCCGAGCTGGAGCTTCAAGCTTGCTTCCAAATTTCGAATTTTCTACGAATGTCAATATTAGAAAAATAGGACAAGAGATGAAGTCTTCCGACTGAGCAGTCATGGAAACGCTGGAAATGGGCCAAAACAATTTGCCAAAGGGCTTAAAACGGGCCCGGAAGTGGAGAAATCGAGCTGGAACGGGCCGGGTTGGCCCAACTCCACTGAAAACCGGGCTTTGAACTGGGCTTGTAAACGAGGAGGTCCGGCCCATGAAGAGTATTCGGATCATCGTCGGACTTTTTGATTCATGCAATTCAGGCTTTGGTTTGCTTCTATAATGGGCTTTTTTATCTCTCTTGGGCCCACATCAGATGACCTTCAAGATCAGAGAGAATTAGATATTCTAAAGAGAATTTGAGAGAGCGGAGCAGCAAGATACCATGGAGTCTTCACTAAGAATTTTCTTTAAATTCGTGACGCTAATTACACAAATATGAAATTCAACAAATAAAAGGGGTCGATTAGAAGCTCGAGTGCATCGATGAAGGCGGAAAAACCAAAGCAAAAGGAATCCTCCGCGACTCCCAATATTGACTTGCCAATTCAAACGACGAATCATTAATCGATGTATCAGTATTCATATATGAAAATGGTGCCAAACCCCCTAAATTTACCATGAAGTTGACCTTGATAGCGAAAGTTAGGTTTAGACATGGACCTACTCATCATTATCGAAGCCACTCGGCTCGACCGGTCAATGGAAAATGGACACGTGTCTTTTTTAACTCTACACCTGGCCACGCTCGATAATTCCAACCCTAATCCAATAACTCTCATTTTCACCTTGTCGTTCTCTCTCCCCCCCCAACACATGCTCAAGGCGGCGCCATCACCACTTTAACTAAATGGGTTTATGCAATTAATTTTTAATTTAGCAAATACTTTATAAAATTTCACGTTACACGAAAAACCAGAATTGATATAAATCTACCCAGTCACCATGCGCCACGTCGTGGCACTGCTCTTAAAAATGTTGACAACTTACTATCCAAACTTATTTTAAACCCATCATCATATAATAAAGAAAAATCACCCTAAAAACTCGAGCCTTTGAGCTAAAAATTTATTAATTAAACTGATTAAACAAAATCTGAAACCTAACTTGTCATCGGTTTCAGGATTGGTTCCAAAATTTACCCAAATTTCACATGTACTCTTAATTGAATGATTATAGTAAATTATAACCTCTAATGACTATCATTTACTACAATCCACTAATCATAACTCATATTTAAACATATGGAGATTATGAAATATTAACAAAGTAAAATTTTCAATTGTAGATATTAACAAAAATGAAAACTCAAATTAGCGATTTCAAATTACATACCTATTATTAAACGTTATAGAATGCCGCAACATTGCACAAAGACATATAACAAGAAACACACAAAGACTTATTCTACTTGGAAATATATAACCCACTTGTCGAAATAAGTTCCCCAATTTTTGAAATCTAAAACCTATCTTTAATATCCTAAAACCTACAACTTGACTAATTCTCATTAGTCTAATTTTCAAGTTCTCTATTCTACCCTAAAACCATGCTTATTCTTCGCTTTGATAGCATAACTTTTCAATCGATTATTTGAGCGATGCGACTTTCAAAGAACATCCCCACAAGGGCCAATGATTTCAGTCAATCGAAAAGTTAGAGCACCGGAGTGAATGTCTTTTTAGAAAGCTATGACATTTAGGTGATCAACCAATACCAAAATGAGCACCGTATGAAAAATACGGCACTTACGATATTATTTTACCTTCAAATTCTCAATCACATTATAATATTAGTCATGTCTATATATATTATATTCTTCCACGACACTCGAAGTAGGACGACAAAGTCTAGCCACTCGCTCGACGAAATGAGACCAAATTATTATTATTATCATTATTTTTGGTGGTGGGATGTCCGATCTGGATCGGTAAATATAATTTATTTTTTGGGTTCCCGAAGCAGGGGGCGTCGAGCCCGACATTGTTCCACCTCGATATCGTGTGAAGTTTTGGCCAGAACCGGTCAATAGATATTGTTGTTTTATCACAGCGTTGCACCATGTGCTGTTCTCTTCCTTGTCTTAATTTGGAAGCAGGCACACTTCGCCAGGTGATATGTGTATTTTTTTATTGTGCAAATGCGTGTTAATCTTCTAATTTATTAAGAGTAGGTGGGATCCTTAAAAAAAAGGAATGAGTTTCTAATACCATTCTACGTATTCAGTGGCCAAGAAGTACGACGGGCACAGGCAAGGGCCACGCCCTTTCCAAGAAGTAAACAATAAAAAAAGAGAAAAAGTAACAAAATTCATACCAAGTTTAAAAAAATTACAAAAATTGTTCACATTAGCACTCATTGTGTAACGTAGGACGACTAATAGGTATTCACATTAGCGATTTCTAATTAAAATTGACTAAAATAACTATATTGATAAATCGTCAATAGATTGAGGATTAAACTGATACAATTGAAAATTTTAAAATTTAATTAGTCATTGTAGAATAGGTTTAGGACTTTTTGAATAGTTATCCCTAATTCTATGCTTGGACCTTCTACCTAACTTTTAAGGTCAATAATAGGATAATTTATGGACCCGGAGTTTATCATATGTGATTTTTCTCGTTATGATATATTTTATTGGACAATTGTTCTCAGGTAATTAATGCTCTAAGGGAAAAGGGTTTTAAGGGAAATGAAAAATCGCGAAAAGCAAACACATCACGATAAGGACAAATCAAGGGATGTGACATATTTAGAAGGGACATTGTTTTGGATCAATCGACCAACTAACTATTACAACTTTCACATGCATTCCTATTGTTTGTGTGTCGAGACAAAAAAAAAAAAGTTAAGTAGGCCCGGAAGGTCCTCCATTCTACATGAGGTCCTTCTCTTCATGCCTAGGTAAATTTCAACCTTTTTGAAAAGCTTCATTTTCATAAATCAACAATTGGGATTTATCGGGACACCAAAGAGAGCATCGTACTGTGAGGAAGACTTAGGCCGTCCTAAGTCTAGCTATCTTTAGTTTTGCTCTCTAATAACATTGTATTGTGTGAATTAAATTAGAGACTTCATCCAATCCTCTTTTCTCCGCTTCCTGAATAGTACACATGTCTCTATACCCTTAACGTCTCCTTCACACCCCCCGCCCACCACAGCCACAGATAGTCACCACCCAACAGCAGCCACTATAACGAACGGCCACCAACACCCAATTGCTCCCCACCAAACCATCCACCCTAAAGATGATTTTTGGTACTGGTTATCTAGTTACAGACGAGACCCCACGGGCTTTCACTTTTGCGTCGTTCTAAAGTTGCAATCACAGTAAAATCTTGCCTCTGTTAATTAGCACTGATGTTGTCCTAAATCCAATTTAACTTCTCCTATGTGTTTCACCACATCCAAGTCGACGGAGACACGATTTGGCTTATCACCTTGATTCGACGTCTTGTAGAATTGGCCCCACTGTTGAGAGAGAGAGAGAGCAATTGCGTCGGGCTGTGGTGGTTGGGCAGCCATTAGTGACCACGATGGATGTGGAGAAATTGGCGATGGACGGCACTTGAGTCCGCACCGATAGTTGTATTTGCAATGGCTCCGGCGAGTGACAACGGTGGATGGTCAGGGGGAGAGAGAGGAAGATAAGCTAGGGTTGGGAGGAAAACGTGTATGATTTGTTATTGTAAGATACAATTGCCGTGGATCAAATGGAGAGCCAATACGCAGATCTCGACATATCCAACTTTTTGCCTCGCTAGACAATAAAAGAAGAAACACAATTACATGAAAAAGAGATTACATTAATTCAGCTGATATCATAAGTCCACGGGACGTCCTAACAATCATTCCAAAATCGGGAACATGCAAAACCATTTCAAGAAATAGTAGGAGTTTTCGCACCAAATATAACACTAGTAGCTTTTAAACCAATGGTAATTTCCTTTCGTCTTTTAATAAGGTAAGGTTACCGGTTGACCTATGTCGCTAAATTTTGTAAGACCCACTGCAATATATAGTTTCAAATGTTGAATCGAATTGAGAGATGATGCTACACTGATGTTTTCTATTTTAGGTAGGTATTGCTAAACTAAAATTACTTAATTGAGGGCATTAATGTGTTAATCTAGACACCACATGAATTGTGATCTATATTGGGATAAGGACATCATAAGCAAAAGTTATCTTTTGAGTGCCATAATTTCTAAAAAAAATTCATTTAAATGTCATAACTTTTTAACATTGTTCATCAAGTGCCAGAAATTAGACGTGGCATGGTAGTTGTGATGAACATTTTAAAAATTGTATGACAATTAAGTAATCTTATAAAAAAAATCTGAAAAAAAAAAAAACTTATGACATTTGAATGGATTTTGTACATAAATTAGGATATTCAAATGAATATTATATAATAATTATAATATCTGCAGTGTCCTTTTCCAGATCTACGATACTTTTTGTTTTAGTGGACTCAGTATATGCAATTAAAATCTCTTCATTTACCTGTCCTTGACCGCGAGGATTTGTGAACTGGACCAATCAATGGAGCTTTAGTGCTTACATAGAAGTTCGTGCAGTTTGTCCCAGGTGAAAGCAACTACACGTAACACCACTGAGGAAGGACGACATGGATAAGCTTATGATGAATAGTAGCCGGGGTCTACCCATAGCATACCTACTTCATGAGTTATATAAGAAATGAGAGAATATATGCAAATTAGTAGACTATAGAAGCTATCATGAGCTCATTATATTTCCTACATTAATTCCTTTTACTTTTTCTTTTCTTGCTATATTAATTTATTACCTCCACATGATTCAACTTGGATCTAAATAATACGTTGTTGTGGTATTTTGTTTAGTTATTCACTGTTATTTTTATTTTGGTGAAAGGTTGTGTCTCTTCAAAGACATGCCTCTTGACCACTTGGGTTTTGTATTTGAAGAAATTAATGTTGTTATTCTTCTTCTTCTTTCACTCCTTCATCATTCGATTTATTGGCTATCAATATATATCCTAGAGACAAGATTCCATTGTAGCCAAATGCGTTGAATTGTGTATCCATTTGAAGAAATCACTAATTTAATTAAGGCCTTGCCCTGTTTTTCCTTTTTCTCCTTCTTTATTTTTCACCACTTATCTTCGAATTCCCGAGAAAAATTATTTACTTAAACAGCATATAGCATATGATTGATTAGCTCCAGACAGGTTCATTAGCTCGGTCGCCTGTGACTGCCCTTTTTACATTGCCAAGAAAGTTGCTCCATTTTCACTCACCTAATTCACCATATTCTCCGACCAAAAAAAATCTCCGACCAAAAAAAAACAAAATTCACCATATTCGGAATCGCCCATGTACAGCTTCACAAACTACAAATGCCTTAGGGTCCTACTCAAACATTATTGAACCATCCTCATCACTTTGGATGCCAAAGGGATTTTTTTTTTTCTCAATTGAAATATAAACATGTGTCCTACACAAAAACATAATGAGTTCCCTCGTACCACGGGGACCAACCTAAGCCGATAATGTTGAGACAATGTGGTCCAATTCATGGGTTGATGGGTGTACTGGTGAAACACTCCCAAGGAATAGCTGGCCAGGCACTTTGCTGCATTTTAGTTGGCTCGTCCGAATTTTTATTTTTATTTATTTTTGAATGAACTAAAAGAGGGAATGTGGGATAAATTGTTTGGGCAGCGACATAAAATATAGTTTGGGCTAGTACATTGGCGTGTCAATTTATAATTGGTCCAGTTTTCTACATCATTGGACCCCCAAAGGAATACTGAGTTGTCACCTCACTAACTCAATAATACACTTTGATGCAAAAATATAAATAAAAAAAGCCTCCTCTCGGTAAAAATGTCTAAATATATTTGTGGATATTAATCAATAGTTAATACGTACAAAAGGAAATTAGGGTTTTGTTGGTATCTATTTTACTCCATAAATAAAGCCATCAATGTACTCTTTTAGCAAATTATCGAGTAAAGATGTAGTTTTTGACTATTTTCCCTCTACCTCTCTCTTGAAGATCATAAAATATATACATGGTGTCAAAGCTATTTAAAGAAAGAGACCCAAATGAAGACCCTAGAGTGAATTTTCTTCTTGCTATCAATGTTTTAAAAAGAAAATAAACCCTTGTTTTTTCCACTAATGTTTCTATCCTGACACTAAGATCACCACCGTTCCTCGTTCCAAGTCAATATTGTTTTTGGTCCACCGATCTTCATCATCGAGAGTAGTCATGACTAGTCATCTTTAATAGTAGCACTTGTGAGATTTTAAAAGACCATTGTCATCGTTAAGCTATTATAAAATCAGCGCTTTATTATTTAAATTCTAACACTCCCCCTCATATTTAATCTAATCTTTTTGTCTAATACTAAGTGTAAAAATTTAATTGGGGAGGCAAATTGTGCTTGGAAGATTTGAACTTAGAACCTCTAGTTTCAATACCATATGAGATTTTATAGGATAATCACTACCAATTGTTTTAAAAGTTTGAGCTGTTAGACGACACTATCATCCTCTACTTGTGACGGTCTCAAATCTACTCTAGTTGTTTCTAACGGTGAGCATCAGTCCACGGTCAACCCTGGACTAACTCAAACCAACTCAACCCGACTAGTCCTGGTTTTCCCAACAAGACTAGATACGTCTTTGGTCCTAAGACCCTACGGATTGATCCTCGGTCATAAGAATTTAAGGTTGGTCCAAACCAGACAAATCATGTACATAATATATATTATATATATCATATATCTAATGTATGATATATTATATACTTTTGTCTACTCTAAATTTTAGTGCCTCCTCCTCCGTTCTCTTTGAGTTTTTTTGTGTAAATTAGAAAGTAAAAAGAAACTCAGCCCTAATCAACAAGAAAAAGCCCTCTTCACTTGCCTTGGCCTCACTTGACTCTCTTCGCTCGCCTTTGTTCCCTTGCCACGCATATTCGTTATTATGATTTATTACTTTTAACAAGTGTAAATTTCAATTGTTACCTTTATTTATATTTATATTTGATATGTACAAGTATTCATAGTTTAGTTGCTCAATATCACATTAGTGATGGATATGTAATTTGAAATAGTATGTTTATTCCTTTAAGAAATACAAAAAGTGAAACAAAAATGGTCCAGTCCTTGGTCCCAAGCTCAATAGAATCGATCCTCGATCTCAAAAATTAGGAACCAATACTGTGCGGATTGATCCCTTGATTAGATGCTGGACTGACTTAATTCAAATCATACCCACCCCTAGTTGTTTATGGGAGCAGCCCTACATGGAGAGTTACTAGTTTTTCCATGATTGTCAGGAGATTTGTCATTTCTTACGGCCTTGTTAGTCTCGTTGCCAGCATCCTTGTACTGGTAAAGTCTATCGAAAGTCAAGCTTCTCCGTTTTCTAACCTCATTCCGTTACCCATCCTTCTCAATCATGGTCATTGGTTTTGATTCTCCATCAAAATCAAGCTATTGTCCTCATTAGATTGCTGATTTTAGTCTTAGTTTTTTCTCTCTTTTTTTATTATTTTCTTTTCAATTCCCAGAGAAGGAAAAAAAAAGCTTTCTAGGGTGTTATTAGTGCTCCCATCTGCAGCACCTCATCTTTAGGAACTTCCCCATTTTTGGCCAACATTTAATAATGCTTAGCACGAACGTTATTCATCATAAGACTCTTTCAATATTGATAGTCATTAATAAGCGAAGTTGCCATCAAGCGTCCAAGCAGCTATGAGTGTGAGTGGCCCACCTTCATCGAGCAGCGAAAGTTGAACATGGTTGGGTGAGGCAGTTTTGTCTGTCGCAATTCAAATTGGTTTCCACATGGGTTTAACAGGATTGTGTGAGAAAAATGTATCAACTTTCTGATCATGTGTATTCTTTAGCACTTGTCCTAAATCGACTTCAATGTATCAACATCCCTTATCTAGTGTAAAACGCTTTGGTCATAGTCTTCGAAAGAAAGTTGCACTTGTCATATACAAGCTGAATGGTCTAGCTCCAGAAGGAATGTTCAAGTATATTTACATATATTAGTCGGTAGTTAGTAAGTGGTTATAAATAAGGAAATTAGGGTTTGGTTAGCATCTCTCAAACTCTACAAATAGAGCCATCAATGTATTTTTTTTTTTTAAAATTAAGTTATAGAGTAATAGTCGTGGACTATTTTCTCTTTTCTTGTCTTTTTAAGTTCATAGGATACTGACAAAAAGGGCTGTCAGGAAACATTTGACCATAACAAAATGCTCCATGCCCCAAATCTTTGTTTAAAGCTAGTAAATTAGATGACATTATACTATATATTGCACTTGTCCGATTAACTGTTTTATCTTTTAGAACGAGGCTGGTAATATCGGTAACTTTAAAAATGTACTGTACATGTGTGTGTGTGTGTGTGTGTGTGTGTGTGTGTGTGAGAGAGAGAGAGAGAGAGATCTTTTTAAAAATGTCCGAAGTGAATTCTGTTGAAAGAGAAGTCTTTGGTCAAAAAATTGACCCTCTCAAATAGGCTCGACATAGATTGACACAATGAAACTCTGGTCGCCAGTCGTCACCATTGCATAGCAATAAAGAAGGGGCCCCGCCGCCGGATAATCCGTGGCTCCAAAAACACCGAGCCCTGCCTCGGAATTAGGGTTTCAGATATACGTCTAGAGAAATTCAGTGTCACTTAGGATGAATTCTACCAAAACATTATATTTACAATTGTAAAAACGTTAATTGTTGATGTACTTAACTGAATATGATAGACAATGTTAGATAAATTTCTCCAAATAAGTCATGTACAAAAAATCACTGGGTGGCTTGAAAACAATAAGATTGTGATATTCTCAATAAATTAAACTCATTTGTATTTTTTTAGGGAGTAAATTAATTTTTATGCAACGACATGTGGGATTAGATAACATATTCATACTCATTCTACTTTAATTTTCCTAGAGATAGTCAAAAGGACCAAATTTCCCTTCCCATAATAAGTTGAAAATGACCTATTTCCTTCACCCACACACCACATACCCTAATGCCCACACATGAATCCTAAGCTCTCTTCACTCATCATCGGCCGCTTTGACCGGACCGACCTCCATCCTTGTAGCTGTTGGCGAGTTCTGAGGTCAATTCCAATTTGTGAGAGAGAGTGAGAGATGAGGCCATGGCCATGGTGACAAAGACGGTGGTGGGCAATGCTGGAGGTTGGGTATGGAGCTCAGAACTAGAGAAGTTAGAGTTTTGAATGAAGGGTTTTTGGTGGGTGAGTGAAGAGGTACTTTCGAATGAAAATTGGAAACTTTATATATAAATTGACAACATCAATTAATAACGAGTCTAATTTGTAATAAAATTAAACTCATGGTGCAAAGTGATGGTTTTATAAGTTGAGGATGTAAGCCGATACTAGGGTAAAATTTGGGCAGCATTTCTTCAATTCATCCTGATGAATATATGCTTGATATAGCTATTGGACCTCCTTCTAGACAGTTAAGTTGGTTTCGAGCAAAATCGATTGTCCAACATAGTATTAGAGCTGAGGCCAAAGATTCGAGTAACAATCTTTCTCCTAGTTTTGTTAGTTTTCTCGACATTGTCTACTATTTGCCTGTTTAACATAGTTGTATTCATATCATATTCTTCTGGTACAGGGTCATGTTTACACACGAGGAGTGCTAATAAGCATGTTATATTCATCAATTTGATAGGTTAAACTTCTGAAAAGAGAAAGTTTCCTAGGACAATCACTACTATTACATGCTCCTCCAGCCCCACCTCCTAAAAACAAAAGTAGGATAAGAAACTTTCTAAAATCCTCCCCCAGCAGTCACGTAAAGAGTGTGAAAAAAAAAAAGCGAGCCTCCATGGTTCTCTTGGTTAGGTGCATCCGCTAGCTAACTTTGTAGTCTTTTCTTGGGAAGACTGGGTCAAACTTCATGTGGAAAAACTTTCACCTTAATAAGCAGCAGCCTCAAAAACCTTAAAAAATACAGAGACAGAGACAGAGACAGAGAGAGACAGAGACAGAGGTGTTATGTAGACCCTCTCCTCACGTCGTATGTACAGTGTACGCAGTAGCTGTATACATCAACTGTCTCCTCTTTTATATATGTAGGCTTCAAGCGTGAACTCTCTTTCTCTCTCTCTCTCTCTCTCTCTCTCTCTCTCTCACTGTATGACTGAGCTAAAGCTCTCTCAAGGAAAAGCCCAAATGGCTTTTGTGGTCCTCACACTCATTAACCGTCCTTTTCATCGCCTCTATATCTGAATCTTGCTCTTCTCTTGTTCTGTTGCCACACCAATCTTTTTCTTCTTCTCCTCCAAGAAGATGGACTCGCCCAAATTTGGCGATGACAAGAGGAGCTTGAAGGACCACAGGATGGAGGAGGAAGATTTGGAAGAGGAGGAGGAAGACGAAGACGAGAGCGGCGAAGCCGATAGGAAGAGATCAAGGGCGGTCACTAGGTCGAGCAAGAAGGGCGGATCATGCAGCGGATGGGCGCCACCACCGTCATGCCAGGCGGAGAATTGCTCAGCGGACATGACCGACGCCAAGCGGTACCACCGCCGGCACAAGGTGTGCGAGTTCCACGCCAAGGCCCCAGTTGTCATGGTCGCAGGTATCCGGCAGCGGTTTTGCCAACAATGCAGCAGGTTAGAAACCCTAAAAATTCATGTTTGCATCAAGATCCTCCGACACATTTCATTGATGAATTATTGGTTTAGAACGAAAGTTTACATTTGAATCGGGTAGATCTCCCTTGATTGGAATTTTAGAACTAGATAAATGGTTAGATTTTTTTCGACTTTCGCGCAATTTCTTGTGCGCGAAATCTTACTAATTTATGAATCGAAACAAAAATATATTGCTTTACATCTATGAGTGCTCATCGGGTCTCTGATATTTCCACATCTATGATCTTCTGTGCTCTTATTTGTACTGAATATCACACACTTGACACCTTAAATAGTAAACTTGAAAAGGCAAGAGATCTACAAATTTTTGGGTCATTAGATTAGCCGAATAGTATTTGTTTCTTAACAATGATTTGGACTGTGAAAGACTCATGCTTTTCAAATGGGTCAAAGAGTGAAAGAAAGTCCTCCTAAAAGCCAAAAAATACAACTAATGCTGCAAGAGAGAGAGAGAGAGAGAGAGAGAGAGAGAGAAGTTGCTTGGATTGAAACCTTTAATTCCAGCTTCACAAAAATAAAAGGAAAGCCTGTTTTTTCTCCAAGAGAACCTATCCTAAGATCGTCCTAAGACTCGAATCTTAGTGGCTCTTCACATGATTGAACAGGAAGGCTAAGAGATAGGGTACGTTCACCAGTGTCACGCCTAGTCAAGGTTTTTATTCTAGGGAAAAGAAAAACACTCACAAAGGTCGCTCTTTTGTCATGCATTTTGCGTCTTTTTTTGGCACTCTCTCTCTCTCTAAAGCAGGAGGACTTTTCTTGATGTTGGTTTTGGTTGGTTTTTTTAAGTAGTTTTCACAAGGATCGTGTTGGAGGCCAGAAAATTTAGGAGAGAAGTTAATCAAACAGCAAAGTAAAGAAGGGGGTTTATTTGAATCATGCGGAATTTAAGAATGTGTACATGTGAGATTTGACGAAATTCCATGAACATAACTTAATGCTCTCCGACACAAGGACTAAGGTTGTCCTTTGAGAGGTACACATCTTATTGGCAACGGAGTATGACAACCCCAGAAGCACTTGAAAGCTCACATGAAGGCGAATAGCCAAAAGGACGAAACTCTGAGATGTAGTAATTCCATGAGTGTATGGCTGAGAGGAAAATCAATGCTCGAGACATGATTCTTTGTGAGAAACCAAAAACACAGAATTCCTGACATAAAATTATTTCAATATTCGAGTGAGTGATCCTTATTTCAAAAGTTTGAAATGTCAAGAAACTGACCGATATATATTAAAGTAGAATATATTTGAACTCCAAAATTTTGAAATAGTGCTCTTTACATACAAAACATCAAAATGTGATATTTTTCTCCCTCGTAATTATATAGGAACACGTCATTTTAGTTCTAAACTTTGAAAAGTGAACACTTTACTATCCTTGACTTTCAATTTTACACTGGCAACACATCCTATTCGGAATATGAAAGTTCTAAGGGAAAATGGAAATCAACTTGAGGGCGTAAAGCCGTTTCCGAAGGTGAAACTTGAGGGAAGTAAAAGTGCCACTTTTTGAAATGAGTTTGAAAGTGCAATATAATGAGAGCATTTGAGAGGATAAAGTGTGAACCTTTCAAAGTTTAAGGTGTCAAGTGTAACTCTTCCAAGATTCAGGAGACTACTAATTGAACTTCCCTATATTTCCTGCAATTCTTTTCATATTTCATATGGTTATTGTCTGCAATCATTCGAATACATTCTTAGAAGATGAAGCCTAGTTTATTCAAGTGTTTTCATCTCCAACATGTTCTTCGTTTGTGAGCTCACCACCCATATAAAGGTGATGCCATGGTGAAATACTATGAACATATTCAACCATTACAAAAGTGACTTCCACACGGGCATTTTGGCAATGACTAACAGAAATGGAGGGCAAATAAGAAGACCTGAGTTTGGCACCATGGACAATTTTTTTATGGAAAACTTCAAAGCCTTCAATGTGTTTATCAATGCAAGATTACTCCACGCTTGGCAATTTAGCACCTAACGGATAGGTTGTGGCTACAGTTACTGTCTATTGAAGCAGACAAAGTCAAGGGAAAACCTCAGAACTCAATTCCATAGTGGACCTCAGACGTATACAATTGTTCCGAGTCGGATGTCTTTAGAAAGAAGATCTTTTTATCTCGTGATATTCTGCTCCTATCCTGTGCGAAACTTTCATTCATAGGTTAGCCTAAACAGATAAAGGAAGAAAGAACCGCGCAACTCTTCAAAGGAGAAGCCACATCAGACTACTTTTGTACCGTCTGTTTTGAGGAAATGGAGTGAGTTTGCTTGGGATTGCATTGATCTTTATATGTTATTAGTTCTCAAACGAGTCAAAGCTCCGGCCAAAAAATATGTCCATTTCCTTGGCCTAATGTATTCCTCTTGCTAATTGTTAACATTTGTACAGGATTTTCCTTCTTAACAAAGGCTTCTGCTACATGTCCTAGGTTCCACGAGCTGTCGGAGTTCGATGAAGCCAAAAGGAGTTGCCGGAGGAGGCTGGCCGGGCACAATGAGCGGCGGCGCAAAAGCTCTTATGATTATCAAGGAGAAGGCTCGAACTGAAAAATAAGAACCAAGACTTCTATGAAGCATCAGATGCTTCCTTTTACAACCGAATTTGGGATCTAACTAAGATCCAAATTTCAGTTATGTGATTTCTAAGCATGCTCTCTCTCTTCTGTCAATCCTTAACTCTCCGAATGCTACGATGTTTAAGCAATATTCTTAAACTGGATTTAGCAAAAGAGTATGCTTCAAGTATCATTTTGGCCATCTCTTTTTGCTTTTTTTCTCAAGAACGGTTTAAGATGAATGTTTGATTTCTCACGGCCCCGAAGTAATAACTTCTTTTTGTAGTGTTTCAGCTTATTCATGAACTCATTATGGTAAACTCCACTTATGGTGCCATTTTTAAATTTCAATAGGCATCGTAAATGGCAGATACGAAAATAATGAACCTGGACAAACCTTTTTCTCTGAATACAAGTACATCACACCAATTTAATGTTAGTCTGAGATATATCTATTAATGAACCTAATAAGAAAGCTCAATTATTTGCCACGAAAGTAGGGTTCGAAGATACGAAAAATAGTTTATTATTCAACTTATGATCTCATACTAACGATGTAGTTTCACTTCCCGCTATAGTTTTCCAAAATTTTAATGTTTGCGCGCGTATGAATATTCGATTTTTCTCTCAATGCTTTCCTGAAGGTTAACATTTTTTGGGAAAATTTATGGGAAAATTTGCGTAATTGGGGATTGGTTTGATTGATGTGATTCCACCTCCTTCATCTTCGGACAGTCTTTTGTGTTCCCGCCCCTAGTTTCGCACTTGAATGACAAAAAAGCAACAGAATTGTACGGATGAAGCACTTGACATGATAACTTGAGAATGAGAGAGAAAATAGAAGGACATGCAAGAAAAACAACCGTCTTAACGATAAGGTAGACAGCTTAAAGAACCGTGTCTCTCCTCTGGTACATGATGTGATGATGCTTAAGCAGCATGTCTTATCAATTTGATTAGTAAACATAATTTTTTATAACATAAATGGCTTTTGTGGAAGCCTAAAACATGTATCTATGCACTTTATCCTGCGCAGGACAGACAATAATCTAACCATGAATCTTGAATTTTGTTTGGTTTTGTTTGTTTCCTTGTAATGCCATTTTGTCAATTTAGTGGTTAAGGAATCAACATGGATTTGCGATTTAAGCCTACAACTCGGGCTCATATCTCACCGGGTAGAAACAATTTCATATCAAGGCCATTGCTCTTTAGTTGAGAAAGTTACCTACATTTTCATTGTTACAATTGTTTTAAGAAATTACTACAACATTTATTTGATTGGTTCACCAACATCACATTTGATTAAGTCATTATCTATATTTATTTGAGTGACTAACAACATCACATATGACTGAGTTTTCCATCCCTCTGAAGTCATCTACTCTTATCTAAATAGCTTGCCAACTTTTGTTTAATTTCTTTTGACATTTATGAACCTTTATATGATAACCTTTCAGCTTTATCTTGTGTATTTTATGAATCTTACTTAGGAAAAGAAAAGTTAGTCACTCGAGCTAAAGTTAATAATTTGATAGTAGAGTTAAAAAAATTTTGAAATGTTGGTAACTTATGCGAACAAAAATTATTAGATTATTAGAAAAGTAAGTAATTTACAGACAATCAAATAAGCATTGGTGTTCCCTCCCCACTTAGTGTAGCTTATAGCCTATCGCATTTTTAATCCTGTTGTAGGTTATTTGGTAAAGAAAGCAAACATTTGTAATAACTCATACAAAGGTTGGGAATGCACTAGTTAGGAACTTAATCAAAAAAAGTTTGTGTGTCACTTAAATTAAGTTTGGTAATCCGATATAAGATTTGGTAAATTTAAATTGCTTGTAAGCTATAATAAAACTTAATAAATTATTATAAAAGCAGGTAATGAAACAACCTAATAAATGTTTGAAATAACTCAAACAAGAGTGAATAACATAAAATCCATTGGTAAATTGATAAGAGTTCGTAATTCTACAAAGTTGGTAAGCTATGCAAATAAAAGTTAGTAAGTTCTTTGAAAATCTGGTAATCTGCAAACAACCATATAGATTTTGGTAAATAACTCAAACTAAATTAGTTGGTAATGTAATTAGTTAGCAACTTTATTGGAGAAAAATTGATAAGTTACTTAAAATTAAGGTTGGTTATTTCATATTTAATATAATGTTTGTAAGATACACCATTAGAAGTTATAAGTCCATTTGAAAAGTTGGTAATGTACAAACAAAGAAAAGTAACTCGAATAACAATTGATGATCACAACAATAAGGTGGGTAACTTGATATAAGGTTAGTAAATTTATGACATTGGTAAGTTATGTATAATTAGTGACTTATTACGAGCTTGTTCATTAGGATAAAGTAAAAGTAAAGAGTACTTTTTTGTTTTCCCACCAAATTTAAGATATTATTCAAATTTCAAAAACAATTAGGAAAATATTATATGTGAACCTACGACTACATGTAAAAAAACCTATATGTTTTACATGTTTTGAGTATTTTGGGTTTAAAAAGTTCAAAGTGCACTTTTCACAAAATTTAAATCAGGAAAGCAAAAAGTAAAAGTCTAATTAGATACTCTGCAATAAGGGTAATTTACCAAAAAATAAATAAATGCTACTATTTGGTAACTTATCAGAGAACAGTTTGTAAAGGTTCGGAATTTGGTTTAAGAGCTTATAAATTTAAAATGTTTGTCGGTTACATAAATAGAACTTAGCAAATTTTAGAAAATGTGTTGGTGAGTAACAAACAATTAGATATATATTAGTAAGTAACTCAAATGAAATTGCAAACTTAATCAAAGAAATGTTGGTAAATCACATTAATTAAAATTAGTAATTGAAATAAAAAAATTAGTCAATTTAAAAAGTTGATATGTCATGCAAATAAAAACCAGTAAGTTAATTGAAAAGTTGAAATTTATAAATGGCGAGCAAATATACGCTAATAAGCACTATGATACAAAGGTTGGGAATGCACTAGTTAGGAGCTTAATCAAAAGAAGCTTGTGCGTTATTTAAATTAAGTTTGGTAATTCAATATAAGATTTGGTAAATTTAAATTGCTGCTAAGTTATGCAAATAAAACTTAATAAATTATTATAAAAGTAAGTAATTTAACAACCTAAAAATGTTTGAGAATAACTCAAATAAGAGTAACAAACATAAAATCCATTGGTAAATCTACAAAGTTGTTAACTTATGCAATAAAAGTTAGTAAGTATTCGAAAAGGTGGAAATTTCAAACAACCACATAGATTTTGGTAAATAACTCCAAAAAAATTAGTTATCAACTTTATTGAGAAAAATTAGTAAGTTACTCAAATTAAGGTTGGTAATTTCATATAAAAGTTAGCATAATTTTTGTTAGCTACACCATTAGAATTTATTAATTTGTTTGAAAAGGTTATATACAAACAAAGATAAGTAACTTGAATAACAATTGGCAATCATGAAATTTAAGGTTGGTAATTTGACATAACACTAGTAAATTTACAGTTTTGGTAAGTTATGCATAGCTAGTAACTTGCTACAAGCTTGTTTGTTTAGGATAAAGTAAAAGTTACTTTTTTGTTTTCCTGTCAAAATAAAGATATTTTTCAAAATAAAATAAAAAATAGGAAAAAGTTATATGTTTCTATGACCTACATGTCAAAAATTATGTGTTGTGAAATTTTTTAGTGTTTAGGGTTAAAAAAGTTCAAGGTGCATCGCAATTTTGGATCAAGAAAAAGAAAAAAATAAAAGTCTATTCAAGAGAAACTCTACAAAAGCAAGTAATTTACAAAATAAAAATAACCATAAAAATGCTAGTATTTGGTAACTTAATCATAGAAGAGTTTATAAGTCACTCAATTAAAGGTTGGTAATTTGATAAAAGAGCTTATAAATTTAAAATGTTTGTCATTTATATAATTAAAAGTTAGTAAATTATCAAAAAAGTTGGTAAGTTACAAAAATAAAATAAACATTAGTAACTAACTCAAATAAAAATTGCTAACTTAATCTAAGAAAATTAGTAAATCACATAAATTAAAATTAATAATTTACATAAAAAATTGGTTAATTCGAAAATCGGTATATGACGCATATAAAAATCAGTAAGTTATTGAAAAAGTTGGAATTTATAAATGGCAAGCAAATATATGTTAATAAGCACTATGATAAGAGTTGGTAATCTAACTTTCATTTTTAATTTAGCTAGAAAAGATATGATAAGTCATTGAAATTAAGGTTATTAATTTGATATAAGAGTTGGCAAATTACAATTAATAAATTACCGTAGATGTTTGCAATTTACAGATAAACAATTCAAATAAAAGTAAGTAAGCAAAAAAATTTACTTAATATTCAAAAAGTCAATAAATCACTCAAATTAATGTTGTTGATTCAATTAATAGTTGGTAAATTTAAAATGTCATTAAATTACACACACAATAAAGCTAACAAGTTATTTAAAGAAGTTGGTAATACGCAAGCAACCTAAATAAAAGTCGGCCCTTATACGAATTGATAAACTAGGTCAGCATGTGCCCCCACCCCAAAAAAAAAAAAAAAAAGTGGAGGAGAGATAATTAGCCAGTCACATTGTTTTACCGACTATATTTGGTACTTATCAGTGTACGTAGAAATTTAACGACCAAGGAAAACCTTTTTTTCCCTCATTTTTTTAGTACAGAATAATAGAAATTTGCTTGTCATTAACATAATTATGAGTAATTTTTACAAAATGCAAACTGTTGTCGGACTGACGGACGGACGGACGGACGACAATGTTTGGTCGAGTGAAGAGACATTGATTGGAGATGGACTTGATGGATTAGACTAGCGAAGCGACATTTTGTCCGAATCGAACTCTTTGGATGGTATAAGGTGATGCGCTTGAGGGCTATTGAGCACCCTACACTAGATGAGAGGACCAAGAACGTGGTCAGCATACACTGGAGAAAAGAAAACCAAAAAGGACCTCAAATTATATATTTGAGTAGGGTTTTTGTCTTGTCGAAGTCTAGATGAAACATTCAAACATGACTTAGCATAGTTGGAGGTGACCGGTTCCTAACTCAATCGAATTTCATCTTGGATTCTGGAGTCGAGGATCGAATCGAACTGTCGATTATGGTCCGATCTAATTTAATAGAACCAATTATTCTCTTTTTTCCTATTAAATAGTGGTTGTGCACAACAAAAGAAAATAACAAATCTTACAATATTGACAGAAACAATGATAAGTGAAGAATTATTATGCTATAACTTGTGGTATTATTGGATAATATAGTATTTTATTCATATTTTACTAATTTTATTTAAAAAATTGTTAAGAAAAATATATATAGTCAATCCACTTTTAGAAACCTGGAATTGGACTGACAATCCCAAAACCGAACCGTACCAGTTGGTCCAATTCAATCCAGGCGGTTCCCGGTTCGGACAGTCCTTTTTGCACGCCCCTAAACATAGTCGGGCTACTCTTCCTTCTTGATTTCATTGGCCATCTAAGGCTTCTACTCTTTTTGGTTTCACAACCGAACGGAACGAAACCCTCTAGCGCCGTATCACAGGGTCGAAGATAAGAAGACGAGAATCCTTCCTCGAAGCTATTGTCGCTAGTTAGCCCACGCATCCATCGCAACAGCCACGTAGCATTCGTCCGGACCGGCATACACCATCCACCACGCCTGCTTCTTCTTTCTAATTATAAGCAAGGACAGCCCTCTTGCACTCGGCGTCATTAAATCTTTGAAACTGTCTTTGTTATAGGGTCCCATGATTGTCATCATAGGCTCAGCGATTCCATAGTCTTGCCAGGATTAGGTTTCACTTGAATAGTGCTTTCGTCCTGGAAATGTCGCGGCTTTTTATCTAATGAGTAGCATATCGATTTCTATGGCAAAGAAATCTCAATCTCCAAGTCGATGGTCGAGGCTGCAATGCATCACCACCGATGGAGGCTCGTCCAAGGGCAAGCTTGCCCGTCCACGCCCTCTGCCGGTGAAGTCGTGATGCTCCTCTACCGAGTGCCGATGTTTCCTTGACTTTCATGGCCTCCATTTACAGAATCCTCATAGAACACACAATAAATCGTTTTGACCAAACTTAGCCTGCGAATTCCCAAGCACTGAGCCCTACAGGCAACTCGTAATCGCGTCGTAAAGCCATTCCATCAATGAAGAAAAAAGGGAGCCTTATATCACTTTTCCTGATCAATTCTGATCTTGTGAAGTAACATACAGATTGACTCAACTTACAGTTTACAATCTCAGAATCAAGATACCGGTAAAACACACGTCCACCGAACTAAATAGTTAGTTTGAAAAGGTTGGAAACCATAGTCATCGGCCATAGAATCAAATGAAAAAGGAAAGGCTACTCTCCAAACAATGCATTATTGTCAAAGAACCTCCCATGCTTTTGCAATTGGCAGCAACATAATAAGTATTTGAAAATTTCCACCCAATGAATGGATACCCTTAGTCTCGCCGAATACCTAATATTTTCATGGCCAGTTCCCAGGTGACAATGGCAACTGCATTAGCAGGAAATGCCCGAACTAAAGTTGGACCAAATCCGGCATAACACCCTCCAAGTCCTGCTCTGCTATAAATCTACAGACAGAAGATGAAACAATAGAAGTGTAACTTAAATGAAGGAATGCCAGAGAGTGTAGTGACATGATATCGGGGAGCAGCTAAATGAATAACAATTATGATAACTTACTGAGCTTAAGACTCTGAAAGGATTTCTAGGAGCATCTCTATCAGGTGCAGTCTGAATTATCGTTTTTGCCACATCCAATGGCAAAACAGCAGACCAAAACTGTGGAAAGTACAGAGAAAGTGAGTAATGGCACCACTAATAAATGCCGATATTGATGCCCATAAAGAATGCTCAAGAAATCCTTAATTTTCCAAAAGATAACTTACAGCTACTCCACCAAGACCACCAGTCACAATCCCAATACCAATATCAACAAGATGTCTGCGCTGAGATGAATCAGAGTTCTGATGCAATTTCGAGTGCATGTAATGGCGAACATACTCATAAGTGCTAAAGAAGACAGCATTTCCTATGGATTCCCTCAACAACGTGGTAAAGCCTCCACGAAAAATTCCTGTAACCTGAA